>BSAI01000119.1:14883962-15121000 GCA_036245035.1 Adrianichthys oophorus | reverse complement strand
TTTTCAGCGTTCTAGAGTCTAAATGTTGCAATTTTCAGCGTTCTAGAATGTCGACGGTACCGTTTTCGCGGTTGTTCGTTAGTGGTCGCGAGCGCATTTGGATCAATGATACCGCGGTGGTTGAAATATATTTAAAATGGAAATTGACTACTGGATGATAAATGACATTTCCGTTTAAATGACACACACACACACATACGATTAAGTTTTCATACTGATGTGGATCACATCATTTAAAATAAACTAAAATCTTTTTAAAGATTAACAGAATTTTCTTTGACGAGAAAAAAAGATTTCACCTGTTTTTTGATGGTTCAACTTACCTTTTCGCTTAGCCCTGACATAACTCGATCTAATGGGACAACCACCGAGATGGCCTGATCCATTTAAAAAAATAACTTTACATAAATTCGATCCTCACCTTGGGTCTTCTAAACGTTGATCCGCTTGACATTTACAAAGTTGATTTGCGAGAAAGTCAAACGATCGCGCGATTTGCTATGAATGGAAGGAGATTTGGGAACAGAGAAACGCGCACAGGTGTTCCTCATCTGCATGATTGCACCGTCGCTGTATAAAATAATCAAACCGGAAGATTCTTATTTTATTTTGAGATAGTGTTTTGGTAAGGTCGAGCTGTCGGCAGGTTCGGCCCACATCCTCAAGAAATATAAACATACTTTTATATATTTAATAAGTTGAACAACCATTATGAGTCAGGCCTCTTGTGTTTAGAGCTCTCATTTATTTCAGCACAATTTTATTGCACAACTTGAAATGTTTGCAATTAAGACACACATTTTTTGCACAAAAAGACCCAAGCACAGTATGCTGAAGAGTAAACTGGTAACGCTTCCTGCTTTGGATCCAAACACACCTGGCTTACTAATCAAGTCTCACTCACCATTAGGTGACAGGAAAAAGGTTTTTCTCGTCGTTTTGAAACGTTTCTACTTCTTAAATTTTGTATTTGTCTTAAATGCGTGAAATCCGTCTCTCTTATGGCTTCTTCTGTCTAGCTTATAAAGCCAACATCAGGAAAACTATGACTTGAGGGTGCTTTGATAAAACACTGCTTATAAATGAACATAACACATAAGGAGAATGCTATGACACGTGTACCAGGAAACACATGAACTGGTCAACATCTTGCGATATTTGTGCGTATTTAAGCTGCAACAAGGAATGCTCCATCCAGCAGTGAGGAGACTGAATCTGCTTGGCAGTGTGCGTGGTTTAAACAGTGAGACGTCTGTGAGAATGTCTTTAAGATGGCCTGAGATACAAAGAGATGCATTATCAATTCAACCATCGCTTTCTTTTTTGCATATAACCATTTATGCCACCTCAGAAGATACGTACGCTATCCTGACATTAAACTGCAGAATCTTGTAAGTAGGCAAATCGTGCCAAGAGAAGCTATGGACCACACTTTCCTACTTCTGCCTTTCTCCGTCGCTCTCAATCTGAGCCATCCATCTGTCTTTCTCACAACAACCCCTGCATTTTTGTCTCAGATTCCTCCGTTTTTTGTCAGCTCCTTGATTCAGTGAGGCTTTGGAACGTGACCGTCCACGTAGAAGTTCCTGGTGATTTTGGGAAGAGTCAGCTCAATGCCATTGAGTTCTGGTGTGAGGACAATCTGACACCCCAGACGTGAGTTCTCCTGAAGCATGGGCGCCATGTCGAGCATGTCATCCTCCCTACAAACCAAAAACGTCAGTCAACTTTTATTTTAATTTCCATTTTTTTTTACTCTGTGTGGTACAATTGACACACCTCTCTTCAGGCTCTGGCAGTTTGTCAAAATGGGCGTCACTCACATAAACATGGCACGTTGAACAGGCCAGGGATGCCTCACAAGCTCCTGAACACAAACACAAAAGTTAGGAAACGATTTGACCAGTGTGGTTCCAGCTTTATTAACACCTACCTTCCAGATCAATTTCATGTTTGTGAGCCAAGTAAAGAACATTATCGCCCACTTTGGCCTTCACTGGAATCCTCCGGCCAGACCGGTCTATGTACACTACGTTGACCCTAAATGCACACAAGAGAAAGTAATGGAAAATAAAATGTAGCGCTCGTCAAAGTAAATAAAACACTGCTTTGGTCAAAATAGCACAGTCACAAAAGACAAAAGTGTACTTTTCAGAGAACAATTTACATTTCTGGTTACAGTTAATTGGGTCAAAACATTCCGTGTGCCATTTGATTCTGCTCAGATCCGGTTCATGATATAACATTTCCTCTTATGACACCATAGAAAGGTTCTTTGTCCCCCCAAAAAACATATTGTTTGAAGTTTTTACTATTGTCTTGTTTTTCCTGTCAGAATATGTCCCGTTTAATCAAGTACTCACTACAGGTCTTGTCCAAATCCAATGAAAATTGTGTTTTTGGTGTTTTTAACATGTTCTTGTGGCATTTTTCTCATGGGGGACACACTCAGAAAATTAAGCTTAAAATTGCATTTCTGAATATTTTTTTGTTCAAGTTGTTGTGAATGGAGAGCAGACAAAACAATTGCAGCTTAAAAAAGATTGTATTTGTGATGTAAAAAATACACTGGGCGAGGCACAAGCTCCCTCCTCCACTAACCATTCTGATGTATCCCCTTAATAGATAAAAAAGATCCATGTGCGTCTTTGTTTTCCTCGTCAGAGCTCAAAACTGTACGCCTGCATAGCTCCGATTTTGCTTGCCTTTTTGTTGCACCAGTAATGTTAGGTTGGGTTGAGAGGAGCTGTAAGCACGGAAACAGATGGATGATGGGAAGGGGGCGAGCTTACTCTGCACAAACAGGCGAACTTCTAATGAACTACTGATAAAACTATGGCCTAGAAAATGACACAGATTTTTGATTTTGGCTAAAATGGCATAATCACAACTAAAAGACCACTGGAAGATTGGAGTAGATTTTTGTTGACAATCCCCATCCAAAAAACACCCTTACACTTCCTCTGTGTCCTCTGAAGTGGAGCTGTCCTCTTCCCCATAAAGACCTTCAAAACACAAGCAAAGATGTCAGAAGCCACATTCATGAGAAGTACATATGAAACCTCTGCACACAAATAGGAAGATTCTGCAAGAATCAACTTGCAAAAAAAATGTTTGCACCTTAGAAATATCTTTCTCTCTCTCTCTATATATATATATATAGGTGTCAATTTAGATTTTGCTTGTCATAATTCAATGTCAAAGTCCTATCTTATTAAAATTGTAACACTATAAATTAGCAATGTTCTAAATAAATTTTTAGTAAAAATGTATTTTTTGAGTAATTTTCATATTTTTCTGCACCTACTAATATATCTATCACGATCCACTTTAAGTCTTTTGAACGGTGAGTCAACAAAATAAGAGCAATGTCTTAAAAAAGATCATTTCCTACTGGTTTTTACAGGTTAAATAGTAAAGCATTGTGGATCCACAACCATTCGGGTGCTTAAACGTTGTAAAATCAGACTAAATAAAGAACCAGAAGAAAAGGATCAGTGATGTAAGTGAATTTGAACATAACATAGTATAAAATGACATGGTATTCATGTACTTACAAGTACTTTCATGCACTTACATCAAAGTATTCCTCTGTTGTGCTAGTGCATCGATAATTATTAGACTAAGGAACCCATTTCTGGCTTAAATCAATTGTGAAATGTCGTTACATTTTTTTACAAACCCTGTTATAGCTGATTTTGGTTCACACCTACAACACACCAACAAGAACATTTGACCTCTGACATATAAGGAGTTTCACAACTTCATTAGGAGATGATGGCAATTACACAACTGGCACAAATAAGGTTTTTTCCGCTATGTTATAGCAGCAAGCCAAACATAAATAGCTAAAATTGTGATTAACTTCATATTTAAATAAATCAAGCATTTTAAAGCACAGATAGTTTTAAATTAGGGAGTTTCTGACTGAAGCTAAGTGTTAGCAAGTGCATCACTTACCTATAGTCGTCTGTAGATGTCGATTTATGGTCCGGAAACTGTCAAAAGAACCCCTCCTCTGCAAACTGGCGCTGCTGTTCACACAGCTCTTTAATCTGTAAAACGGGCAGGTGCTACAATCTGGAATAACTCGAGACAACCTCAAAGTCAGCCCCATGCTCGTCCGAACTGCAGCGGACGCCGCCATCGCTATGTTTTGGTCACATGACTGACAGCTGCCAATAGGAAAATAGTGACAAAACAGTGGCATTTCTTCTGCGATTTACTTTTCTGACAGCAGGGGGCGCTTAAGTTTAATCTTAAAGACACTTGTTATCAGACGGATTTTTTCAAAATAAACCCAAAATACTTCCTTTGGGCGACGTTTGCACATTTTCTTATCAATCTGTTCATTTTCTTTCCTCATCAATTCATCCAAAAATGTTTTCAACATACTAACGTTATATGCATATTTTTTTAAGTTAGAATATATAAAAATGTACCTTTTGTTTTTTTTAACATTAAATAGGGACATCACAAACTAATAATGTGCCCACTTTAAAACATCAACTTAACTGACAATTCACAGTGATTAAATCTGGGTTAAAAAATGTTACATAGCAGCATATCTTAAATAAGTCTTAGAAATTTCTTTTATTAAGTAGGTAATTAATTAATTTGTTGCTTTATTTATTTATTTATTTATTTATTTATTCATTCATTCGTTTGTTCATCTGTCTGTTGGAAACTCGTCTTTTTTTATATTTTGAAATCATCTTGATTAAAAGTTTTCCAACTTTTTTAGATTTACATAGCCAAATTATATAAACAAAACAGTGGTTCTCCACACCTCCCTGTTGCTGAAACTATTCACAGTCAAGGGTAAATTAGATGAACTACAGTTTAAAATAAAAGAATAAATGAAACAGATTAGATAAAAATACTCAAAGTGAGTAAAAGAAACAAATGTTCATTCATTCATTCATTCATTTTCCAATCCGCTTTATCCCTTTCGGGGTCACGGGGTTGCCGGAGCCTAACCCGGCTACTCATGGGCGAAGGCAGGGTACACCCCTGGACTGGTCGCCAGTTTGTCGCAGGGGGAAACAAATGTTTCTGAGTATATTTTAAACATATGACACCATGACAAACTCCAGATGAGCTAATTCTGTTCATTAACACACCTTGATATTATAAAAAGAAACAAGTTTTCCAAACACACTGTGTACGTTACATAAGTGTTTCATCCAGGTTGCAGTATCAACTTGTCAAAACCTGTTTATGCTTCTGGTTAAGAGCACTTGTTTGTGTCCACAGTTCATCCATCTGTTTTTCTTTCTTAACAACAGAGGGGGGGTTGATTCAAATTTACTTCTCCTGAACTCTTCTACTGATTGTCATATATTACTTCATGGCAGCTGGCAGATGGCTCTAAATGCAGAATGTCTCCAGGGCTCCATGCAGTTACAGGTCCTCTTGAGCCCCTAAAATACCTTTTTTTGTGCTGTAGCAAAGGAAAATTCATCTCGATAAAGAATCTTTTAAACTTAGAAGCTATGTGACCATCAGGTACTTTAATATAAATATAAACAGATTGATGTCAGGGATAGAGTTATGACAAAGATTTTTTTTTCCACACTACTTTTGGAAGACGAAGATAAAATGTTATAGAAATGAGCTGGTGTCAAACATGGAATTATTTTGGAGCAAAATGTTCTGCCAAATTTTTTTGTTTTTTTTGCTAAGTGGAAATGAACGTTGAGTTCATTCTTCGGAAAACCCCTCTCCATAATTCTTCTTGCACTCTTGATTCTCTCTCAGATCTCAGCTTTGCTTGATGGGAAAGCACACTCTTAAAGTGGGATTTCAGATGCTAACCCTCCATCTGGATCTGGCTGCAGGGGGTTCCTCCCATAGTGATGATCATAAAAACATGAATGGGTTCCTCTGTCTGCTTTTTTTTATTTGACTAACTGGCTTTTAGATTGTTAATTTTTATATACTCTAAATCCACATAATGAAAGTTTTTGTGTGCATTTTTTGAGACGTCATTGTTCGGGGTCAGCGGCTGTGTGTGAATTTGAAACTCTTGGTATTTAATTGGGTGCTTTTGTCCTGCAGGCATGTGTGCACAGACGTGAAAATGGATGTAGTTACGCGTTCATCTGGGTTTTATAAGGCTTCTAGCTGTTCCTTAAACTCCCTTCGCTTTATTGCTTTATATCACAAAAAAACATGCTGTATCTCTCTCAGGAGATTTGTAGCTTCAACCCAGCCTGCTCACCTTAAGTGGTATGCAAATATCTCTCTTTTTTTTGAAGCTGGCTAAAATGATCTTAAAACTCTTGGGACCAAGGTTGTGCGCACAGTTCATGTTCCCAAGACAGATAAAGAATGGAAAAACACTGCCTTTCCCGGCTGTTCTTTGGGTGCACTCAGTCAGTCCTGTCAGTGTTGTTTTTACTTGTGTTTGCAACTGAAAACAGAACATTTGAGATCTCCAATCACACCACAATACAGTTTAGATCGTTAGAACTAGAAAACAATATATTATTACCCATAATATAACTGAGAGTGGTTCTCAAAGCTTTATACTACTGAAAAATAAACATTTGCTTGTCAGATTCACTGCACAGCTGTTTGTCAACATTATTTTTGGGGCTTTTTTTTGCTTCTGCGTTTTAATAGTTCTACATCTCAACCAGCTTTCCGGTAACTCTTTGTGGAGTTTGCATAAGAAAGTTGTGTAATGTGGCTTTAGGGGTGATGGCGGTTAGAGACCACAACAGTTCTTTTTCCTCTGTTTTGTTTGTTCACTCCCTAGAATTTACTCTTTGTGTTTGTCAGCTGCTTGATTATGTATGCAGTACAGCTTTTTATATCCATGAATGTAATACTAATTAATAAAATATTTTTTTAAATCTAGTTAGAATTTGGAAAAACAGTATTTTTTGACAGACAAATCAATTCTGTCACGTTAGTTTTTCTTCAGGTGTTTTTATGTTTTGTGATTTCTTCTAGCAAATTTCCATCCATCTATTCATTGTCTTAACCCACTGTATTTACTTTCACACGCACTCACACATGCACACTTTAGAGCGGGGATGGGCAACTCCTGGCCTCAAGGGCCGCATTTCTGCCTGTTTTCCAACATACCATGCTCTAGCGTGTTCTAATTAGCTAGACATACCTGTCATACATGTCACGAGTAGTGCTTGGATACATGGAAATCAGGCAGGAAATGCATGAAACCAGAAATGCATTCTTTATCAAAGTAATAAAAGTTTAATTCTTCATTTCTTTACTTTTGATCATGAATGTATGTAGATGTATTCTTTTTTCTGAAGTAAACATGACATTTTTCAACATTTGAAAATACTGAGTGCCTCACACTGATTATATTAGGTGTTATGAAGTGTCAAGTTGTCGACATTGTTGTGTTAACCCACCGCACTGAACTGCAGCTGGGCTTTAATTTGATTTCAGCTGTTTCAGCCTCAAGTTAGCTGAATGTCAGGAGTGGTGTTTTTTTTTTTATATTTGACGGATCAACTTTGTTTTCGGCTGCACGGTGGCGCAGTGGTTAGCGCTCCTGCCTCACAGCAAGAAGGTTCCCAGTTCAAGTCCTGGCTGGGGGACCTTTCTGTGTGGAGTTTGCATGTTCTCCCCGTGCATGCGTGGGTTTTCTCCGGGTACTCCGGCTTCCTCCCACCGTCCAAAAACATGCTTCATAGGTTAACTGGTTACTCTAAATTGTCCCTAGGTGTGAGTGTGTATGGGTGTGTGATTGTGGCCCTTGCGACAGACTGGCGAGCAGTCCAGGGGTGTACCCTGCCTTCGCCCATGAGTAGCCGGGTTAGGCTCCGGCAACCCCGTGACCCCGAAAGGGATAAAGCGGATTGGAAAATGAATGAATGAATGAATGAACTTTGTTTTCTAAGATTTCAAGGGGATCAAAAAGTGCAAAAAACCTTTAGAATGAAACAGTAGATATTTTCCCTCAGTTTGGGTGATAGAAAAGCTTTCAGGCTGCTTCGCATAATTTTATATCCACAATGGAACCAGTGTAGCGGCGGATCGTTTCATCTTATCAGGACCTTCATGTTTTTGAAAATCTGACTGTAGTCATGTGTGTACCTGCATCCCAGCATCGCGTCCCCTCACCCTGATGACTCACACAAACCTCTGAGGGCAGCTAATCAGGAACGGATTCAAAAAAGCGCCGCTGTGCCCTTTCATGTGGGAATGCTCGTTTCTCAGGTGAACACACAGGAAACTTCTCAGAAATGTGACTAAAGCTTTAGCCTGGGAGCTGGCACAAACACATGTACACACATGTTTTTTGCCATGAGGCTGAAAGCAACTTCCCCAAAACTGTGTCACATTTTCAAGTGTGAGAAAGCTCTGCAAGTGTCCCCAGGGCTCACACTTGTGTATAATTGATGACCTTCGTCAGGCACAACACAGAAAAAGATGCTTTTTTTGTCTTGTTAAGCTGACTCAGACTGCAGTCTGAGCTACCACCGTCTGACCTGTGACAGACAGACAGACCTGACCGCTGATAGTTGACCTTTGACACCAGATAAACAAAAGTGGCAGAGAGGGGTCAGAGACTTGAAAGGTCACAGGGCGAAACAAATCAGGTCAACAAATACAAACAGACCAAGTTAGCCCCTCTGATCAGGGCTGTTGAGGAATTGGTGAAAGGTTTGTGGGAAAAAGCTGAAAACAGAGTAACAGCAAATCAAATTTTAAATTGTCCAACAATTATCTGTTATTGTTGAGTTGCAACTTTAGTAAGAAGTATATATTTTATCTTTCTTCATTTCTATGTGTTTGAAGTATCTAGTTTGAGCGTTATTAATTAAAAATAATAACAATTTTCCTTAGAAATTTGCATGAAAGCTAAGAAACTCACAATGTAGTCTAACATGTTTTTACATTTTGAATTTTCTGAACATTTTATTACAAATATTAAAAAAAAAGGATTTTTCAACAAAAATAGACACATGTAAAAAAGGCGTTCTACTGTTCCCATTACATTGCTGTTTGAGTATTTTAAGGATTTTAAACCCAATGTGGTTCCTCCTTCCTGACAAACCTGTATTGTGGAGGTCATTTGCACTCAGATGACACAAGAAATGTCAAGTGCCAAGAAAAACAAAGTTTGTTTGAGTTTGTTCCAGGTTTATTGCCACTTATTTTGCCTTTTTAGATAAAAATAAAAGCTTGACATGGTGGAGTTCTGAGGCTGTTTTCATAGTTCTGTGGTGATTGGTTGATCAACTGATTGGTTTAATTGATTTTCATGAATAAAACTAAGGGAAAATACGTAGATATGCCAAATCTATCTATGATATTAATTCATAAATTAATTAGAAAATAAATAAAAGAAAATGATGCTACCGTCTTGACATTGTAATTGCTCCTAACCCTGTGCACGTTTGACAAATACCTGAAGTGAGTTCAAGTCAGCAAAAAAAAAGATCAAATGACCAAACCTGAAACCTTTCTGGCTGGTTTCCATATAACAGCGAGACGGCGTCCTCAGCACTAAATCCAAACGAGCCGAGGTAAAGTTGGTCTGGAGAATGCTGGTTGGGTCCCAGCTTGCAGCAGTTTACATTTTTAAAGTGTCCTTGGGGAAGAATACTAGACCCTCACATTGCTCCCTCATGTGTTCCACATTTCCCTTCAGGTTAATGCGTTAGGTAAAAGACTGTTGTGTTAATTACAATAAAATGTTTATGTTCACTGTAAATGAAATAAACGTGTTGTAAGATAGCAATCCGCTCGTGCTCCTATAGACCTTGCAAATCGAAATGATTTGTGGCATTTGCTCTTTAAAAGAAAAAAATATGCTTCAAGTCCCACTCCAACTATATTTTTTCTGTTGGAAAATTGAACAGTGCTCTTTTAATTATGATTAATTAGGTTTTTAGCCATGTGTCGATTTGTGTTTTTTTTTTTAGGATTTATATTTTTGCAACACAGCGCGAGTTCAGTAGAAATTCGCCTATGAGTTGAGGGCGGGACTGTTAGCCTTAGCTAACTTCCCATCAACCCTCTGTTTACACCCTCTGCCGCCTACAGCACCACACAAGCCTAAGTTAACATTGGTGTAGCAAAAAATGGCGTGCTTATTGGAGCTATCCAGCTGTGCAGCTTTGAGCCGAATGTTTGCTAAAATTCCATCTAAAATGAAGACGTTAATGAATCTATTTGTCTGCAAGTGGATGGATTCCAGTTGGAGCGGAGAAGGGAGACTTTGGCCCACATACGGCAGTTGCTGCGTCACAAATCCAAGCTTTTTCAAATCGCGGATTTCCGTTTGCTCTCGATCCAACACGATTTGTGCAAAGAAATACTCAAAAACACAGTTTTAATCTGAAATTCTTTTATTTATGTATTCCATCATGAGCCTTAAAAGCAAAAAGTGGCAAAAATGTGTCAGTCCTTTCATTGTTGTCATGGCAATTTGGTAACTCCTCTTCATTGAAGCAGAGAAACGCAACAAACTATAGTAGATTAGCACACTGTAGCTGAATATTAAGTGTTCATGTTTGCCTTTTATTGCCTCTATTGGGAAAAACTCTCTTTTTAGTGAGCATATGTGATTACTGAATCTTGTGTTGTAAATGCTGGTCACTGTAATTGCCCGCCTGCGGTTCAGTCTGAGTGAGATATGTCTCTAGGGAACAGAGAGGTGTTAACTCTCAGGCAAACTTTGTTCCAGCTTTTCACTGCAGCTGTAAATTTTCTTGACATTTTACTCTCATAGTTAAGACTGAATGACTAACTCCTTGAAAAGTAAGAGCGTGCTGTATTTCATCTGCTGAAATACATTTAATTTATTGAAAAAGTACCGTTTTTGTCACATTACACCTGAATTTTAACTAGAGCGTCACAAATAAACCAGCAGTTTTGGTAAACTTTTTACTGTTTTCATTTATTTTATTTTATTTATTTCCACCTCAGATGCTTTCTAAAAAAAAGCATAATCTAAAAAAAACCCCAAAAAAAGTAAGTCTGACCCCACTATTTCCTCTGGTCGTTCCACCCCCTCTTCTTCCTCTCCATGCATGATCCCACATCAATCATGACTGAAACAAAACATAGAGCCAACTTCTCTTTTCGTTACTGGTTCATGAATCAGGCGGGCATGTCTGCACATTATGCAGTGTTATCAGTGCAGCCTGCAGACTGATATGAACTAAAATACGACAAAACAGGAAACTTTTTTAAGCTGCAGCTCCTGTGCTTCTCCACGTCATCAACAGAGAGGCCTTAAAAATCTATGCTTTCATTGTTGAACAATATTTTAATGTTTAACTTCATTTCAACATGGTTATATGACAGGTTCTTTATTATACGGCAGTCTAAATTTCTAACGAAATGATGTAATAATTTTTGATAGGTTTACCTTTGCATGGAAGTTTGCATTGGATTTACGTGTGTGTATTGCTTGTGTTGTTTTCTGCTTCACTGCAGGATGCTAACATTTGTGTTTAAAGATCCACTTCAATGAAAATTGTGTTTTGGTGTTTTTATACATGTTCTTGTAACATTTTCTCATGATGGAGGACATATTTAAAGAAAATGAAGATTAAAACTGCATTTCTGGGTATTTTTTAGTTCAAATCATTTTGAATCGGGAGCAGACAAAAATGCCATTTGAAAAAGGTAGTAGCTGTGAGGTAGGCGCTACAGTCGGTGGACCACAAGCTCCCTGCTCCGGTCGGTTCATCCACTTGTAAACATCCATCTATCATCCAGCTGTGGTTGAACTCTTTTCTTCACTTTGTCCTTCCAGACTTTTGCATGATGGTTCAGTGTGTGGTGAAGATTTCTTTGGTTGGCCTTCTCTTCTTCGGCTTTGGAGCTTGGTGTCCCCCCAAAAGGGCAGGTTGAGGTCAGAAAGGAACGGGCTTTGATGGTTCTGCTTACAGCAGTGGTGACTCCACTTCCAGGTTTGATTCTGTTTCTGGCCAGGGGATCAAATGCAGTCTTCAATGAGCAGGATGCAGGACTGGGACAGATCGCTGCTGACGTCTTGAGCTACAAACCTGACTATCCTTTCCCACAGTTTGCCTGGACATCCAACCAGTTTCCCTGGGCATGGTGGAGCAGCACTCGTAGTAAATAAAAAATAATAATATAAATAATAATAATTTCTATTAAACTATTGCAGCTCTACAGAAAAAAAATATCTTAGGAAGTGACCCAGGTTTTCTGATTTTTGCAAAAAAAACCCAGCATAATCATCTTCAAATGACCACTGGGAACCCTTTTATAATAGATCAAAAGATGATCGGAGTGAGATTTTAAAACTCACTGGAATGCTGTTTACATGAGAGTTGAATTTTGTAATGAAGATATTGCAAGAAAAAGGTGTGGCTACTTCTTTTATTTCATATTCAGAGGATGCATCTTTACAGCAAAGGGTTAAAATAAAAGTAATTAAATAACCCAGACAGTTAAAAAGTGTCAAAGCATGATTTTTTTTTTCTTTTACTATGTTGATTTGTGGCTAAAAAACAGCAGAAGATTGGAGGGCAAACTTAAACAAAGCCTCCATTCTTCTCAGGTCTCTGGGGTTTCTGCAGCCGGCTGGACTGGATTAGGAAAGGATTAATTTATGAGATGGAGTGGAGATCGTGCGCTATATGTCAGGAAAAGTCATCTAGCAATAGCACCTAACACTTAAATTTTATTTCAGAACGAAAAAAAAACAGAGGAAAGGAGTGCATAAATAAAAGCAGCTGCTTCTTAATTTGCATTTTATGGATGACAACTTGTTTGGAAAAGAAAAAAAAACTGCAAGATTGAGGGTTGTGTGAGAGTGATTCACAGTCTGCAAAATTGTTATTGTGGACTTCATGAAACCCTCTTTCCTCACTCCAACACCACACCCTCTGCAGGACAAAGCTGACTGTTTTGCTTTGTCCCCCTATCTGTGACCACATTGCACCAACACTTCGTCTGCTTGTTCACTCACAAATATTTTCACGGGGACAGGATGGGGATGATAGAGGCTTGGCAGATGGCGGTTGAACGGTTTGGCGGGCTCGTTCCTGGAAAAAGGGCAGCTGTGAGCAGTGAGGCCTCTGCGGGGCTCCGTGTGGGGCATTAAAGCGGCTCCTGTCACTGTGCTGCGTGAACTATTAACCTCTGGGTTTTCCGCTTGTTGTCAAATATATGACGTTTGCAAGTAATCCTGGGGTCACGTGTGCTAAATGACACCTGTATTCTTGTGCAAAACTCAGACAGACATGAGAAAATGTCTGCGCATCTCATAAAGGACCCAATCCAAACCCGACATGTGAGGAGGTGGTGTGCACAGGTGTGTCTAATGCCACTGTTGTGTGTCTGTGTGTTGCACCAATGAAATGTAGGTTTAGTCATACACATTCCAAGACATAAACACCCCTACCCACGCTACACACATCCAAATAAACAGTCAAATAAAAGGTGACTTCCAGTTCACATGATTTGGGTTCACACCTCTGCGTTTGCCTTTGGGAATGAAATTGTTGTCAGCATTGTGTTTGTTTCCCACAAAGTGAACAACCGCATGAGAAAAGGTCCCAATCAGTACACAAAGACAGAAACGCGTACGCCCACAAAGAAGCCATTTCCAGCAATTATCCTAATTTACTTACCTCATCCTCATTTTTTTCCCAAAAGGACATCTGTTCATGCAATCTTACCAAGTAAATCTGAACATGCACAGAAAAGGCGGCCAGGTGGTGTCGGTTCATGTATCTTATTTGCAAACAAGTTTGGAAACAGTGAAACTGAAATGGTAATTAGCTGACAGGTTCACTAAAATCGATGACTGATTGTACTTTGAGTCAACAATGACAAAAATAATGAAAAGGAGTGTGCTTTTACTGGAAGCAAAGCCACAAACAGATCATGCCAAATTTGCAGTCATCATTTGCCACAGCCCATTTAGTGTTTTTTTTTTAAATAAAAATTGCTGTGTAGATTGTAGTGTTATTTTTCATAGTCTCTCTCATCATTCAGGGGTCTAACAACACAAAAAAATGCAATGAGTGGTTTAGATAAGTGTATTAGGAACCCACTGCTGTGTAGAAAGTCCCCTCATGGAAAGAATTTTTGGGAATTACTGAGGCATTTCCTCGCTACAGTTTCTCCCTGCAAGTGAGCTTGACTTTATGACTTTGTTTTCTTTTCATAAGGCAAAGTTTCTGTCAAGTTGCATGATTTCACACAATCCTGACAACACTTTTTTTTGTCCTTGTTTCAGATTATTTGTTAAAGTAACCCTAATGGTGAAAAAAGCTGGATTTTTTTGGTCTGGCAGTTGAGCAGAAGTCCAGTTTTAGCTCACATAAGTTCCACATTGCTGGAAAAAGTCAATTATCAGCACAAATTTTAAAAAAATTAAATTCTTAGAGATGAAAAGTAAAAATGGAGATGGAAAACATTTCAGGAAACCAACATAGAAAAAAACGGTTTGTTTCCTTTCCATTTGAGAAATAATGGTTAAAAACATGTGTTTGCTATTTTAACAGAATTCTATCTAGATTCTGAAGTTTTGCATGCTGCTACCTAAAAAAAAAATCTACTGTCTGGAGTCTTACTTTGTGTTTTTAAAATATTTGTGACCCACTGAAGTGACAGGCACTTCAAAAAAGATGCGTCAACAAGATACCAGTGAAAGATGTCCGTAAAATCTTTTCTTTTGAAAAAGTCAAATCCTCTTTTCCCAGATATTTTGAACTGCTAACTAATTCATTTAAGCCCAACTCTAAATATTTTTTTATCTATTGCAAAAGCGTTCCCAGTGGTCTTTTGTGATTATGCGGTTTTTAGCCAAAATCAAAAAGTCTGTGTCATTTTTAAGACATTTTCTGCAGTGGCAGTATCTTATTAGAAACTTATGTCTAAGTTGTGGATGGGACTGTTGGCGTGGAGGTAACCCTCCACTTATGATCCAGTCATCCCTTTGTTTACACTCTCCCACTAACTTACAGCCCCTCAAATATGCAGACAAATCGAATGTATTTATTTGTATGCAAGTGGATGCATCAGAATGGAGCGGAGCAGGACGACTTTTTCCCGTCCCATGCAGTTGCTGCATCACAACTGAAAGCTTTTGCAAAACTGCTCCTGAGCCATCACGGTTTGAATTACAAAATACTCAGAAATGCAGTTTTAATCTTAAATTATTTTATAAATGCCCTCCATTATGAGAAAAATGCAAAACCATAATTTTCATTGGAGTGAGTCTTCAATAATGCAAAGTAATGCATAAAAGTATTGGTTAACACGTTATTTAATGGTTAAATAATGCTTAATTAGGCATTAATAAAAGGGACCCCATTATAAAGTGTTACAGTGAAATCAAGTTACATAATATAACATAAACCTTTGGGTTTTGTACAGTGCTTTATGCTGTGACTCATCAATCTCTACACAACAAAAACCCAGATCCAACCCAAAACACAGACAGTGATGTCAATATAAGGAAACTCTTCATCGCAACCTCAACTCCTCTTGATGATTCATACAGACAAGGCAGACTGCACTCCTTCCTATCTTCCTGACTCCCCGTGAGCTTAGGATTACTTTTGCACTTTTCCCAACTCCCAATAGGTTGCATGTTTTTCAGTGGAAAGATCTCAGTGTAATCTTGTGTAATGAGAAAAACTAAATGTTTGAAACGTTCTCATCTTTTTGTTGTTTCTGCATTCTCTTTATCTCTCCCTCTTGAATCTCTATAAAACAGATATCTAAAGATAAATGAGCCGTATAATGTTAGGTTGGGGATGAACCAGCAGAAGACAGTATAAACGGATGGATTCTTACACCGCACAGTCCCGCCCACAACTCAAAGCCATATTTCTAATGAACTACTGCCGCTCTGCAGAAACTGTCCTAGAAAACAACTCCGGTTTGTTGGTTTTGGCTAAAAAAGGTAAAATCATAATAAAAAGATCACTGGGAACGTTTTTGCGTTGTGCTTTGAGGAGTTCAAGTTTCCTCTTGCACAGATCATGAAGACCATGGTCATCCCCATCACCCACCTTATCTTGGTCAGAAGGGTTTCACTTACAAGCTGTTATAAATCTGTCTCCTCTCAAGATCAAAAACTCTAAAAATGGGGAGGATTCTTTTAGACATTCTGCCAGTTTAATTAATTTTAATACAATAGTTGCTGCAAACACAGAATTTATGATAGTGCGCTTGTATAATTGTCCTGGCAAGCATTTAGGTGGGCTTCTCTGTTTGTCTGGAGGTCAGTGGGTTCTGTCGGTGTGAGGTAAATCACTTTGTGGGTAGGAATCCTTATGGACCGCACCTAAAAAACCGCATTCTGGAAAGGGAGAGCTCGAACATTGGCACGGGCGCTCTGGAGTTCATCCATCTCCACTTGTTGTGTTTTCTCTGGAACTAAACCTCATTGTTCCTCTCTGACACGAACTTTGACAAAAACCTTTTTAAGGGGGGGGGTAAGGAAAAAAGAAAACCTGAAAGATTACTAGAGACAGAGTCGGCCTTCATCTCTTTGACGCTTTGCAGTTTCCAACTCAAAACCCACAAAGAATGAATTCGGACCGGAGACGGGAGGGAGGGTTAGGAAGAGTTCCAGAGGATTATGAAACTTGACATGGATGAAGCCACGCTTTAATGAGCAGAGCTTCTTGGATTTCTTGGTGGCTTTCAACGGCTCCAGCTGTCTAGGAAGAGGACTCATGGATGCAGTTGTTTACATAGAGTAGATGGGGGAGGGGTGCTGGCTTTTACAGCCTGCAGCATCTCTGATAACAGCGTCAATTGGTGTGTTGGTCACTGAAGACCTAAAATTCTGTTTAGAATCTGCAGTAAAATAACCCCAGCCTCTTTACATAATGTGCTGTAATTATAGCAGTTCAGATAAATAAGGGATGATTATCAGAAATTATTGGATGACGCCTCCGCATCGTCCACACCACAACAGACATTATCCCACAAAAACCATGGTCACATGCGAAAGAAAGAAATATTAATTCTATTGTTAATACTTCAATCTTGCTTTTTTTCTAAGTTTTAAACATTTTTCACAAGAAATTGATTATTTGCAGCACTCTGGGACGCGTTGTCATGGTGAACAGCCACAGAGCCTGCACCAGCCTTGCTCTGTTGCGGCTAATGCATGAAGACTCACCAGTAGAGGACAAGGGTACGCTAAAGGTCATGTGAAGTGACGCGAGGCAGCATTGTTTTGTCCAGATGATGAAGTACAAGTTTGTTTCACAGAAATAAAGTAGTTTCTTCGAGGGCTTTTATTGCAAGAAATATCCACCAGAAACTCTGATGATTAAATGTGCATCAACAAACAAACAATAAACACCTATTTACTCTGCATCAAGCATTAAGGTAAAAAGACAGGCAACAACCTGTTTTAAATTGAATGCAACATTGGCTTTGGTTGTAAATTTTGATATAAAAACTGTACTGACATGTCCATCATAAATTCATGTCGTCTTCGTTTTCCTTGTCTGAGTTGACATCTGGCTCAAAACTGTACAGCTTGATAGCTCCAATATTGCTCATCATTTTTGTTGCACCAGTAATGTTAGGTTGGGATTATGAGGGGCTGTGAGATAGGGAGAAAGCATGGAAATAAATGGATGACCGGGAAGTGGGGGTGGGCTTACTCTGCCAACAGTCCTGCCCACAACTCAGAAGTGAATTTCTAATGAACTCCTGCCTCACATGTCCTTGAAAATGGCTCAGGTTTGATGATTTGGGCTAAAAACGACATGAAGGGAGCGCTTTTTAAAATATTAAAATTTTTTTTTTGTTTATTTGGCCAAAATTGTTTGACAAATATGCTGTACTGTTTCCACTAGACGAGTCTGCTTTAATTTTGTTTAAAGATTAAGGGACAAAAAGTCCTCTAAATCAGCTCTGGTTGAAATAACTTGTTGCCTGCTAAGTGTTTGACTAACATTTGTGTTCACAATAGGGAGGTTCTGCTCTTTTTTGCTGTATGACCATTTTTTGTGCAGACAGTTGTAATTCTTTTGTAACAGCCTCGGAATGCTCGGCTAATGTAAACCACAAATCTTAGGACACCATTAGAGCTCTGCTTCCCTGTCTGATGTCTGTCACAGTCAAAGGTCACAAATGCCCAGTGTTACTCCCCAAAGATGACTCCTCTTCAAACACTGAGAAGAAAAGAAGCAGACCTCAGGGAGTAACAGCTAGAAATTACCACAAGTTTTAATCCATCCATCTGGACTTTGTATGAAACTTTCTTTAATGCATCATTGGTAAAACTCAGAGGACACATGCTCTATCTTTGCTGAAGGGTTGTGTTCTCTAAAAAAAACTTTCACAGAAGTCTTTAAATAAAAAGATCTTTTCAAGTAAAGTCAGGCAGTTGGGTGATGTCTAACAGGAAACCACCAAATTATACAAAATTCTGCTGATCTTTAAAGTTTAATCAAGAGGCCATCATCCCAGCTCCATTTGTTTCAGAAACATTTTATACGATTTTTATTCCAGGACACTCTAAAGGTCCAAGTCCTAAGTGACTAAAACCTGACCTTTGACCTGCTATTTTACATTGAAGATGCTTTGTTCTTGCATGTGAACAATCAAATTCAATTTAATTTTGTACCTCAATGTTATGTTTGCTTTTATAATTATCTACCCGAACACTATACTGTTTTATTTTCCTTCATAGTTGGCAGAGAAAAGTTGATTTATGCCACTTTTTTTGTCAATATACTCCTTTCAAATGCTGCAGCATCCTCACAAACTTTTTTATTCAGTTTTCTATAAGAAGAAAGACCCAACTGAATTTTCAATGTTTAAAAGTTAGCTGTAAATTGTGAATTGAGGTTTGCTGAATTTTAATTGTGGGAGTGGGAACAAACAGACGGGCTCAGAAAATGTTACTTCCACGGGTCTAGGAAGAGAAACATTCATTGGTACAATTTTTTCACCTTTTCTAGGCATTTTTTTAGCATTGCGTTGCACAAACCTGCTTGTTTTTCATGTCTGACATTGTTTGTCTGACTACTATTATTTAGTTCAAATACTTTAAATTTCCACTTCCTGTATACTCTTTCTTCTACATCTACTGGATCTGGTTAAGTTTGGCACATTTTGATTATTTTTTTTAAACAGCTCTTCTCAAATGTACAAATCTAGAACTTAAGCAAAACAAAAAATCTTCAATACACACAGAAGGCCTGAGGCTGTAACACTGACCTACTGAGGTGATAACAAACCAAAACCACGTATGGTCGGGGAAAGTGGAGCAAACAGAACCTAAACAACTGAACAAGTTCATGTAATACAGAAAAAGGTTAAACGTAAATGTACAAAACCAAGATTAATGTTACATAGTCCCTTATTTAAGTGATAAATCTGAAAAACACCTTAGATTTGAAAACTCATACATGTACAGAGCTGTAATTAACGTGCACAGTTTTGCACACGAACTTACAGTTTAATGTTCTTTACTTCTGCCTAAAAAAAGAAATGTTTTATCCAATGATCTACCAGAATGTTTATTGTAACACATTGATGTAATGAAAAATAGCTTCATTTCGATCCTTTTTTTCCCCCTCCCTCTTCCATTCACTGTCATGGATACACGTCAGTTAAAAGGCAGGATGTGTCCATCACTCATCCAACCACAAACCTCATAGTCCCTCCTAGGGGCAGTTTAGGACTGTCAGTCAACGGCACCATGTGTTCTAAGCTGCAGGAGGAAGCTAGAGGACCCAGAAAAAAGAATCTCCTGCACAGAAAAATCCTGAAGTTGTTCAAACAAGAGAAAAAGTCAAAAAGTGGTAACTAACGGCTAATAGACACAGAGTAAGAAGGAAGTATTTTTGAAAATGTTATAAGGAATACATAATTCCCACAATAAAAAGCCAATGCAACAGTTTTAAATTTAAAAAGAGATGTCCCCTCCCTGGATTAGGGTGTCACTTTGACAGATTCTAATGTTTTCATAGAACACAATGCATCCACTTCTCTTTTGCATTGTGAGCAGACGTGAACCACATCAGTGTGGTTAAGCACATAAGCTCCCTCTGATGAATGACTCATTTTAAAAAAAAAATCCCCAAATGCCAATTACCTTCCATTTAAGCTCTGATGTGGCAAAACTTTTCAAGATCTGTTTGGAATTTAAGATTTGAGCAGAAGGCTCAGGGAGAGGCAGATATCAGAGGTCATAAACACACAGAGCAAAACCACAGGAAAACACGACTGGTAACTAAGCACAGATGAAACAGGAGAGAAAAAAAAAACACTGAAAAGACAAGATCATGGAGTTAAAGACATAGTTTGTTCATTTTTTGTTGTTCTAAATTGCTGCTAGCTGTTTGGATACGACTTTTAATCCTTTTTTGGAGACAAACACTTCTGTCTTGAAACAGTTTGACTAAAACTTGCAGATTACTCACTACTTGAGTAATCTCAAATTTGAATTTACAACTACGCTTCACTGTAAGCAATAAAATCTGAACAGGTGGTATTATTAAGTACTACATGAGTAACCAGTTAACTACCTCAGTTAACTCACTGGGAAAGTTGGTATAGTCTGAAAATTTTATTTCCAAGAAGAGAAGTATTTTGTGAAACTATCTCCCATTTTTTTTGAGAGAACTTTCCATGTCAGATCATAGAAATCAGGGCTATTCACTGAGTCAGCAACTTTATTTTCCAGTACCTGCTATTATTTCTGGTTTGTTTATTCTTTCCGTCTGTCTGATCAGGGTTGGCATGCAGGAGGGTCTTAATTTATTGATCTCAAACAGAGACACACCCAATTTTTGTGCTTATTCTTTGCGGACATGCATTCAAGCGACCACTTCCAATGAAAAGTCTATGTAAATGCGGGTAAAGTGCATTGAAAATCAATCCAGATCAAACTTTGACCAACCAAGGACTTGGATTTGGTAATGATGCATGGATGGCGTCCTTTTTTAATTTACGGAAGTGAAAATTGAAAAGCGATCATCGAGAGAAATAAATAACTTAGGTTTGTACCCAGTCGGAGTTGTATGACACCAAGTCTTTCATGTATATTAGAAGAGAGCTGTGAAAGAAAAAGCATGGAGCAAGATTCTCGAGATTTGCCCCGCTTCAACATTTCGGACCAAAACCTCTGCCAACTGTCAGCAGTGGACAAGCGATAGTAAACAGGAAAATAAAGAAAAAGAAGAAGAAACCCCTTTCTGCTTGTCCAGTGTGAACATCAAGGGTTTAACGCACGGTCAAGAATGCACGTTTCTGGATTGCCAGTCTCATCCTTTTTTAAACAGCTGACTCTTTCTGAATTGATTGCTAGAAGAGCAAAAAACAAAGCAAATCCTCTCAAATATGACTCTGTCTTCTCTTAAGTTTCACTTGAACAAATACAAACAGAGAGTTCTGCCTGAAACTCTGTACAGTTTCACCTGCCTCCACTTTCATCCTCTTCCGGAGATTTTGTAAATTCTGGGAAACTTCTGCACTCACAACGTTTTGAACTGGCCTTAAAACCTTCTTACACACAGACCAAAGCCCACCACTCCTAAAACGTAAAATAAATGACAGAAATTTTGAAATTCAACATTTGAAACAGTAAAAGTTCAATCATGGGAACTTAATTTATGCTGTTTAAGACCACCGTGAATGCTTACAACAGGTACAACTTGGCCTTGGCTAAATCGTGACCAGAAATTTGGCTTGTGTATGCTTATTCATACTACCTTTGCTGCTTTGGATAACTTATTGCACACCATAAAGAACTGAGGTTTCATTTGTGATTCACACTTTACAGTTGATGCTAATAAATCAGTGATGCTTGCTTATGTTTTAGGACGGTGTGGGATGGAAGCTGCACAGAATTTTTTAAACATATTACAAGTTACAGGAAACATTTTTGGCTTTGACTCAAGCAAATATTTTCTTCAATAAAACATTTTCAGTTCCCTTTTCCAAAATATTTTCAAAGAGATGTTTTGATTTTGCACAACTTTTCCGATGAAAACTGGGTTTTTTGTGTTTTTAACATGTCTTTGTGGCATTTTCCTCATGATAGAGGATCTATAGGAAGAAAATTAAGTTTAAAACGAGGTTTCTGAGTATTTATTTATTCATTCAAATTATTGTGAATCAGGCGCACTCAAAAATGCAGTTTTAGCAATGGCAAACGTGTATTTGCCATGTCAAAAATACACTGGGCTGGATAGCTCCAATGTGGCTCCCCAAATTTGTTGTACCGGTATGTTTGCTTGAGAGGGGCTGTAAGCCCGCATTTGAGCATGCGAACAGCAATGGAAAGAGAAGAGGGGGCAGGGTTGCTCCGCGCCAACTTAGAGGTGAGTTTCTGATAAAGTACTGCCACTTTACCAAAACTATGTCCTAGAAAACGACACAGGTTTTAGGATTTTGACTAAAAACAACACATTCATAATTAAAATACCTTTTAAAATCGCTCAAAAAATGATTGGAGTGGGACTTTAACATTCTAAAATTGCGTTAAGAAGAAAAACATTTTATTTCCCGGTAGAAAGGTAAAACACTGGGCAAAGAAACAATGCACCTATTTATCTTTTTAAGTTAGCTGTGCCTCCCCAATGCTGATTAAAATCTGCAGTAAACTGCAAAGCACAAATGAGTAAAAAGTTTCCACCTTTCACAGCAAAGGTACTGCAAATGCAGAATGCTCTCAAGTTGTTGGAGAAGGTCAAAGATGGAGAGAGCAGATACATACTGAACTTTTGACAAAACAGAACAAACCTGAATCGACCTGTTATTTTATTTTATTTCAAAAATGTTGCTTTGAAATTCATTCTGAATCTCTAAGACTTTAACTAAAAAAGAATACATTTAAACGTAAATTTATAGTAAAAAAAAAAAAAAAGTGAACATTCTTCTTTGGCTTGACTGGAGCAGCTGGAGAAGAGAAACGCTGAGTCATGAGAAGAAGTTTTAAAAAACTTGACTCTACATGAACTGCCTAAAGACAGCAGCAAGAGTCCCAACTTTCTCTTGAGAGCGCAGCTGTTTCCTTTGGATACCGACTTCATTAGAAGCAACAATGCTTCACAAATCACCAATCAAATGCCAATTCTTTTTTTTGCTGCAAAAGGATAAATCTTTCCACCTGGCACAAGAAAACACTCCCAAAATCAACTTGGCGTGTGGTTAGCAAACGAGTCCGAGCAGAGACGGATTTGACAAAAAAATTGAGATAAAAAACTACATCTGAAAAACATTTTTGATCCACCCTATCCTGCTTAAATCTTTCCAACACAAACTGACATAAATTTAAAACCCACTCTCCCTAAATCAACATAAAAATCAACATGTTATTATTTCAACTTGTTGAATGTAATTAGTCCTGAGTATCTGGCGGACAAAAACAGACAAGGTAAAAACTTAATTCAGGCCTCCAAGACCTGAATCTCTATCATCTGTCTCTTGTCATTCCCCTTTTGCATGCTATGAGGCTTGTTTTTCAGGGAAACATCTGGAGTCGGTCACTCCATCAGTGGCTCGCTCGTGAGTGCAGTTCCTAATGGAACACGTGAATGCGTTTTAAGATCCATCTCGAACAGCTGCTGCAAGGTCCATTACTGATTTGGTTGGAGATCCAGCAATGTGCCAAACGCTTCACGGCTTCTGGTCCAAATGATTCAAAGTGATGATGCCAAAGCACAGGGACGCTGAAGGAAAGTGACCATGGAGAAGAGTGGGTTGGAACACATTTGCTAATGAGACCAAAGCCTGAATGAGAGTCTGCTGACCAGTGGAGGATCCATGTGCGTTTTTCTGAGAGGCATTTAAAATTCACATTAGCAACAGGAAGTACTGAAACTAAAGGCAAATTAAACACCAAGTTCTCATATGTTCTTTTTAATGGATAATAGTTGACATGATATGAAAGCGTTTTGCTATTATCAAATGTTTAAGAATAGATGAACAATGAGGTGATGGGAGTGGAAACAAGTTGAAGTAAGCATGAAATTGTCAGCTCTCCTGTTGGCAAACAGCCTGGAGGGAGATTTTTTGGTCTCCATCTGTTTCAGCTGGACTCCATGCGGCAGTACCAGAGATGAGGACATCTTAAAGAGCTGTGACAGGGTGATCTCACTGGTGTGCGCTCCATCAAGAGGCTCACATTCTTAAACATGGCTTCAAAAGCTCTTTCAAACATGCGATGTCAGTTTGGTTTAAAAAGCGGCTCTTTGCCATGACCTAATGGAAGTGTTTATACAAGCCAAACTGGGTCAAACAAAACTGATGATCAGCAACGCGCTTAAGAGCAGAAAAAAAAAGAACATTACAGACTTATTTTGCAAATACTAAGAAAAAACATGAACAAACGAAGAAAAAAGGCAAATTAGAAAAACAACAATAGTTCGGTTAAATGATCATCAGTTCTTCCTTTCCAGTGTAAAAGTTACAATGGGCTTTAAAATTCTAAAAATTAAGAAAAGATGTTGGCGTGTAAGAAAAAAAACATCCTTAAAACCTGCAAAATTTCAAATGAGTTTTTAAAAGTTGTGCAAACGTGTGTTGCTTTTCTCTTTAAGACCCTTTCCGTTCATCTTTTGAGCTATTTCAAAAGTGGCCTTTTAGTTATTATTTTGCCATTTAATAGCCAAAATTAAAATTTAAAAAATTGACATTTTTGAAAAAAAACTATGTACAAAATGAAAATGTACAAAAACTATGATGTACAAAAACGATGATGTTCTTTAGAACTACTCTGAGTTGTGGGCGTGACCGTTTACGTGGAGAAAAGCCTACCCCCTTCCCCTTCCCATTGCTGAAAGCTCTCTGTTTACACTCCTGCTAGCTTACAGCCCCTCACAACCCCAACCTAACATCAGCAGTGAAACAAAAACTGGTGAATAATTTTGGAGCTAGCCGTACAGTTTTGAGCCAGATGTCAGCTTGGACGAGGAAAGCAGAGACGTATATGAATCTATTTGTGGATGCATCAGAATGGAGTGGAGCAGGGAGCATGTGACCCAAACATTGGAATTTCTTCACCACAAATAAGCTCTTTTTCAAACAGAATTCTTGCTCCTGATTCAGAACAATTTGAATAAAGAAACACTCTGAAATGCAATTTTAGGCTTAATTTTCCTAATTTTTGTCCTCTATCATCAGAAAAATCCCACAAGAAGATGCTAAAAACACCCATAACACAATTTTTATTGGAGTGGGTCTTTAATTAAAGATCCCTAAATTCAATTTTTCCAGAGTCAGGTGTGTCACATAGTTTTAGATGCTTGTTGAAGTGAAAAGCTCCGTCAGAAGCTGATGGTGGGCTGAGGCAGAGCAGAGAAAAAAGGGTGATGGCCGGACATGGCCAGAAAAAATGAAAGTGAGTAGTTGGTGAGAACGGAAGAATGGACTAGTGAACTGGACAATAAACAAATCCCGCTCGCTCACCGTTGTTAAAACAACAGCTTACGAGCAAAGCCAGCTGAGTTCACACACACACATGCAGACACATTCCTGTCTATTACCATCCTCTGCCTCCAAAACTTTCTTTCCTGTTGCCAAGCTGTGAACCTGCTGACGTGTTGTTTGTGCATTTCTGCCCACAAGCTTTTGGGAGATAATTAAGGCCTTCATGCAGATTGTGGGTTTCCCCCATCTGATCCTCAGAGAGTAGTGGCAGATTTTATGGAGCTGATTGTTCGCCTCTGGAGCTGGATAATGAGGATGAAAGTTTCAAAGAAGAGAATCCTCTATAACGTGAAAAAAACGCAACATTTTTGATAGGCGTATTTATGTTGGCTCCTATCTTCTCATGTTTTTACCAATGTTCCCCTGGTCATAGTTTAAAGCTCCAATAAAGTCATTTTTTCATCTATTTTAAAAAGGTTCCCAGTGGTTTTTTAATGATGAACATGCCGTTTTTAGCCAAAATGAAAAATGTGTGTGGTTTTCTAGAACAAAGTTTCTGCAGAGCGGCAGTACTTCAACAGAAATTTGCCTCTGATTTGTGGGCAGGACTTTTGGGGTGGAAGTAAGCCTCCACTGATATCCCATTATCCGTTTGTTTACACTCTCTCCCACTAGCCTACAGCCCCCTCACAGCTCCAACCTAACATTACCGGTGCAACAAAAAATGGCGAGCAATATTGGAGCAATACAGCCGTACAGTTTTGAAGCAGCTCAGACGAGGAAAACAAAGACGTACGAGGATCTGCAAGTGGGTCCATGGTGAGGGAGTGAAGCAGGGAGCTTGTGGCCTGTTGTAGAAGCTTATAAGTCACAGCTACAAGCATTCAGACTCCAGTTTTGTGTCTGCTCTTGATTCAAAACAATTTTAATAAAGAAATATTTCATTAGTTATCTTTATATATGTCCTCTATCACAAGAAAAATGCCACAAGAACACGTTGAAACACAATTTTAATTGGAGTGGGTATTCAAATCAGCATGACTGATCATTGTCTGGTTTTTTTCCTATATTTCTCAAGGTTCCTCTTTATCTTTCCCTTTTGTGTCCTGCACTTTTCTAGCTCATCTCCTCTCCCTTCAGCCCTGATCTTGATTTCTTGTAGTAGAAGACAAAGGTTCCCAGATGACAATTCCCAGAGGGCATGTCAGAAGCGCTCATCTGGAAGCTTGTGAAATCCATCTCCTCGGCTTGTTTTGCCTTTCATCCACCACACGTTCCTCTGCCTCTATCAGTTGGATCCACAGAAGTCCGCGCAAACCACAAGCTTTAGCCAAAAGCAGCAGCTCTAACCAGCTGTAAAAGGGTTTACAGCAGTTAGCAGAGACACCAGCAACAGCTTTTACTGTTGTGGAGTGGCCATTAGGGTCCTCACAGGAACTCTTTTTAGACCAACATGCTGCCAAGTTGTTCATATTATTGAGCTTCCATAAATAAGTCCTACCAGTCACAGGAAAGACTCAAATACCTTCCACTTTGAACACAAACAAATCACAAAAAAATAACTAATCTTTCCAGTCCTGTCACTTCTTTGAACTAACTCACATACTTATGTGCAACACTAAACATAGGAACTGTATTACTTTCAAATATGTTTGCAAACGATGTCTTGAACAGATATCAAATGGAGAAAAAAAACAACAACTTTCCACGGAGTTTGATAACGTTATGTGTGTTTACTTGTCCCAACATGTTAGTGAAGCTGCTGTTAAAATGAAAATTCATCCAGATAACAGCATTTCTTCTTTAACACACCCCTGTGAACACTTCCATGTCGGTTATATTTGATATCTGTGGGAAGTTTGGCTTCCTGGCTACATTTTACAAGCCCTTTGGGTTTGTACCAAAAACATCTCCTAAATGCACCAGAGCGCTTGGAGGATTGATGGGAAATGTTCAGATATTAAGTTTAGACAACTCCATTCTCGCAAAAGTTTCAAGAAATGTAATGTTAATATTTTTGTAGGATCTATTTTCTATGAAATCCAAAGCAGAGAGTAAAGAGTCAAACGTGGCTTTAGGAGAATTTCCTCACAATCCCCTGAGGGCACGTGTGTTTATGCACATGCTTATATGCACCATAAGGCTGGTGTTTATCCTCCTCCAACAATCACTCAAAACTAAAGAGAACCATAAGAACATCTTTCAAATCAATTACCATTCCACTCCATTAAAAAAAAAATCATGTACACCCTCATAAAAGAAATCAGCTAAAAAGGCCAGCTGGTTTGTATCTGTGCACAGTCTGTCCATGTGCTTCTGATACCCCATTTACCAAAAAAAAAACAAGCTGAACTTGGAGTTGAAACAGGAGCCAGCTGCTGTTCTTGGTGCTGCACATGTGATCTGACTTTTGATTGCTTGAACCAGTAGTTTATAAATGTGGTTGATGGGCATGGGATGGAAAGACGTGACTGACTTTGAAGCTAAGGAAAAAGGTCTCCGCTCTTAAATATCTCTAAACCACCCGTAATCGTTAGCAGAGCTTGAATGACAGAGCGTTTTCTGTTACTGATTGGCCATCTAATGGAAAACCAAACAATCACAGATCATACTTGAAACTCTGTGCCAAAACCATTGGTAATTAATATGTAGGTAATGATAGACTGTAAATGCAGAGTTTTTGAATGTATTTTATTACTATTTATAATATTGTGTTGCTTCCAAAGTAATCAGCTGATGTAAAATTTGAGAAATGAGGGATATTTTACAGAAATATGCGCTGCAGTCTAAACCACAACTTCAGCCGTAAAGAATTCCAAATAATGTATTCCTTTCAGCACATAGAAAGTGACGGCAGGAGGAACAAACAGCGGCAGATGTTTGACACATGTTTAACTTGCACTGAACCGCTTTGATTCAAGCAAACACGTGATCCTGCCAAACTTTGAAGCTACATTGGCATGTGAAGCTAAAGATTTATACTTTAGGGATTATGTTAAAGATGAATAGAGCTGTGTTATCAGAGCTCTCAAGGGAAACAGCTGCTTAATAAATGTGATTAGCAACTTCCCTCTTTAGGTTCCAAAATCTTTCCGAGTTGACTTTAGTTTTGAATGTCAAGACCCTTGCCAGAAATCAGGTTTTTGTTCTAGATAGGCTTATCATAAAGGATTTAGCCTCTGGTGAGCTAACTGGATCAGTTAACTGCTTATCTGACAACAAAGAAGCTAACCCTTTCACTCAAAACATTTTTTCCCTTACAGTTCAGTTTGCAGACCTTTCTGCAGAGAAAAGCTGAAGAAAACTGGAGAAAAGCTAAATAAATTCAGTAAATTACTGACTTTAAATTGCAAATATTGGCATCACAAACCAAAATCAGATCTCTGAAAAGTGGATTTGGAGGTCAAGTTAACAAACTTGTGCCTCTGTCATTATGAAAATGAACCCTAACACATGTGCAGCACATTGGGGCTTCATTTATGGAGGAGCTGGGAGGACTTTTGACCCACAAACATAACACTAACCGGATCGTTTTACACAAATTCATGTAGAGCAAGAATATCAACATTTACTGCAATTTCCACTTGGCAGACTTGAAAGCCTTCAACTGAGACAGCCAGGAGTATATATGTCGTTTTTCCTATTTCTCTTTCCCTGAACAGTTTTCACCATTGTGTTGCTGCAGCAGTTTAGTCGAGATGTTGGCAAAAGCTGACTTCATGAAACTGTCAGTGGAGTAATTCAACAAAGCAGTTAATAAAGATCAAAGTCGGAACATGACTGGAATTCTGGAGTTTGGTTTCTTTTCAGCTGGCCTTAAGATCTGCTCTCTCCTCTGGAAGAACAGGGTAACCTTTTAGCAGCATCAATGATGGGCAGAGCTGTGAACCAGAGTTTTTCTGGCTGAGAATACGTCAAACGTTGACCAGGTCTTGTCAGGTTTTTGTGAAGGTGAAAGACTCTTTAAATTGAATGGAGTGCAGAGCAACAAACATAAGGGAAAGAAGGTTTAGCGCTCTTATTTGAAGACACACAACTGAAGTAACCAACTTTTTTCATTCATACTCACTGTTACCCCATCTTCTGGTATTATCCGTAATCTAAACTTCTAAAACTGGTCAAAATAAATCATTATCAATTGCAATAACTGCAATAACAGAGGCTTAGTAGCTTGAAGCTTTTAAAAAAATATTTAACAGATTATTTAACCCGTTTTCTATGTTACTATGAATTCAAGATGAGTTCAGGCACTTTCAGCAGAAAGTATATAGTGACAATCTTATTGCATCTTTTTCAGACGGTCATCTAAAGCATAATACGGCATGTCCAAAGTCCGGCCCGTGAGCCAAATGCGGCCCTCGTTCAATTTTCCCTGGTCCACAGGCTCCTATCTTAAACTCAATAACATACAGTCCCCAGCACTTTTTAAAAAACTTTTTGATTGGCTAAATTACAGTATGCTAACTGTGACAAGCTAACTGGGAAAAAACCATAAAAGCAATGTTTTTATTTACAAGAACCTGTGCATTAAGGGAAAATGCCACAAAAGCAAGCACGGTAGAAACACTGGTAACTGCAAACTTTTTACTGATAGCAAATTCATTAATGAATGCATGATGGAAATGGAGGATAAAGTTTGTCCTGAGAAGCAGCAAATGTTTGCCAATGTTTACCTGACTTGTAAAACTGTGGTCAGGAGACTGCAGACAGTTGAAGGTAAAAGGAGTGAATTTTTTATTTTTATTTTTTTCCATTAGCCTGCGATAAAAGCACAGACAGACCTGACACCGCTCAGTTACTGATTATTTTGAGACGAGTGGACGACGACATGAACGTCAGCATAGAGAGGAATATATATATTTGTTTCTGTGATCAAAATCACAACCGTCCCAAATTTTAAATAACTGTTTTTTTCCTGTTCATATGATTTAAATTTTACTGTGAAAATTTAATTGTGACTTATATGTAACATATAATGTGATTTTAAACCTGATTTTGACAAAAGTTTTTTTCCAGAAACCTTTTCTTCGTTTTATTTCTGTTCTTTAAATATAAAATTCACAGTAATTTGAAATGTGTTTTTAGATGTATTTCTGTTCTATGTGAAGAAATGATAGTATCTCACTGCAAAAAAATCTCTCATGAAATAGTTAATTTGCTTTTAATCGTATTTTAAGGTGTGATTGGTTGGCCCTCTTACATCTAAACCTCATCAAATGTGGCCCACTTTACAAAAAAATGGAACACTCCTGATCTTAATGCTGAAGATAAATTTGTGGTGCAATTTTCTGCATTTTGCAAATCTCTGTTGGATTCTTAACTTGTTTTTTAGCAGACATTCATTAGAAGTCTCTCTTGGGGAGGGCTGTAAGGTCATTGACTCACTCCAGTTCTCACAGAAAAGAAAAACAAACAAACTAGGTAGCGACTTCTCAGGCATGATTCCTTTTTTTGTTGTTTTGGGATTCACTGTTTTGTGAAGTAGTCTGATAGTTTGTTATCAAGGTGTTGCTGTACAGTGCAAAACTTGTCTTAAATTGTGTTATATAGTGGGATCGATGAGAAAACGTGTGAATTTATTCATGTGAAACCAGGTTGCAATGTGAAAACAGAGGTTGAAAAGAGTCCTGTTTTAACCTCATGCTGGCTCTTCAATTGAAATTGTTTCTCAACACTCCAAATGTTTCAAGCTGCAAAGTTTCAATGCACAAATAAAAAAAAGGACAGATACTGTGACTGTTTTTTTTTCCAACAATAACTGACAAGTCAAAAAGAAAGTCATTTCCAGATGTAATGCAAAGCTAAACAAATCACTTCCTGGTTCCAGCTTCTTTAATGCCGCATAAATCTCCTGGTCCTTCCCTGGAAAAGGGATCAGGATGTGTTCTGAAATGTCAAACTGTTTTGTTTGAGTAGAAAATCTGGTTGAAATTACCTTCCTAAATGTTACTGAAACTCTCAGCGGACAAAAAGTAGTCTTTGAACCAGAAAAGCTGATCTTTTTTTTTTTGTTTGAAATATCTGTCCGTCCATCCATCCATCTTCTAAACTCGCCTAATCTCTTTCAAGGTCAAAGGGTTGCTGGGGCCTATCCCAGCTACTGTTGGGCGAAGCCAGGGTTTTTTTGGACAGGTCGCCAATCTGTAGCAATTTTTAAGTACTATTCCAAACACAGGAAGTTAGCATAATAATTTTCCCATCACAAGCACTAAGTTTTTCTTTTTTTTTTTAAGTATTACTTTGAGTAACTTTATTCTTTCTGAGCAGCTAAGTCAGTACTTGGCATACCTTTAATACACCTCCAAAATAGTAACAGAGAAGAAAATCGAAGTGCAGGTAACAAGTCTGAGCTTGCCCTTCTCTTTCCTCCCAGCTTATCAGTGTCTCGGTTGCACTCTTTCCCTTTTTTTGTCATGGCATAAAAAAGTCAAACCTCTGAAACCTGGAATTTATTTACATTCTTAACTCTTTATGCCACCATGACATTATTTTTCTCTTTCTTTTCAAAAGGGGACAAGATTGTGTTTCAGCGAGCAAACAAGAAAAAAAGAATTTCACAAAAAAAGGCCTGGATATTGTTGTTGAATTTTCTGTCAAATATATTTTCGTTGTTAATGAGTTTGAAAGCAACTTCTGTAAAACGTTAAACCAGAAAGAAGATTGAATTATTAAAAAAAAAAAAAAAAAAAAACAGGATCCAAAGCTTCAGGATGAGTTTAGATCTCCTCTGCATGAAAGCCTTTGCCAATGTTTTACCAGAATTCTTCCAAACAATTTAAAATGGCTAAAAAGCTACCTCTTTTGAGAACGTGGTTAACAAACTACCACATATAACACCTTAAAAAACATGGCAGAATGCATTCCATCCAAATGTCATTATGGATCACTTTTTTGGTGTGATTTTCAGCAACTGCAGGAATGAACACATCATCTTGATGGATGAGAGATTTGGTTACAGCTTGGAGGAGCCAAAAGGGGGGTGTCAGCATCGCACTCGAAACCCCAAATGTTCCCAAAGCTGGATCTCATTAAGCCTGCAGTCTGCCTGCGATGCAGTGAACGCTTTCAGGCTGCAGCCGCAAACGCCTAACAAACCTTCGGGACTCAGACAAACCTAAAGTAAAATACCAGATCACCAATTGAGTTCCTCACTGATCTGAACCACAGCTGAGAAGAAAAACTGTTTTTTTTATGCCTGGTGTTTTGGAAAAAGTGAAAAATTGATAACAGATGTGAGCTTTAACACAAACGCATGCAGAGCGAGGCCACCGGCTCCTTTATTCTGAGGTGTTATCTGCTCCTATCACTGTAATGAGACCAATGGGTCCTAATGTCCTGAGATCAGCTCTGGTCACTAATGGTGCTTCTCCTGGAAACTATTTAATCTTTTTTTTTAAAGAAAGCTATTTTAAATTCCCTTCCTTAGCTCATCCCTTCATCTAAGGCCGTTGTAGCCATTGAGCGTGCGAGAAGGATGCAGATCTTCATAGATCACCCTTTAGTGGCCTCCAAACCACTGCAAGTTGGCTGGAAAATCCAAATAAACATCAGGCTGATGAGTGGTTTAGATGGTCTTAGGTCATACGAAGAGATTGTCAAGTGATTGGATGTTTGAAAGGAAACATTCACTCACCCAGAGTAGATGAAACATTACAGAGAAAAGACTATAAAGTGCAGAGGTTCATGATCAGCCTTTGTTGAAGCCACACTGAACATGGATCTAATAAACTTAGTTGTGATGTCACGTCCTAAGCATCTTGGCTGTTTGATGAATTTGCTGTCTGATTGGGATGAAGCTCAAGGGTGCCGTTTCTGGATTTTTTTTCTGCACTACATCTCCCTCGTCACGCTCATGGTGACAGGCTGAGAATACATCAAACTAATGATGCATGTGTTAAAACAACACACAGAGATCTTTTTTGTTGCCGAAATCCCTTCAGAATTTTTACCTCCATCTATGCCGTCTAGGTTTTCTTTGTGCATCAATGCATCAATAGTCTATCATCTGGTACAGCAAAGCGATCACATGTAATTAGAGCAATCAGATCATTATTTGCTCATGATAGACTTTTAATCCAAACTGTTACAAGGGCTGCTGTTTAGGATCACAGGCCACACAGACCCATGTCAATGAAAAAAATTTTTTTTGGGGTATTTCTAACATGCTCTAACATTGCTCACCATTTTTGTTGCAAAAGTAATGTTAGCTTGGGGGTGTGAGGGGCTGAAATCTAGCAGGTGAGAGTGTAAACAGATGGATAATGGGAAATGAGAGCGGGCTTCCTGCACACTAGCAGTCCCGCCCACAACTCAGAGGCGAATTTCTAATGAATTCCTGCCACCCTGCAGAAACTATGTCCTAATTCATTATTATTATTTGTGGCTAAAAACAGCACAATCATAATTAAAAGACCACTAGGAACCCCTTTTACAAAAGATCAAAAGATGATCGGAGTTGGACTTTAAATCTTTGTGACCTTTCAGCAGGAAGAGTCCAGAACTGCATAACATAGAATATGGAAGCAGTCTGCTCCCTGAAGAACAAAGAAAATAGTTAAGCATTCAATTAAATGCTCTGTTGTCATAAATGATGTAGTCTAAATTGTGGCCTTATCAGTAGAGTAGAGGAGGACAGACTGCTGATAGATTCCAGGATGGTCAGGACTGAGATTATCTCTGGGAGAAACAGTTTGAAGTGTGGAAAGCTTTCAGACAAGAACCGCTTCAGTGGTGGTCCAATTCACTGTGGGAGATTCAAAAAGCATTTTTTAAAAAAATCTGTCATGGCACGAGTTAAGTATAAAATAACACCTGGATTATTTTAATGTTCTATCTTCCAGAGATCTCATTTTTTTCTTTTCTTTTCAGAAATTAAAAAAGCAATGACTTTAATGTTATGTTTGCAATAGCAAAACACGGCCAATCCTGACAGCAGCATCTCTCCACACAGTCCATTGGACATCGAATATGTAGAAAGGTAAAAACTGCAGCTGGAATATAGTATTGCAATGCCAGTTCAGATAATCTATCCTTCCCCCGATAGAATCCCATTAGGCTAGTTTCTGTAGTCCAAATACATACCTCTGTGGACCACAAACATATAGAGGGTTGTATTTCATCCCCCACCATCACATCCACACCCAGCAGAAGCTGGCTCAGCTCAGACCTGCTGGCGTTACAACTGTGTGTGTGGCAAAAAACATAGAATCACAGAAGGGAAAAGCCATGGAGAGTACAGTTTAAAAAATAGATGTATGGAGGAACCATAGTTTAAAAATACACAGAGAAAAATGTTAACGAAGAAAAAAAGACAAGACTGGACCAAGAATCAAGAAGAGATGAAAGACCACACTGTTTCCTTACTTCACACTGCAAGTCCTGCCTATTAAAACATTCATTTTAGGTGTCAGGCTGCTGTTTGTTCACTTAAGACTTTGATGTTCAACTTGTGCATTTGGTGTCACAGGATATTGTACCTTCATCAACCTCTAATCTGGTTCTCTTTCTGCATCGTTGCTCACGTAGTGCACACAAGCTCAAAAAAAAAAAACTTCCGGACAAGTATACTCAGTCAAAGGAAGACATTCATTAATTCAGCAAATTATGCATTGATTAGGTTACAATTAAAGAAACATGCATAAAGTGAATCCAGTTCAGCTGCTGGATTGATGTTTTGAGTGAAGGTGCAGCAGGATGGCAGATTTTTTTTTTGTTTTGTTTTCCTGCAGTGGGTCAGTGGTCATATTTAGAGCCCACTATCAGAAGCTTGGAAAGCAAACACTTTAACTTGTCAAGATATGAACATGAATGTGGATGAAGAGCATGTGCTGCAGACGAGTTACGGTAACAGATGCAAGAGGCACAAGAAACAAACAAAAAAAGCGAAGAAATTAAAGTTAAAAAAAAAAAAACAGAGCCACATGATTCCACACCAAACCAAAAGAGGAAAAGGTTGTGTCTCTCTGTGGTTTAGTATCCCAGAGATTCATCCTGTGAGGATTCGCAACACTCCCAATACTGTGGATAAGTGGAAAGTTGCTCAAGTCCCAGCTGTTACTGATGCACGTGCAGCCCTATGTTATATGATACATGCAGTATAAAATCTCAAACAAATCAGTAAATGTTGTCCTAAATCTTTTCCCACTTGCCTTGTTTGGGAACTCTGAGCTTCACAGTTGATTTGTTTCACAGGTGAACCGATGAGGTGCGCCAAACACCATCTCCCTGATGAGCTCTGTAAAAATTTGAATGTCATCCTGTACGCATTAAACTATCAAATCAAATTTCATTCACTTGGGTAACTGTGGGAGTGACGCATTCCAATGAAAACACAAAAGCTTGGTGTTCAAATCCAGCGCAGGCAGTTAGAAAAACTGTTACCAAGCTGTTTCTGTGAAGAACTGGTTCCTCCAGCAAACCTGTTGCAAAAGTGTAATGAAGTCTGTGACAATGCAAAGATAATAACTCATGAGAATAAGCAGGACTTGCTTGCCATTGATACTTTTAATGTGGGTCATGGCTTCCTCACGTCTTATTTTATTGCAATTTTTAAGATAAAAAATGCTCTGACTGCTTGCACACTTTTAAATCTCGTTCAGCCAACAAAGTTTATGATCATACTAATGAGATTCTGTAGCACCCGCTTTTGTTTGCTTGTCATTAAAAGGTGTCCTTAGATGGGCAAAACCTGCACATTGTGAATATTCGGACCGACCAACTAGAGGTATATCGAGATGTTTGGGAGCATGTGACTTGTGTGTAACATGAGCACGAGTGCGAGAGTGCGAGAGGAAGCTTGCAGGAAAACTAAAGGGGTTTGGAGGAGTGAGTTTTAGGCCAACCCCCAGAGCTGCTACATGTCTCAACTGAAGTCCTCACTCCCTCTGCCTTGTCAGTTTGACAGTAACTTACTCCCTCACAGCACACGGCTGGATTCTCCCAACTACAAAGCAGATAAAGTGCAGGACAAGAGCAGCACCGAAGCAGTTCCCAGGTAATTTGCTCAGCAAATAATTATTTACTTATTGCTGTAAACGTTTCTCACGTGGCTTTAAGAGTGTTAGTATAATTTGGTCATTTCCTGCATCTTAATTACGAATAAAGTTTCCAAAAGGTTATTGAATGAAACTACTAGATTTAACTTTGCAGATCTAATTTTTTGCTTAAAAAATAGTTTTTTTGTTAAAAGGTATAATTGCCAACATTTTTAGTTTCTAAAAACATCTCCTTTCCTTACTTGACAGATCATTATTTCACACTTAGACAAGTAGACTTTGAATATTGAAGAAGATTTATTAAATTAAATTGAAAAAAATAGAAAAGAGAGCACAAAAGCACTCAATTTCTTAAAATCTGTTTGGGAAATTTTCATTTTTCATTCATTGACGCATCATGAATGTGTGTGCAAATACAGCGATATGAGTGAATAACCTAAATTCTTCTGAACTGACTGAATAAATTGAAAATGCCTGAACAACTGCTTTCATAATTTTAAAACAAGGTATTTTTAGTTCGTCGCACAGTCTTAACCTCCTTCCTGTCTTTTTTCTCAAGCCCACTTTAACTGTTGCGACTACTGTCATCAACCTCATCATCTACACTGTGAGAATCAGCTCCATGTGTATCACATTAAGCGTAGTGGTTCCTGTTTAACAACTTCACAGAGACAAATACAGTTTAAAAGAAAACTGGAAAAACATAGAGGCTTTTTTGATACTACAACCAGCCATCTGCCTTTTGGGTTTTTATGCGAGCAACATACCAGCAATTATAAAACTTAATGAATACCCTAAAAAGTTTGGGCTCCTCTCTTTCTTTGTGTCTCTCTTTAAGCTTGGTAAAGAATAATGTATCTGCTTCCAAATGTCTAAGTATTTCCTTTTTTCTCTATAGGGCTGTAAAATCCACAAGGACTCAAGAGCACCGTCTTCTGGTGATAATCAAAACATCAACATGGTTTTTACTTTGCATAAACTTCATGTAACCCTTTAATTTACTGAGGGAGCGGTGCCCTTTTTTGCCTCTATTTTGATCTCCGAAATTTTTACTGGCTCTCTGCCAGTGCCAAACATGACTCTTTAGCAACCGAGTGCAAGAGGGTCGAAAGAAACAAACCGCCGGGATGACGGCTTCAAGTTCTCCTTCTCCAGAAAACGTCTCCACCTCCCTCGCTCCCTCAACTCGCTGCTGCATGCAGTCCTTCTGCAGCTACCCAAACAAATCTGTCGTTGTGGATCACTATAACTACACTGGCAAGCTGAAGGACGGTCGCTGCCATGTCGAGCTGAAACCTGAGAGCATCGCGTTGTTGGTGCTGTGTGTTATCATCATCCTAGAGAATGCTGTGGTTCTCATTGCTATTTGGAGGAACAAAAAGTTCCATCTGCCCATGTATTACCTTCTGGGGAACTTGTCTTTGTCTGACCTTCTGGCTGGGATTGCTTATACGGCTAACATCCTCATGTCTGGACCTCACACCTTAAAACTGACACCTTTGCTGTGGTTCCTCAGAGAAGGAGGGGTCTTCATCACATTGGCCGCTTCTGTTATTTGTCTGCTGGCCATTGCAATCGAACGGCATTTCACAATGATGGCCATGCGTCCATACCACGGTGCCAAGCGGGGACGGATGATGGCACTTATCGTAGCAAGTTGGGCCCTGGCAGGTTTTCTGGGGGTGCTTCCCATTCTGGGATGGAACTGCATTGGAAACATGGACCAATGTTCAACAGTGTTCCCACTTTATGCCAAAAGCTACATCCTCTTCTGCATCTCCGTGTTCAGTGCAGTGCTTTTGGCCATCATGGTCCTTTATGCCAGAGTTTTTCATATTGTGCACATCAACACACAGCGCCAGAGGCTGGGCCTGACAAGCCCCACAAGAAAAAGTTTACCAAGGAAGTCTAAGAAATACATAGCCCTACTAAAGACAGTGACTATTGTTCTGGGCGTCTTCATCGCTTGCTGGCTGCCTCTCTTTGCCCTCTTCCTCTTAGACTTTTTTTGCTCCAATGGCAAGTGCCAACTACTGTACAAAGCCGACTACTTCCTCGGGCTAGCCATGATCAACTCACTCTTTAACCCCATCATCTACACTCTGACCAGTAGGGACATGAGAGTAGCCATTCTGAGGCTGCTGTGTCTGCCATGTCTGATGGCCACAGGCGGACAGATAAACAGGTTTGGGACATTCCTGGAGTACAGTTTCAGTCGGAATGAAGTGGGCTCACAGAGACTGGACGCGGGGCAGGAGTCCATCATTTCCGCTGGAAACAGAATCAACACTTCATCTCCAATTAAAGCTATTTATCCCAAGCTCTTCAAGTCATAGGCTCTGGTACAGGACAGCGACGAATTTATACTTTTTGGTATTTAGGAAAGACAGAAAAGTTTTAAAGAATTATAAAGGGGAAATGAATCATGCTTGAATAAATGCTTCACATTTTACAACTAAAAATAAATGTGGAAACAGCATTAACAACATGAACTAGCTTTTTTTTATAAGAAACAAAGGGCCACAGTATTTTGGCTTAAATGTGAACTAGGCAATCTTATCATTATGACTTTTATTCTTTATAAGAGGCCTATCTAACTTTTTATGCACTAAAGACAGGCTTTTGTGATTTGTGATCGTCATGAAAGTAAAAACCGAAAAAAAGGCTTTTTCCAGTCCTGATGTAGTAAAACAGGTACAGCATGTATGAAAATAGGTCAACCTGTATCACCTGCATCTTCAAGTTGAATGGTCTGCTACACCTGCTCTGCTAAAATCCTCAGCACCATTACACTGCTTGTGTTTGTGTACGTGATACAGTGGAGCTTTGCAGAAACAGGCAGACATCTGAACAGAGGGAGTTTTCTTTTTAAAACACATGAAGATTGTTGTAGTTTTACTGTGGGAGGAATAAAAGTTTCTCTAAGTCTTTTGATACAGCAGAAAGTTAACCAACCAGACAAAGCAATAATTGGAAGTCTTTCTTTTTTCTGTTGGTCTGGCATTTTTTGTCCAGTTGCATCAAATTGTCAACACTTTTGAGACCAAAAACAGAGAGATTTTTGTGTGTTTTAAGGTAATATTTTGACTGTGACTGAAATCACTCAGTTCTGTTTTTTTATCTTGTGAATAAAGTTTTCATGTATCAGCTCTAGCGGGTGTTAAAAGCATAAGAATTTATCTGCACTTGTAACTTATTTAATGGGGATTTAAGGAAGATCCAGGGCTGTAACTGCAATATTTCTTTCTGTCAATCATCATGAGCGCTTCCACATCTCTTATAGGGTGTCTGTGGCTGACACAGTCAAAACGGTTGAATGTGAGAATTTACTATTTTGTTTTGAACCTTGATGTAGCGAAAATTTCTCATTTCTGAAAAATGTGTTGTTTATAACACTTGTAATGTGAATTGTATTTTGTTGCCTTCCTTTTCATACAAATAATAAAATATTTTCTTAGGCGAACCATCACTCTGTTACTGTATTTGTGTTTTGTGATTTGTAGTCTGAATACACATCTGGTGGAGATGTTGACTCACATGCCTCCCGCTCTCATTGTTACAGCCTCGCTTTAGCACAGCGCAGTACGGTTTATCACTGGGTTAACAAAGCACTCACTTCTCTGAGTATGTTTGTCAACTGATTCGTTACAAATGCAGACATTTTTCCAGATCTTGACAGCAAGTTCTTGCAATACGCCTGCAGACAGCAGTCAGGCTTTCTTTCCCACAGTTGAAATCGTGCGCAGAAATAATTTATAAGACGTTTGTTTTTATCTTATACTGACACATGAGCTCACTGACATGACTCAACAGACGCTTGAATTTTGCAGCTTTAACTGTTGGCTTTTACTGCCACCTTGTGATTTATTTTAAAAACAGGGCCGCTATGTAGGCTACTACCCTATTGACCTGGATTTAACAGTTTGCAGGAGTGGAAAAACTGGTGCGTCAGCACAAGCTGAAATAACTGAAGCTAAGAAGCTAAGAATCTAACTGAAGCTAAGCACATTTTTTTCAGATGAAAGACAATTGTCTTTCAACAAGGTGATGACAAGAAAGTTTTCCAAGCTGCGTCATGTTTTACCTTGAATAAAGAGTTTTGAGATTTCAACTTATGGAATTTTTGAGTTGTTTTTGATTATCCAGTTCTAATTATAAGATTAAATAGTTCTTGTCTAGATGCAATGGTTAATTACAAAAGAAGATTAAGGCCACAGAGAAACTAAATAAATAAAGGGCCAAAATAATTCTGGCTTTAATCTCAGAATTTTTACTTTGATCTAAGAATGATGGCGTTTTTCCTTGTTTTCTGGAATTTTGTCTATTTCCTCAGAGTTCTAACTTTAAATTTTGAAGTCTGACTTGGTTTTCTTTTTGGGCCCTTTAATTGTTTTCTCCTTGGTCCTAATCCTCTTCTGTACTTACTTGAGAGGTTAAACAGCAAAAATTATAGGTAAAGTATAACTGTAATGACTGCAACAATCTTGGTAAACAATAAGTCACAATTTTAACTCAAAACTTAACCTTTTGGCCTTGCATCTTTTTTTCTTTTTCATTTTTTGAGGCTCCCTTCCCAATAAAAGCCCATCACCCCGGACGCAAACATGACTCATTGCATGTCAATGGAGGCGGTCCTAACGTTCAGGAAACATGCTCTTATTGTGAAGGCAAGTTGACTAGTACAATGCTTAGTCACGGTGAGTTACAGCCTCCTCTCCTTCCTAATGTGGCGCACAGCTCGGCAGAAAACGTCGGAGGATTTAAGATAGATTACGTGAGTTTCCATTGTTTTACATTTAATTAAAAATGTCCATCATTACAATTTTGTTGGTTCGGTTGAACGGAAGTAGAATTTTGGACGGTAAGACCATTACAGTTATTCTTTGTTAGCATGTTTGTAGCTATCGGTTCACAGACGTTACTCTACTGTCTATTATTAGGAGCTTATTTTGCTAGTGCCGTTAGCGTTACCTCGGTGTTTTTTTTTCGTAATGAGACCGCGAGATTTATCGCTTTAGACCCCAGTTTTGGTCACCACCGTCTGTTGTCGCTGTTGCATGCCAGCTCCGTGGCAGTTTTAGCCGAAAACAAGCTGGCAGAGGATGACCTTACAGCGTTTGGAGGGAAAAGCTAAACTTTGCGTTGTGTAAAAGTTCTACGAGCAAAGGTGGACGGGGCGGAAATCTAATTCTCCCCCCTCCCCCGAGCTTATGTAAGAACCATCACCACTTCTGGGTCGTGTTTTTGGTACATTCAGTTCCACTCTTTGGCTCGGCGAATAGCTCGCTATGAGTCACCGAGGAGGGAAGCTCTCATCCTCGAATGCCAGCTAAACACGTTGGACGCTCGCTGCTTGTCTACGACCTCGCCCCCTCCGCGTTCGTTGTCTCGCACAAACTTTTAGCACCGCGTCTTGAAGTATGAGTCTCCTATGAGTTGTTGTGGTCTCCAAAGATGTTCTGCAGGTTCTTATGAGTGACAGCTAGTGATTGCAGGCCCCTTTTTTAGCGTTGTCTAGCACTTTGGGATACTACATTGTGTGTGTAAGGTGCTTTATAAATAAAGTTGATTTAAATGGGGGTTCCCAAATTGAAGTGCAGGGCTTCATTGAAGTTTTCTTTATTAAAAGTGACAATTCAACACCAAAAATCCCATATTTTGCTTTGTGAATACCTTGAGAAAAAAGTAAAATAGTAAAGTAATGTTTATGATGTTCAAAATATTGCACTTTTGAACCCCCTTTTAGAAGTCTGCTCATCTGGAAAAGATTTGTACAAACCAAAAAGAACACTATCTGAAATAACCTTCCCCCCCAGTTCAATACCTAGCAGATGAAATTCATCAGACTGAAATGCTAGCTGCCTGTTTGTTTCTGATAACATGTTGTGCAATATCTTTTGGAATGTTCAACTATTTTCCTTAGTGCTCACCAGGGGGAAGGAAATTGGCATTTCAAGTCAGTGTCATAATGTGTTTCGTGTTACTGCAAGTGTCACTGACTGACTAACTTAAGACAAACTTTACAGCAGGCTTTTAGCACATGACTGTTGATTACAAAACAGGCTCAAACAGAATAGGCATTTGACTTTTTCCAACTCTGACAGCAAAAACGCTTGTTTCCTTTTATGTCTTCCCTCAATGCAACCCATGGTTTTTTGTTTTTCAGTGATCGTGTTAGGATTGTTGCTGAGTGACTGACTCTTCCTATTTGGAGTTCATCAGTCAAATATGCCACAGTCTACTCTTTGTCTTTCGTGTCCCTGTCACTTCATGTTCTGTAAAGGAGAAGTTGTCATTTTAACATTATGCAACAGTAGAGTTGTTGTCCTCCTTTGGACTTGTGCCTACTTGGTCTTTGCTGAGGTACTTTTGTCCGAACCAGGCTGAAGAGCAATCTCTGACATGTATCATCAGAGCATTGTCCCTACAACAGGTTGCAAGCCAACTGGAGAGAACGTAAACAAAAGGATGATGGGATTTCAGCATAGACTTACTTTCATTCCAATGGTCCCACCCACAGCTCAAAGGCGAATTTCTAAATGACCTACTACACAAACTTTGTCCTTTGAAATGGCACAGGTATTTTGATTTGTGCCTAAAAGCAGCATAATCATAATTAAAAGTGGGAACACTTTTTAATCAGATCAAAATATTATTGAAGTGTGACTTTAAAGTTCAACTTGAGCACCTCTGAAAAGAAGATGGGTCTGATTAACAGTGAAAAAAAATGTGTTTTCTATTTCTATTCCAGACGTCAGCTGGATAGGTAACAGGATAAGAGTAATACTGGCCATCTAGCTTCATGCCCAATTTAAGTCACTTTTGCAGTTTTTTTAAAGTCAAACATGCCATTTTATTTTATGTTTTTAATACAAGTGGTTGCTTTTGGGCTTCTGCGTTTGGCGTACACGTCTGTATAAAAAGTATATCTTTGCTGTGGCTTGTTAAAACTTTTCTTACTAGGATTATAGGTGTCAACGGAATTTAGTAGAACCTTCTTAACACAAACCTTTTCTCTTCTTCTCTCCTCAGCTCTCAACTAAGTCCACTGCCTGCTTGAAAGCAGCAGCAGAGCAAACAACTTCCAGCTCTGCAAATTGTTGAAGAAGTTGTTTCTAAGAGTACAGATTCAAGTTCTTCCTTCTTCATTCCAAAGAGCTCTCAGATACACCTGTGACAAATTTGGCTCTCCTTTTGCTTATTAAAGCTGTCAAACTTTTGGATTCCTACACATTTTAACCCTTTTTTAAATAACTTATCTCAATATTTGTTGCACTTTTAGCAGTTATACTTTAGCTTTGATTCATGTGATTAGTTGGGAATTTAACTGACCAACATAGATTTAATAAGAGACTTTCGGAACATGATTTAATTGGCCGCTGACATACTTTTTTTTTTTTTTTTCCTCTAGCAAACAGGCATGTTTAACAAGCTTCTGTCTATATCGCGCGGGTGTGGAAAGAAAGTGAGCTTTGTGACGAATGCAGTTGATCTAAAAGAAATCCCTTTGATTCTCGGCCCTGCAAAGTTTAAATTGAATTACAGCGACATCAATCTTTAACTCCCAATCAGCATGCTGGAGGGTCAGCGTGTAACCGTGCACCCAGCCGGAACTGGCATCTCACAAACTATTTCGAATGTCACAACATGCAGCATGACTCAGCTCAAGTGCTAAACAGAGCAAGGACATCTTCATGTGGTCATAAATAAGACTTTCGCCAAGACAAGAAAGGACGACAGAGACTGACAAACGGAAAGGCCAGATCTCTGCAAAAAAAAAAAAAAACTGCCTCATCTTACATTTTTTCCAGTTTCTCTATGTGGTGCCAGGATGCCCAGTAACTGTGTCCACCGATCTTGAAGCAAAGACATTAAAGAGGGGAAAGACCTTTTCTAGGAAATGACAGAGTGCCTGACAGAATACAAAGCGCTGGTGACACCCTCCACGCGCAACGGTCACCGCGTCTTCAGCTACACGCTAGAGAGCCACACCTCGGCTGCCTTCGCCATTATGAACGAGCTGCGGCTGGAGCGGCAGTTGTGCGATGTCACCCTGCGGGTGCGCTACAAAGACCTGGACGAGGTGGACTTTGTAGCGCACAAGGTGGTCCTGGCCTCCTCCTCACCAGTCTTCCGAGCCATGTTCACCAACGGGCTGAAAGAGTGCGGGATGGAGCTGGTTCCCATTGAAGGGATTCACCCAAAGGTCAGTGAGATTTTCTTAGAATTAAACATTTTAAGGGGCTTCTTAGTATTTTGTTCTTTGGAATAACAGCTTATGTTTTACATTGTCATAGTTTGCAGCCGCCACCACCCTTCACAGGCCATATATATATATATATATATATAGCTAGCTTTACCTGATCACTAGAAGCAGCCATATTCAGTTACAAACAATAACTGAAGTGTCAAAGGTAACATTAAGAGCCATCATCTTAGTGACTTCATGCAGTTTCAAAGTCTTTAGTAATTTAGAAAGCTGCTCAGATGGTTGTTTTTGAAAGTAATTATTAAGGTAGTTGTGCAGTAAAATGGATGTAAACATGATAGATGTAAAGAGGAGACACCCAACAGTTTGATATGAACGGACTGCTCTGACTCCGGAGGATTTTAGTTTAACTTTTGTCCAAAATAGACGTTCGTTTGACTCACTTTGAGATGTTAAGAAAAATGAAAAAGTTCTTCAACTTTTCTTTCGCAGGTTATGGAGCGACTGATTGAGTTTGCCTACACCGCTAGCATCTCCGTGGGGGAGAAGTGCGTCATCCACGTGATGAACGGCGCCGTCATGTACCAGATAGACAGTGTGGTCAAGGCCTGCTGTGACTTCCTCGTCCAGCAGCTCGACCCCAGTAACGCCATCGGCATCGCCAACTTCGCCGAGCAGATCAGTTGCACAGAGCTCCACCAGAAAGCCAGGGAGTACATCTACATGAACTTCAGCCAGGCAAGGCAGTTTCAGAAAACGAAAATAACTTTTATGTATTTTAGCTCATATTTTTTAACTGATTACTAATAATCAGAAAAGGTGGGAAGTCCAAGAAAGATATAATGGAAGCACTTTAAACTTCTTTTAATTTTTTTCTTATGTTTGAAGTATTTTGTGTTCATTTTAAAGTGTTTTTGAAGTGAAACCTGTTTCACTTCTTTCATTATGGTTCTTGGTGATTGCTTTTACCGCTGCAGGCTTGTGCACATTCTCAGTGAGCCATGACCCACGGCGAGCTTTGTTTTTGTTAGAGCTAGTGGCAAAATAGGACTCTGTACGTCACAGTTTGGTGATCTGACAACATGAACAAGCAAATTTATGCCAGAAGCATCGAAAGCAACGATGGACAAATCAGTCATTCAGGTTTTTAGCAAGTGAAAATACCTAAATGATGGAACCTGCCTAGTCAGTGTTACCAGGAAGTCAGTTGTGTAACTTGTTTCCAGGTAAAAACTGAAATGTTTTTTTTTTTTGACTGAAAGCCTCTTAATAAGTTTTTTTAAAGAGAAAATAACAGTTTTTAAAATAGTTTTTACCAGATTAATATTTTTTTTGTTTTAAGTCAAATATTTGTTCCAAAAAAACTTGTTCTTATGATTCTCACTTGTGGAAAGAAGTGAGCTGGGTATTATTTTTTTTCATAGGTAGCGACCCAGGAGGAGTTTTTCAACCTGTCTCAGTGCCAGCTGGTCACCCTTATCAGCCGTGACGAGCTCAACGTGCGGTGCGAGTCTGAAGTCTTCCAGGCCTGTGTGGCCTGGGTGCGTTACGACCAAGAAAACCGTAGACCCTACGTCCAAGCCTTACTCCAGGCTGTACGCTGCCATTCCCTGACCCCCAACTTCCTGCAGACCCAGCTCCAGTCCTTAGACTGGGACCCACAATGCAAAGACTACTTGGCTCAGATTTTCCAGGAGCTCACCCTCCACAAACCCACCAAAGTGAACCCCTGCAGAACGCCTAAGGTGCCTCAGCTCATCTACACGGCAGGGGGGTATTTTCGTCAGTCTCTCAGCTACCTGGAGGCATACAACCCCTGTACAGGAGCCTGGCTGAGGCTAGCTGACCTCCAAGTGCCCCGCAGTGGTCTGGCCGCATGTGTGATCAGCGGGCTTTTCTACGCTGTTGGTGGGAGAAACAACGCGCCAGACGGCAACATGGATTCCAACGCTTTGGACTGCTACAACCCCATGAACAACTGCTGGCGTCCTTGTGCACCCATGAGCGTCCCCAGGAACCGGATCGGGGTGGGTGTCATCGACGGCATGATTTATGCAGTTGGTGGTTCCCACGGCTGCATTCATCACAACAGTGTAGAACGGTAAGTCTAAGGAGTTCATCAAATATGTTCAAGTTCAGGAAGTTCTGCTCTACAGCTCATGAAGCCTGTTGATGTGAGAGGATGTGACCACCAGTTTGTTAACGTCCAGACTGTGGTGTTTGTAGTACAGACGTGTGGTTTGTTTTGGTGACTGTATGAAACTGGATTTACCACAAGCAATGGAGTCTGGTAACTTTTTGAAAATGTTTGACATTCTCATCTTCTTAACAGGCTGAAACCTGTGAAAGTCTACATGTTTTTGTCAGAAAGAGAAAAAACAAAATCATGTTGCTTTTTTTTTTTTTTTTTTTTTTTTTAAAAAAAAAAGAAAAAAAAAAAAAGCCTTAAAGGTCAATGTCTATAATCTAGACTCAGTTTGGTTTCATACCTTTTTAGGTTTATCGTGACATATATTTGATACAAGTTTCTTATTGTACATTTGCCTAAGTAAATAATCTCCTTTTTAAAAGAAAAAATAAAATAAGAAAAAATACATAAAAGTGTGACCTTAGTTTTAAAACTGTAATTATTAACCGGGCCTAACCACACTTACCCTGAAAGAGGAACAAACCAAACCTCTCCGCGTGGTCAGGTGATTACGTCGGGGAAAGTTTGCTCTACAACAACAGAAGTGCTAACTAGATGTTGAGAAATGAACTTCTGCAAGCTTGTTACAGTAGTAGTTCATTAAGCCAGTTGCTGCATTCCATCAACAGTGAAAAGCAGAAAGAACTCCCTTTGATTCAAGGAGTTGCTAATCCTCTGGATTGAGGAAAAACAGACACAAACGCTGAAGTGAACGATTTAACAGGGACGTGTGAGAAAATAACACAAGGATTATAACTCATCCTTAAACCAAGTCATTGTACTTTATAGGAAATAGGTGGAAGTTGCTGTGATTGCATTTAGCAACACTGCGCTCTGAGATTAAAGTCACTGATATCAACTTGCTGACAGCGCTGTGAAAGTTTGCTCTGTTCCTAGCTTATCATATAAGCAAATTTCCCTTTTTAACTGGTGAATATATTTTATTCCAGCATTTTTCTAGAGTAATTCTTCAACACAGATGTTATAGGTTGAAGAAAAATTATCTGATCATCTTTGTTTTATTTTAAAACATTACCAGTGGTAAAAAACAAACTGTTGTATTTTTAGCACATAGTTTCCGCAGAGCGGCAGAAGTTTTAGAAATTTGCCTTTGAGTTGTGTGTGGGACTGTTTGCATGAAGTGACCCCGCCCCAGTTGCCCTTTCTGTTTACGTGGTCTCCTGCCAGCTTCTATAACCCAACATTACAAGAACATGTTAAAAATGCTAAATACACCATTTTAATCGGAGTGGGATTTTAATGACAAATGTCTGTTCTCCATAGGTACGACCCAGAGAGAGACCAGTGGCAGCTGGTGGCCCCCATGTTAACACGACGAATCGGCGTGGGCGTCACCGTCATTAACAGGCTCTTTTACGCTGTGGGGGGGTTTGATGGAGCAAACCGGCTGAGCTCTTGTGAGTGCTACAACCCTGACAGGGACGAGTGGAGAACCATGGCCTCCATGAACACTGTGCGGTCCGGAGCCGGTAAGGAAGAAACCACAAAGTCAGATGAATGTTGACAGAATTAGAGATGTTACTCATGTCATTCACCAACCGCTGGGTTACTGTTGCAGAACCAGTGTCTGATTTCACAGTAGGGGTTTCTCTGTCCCTTCCAGGAAGACCTCTGCTAGCATACTCACATTATTCCAAACAAGTTTGATCTTTTAAGCTTATATCAGGGTCTCCTTACTGATCCATTCTTGACACTCCTTTACTATTAGATGCTTTAAGTCAAAGTGTACAATAAATATCTGAATTGTGCTACAAGTTTATTTAGTCAAAGAAAAATCAAAGTTTTGTACGGCATTCTCCTCTAATTTAGAAGCTTGAAAAACAATTAAACCCAGCAGAAAGCACGTTTTAGCTGCAGTATTTTAGCTAAACAACTTCACCAGGTGACTACATTCACACATAACTGTGCACTATGTTGTGCAAACACAATCTAGTACCACAAAATTCATGCCTTTTATTTTGTGCGTCTTAACCGTGTCTCTGTACTTCAGCACTGCTGTGAAACTGCTGTCTCAATTGACTGATAAGATATTTGATATTTTGTTCCCCTTTGCAGATTAATAAGTGTAGATTGTGCTGTTACTGTTTAGTTCTGGGCAGTCAAAACCTGCTGTCTCACCCCTCCTGCTGCTGCTCACCTGTGTCATAAGACTAACTTATAATAACTCCAAGTGTAAAACTGCCGTTCTGTAAATATTTATTTTATCATATTTTTATATGCTGTTTAAAGTCTATTCTTTTATTCTGCACTGTGACTATAAAGTCAACAGTCATAACAGGAACACTTGTCAGACAAATGAGTTGTTCCTTCACTGTTTGGGTGTAACGAAGGACATCTGCGGTGTTCAAATTTCCATCCCGTGAAGTCAGCAGAAATGTTTATGCAACCTTTGTCCTGTTTTCAGGCGTGTGCGCTTTGGACACTCACATCTATGTGATGGGAGGGTATGACGGAACCAGCCAGCTGAACACGGTGGAGCGCTACGACGTAGAGACCGACACCTGGAGCTTTGTTGCCTCCATGAAGCACAGGCGCAGCGCTCTGGGGGTCACTGCGTTATGCGGACGCATCTTTGTCTTAGGTGATTCGCAGTGGAAACTGCTGTTCTCAAAGATTGTTATTTTAAAGACTTTTTAGAACAGGTTATTATATTCGTATTTTTTAAAAATGTCAATTTATTTTTTTATATGAACAATACATCTTATTGTAAACATTGTTCTTGCAGGAGGTTATGATGGCAGCACTTTCCTGGACAGCGTGGAGTGCTACGACCCAAAAGAGGACACCTGGTTGGAGGTCACTCGCATGACGTCAGGGCGGAGTGGTGTGGGGGTGGCCGTTACCATGGAGCCCTGCCCAAAGGGGCTTTTAAAAAGCCAAAAGTATGAAAATGACCCATCGGCGTGCTCCTCTGCTGGCTGCGAGAGGCCACACTGTCAGTTCTCCAATGGACCCTTCGGAAAAGACGGCTCGGTTTGAGCCCCGGTTCCGATCACAACGTCCATGAGGGATGAGAACCCTAAAAATACAATGAAAACACAGACCGATGAGAACACAAATCCTGCCTCACTGACTGGTTGTAGAAAAGAAGAAAGTGCACATTTAAAGAAGAAACATGTCATTAGTATTATCAGTGCAGCAATGATTCTGGTCTCGACTAAAGCTGTCCACTGAATTTTTCGCACCAAGTATGATCCGCACAAAAGTCACATTTTTCCAATTTTGATTTATTAGTTTGTGATTGGAGATGGTGGAGCTCAGCGCATCTGTTTGCTCTGCTGTGGAAAAATTGCAAGCTGAGGTTCCTGTTGGCTCAAAGAGTCGTAAGACATCTTTATGAGATGGAAGAGAGAACCACCTTCTGATGGTAGCAGAAGAAGTAGTTCTTTTTCACAGGCAGACAAGTTTAAAGTGACATTGTACAGCCTGTGGGCGGTACTCCTGTCAGTATAGTGTCGACACACTGCCCAGGTTTGGTCCAGCTCGTCTAGACATTGAAGACAAAGCTCCATGCAAGAACATTTTTGTATATATTTCTATCTAAAACAGTGAATTTCCCTCCAAGTCACAGAGCTGTTAAGAATTGTTGTATAATTAGGTAACGGAAGACATCAGAACCTTAGATCTACACGTTGAACATCCCCATTTTTGCCTTTCTGTGCTCCTAAATTTGTATAAAACCTCTTTGGAAATAAGCTAAATGGTCACATCTAACAACATTTTTAGCCGATTGAGCTCACACATTTACAGAACCAACAGTTTAATTAGAAGGTGCAAAAGTATGCAGTTTTCCTCAGTAAGGCTTTTTTTTTTTCTTTTTTTTCAGAAAAAGTGTTTTATGCCCCCAGGAAGAAGCGTAAACATATACATTTTTGCATAGAGCCCCTTGTCTGATATTTGTGTGTCAAAGACCGAAAAAGTTAGCAGCAACACCATGGCAACAGTAAAATTGTTGAAGAATATTAGAAAAGAACAGTTTTTGTGATATGCAAAGCATGAGTTAATTAAAAAAAAAAAAAAGTTTGGGTTGCAGCTGAAACAAACTGCCATCAACATTGCACCGATTGAGTTTCTATGTGAAACAAATCTGCAGTCATTTAGGTTTGTAGACCTTAAAAAAACAGAAGTGCGTTAATGTTCAAACATGGTAAACTAATGACAGACTTGCTGAAATGAGTGTATTTGTAACGGCAATTAAAGCTACAAATAAATATTTTGAGAGATGTTGCACATTCATAATCTAAAAACTCCTGTACAGAATTCCAGAGTTCACTCTTTAATTTATTTGTTCTGATGCGTTGTTTTTCCTGTGGCTTTAAACTGACATCTGCTTTGTAACTAAAGACTCTTGGTGTAGCCTTTTTCTAATAACTAGTTTGCAATGTGACAAAGTGGAAATCTTGTTGATAATTTTTGATGTTTGTTTAAAAAAAAAAAAAACTTTAAAAAAAGCTTGAGATTTTTTTCTCTTTCTGTCTTTAGTTGGAATTAAAACTTAAAAATTGAAAGTCTACTTTGTAAATTTTTTCTGCAAAAGATACATTTGTTTCAGGTGTCTTTGTGGTCTGGTCTTCATTATAATTTTATTTTTTCCACTTTGTTGGTCACATTTTTCTGATATGATGCACGTCCTAAAAACCTAAGCAAAAATTAGGTGAAATTGTTCTGTTATTCATATACAAGCAGCTTTTATAGAGTAAAACAGTATTTTAGGTTTTTAAGAATGGTTTCTTTAAAACCAATTAAATGAATTTTTACTGTTTGATAAAAGTAAATTCAAATTAGTTATTTTATTCTTAGCACAGATTGATCATTTTTAGGTTTTTTAATACATACATTTAAAGATTTTACTACAAAATATCCAACATTAATTCAAAATCAACATGAATTTTAGAGTTTTTAGGGGTTTAAATTCAGTAAAACTTGAAATGTGTTGTGAGTTGATGTTTCACGCCAATGGAGCAATAAAGAAAAAGCTGGTTACTAATTGAGATGCATTATATTTAAAAACAATACTAAAAGCAAAAGGAGAAAAACAATCTGCCCCTTAAAAGTTATCCTTAAAATTAATTTATATATATATATATATATATATACATTTATTACCAGCTGGGTTGAAAAGTGCTTAAAGAATAAACTTTTATTCAGAACTTTGTTTGGTACTTCAAACATAATTTTGTAAGAATTCATTTTTTCCAAACCTTTTGGGGTCACAGGGTTGCTGGAGCCTAACCCAGCTACTCATGGGCAAGGGCACGGGACACCCCTGGACTGGTTGCCAGCCTGTTGCAGGGGCCACAATCACACACCCATGCACACTCACATCCACACCTAGGGACAATTTAGAGTGACCAATGGACCTATGAAGCATGTTTTTGGACGGTGGGAGGAAGCCGGAGTACCCGGAGAAAACCTACGCATGCACGGGGAGAACATGCAAACTCCATTGGTGACACTGTTTCAAGTTCCCCCAGCTGGGACTTGAACTGTGAACCTTCTTGTTTTGAGGTAAGACCTCAAACCGCTGCGCCACCGTGCAACCTATTACATTTATAAGATAATTCTAAACAATAACCAACATTAACCAAAAAGGAATGGGTTGAAGCATCATACTTATTGAGGCCAATCCAAACCAAAAAAAACAAGCAAATAATTTACTCAGTTAAAAAATTAACATCAAATGGACAAAGATGACACAAACATAAAATAAAAATACCCAATCAAATGTTCATTACACTCACTTACACCTTATTAGACACACCTGGCTAACTTCTCATTAACACAAGTTTCTAATCAGCCAATCACATGGCGGCAACTCAAAGCGTTTATGCATGTAGACATGGTCAAGTCGATCTGCTGCAGTTCAAACCAAGCATCAGAATGGGGAGGAAAGGTGATTGAAGTAACTTTGAATGAGGGATGGTTGTTGATGGTTTGGTCAGAATTTGGTGTTAGCAACAAGCATGGATCCACCCTGCCTTGTATCAACGGCTCAGGCTGGTGGTGGTGGTGTAATGGTGTGGGGGATATTTTCTTGGTACACTTTGCGCTCCTTAGTACCAATCGAGCATGGTTGCAACGCCACAGCCTACCTAAGTATTGTTGCTGACCATGTCCATCCATTCATGACCACAATGTACTCATCTTCTGATGGATACTTCCAGCAGGATACAGCTCCATGACATAAAGCTGGAATCATCTCAGACTGGTTTCGAGAACATGACAATGAGTTCACTGGACTCAAATGGCCTCCACAGCCACCAGATCTCAACCCAGTAGAGCACCTTTAAGATGTGGTGGAACGGGAGATTGCCATCATGGATGTGCAACCGACAAATCTGCAGCAACTGCGTGATGCTATCATGTCAATATGGACTAAACTCTGGAATGTTTCCAGTTCTTTGTTGAATCTATGCAATCAAGGATTAAGGCAGTTCTAAAGGAAAAAGGAGTCCAACCCGGCACTGACAAGGTGAACCTAATAAAGCGTCCAGTGAGTGTTTATATACAGTATATACACATGCACGTACACAAATGCATACAGACATGTTTACTAAGACATAATTACATTTTAATAGTACCAACTAACTATTTGACATTTTAACAGAAGCCTAAAATAGTTTACAGTATTCACTAATTTAAGATCTACATGTGTTCTTGCTCTGCATGATTCCAACAAAAGTTTGATTCAAAAAGTTATAATGTTCCTCTCTTCTTTTAAGAACTAACTGAACCCTCAAGGGGAAACTACTTAATAACATTTTTAACATCTTTCATGCACAATATCAAAAAATTGTGATGTGTTTGTTTTTTTTACATATTAGATTAACAAAAAACTATTTTATGTATGACTCTAGTTGTGTTTTTTCAAATTTAACTTATTTGATGTATTTTTGTTTTGTTTTTCTTTCCCCACATTTCACAAAAATTCTGGAAATATGTTAGAATTTATATGGATTATATCTGTGGCTTTAGGTTTTTTATTATTATTATTATTCAATGTATGGTTTCCAGCTAAGATGAAGGTCAATAATGACTCAAAGGAACGTAGTTTCATTTTTAAAAAAAATTTAAAAAGTTGGATTTCCATCCTTTGTCATTTTTTTATATTGTCATACCCTCTAATAACCACTAGAGGGTGCCAGACTTCCATCAGTTCAGTGTTACCTGTAGAGGCGTGTATAGAAATTGAATAACCTCTTCTGGCAACTTCCTGAAAAGAAAAATGAATCAAAAACATAAAAAAAGAAAGAAAACTTTAATCACCCTTTAAAAATGTTTGTTTTTCACGCATTTGATTAATACGTTTGGTAATTCTATTAAAAAAGGGACTACATTACAAACAGATAATTACTTAATTTAAATACTTCGATTTCTTTCGTTTTCTCTTTTTTAATAAATGCAAATTTTTTTTTTTTTTTTTTTTTTTTAAAGGTGAATACAAATCCTGTATCTGAATGGCTCAGGTGGACTGCTGGGCTCAAAAACGTGGAAATAGCTTCTCAAAGTGGGAGTACTCTGAAAGTCTTCTCCGGATGTCTGGAGTCACTTTGTTTTCCTTCACTCTCATGAGCTCCTCTCAGGTGACTGGCGGACTCCCTCCCGGACACCCGCGGAGTCTGTCCGGACTCAGGTAAGTGGAACACACCTGACTCACGCCGCTGTTTACCTGTAGACGAACAAAATGTGATCAGGTGATACCTTATTGAAAAAAAAAACATATTATAAGACACTTGTTATGTAAACAAAACAAAAAAAAAGTTTTTTTTTAAAGTTTGTTCATTCGTGTTTGGAGGCTAAAAAAGTAACTTTAGTATTTTTTTAAAATCGTTTTTAGTGTCTTTGGCTTTAAGAAGAAACTTTAAAGTTTAAATCTCTAAATACTGGAATCCAGTGAGTTTTCACGCTGTTGGCCGACTCGTTTTTCCACTTCATTCATTCGTCTGAAGCCACAGAAACTAAAGGAATCCACGGTGCCATCTACCAGAGGCGCTCCAAGACACTGTAGGAGAGGGGTGTCCACAGCCTTTTAAAAGGGGCACCCTTCATCCAACAGAACGTAAATAAAAACAAAGGCGGCCATTTTTAATGAGAAAACCTCCAAGGAGATATTTATCAAAGAGAAATAGTTATAAGAAGTTAAAATCTTATCTTTTTTTATTTTATAAAAAATGTGTAGAATAAAACACATGAATGTGTTTTATTAATGTTTTTTATTAATGTCAATCCTGTTTTAGATTTTTTGTTGTTTTTTTTAAGGTAATAATATCTCTGTAATGTTTTTTTTTTTTCAAATGAATGTATGTATAAAAAGGTGCATCAAAAGAGGACTTATACACATGAGGGATGTCAGTTGCAAAAAAGCAAAAATCAATACATCGTTTTATCCAGTGCTTCATTTAGTCAAAATTAAAATTACTTAAAATCAACTTGACATATAAATATTTTAAATTTGACCACAGATGCAATTGCATTTGAGAACATAGATGTAAAGTATAAAAATACAAAACAAATGTCACATGTCACTACTTCCCAATGGACATAAAAGTTGTTAAAATTGCTGTTTATTACTTAAGAATTAGCCTGGTTTCATGGAACTGCATTTTGTTTTAGTTAGATAAGCTAAACCTTAACTAGTACTTCTACATTTTTCCATTTGTGGGGACCCTAGATACCACAAACACAAAGCAACATCAAATAAAAATCTTAATAGATTCTTTCTTTTCCATTTTTACAATCAGTGTGACAGGAGCACAATGATCCCGGTGGGAGAACTCAAGAGCTTCTCCGAGCAGAACGCACAGTTTCGGGTTCTCAAGCCATGGTGGGATGTCTTCTCTGAGTACCTGTGTGTTGCCATGCTTATGATTGGAGTCTTTGGATGCACCCTGCAGGTAAGGCATTCTCAGACTTTCAAAATAAAATAATTTATGTACTGTGAAACGGCTGCTGTCATTTTGTTGACGATCCTGTCCTTTAGATGTGACAGTGATATTTTTCCAGAAATTAAACTGTTTTTATTGTTAACCTTTCAAATTAGTACAATTGCAGACATTGATTTTGTTTATAAAAAGGCCTTAAGAGTCTTCTTTTTTAATTTTTAAAGCTGTTGTGTCTGTTTTAACATATTTAAGCTGCAAAAAGATATTAAACAGAAACATATCCACACTATTTCAGCTTCAGCATCGTAACCACTTTTGTGAAATGATTTGCTATCTATTTATTTCTGTAATTGAGCAGCAATGATTCATTTAGTTTATTATCAAACATATTTGCAATTATTTTATTTATATTTTAATTAACAAATCTTTCCTTTGAAATCTTTTTGGCACAAGGTCAGGTATTAATTACATTTTCTGAGGTTTATTATAAATGTCTTTGGTTAAATCCCAACCAAAAAAAGAAAAAAAACGTAAATAAATAAAAGTAAATAATACTAAAAGTCAAGGGTTTTTAAAAAAGAAATAAAAAGTAATCTGAGGACATAGGTGAGGGGAATTATAGAGCAATGGGTGCAGCTTTCAAGGAAAATCAAAGCAGAAGATAATTTACAGATAAAAAAGTGATTATTAGTTTCTTGACCTATTTCCTATAGAAAAATAAATAAAACCAGTAGGTTACAGGTTAATGAGCAGTCATTAAGATGCATGAGAACTGCTTGCTTTTGTATGACACCAATAAAAAAAACAAGCGTCAAACTGAAAGTTACTTCTGGTGCAATAAAAGGTGACACATGCAGCCTTTAGGAAATTAGTCTGTACATGCAGTGTAATCTCCTTTCCTCTCAACCCCTAGAAAGGCCAGTAAAAACATCAAACTTGTAATTTTCTTGTGTGCTGTAAAAGTGTTAGTTCTCTGTAATTTTCCCTGTGTATAAAAAGTAGTCAAGCACATGTAATGCATTTCATTTTGTGTAGCGAAGGTGAGAAAAACTAGAACTGAAGCCAACAGGTGTCTAATCTGACTTCTGAATCCTCGCAGTGGAAAATGGTGGGAAAAATATGAGACAAAAATCCTCCCAGAGAAAATGGACCCTCAACAGACACATGGCAAACCGTAGATGGAGGCCAAGTCCATCACTAACCCCTAAAAGACATTCTAGTGCTGGACTATCCAGCCCTGAATTTTAATGTAACATAGACACATGCTCACTACCTTTATTTTTTATGATGTCACTCATTTGTCAAAGTAAAAACATAATGAATATGGACATTTCCCAAAGACTATTTATGAATCCACTGTGTTCTAATAATAAAAACTTGAATGATTTATAAAAAAAAATATTTAAAAATCTTTTTTCAAATGGAAAATCGTTCAGATGCAATGCATTGTGGTCTATACATCTTATCTAGACTTGACCTGGAGATGATTATCCATGCTTTAATTGCTTCACCTTTAGATTATTGTAATTCACTTTTTTCCTGTTTTTGCAAAAGCTCTTTAAAACGTCTGCAACTTGTTCAAAACTCTGCGGCGAGGCTTTTAACAGGAGCCAATAAAAGAGCACACAGAACTCCATTAATGTCCTCTTTACATTGGCTCCCAATTCAATTTAGAACTGATTTTAAAATTTTACTTTGAGTTTTCAGAGCTGTGCTTAGACAAACTCTTCGGTCCGGTCTCTGACGTCCTTAAACCAAACTCTCTTACAAATTCAAAAAATCTGTTACAAAACCAGAGAAGACCTTCGCTTTTCATTCTGTTACGCCTCGTCTTCAGAACATCCTCCTTTTGTCAGTATGACAGATTGACTCTGTTGCATGTTTTAAAAGTCAGCTCAAGACGTTTTTATTCAGAACTTTTAGATAAGATAGTTTTGTCTTTTAGTGTGTTTTACCTTGCTTTTACTGTCTTTTATTTTGTTTGTCTGCATTATGTGTATGACTGGCTGTAGTTTTATGTGTTTTTACTTTTGTGAAGCACTTTGTGATTTTCATCTGGGAAAGGTGCTATAGAAATAAATATTGATCTACTTACCATTTCACCATTCTATTCAACTTTGGTGCATGGTAGTCTTACAAAGACATCTGGTAAATTTCCAGATTTGTCGATTTTGACACCCCGGCAAAATGGCGAACGCCGTATATAATGCATTGAGGCGGCTTTTCTCCACATCATTTTGTTGGAATTGCATGTAGTGCATAAATGATTAAAGAAAAAAATGTTATATGCTGTTGGTGGCGGCGGGGACAGCTCTGGTGAAAAAGGGTTAAGAATTTCAATAATAACAATTGTGTCAGACTCCTTTTATGTAGTCCTAGCTCTTCTCTCCAAGCATCATGACAATCTGGTCGTTAAATACATCAAATGTATCATCGCATCTTTCTGGTATTGAATGTAAATGGATTTGTCCTTTTTCTACAGCTCACCCAGGAGAAGATAGCTTGTCTGCCCAGCCACTTCACCAGCCCGACCCCCGAGGTCATCGACTGCAGCCACATCCGCAACTACAGGGACAATGAGACGTCACAGAGCACGCCGGTCAGACCAGCCAGCCCCATCATTACAGAGGTGTTTGGACGCAAGAACAACCTGGACATTCACCAATACGTGTTTGTCAACTTTTATTGCTACGAACGCTCTGTCCACTGGTATGCTAAGTACTTCCCATACCTCGTTGTGATCCACACCCTGATCTTCATGGTGGCGAGCAGCTTTTGGTTCAAATTCCCTGGTACGTCTTCTAAAATTGACCTTTTTGTCAACATTCTGGGTAAGTGCTTCGACTCGCCATGGACCACGAGGGCGCTCAGTGAAGTTTCTGAGGAACGAAGAGAAGAGAAGCTGGTTACTTTGAGAAACAACACCATGTCAAAGGATGTTGGAGAGAGGCGAGTGGGTGACGAGGAGCTCGTGGGGCTTCTTCGCTCTGCCTCCGTCAAGTCTAACCCTGAAAAGAAGGTCTCAGATTCTCAATCTCCTGCTTCTGTGTTGGACAAGAAAGAAGGGGAGCAGGCCAAAGCTCTTTTTGAAAAGGTGAAGAAGTTTCGGACTCATGTGGAGGAGGCGGACATCTTGTATCATATGTATGTTCTGCAGACATCACTAAAAGTCATCAAGTTCCTTGTCATTATCATTTACACTGCAGTGCTGGTACCAAACATTGAAATTGTCGTGCGATGCTACGTTCCTCCTGAGCTGACTGGTTTTGATATCTTTTGCTGTAACCACAACAAAGCCCACCTCTTCTCCAAACTTGCCTACACCTATATCTGCTTTGTGGGAGTGTATGGACTTATGTGCATCTACACCCTTTACTGGCTGTTTCATCGACCCCTGAGGGAGTACTCCTTTGATCATGTCAGATTTGAGACCGGCATTAATGACATTCCCGATGTAAAAAATGATTTTGCGTTTCTCTTCCACCTTGTGGATCAGTACGACGCTCTTTATCCCAAAAGGTTTGCCGTATTTCTCTCTGAAGTCAGCGAGAGCCGCCTCCACCAACTCAATCTCAACCATGAATGGACGACCAAAAAGCTGCGTACCCGTCTCACTAAAAACGCCAACAACAACACAGAGCTTCACATGTCAAGGCTTCCTGGGCTTCCTGACACTGTCTTTGAAATTCCTGAAATCGAGTCCCTGAAACTAGAGCAAATTAGTAATGTCACTATCTCAGCAAGTGTGGCAAAGCTGGAGCTCTTGAAGGAACTATCGCTGATCTACTGCACTGCAAAGCTCCAACAGTCTGCCCTGAACCACTTTAGAGGGCATTTGAAGGTTCTACATCTGACTTTTGAGAGCTTAGAGGAGGTCCCTTTGTGGATCTACACACTTCAGAGTCTGGAGGAGTTGCATCTGTCCGGCCCTTTAACCAATGAGGTTTCCAAAAGTCCATCTCTAGAATCACTCCGAGAACTCCAAGCTCTGAGAGTCCTCAATCTGCGCTCCACCCTCCGAAAGATTCCCCCCAGTGTTGGGGATGTTGCTTTAAAGTTACAGAAGTTGTGCATCCACAACGAGGGTTTCAAGATCCAGGCTTTCAGTAGCCTGAAGAAGCTCAGCAGCCTGGTGTCACTGGAGTTAGTGGCCTGTGATCTTGAACGCATCCCAAGTGCTGTCTTCAGCCTCAGCAACCTTGAAGAGCTAGACCTGAAGGAAAACAAACTGACCACTGTGGAAGAGATCCTGAGCCTCCAGCACTGCCGGCGCCTAGTGACTCTCCGACTGTGGCACAATAAGATCACCTACATTCCAGATCACATCAGCAAGCTGCGCGCCTTAGAGACTCTTGACCTTAGCTGGAACAAACTACGAAAGTTACCCTCTCGGCTTTTTTACTGCACCAAGCTGAGGCATCTCGATGTCTCCCACAACGAGCTCACTTATTTGCCCCCAGAGGTGAGCATCCTGCAGGGTCTTCAGTTCTTCTCTGCTGCTTTTAACTCCCTGGAATCACTGCCAGAAGAGCTATTCTCCTGCAAAAAAATAAAAACGCTCCAACTTGCCAACAACCGCTTATCATATCTCAGCCCCAGAGTGGCCAACCTTCCCCAGCTAGTGCGACTAGACATCAAAGGGAACCGCTTGGAGTCTTTACCCGTGGAGATAGGGGACTGTCCACTGCTTAAATCCAGTGGGTTAATGGCTGAGGAAAGTTTGTTGGATCAGCTGCCCTCAGATCCACGAGACGAGCTGACTGAAGGATGAGAATGTGGAGACGAGGACTTTACTGACTCTTCTCAGAAGAGCATGTTGGTTCAGAGTATTCCTCAAGTAAACCCAGGATTACCTGAAATACAGAACAAAAGAGCAACCATAACAGCATATAGAATACAGTTTGTGTTATCCATAGATGTGAGACTTAAAAAAGAAATAATACTTCAGGTGTTTTTATAAATATCGTATTTTTTTATCTAGTGTCACTGGTGCAGATAGTATTTGGTATCAAAACGTTTGGTAAGGCTTACTTTTACAGTACAGTACTTACAGGGTATTTAAATGGTACTTTTGTTGTACCCACTGGGTCATTACATGGTACTTGCGGTTTATATAGGTAGTACTGTTTGATTCATACTTACCTGTACCTAGTAGCTACTTAAGTAATACCTACTGGGTAATTATGTTGTACCCACTGTGTTTTTACTTTCTGTGAGTGTGTGTTTACATTCTACAGTGTGTTTCATTGTACTAACCATTTGGAAGGAGAGAGTATCTACACAGAAACTAACTTTTAAATACATCAAAAGTACAGTGTAATTACCACTTCAATACCATGTAAGAATTGCACCGTAAAAGAAAGTCTTACCAAATGCTCTACATTTCAAGGCTTTGCAAACCTTGGCTTAGATTAGCGTGTGGACAAAACATGGACTCAGCACTGTACACAAACAGAGCGGCAAAATAACGTTGGCCACAATCATTCAGGACTTTGTGTTGTTTTGAGACATCTGTGTGCTCTGTCACGTTGAACAGGTTTATTCAGCCTGAGGAGGAGTGTCCAGCTCATGTTGGCTAATGTTGCTTTCTTTCAGGTTCAGAACAAACAGAAAAGGTCTGCCGGTTGTCTGATCAAAGCTCTATATTCAGACACACAGAGAAAGCACTGAATTTCCAACTTTGACTTTTGGTAACATGAAAAAGGCCTCAAATATGCATTTAATTCTTTATTTTCTTTTAAATAAAACAAAATCTTTTTTGCAAAAAATCATGGAGAAACCATTATATTTTTTAGACGACACTGGAAATTTTGGTTAAAAGAACAATAAATTTGACAAACTGACTTAAAGTAGTCAAATGGCTTTAAGACAACTCTTGTAATTACTTATTGTAGTGCAATAAACATCTGATTTCTTAGAAGTCTTAGAAAGATTTATTCATTTATTTCTGTGTGTATTTCTGTCTTGGTGATGCTTTTGGAAAACAGTAGATTTCCTCAAATGAAGCTTCAACTGTTCAACCCTGAAGTGCTGCACAGTTGTGTTCGTGGTTGAACTTTGGCAAACAGCTGAAAAGCGTCCGGCTCAGTTCAGCTCAATCTTTCATGCTAGATGAGACTGAAAACTGTTCAAAAAATGGAATGGAAAGATCGAGGCGTTAGGCAATCATTGGCTCTGCTTCTTCTCCTTGCAGTCAAAGTGGCAACCGAGTGTGTCACCGATGTTAACCAAAACAAATATGGCTGCAGCGGAGGTGAATGCTTTGCAGTAAAGAATTACGTGGTCGGGATGACAGAGGATACTTGTTCAGGTGAAGGTGGGAGCGGCTGCACCAGACCTGCAGTATTTACATTTGGAGGGTCAGATCTTTATCTTCGTCCAGCTGCAAGTGTTTATTGCTAAATTCAGATTCTTCATGCTGAGATTTTTTTATTGCTACAATGATCCATTGCAAGATACCCACTCGAGAATTTACCGTAGCTTGTTGCTTTGGATCCAAACTTTTGCTAATTTTATAAAGCTCAGTGGCCTTTTGGTAGAGTGTTTGCCCTGAAACTGGAATGTCACGAGTTCAAATCCAGGCCGAGTTACACCAAAGACTCTAAAAATGAAACCCAATGCCTCTCTCTGCTTGATGTTCAGCAATAAGAGGTTAGATTGGGAGGTTAAACTGAGCGCAGCTGTCTACTGATCCTCCAGATGATCAGTCAAATTTGATTTATGTGTAATTTCCCTAGGGATCAGAAACTCTTTGTGTATTGAGTTTTTTTTTGGACATTTCAATATATAAAATCAATGTTAACATGCACAAAAAATATTTATGGTGGGTTTGTTTTTGCCAGCCTGGCCGATGATTTTCTTTGGTCATTTTTAGCCTTTGACCATAGTAAAGAACTATAAGATGACTAAGCAGTCACCGGTCTGCCCAACCCCAAATCCTGATCGTTTTCCAACTATCTCTGCCCCGCTTGCAGCTGATTACAGATTACACACCTGTAACTTAATCAGGTTTGGGCAGGTAAATAGGAGTTTAGAATAATATTGGCTAAAAGACAAGCAAGATTTACCCAACACCTTACAAATATTGTGCAAATTAGAGTGAAAATTTGCACCAAAACACAACTTTTTGTTTCATATTTCTATGAGTCAGGTGGGTGTGGTAGACATGTCATTGCTTACACATCTCAACATGATTCTTTTAATTGTTTAATGAACACCCACTTTTCCCTCAGAGTTGTCTTTGTGTTCATGCATATCATGTTACGACATGCCATGACATGCTATGTCATGAGGTTAGAAGGGCAGACCAGCTTTTTTTTTCTGTGTATCCGCCCACCCCTTTCGACTGAGCCTACCTGTGGGTTTTAAATCTCCAAACTTCCAGAACAAACGAACCAAAACAGCACTTATTCAGGAAGGAATTAGTCCGCTGACACACCCACATTGTTCCCAGTGAAGTCGCTGAGCTCTATCTAGTGGCTGAGTTTGAAGCTGGATTTTTTTTTTTTTCTTCGCTTTTGCCATTTTGTGAAAAGAAAAACATACATTATAGCTGCATGTTCAGTACTAAAAAAAACTTAATAAAATGTAAAAAGATGGAGCTGAAAAATTATTTGTAACATTTTAATATGAAGAACTGTCCCAAAATATATATATTTCCTTTCTAAAAAAATGTGTTAATTGTTATTAAAAATAAAGAAGTATAATAATTTTCTGATGAGTTCCTACATCAGGTAGTCTGTTACGCAGTAGCCGAGTTTTATTTTGCTTCTTGGCCAGCAGAGTCAGCCAGTGGCTCAGAAGGAAACAAAATAGCCATTGTGCCGTGCCGGTTACCTGCAAGCCCGAACAAACAATCCCCTCATTCACTTGGTTACAGTGCTGTTATCTTTGACCTTGGAAATAGATTTAGTTGTGTTGGTCAGGAGTTACCAGCAGTACCTTTGATAACTCACCTTGAAGCAATCACTCCAACTTACCTTAAAAGAATGAAAACATTGATCAGTTTTATGTAGAAAAAAAACTTGAAAAATTGAGAAAAATCTAGATCTGGGTATTAAAGCAGTAAGAAATAATACTTTCTCAATAGAACTACACGTTAGTAATGACAACTTTGTTAAATCACATTACCTCTACTCTTTTTTTTTTATTTCAGGCCCCCAAAAATTGATGGAGGGTGATGTTTACCTATTATATTTAAATGGAAATTACTTCAAATGATCTCAGAAACCTTATATTTTGGATCAAATTAGCTAAAATTGAGGGAAAAGTGCAAATATTACAAAATGAGTTTCTTTAAAAAAATCTGTAATAAAAACAGCATTTTTTTTTACATTTTCCCCCTTTTTCTCATTTTCTTTTTACTATTACTATAAATATTTCAAAAGTAAGTAAAAAAATTCAAACACTTTGCTTTCTAGTTCAACACTTTTATTTTTTTTCCTCAAATATTAAAGTGAATAATCTCACTTTCCGTAAAAGCTTTATATAAATAACATTTAAACAAATCACAATATGTTTGCATTTACAAGGTCACAGAAAATATTCAGTCCAACAATAAATAAGTCAATTTAAAGTCTAGGTACATCTAATTCAGATCAACAACTATGCAAAGCAACGAGGGTGCACCATGTCAAGTTTTGTAATTTAAAAAGAAACACGTGTATGAACTGTTCCAATTCTTACACAATAGAAATAATTAAGAAACACTGGGGAAACTTTATACAAATGTGCACTCCCAGGTAAAAGGGAAACAGATATATTCATAAGTATAAGGTGCCTAAATCGCACTGTGCAAAAGAGGTATCTACAGTATATAGACACCCATCCACTGAAAATAAGCTGCCAAGACAATATGTCCCGTGTCACATATTAATGCTGAGCCTCCAACAACAAAAAAAAAGTAATCTTTTACACAGCAATGAGTTCAAGTCACGAGGTTTGAAGCCAAAAAAACAGAAGAAGAATAAGGAGTGAGAAGAAAACTTTTCTAACTAACTATGTATATGAGCAAAAAGTGAGTCCATCATATCTGGCACACATGAAGCTCGGGCTACATCTATCGCCGTATGACCACTCTGGTTGGCATGCTTCAAGTCGGAACGGGGGGCCAAGAACTGCACAACATCGCGGTGGCCTTCCCAGATGGCAATGTGGATGGGCAAGGCGCCGTTCTGGTCTGGGATGTTCACTGAAGCTCCGTTCTCCACCAGGACCTGCAAGGTGTCCAGAAACCCTGTCCTTGCTGCATCGTGGACAGGCGCTATGCCGTGTTTGTCCTGGACGTTGGGGTCTGCTCCTTTCTCCAGCAACAAGCCAGCTATTTTGGAGTTCCCCATCATCATTACCTGTTCAAAAATAGATTTGGATGTATATTTATTAGCTCTTCTGCACAAATTGGCAACTTAATTTACAGAACACATTAGCTTGGATTCACTTTAATTCAAAAATGTAAATAACTCCATAGTAAGATAGAAATATAAAAAAGGGCTGATGTTATTTGTGCATAAGTGCATCCAAGGCACGTATTTAGAAAATTAAATGCAAACAGTCACTATCCTATAAAAAATTGCATAAAAATGTAAAATACCCTGACTGAACTTTTGTTCAATTTATGATGTCAAGTCATAGTTTATGATGTTCCAATTGTTCAATTTAAAAAAAAAATGGAAGAAAAGGAAGAGTTTGAAATACGTTTTTTATTTAGTTTTTTTACTTATTTATTTATGAAATTCCCAATGGAAAATTACATAACGTTTAAAGAAAAGACAAAAAAAAAACACACAGACACACTAAAACATGAATGAAAGTGGTAAAAGTTGCACTATTTAAAACTACTACCACCATTGCTCTAGAGATAATAAAAAATAATAGTAATAATGGACCATTTCTAACTTTTTGTCCACTGAAACACCACTATTTTACATTGAAAACTGTGTATAATTTTTAATTGAACAATGTAAAATAATTAATGTGTTATCACTGTGTTGACATTTTTTTTATTCTTAATTAAAGCAGTTAAAAATAAAAATAAACTGTTGCCTCAATCAGATTTCCGGTCCAGTGAATTACAGAAAGTCTCGTGAAACATTTTACTGTGAAAAGTAACAAAAACAGGAACAGCGTAACTTCTTGTAAGCGGCTAATAATTACTGAACTAATTTGGCAACAAACTGGCCTATTTATTACTACGCTGAGTCATTTCCTTGTTTATTACTACACTTTAAACATTACTCGGCTTACTTTTTTATTTAAAATGGAATACCAAAAAAATAAGAAAAATATTAACAAGTGTTGAGAACGTAATGTTCATATCTAAATAAATCGTAGCACAACCGAGCACAGCGGCTCGCAAACCATCCGTTTAAAAATGGCAAATTTACTACTAGGGTGGCAGGTCTCACCTGCAGCGCCGTCCTGCCAAACTCATTCCGGGTATCGGGATGCACCCTGCATTCCTCCAGGATCCGCTGCACTTCGCTGGTATTCCCTTTGGCTGCCGCCGCCGTCAACGCTTTACCGGCGTCCATCTGACTGAGGACCATCATAAACTCCGTTCTTGTCTGTTCAACAGCACACGCACCCCGGTCACCATGAATATCAACCTCCGTTTTGCATTTAAAATACATAAAAACACGATAAGAGCCAGGAAGACTGTTGTCGGCTAGCTAACAACAGCATCCGGCTAGTAACGTAACTTGTAGTTTTCACGGTGACGCCATGTTACGTGACTGTAAGTGTACTGTTTTTGGCTTGGTTGTTTGGGCTAACCAAACGGCAATAAATATTTATCCAAATCCACATTTTTATCAAGAAAGTCGCCAGACACTTAAGTCACGTCGACAGAACGTTGTAAAGGTTAACAAACAAGCTAAAAGGTAACCGTAGAATCGAGCTCTTTAATCCTACCTTCGTCAATACGTTACTATCCGAATCCTCGATGAGAATTTTCAGCCCGCCGACACTGTAGTCCGGTAATTTTTTAAATCCAATTCAAAATGGACGAGTTTATAAACACTGACAAATACATTTGCGCGCTGAGATCCAAACAGTAGTGCATCTAGCCGACAAATTTACAAACATTGGAGAGTAGATGCGCTGGCCAATCACAGGTGGCCCAATAGGCGTTGTTCTTCCATATATGGTAAAAGGGGAGTGGCTACAACTCTGTTACTACGTTGTCACTGTGGTAACACCGGGGATTGGCCAATTAGAGCGCGGAGCGAAGAAAGCGGGCGATTCGTATTCGTTTGTTTCTTCAAAGACAGTCCATTCACATTTCCACGCTTTGGTTGTACTTCTTCACAACAGAGTGTGGAAAAAAGGCGGGTTCATGTTTTTCATTTTAGGCGGAATTTGCCGGCACTGATTGCGCGGTGCAGGACTGCACTTCGACTGCCTATAAAGTCCATAAAGTCTAACTCACAAAGAAACAGGTGCACACAAGTTGTTTTAAAAGGGAATAATCTTATTTCAATAACTGTGAAAAGGTCTGAAAAATTGACAATAAAATCAAATTGCAGGCAGATTTTTAAAAAATAGTTAAACAGAAAAAATATGTCAATAAAAGGTGCAGGCAAAAGATTGATTGTGCTCTTGAAGTCCTGGAGATGTGCAGTCAAGCATCTGCAAGCATTACTTAGACATTTGTTCTCAGTTGGTAATCTAAAAAGAGAAAAATGCAATATATTAAAAAATAAAAAGGAATATTTTTAATATTTAAGCAAATAGCTGCAGAATTATTTATAGTATACCTCCACTCTGTGTTATATAGCGCACCCAGGGTAAAGCCTGGTAGCCACTTTTTTCAATGATTTTCATATACCGAACCTGAAAACCAAATTTTGTTAAGTTAAATGGCAAAAACAAAAATGTCAAAATATATTTTAAAACAATTCCAAAGTCTGGAATGGCAGAATGGTAAATGTGCTAATTGGCTTAATTGTTAATCACTGTAAAAACTTTGCACACATACCTGTATTCCAGAGACTGTGAAGTATGGGATTTCAAATTTTACAGTTATGGGAGGCTTGCCTTCGAGTTCGTCATTTTCAACACTGGGCAACCCAAAGTGCGCTCTCATCAGAAACTCTTTTCCTCCCTACATGGTTAGATATAGAAGAGGACAGTAAAAAATATAATAAAGTAGAAACAATTCAATATGAATGAAATGTTAACTTCATTCTATTGTGTGTTTCTCACAGGAAAAGACTTGATGGTCCAAAGCACCAGGTCCTTCTCAGGCACATACTTAGCATTCCCCGTGCTGGTTTTGAACTTGGGTGAATCAGCATCACTGGGGACTGGGACTCGAATCTCCACGTTATTTGCCACAGATTGCTTTTTAAACTGCCCCTTTGCCTAAAAACGCAGGACAGAAAGGCATTCTTTGAAATGATCCACATTGTTTTATTATTTTTCATTGAGTTTATGATACAACTGCAACATTGGAAAAGTTTTTAAAAAAATGACTTAGAAAGGCACAACATTTTTGAGACAACAAGACTGAAAAAATGTCTAACTTAGTTTAATCTTACTTTAATTTAAAAACACAATACATTTCCATATAAAAACAGAACAGGTTATTTTATTACTGTAATTGTAAGATGCTATGTAAAATAAAAATTTAAGGTTAAGGTACAACATCACAGACATTAAACCAAAATAACTTCCAAAATCTATAAATATGAAATAAAACGTTCAACATTTTAAGAAAAACTAAATAAAATGTACATTTTTGTTACTAGATAATTAAATTTTTCCAATTTAAAGCCAACCTAAACAAACATTTTTGTGTAATCAGCAGTTTGATTTTTTTATTTCAAAACAACTTTTATTCATTTGTTTTTTTATTTTTTTGTTTGTACTTTTGATTTCATTTAATTTGCAACTCTTTTACATGGCAATGTTGTAATTGTGTTTGCAACATTGCAAAAGTTTAGTTCCTCAGCCTATAACCCCATGTTCACAGTTTAACTGGGCAAAACAAGCCCACACCATCACGCTTCCACCAGCACGCATAGATTTTGGGATAAACTGTTTTAGCTGACATTGAGTTTGAAATAAATACTTCTTTAAAAAAAATAAGAGTTGAAATTAGTCTTAAAGAAACAGTAAAGTACCTTAACCATGATTTCCACTCTACTATGAGAAAATTTTTCTATCACTGATTCGATCCATATCAGTGGTTTCACCTGCAAAACATGCAATCAATCTGTTATTTATTAAAATAATAAACACAAACAAGTTGCTAAATAAATGCATTTTCAAAAGGTAATGTGGTGGAGCTTACATGAGTATTGATGCGATAAGACATCAGTTCAGACTCTCCATCCGGAGGAATGAAGGAGATTGTACGATCGCTCTCGAAACGTGAAAGGCGGACGCACTGATGGAACTTCACATCCTCCATCATCACCGTTTTCCCCTTGTCACCTGAACGCAAATCACACAACCACCGTGCTTCAAATGAAGACAGATCCTATTCCGTTTCCTGCCATAAAACAGGCATAAAAAAGGAAATGTGCGTACGTCCAGAGAGAGCAAAAAGCACACGATCGTTAAGACCGAGACGCAGTTCAGGCATCCCAGACAGCATGGTCTTCAGCTTGACGCTGCCCACAATATCGCTGCTCATCACACTGCCATTGGCATTCACCTTAAAGAGAAATAAATAAGCATTGATAAACTGATTTAGACTTAAAATCAACCTGTTTGGTAATTTTAATTACTGAAGTGGGAAAACCTATATACAAAAAAAAAAAACTGAATCAAATATTATGGTGCGATTACTAAAAGTTAATTTAGTAACAACTAGAGCACATCACATTTTTAAAAGGTGAAATGGTAAGTAAGACTTTTTATTGTGTATGTTTTCAAAAGCACAAAACAGCAAAAAGTATTTTAGGAACCATCTGTAACCCCACTTTGGAAAGTACAAGAGCTTGAAAAAGTCGCAAAGCAAAGCTTTTTGGGTTCTCAGATATTTCTCATACATGTAAATTGTGATCAGGTTTTCCTACTGCAAGAACCGTAGCCAAAGCTTCGACTTCTGCACCTTGAAGTTTTACATTAAACGTTTTGACAACAGGTTGTAATCTGATGCCATTTTTAAACCGCCGGATTTCTCTTTTCTTCTCGGCCGGCTCATATTTGCATCAGTCTACTGCGTTGGTACAATCACAAAGCGATGATAGCGTCTCTCGCAGACTATTGTTTGAAACAGAAGCTGCAGAGACTCCAACCATTGATCTTCCAACTTCCAAACCAACACTCTCCTTTTGAACTTTTGCTTCCACAATCCACTGTTTTCACTGAACTGGTTTTTATCCAAACCAGTGAAATGTTGTCCACACTGCTGGCTGCAGAACAAGCATCATGGATCCAGCTCTGGGATTAGAGTTTGGCATCAATAAAGGATTATAGTGAAGGCTTCTCCTCTGAGAATTTATTCTTAAAGGTTTAATCTGTACACGAGTGGAAAGAAGGTCATAATTCTTAGTTGTCTCAGTGGTCTCAGATATTTTCAGGCTCTCAGGTCGTTTTTGGGAGGCTTCAATGCCACATAAATACAAAATATTGTTTTTAAATGCAGCTTTAGAAATGATAACTTGTCCTAAAAATGATTTTGTTGTAAAATGTATTCTAGAGGCAGGCAGGAACTGAGGAACTGCAGAATTTACTAATTTTGGATTTCCCTCTAGTTCATTAATAAAATGTGGGAGTGACATAAAACAGAATTAGATAATAATGACTCATTCTTTTCCTGCATTCTTTATTTCTAGTGTTCTCTCGCTACACTACGGTTCACCTTTTGCAGTTTTTCTGTTATTTTTCAGTGCAAATTCACATGCTTGTTTTTTAAAAAAGCACACTGTTCTGCGTCCTGATTGGACCTGGTCAGTCTTCTCCTTGCTGTGTCTCCGGTACGGAATGCACAAAGCTTGCCAGAGTAACATAAATCTTTGATCGCAATCAGATATTTGTTTTCATTCTCTAATACTGCATTTATTTTTCTTCAGCAGTTTGAATTTTGAGAGTTTAAACAAAAGAGAAAAGTGTATAAAGTTTGTAGTGAGGGGGTTTACGGCATTAAAAACATCTGTAATCCTACGTCACCTTTCACAGGTCACTTTAAGAATGTAACCCCCACAATAAACGAGGGAACACTACATTTCCTCAAGGCGTTGGATGTCAGTTTTCTCTTTGTACTCAAAGTGAACTGAATTGAGTTGCTCCTTCATCCTTGAACATACCAGTACATTGATGGACTCTATGACATCAATGAAGACTTCGTTCTTCTTGTATTTGATGCCCTCTGACCGCCAAGAGACGGCGTTGGTCACAGTGGTTGGCACCTTGGTCTTTGCCACCTCTAACTTGGCACCCTCCTGAGTAATGTATCTGCAAAAAAAAAAAAAAAAACAGAGATTGAGTTCTATGGAGCAACATCACTTACATGCTTTGCTTACGTTTGTTTGGTTTGACTGTGCCTGTGCCCATGAAACTCACTCCTGGAGGATTTTGCTGTCAGTAGTCTGAGGAAATCCAAAGTCCATCAGCTCATCTAGAAGCTCATAGACGACCACAAAGTTATCCTGAATGCTCTCCTCCTCCAGTTCTTTGAAATACTCCGTAAACACCTGCATTACACAAACACCCGATGATATCTTTTATCTGTTGGAGCTCTGAGAAGCTGAGTTTTTGTTTTGGACAGACACCAAGATTTTTCTGTGAACTTTCACCAGCTTTGTAGAAAAATACCAAATCTATCAAACCGGTTTAAGTTCAACTCACCTCAACCAGTTTGTAAAGAAATGAGTAAACAAGGGAGGCGTTTGAGTTCTTGTTCGTGGTTGCTACAACTACACACAGCTTGAGTTAAGGTTGGTTAACAACAGCAGAATCGCTGTCAGGTGATGGAATCAGCTCTTTACAGTTCTCCTTTGCAGCGAACGCCATTTCAATGTATACAAAGTAGGGTATGAGGATACGGTACAAGTTGCTGTGTTTGATCCACATGAAGTGCACGGTGCCACGTGTAATCACAGGACAGATCATCCCTTCTTCTTCCTGTTGCATGAGCAAAGGCATGAAGTGATCGATCTCTGCCATGTTCACATCCCCTTTGTAGTTCCGACATATCAGCACCTGAGCAGGAAGCATAGAAGCACAAAACGCCGTTGGTTGAGGAAAAAAAGACATTTCGGATAAGCCCAGTTTGGAAAAAATATGTGGGGTAGAGCAAGTTTTATTGCCATTATTTATATTATGAAGTCTTGAAAATGACATTTGTTTTAGAATATGACGTGTTTCAGTGTAGATTTATCTGCAATAGTTTAGCCAAAATATAAACTAAATTCTGCTTTTACAGCAAGTGATTTGGCAACTTATTCTGTTACTTTGACTCACACCAAAACTAAAGAAATAAGAAAAACGACACAAGTTTTGGTCGCAAGTGGAGTATGGTCACCCGCCCTCGTCGACCTGCAAATTACCCACCCCCCACCCCCACCCCACCCACACCCTTTACCTGACCTCAGTGGCTGAGCAACACTCACCCTCCCCCTCTGCCATCCTGGTGAGAGTTGCACCTGATGAATTCATGAAAAACTTTTTTTTTTCAAGATAGTGTTTTTTTCTGTTAGTTTTATCTCCATAGCAACCATTTTATTTTTTTGTTGCCAGGGGGTGACGAACAGATCTATGTAATATTTAGAAGAATCGGCAAAAAAAAAAAAACGAGGTTTTTTGTTAACCCCGCCCACATTGCTAATATGCTCATATGTCATATCATTTAATTCAGCTTCAGCCAAGAACTCTTGTATGAAATTTTCACAAGATTCCAGTAAAGTAAGTAAAGAGGACATCCGCCATCCTAACGCTGTTCAAAATCTACAAACTTGAAAACCAACATTTTTACCAAACCAAGTACAAATAAAAACCTCTAGGAGCTAGGGGTGGGTGTACTGATCTGAGTAATAACAGTATCAATACCAAGGTGAAGCATTCATACTAGTGGGATGAGATCGATACTTTCGTCGCAATTATTTTTCAATACATACAGTAAATAACTTGAATTTACTTACAGCGTTCATGCAAGTGCGTTATCCATCTGTCTGCAGTGTTGCCAAAATTGAGCAAAAAAACGACCAATAGAGTAAATACCCAATTTGAATTCTGGCAACATTGTCTGACTGTGTAAACAGCACACCTCCAATGTATTCTGATGTATTTCCGTCATTATTCTATAATCAAACATTTCAAGAACAACAATCTGTATCGATTTCAGCGATACTAGCCAAGTAATTACTTGGTATCAGATAGATACCCAAATTCTCAGTATCGCCCACCCTTACCAGGACATTTTGGTTTGTAGAAGGTGATATATTGGGAAAAATTTGAGATGGCAGCCTCTTCCTGATGTCAAAGGTCAAACAAACGTTGGTTGTGGTTGTAGACTATGCCAAAACAAATGTGTGAATCAGACCTATTGAAGATGCTTCCCTGTGGTGACCCCTGAAGGGAAGAAAGGCGAAAGCAAAAGAAAAAGATTTGAGCCCCAATTTTAGTGAGTTTATGAGTATGTGGCAGGGTCAAAATGTTTTGCTCAAAGGCACAGTAAGGAAGAAGAAAAAGAAACAGACGGCTGCAAGCCATACTAATATACTCATAGCCTGAAAGCAAAGCATCTTTTCGATGTTTATGCTGTGTACCTTAAGGAAAACATTTTATAAAGAAGTCAACTTAATTTTGGGAACAATGGCTTTCTCATTCAACAATAATCCACTATGCAAAGCAGCCTGAACCTGACACCCCCGCAGCAGCAGCAGACCTGAAACCTGCTGCAGGAGGAAACTCTCCAGGAGGATCGCATGTCACATGTCTCCTTCATCTTGGCGTCAGACGCCAATCTGACACCTTTGTGAGACTCCACCACCCCACCCTCACGGACACTCTGCAGATGCTGCGCCTCTGAGCAGCAGCCGCTAAAACAGGAAGTGGAAAGAAGCCGTGAATAAATAATGATCCTGACCCAAGCGCGTCATTACATTTTAACGAATGTACGAAGGTTTCGCGACTAAAGAAAAGGACCTACAGTCGGTTCAAAGGTCACGTGGCTGTAAAATATAAAAATAGAAATAACAAAAACTAATAATTATGCGCGTGATCCGGTAAAAAGAGAGTAATAACCCCCACCGATGATCTTTACCTTTCCCTTCAGGTCCAACACAAAAATAGCAGAGGCAGACATCGTGCTCGAACCTGCAACTCTTCACTAAAGCAAACAACTTTCAGCGGTTCCGACTTCCGTTCCACTATCAAAACCCGGAGAGAAACATGAGTGGGAGCGCAATCCACCGAGGCAGTTTTTTTCCCTCCTTCTGAGTATGCCGTGACGTGGTCACGCAGGTGAAACATTAACCTTCACCTGAGCGCGTGGACCCGAGGAGGCTGTGCTGAGCGACCTCACCACAAGAGGGCGCCACCGAAGCAGACTTGGAACATTAGGTAAACAACTCTGTTCAGGACTGTTTTTTTTAATACAATTTAATGTAATTTTACCGAGCCCTGGACATGATATTAAAATATTAATTTATTCTCTTAATTAACATTTTATTAGCAATGTATTGACACGAATTTGTATCTTGTGGACACAAATTAGTATTTTCAGTGCAAAAATTAAAACAAAAAAATAGCGTTTTGTGAGCAGAAAAAGTATTTTACTCACAAATTCGTTTTTTGGCACACAAATCATTATTCTGTGGCCACAAATTATTTTTTTCAGCGCACAAATTAACATTTTACTAGCATCTTGGGCAGACAAATTTGCATTTTGAGCGCATACATTTTTACAAAGTATTTTGTGCATTAAAATGAACATTTTGTGCCTGCAAATTAATATTTTCAGAACACAATTTTTCATTTTCAGCATACAAATTAGTGGCCTCAAACTTGTATTTTCAGCGCACAAATTAACAGTTCATTTGCATTTTGTGCACACACGTTTGCATTTATAGCATGCAAATGAGTATTTTGTGGCCCCAAACTAGTATTTTCAGCACACAAATGACTATTTTATTTGAATTTTGTGAGCAAAAATTAGTAAAGCATGCATGTAGCCTATTTACTTGCAGAAAAAATAACATTATTACCTCAGGACAAGCATTAAAATACAAGAAACACTCACTTTGGTGGAATCTGAACCATCAAAGGATTATTTCTAAAAAGATTTTTAAATCCATGTAAAATATTGCCGAACTAATCAAATAAAAAGGTAATATTAGTTTATTTGCAAAAAAAACTTGATTACTTTTTAACTAATAAAAATGTCAGTGCGTAATGGCGTGAAACAAAAAGCAAACAGAAGTAAATTGAGACAGGAAAGAGACAGAGCAGTGGCTTTAAATTACTTGTTTGTGTTTTAAATTTAATTAAATAGTTAGATTCTGATTATTGACAACTGCATCTCTCTAAGCTTAACTGATAAGGAAAGGAGTAAGTTGCTCAAGATATGTTTATGGAGTTTGATTATTTTCAAAAGCTACAAAATGATGTCCACAGACGTAATTAAGTTTTACATTTTACTGAGCGCGTTCAGATCAATCTTAATCTGTAGCTTGAAGGATTTGACTTTAGGGCCTGACAAACATTTACTGCTCACATGCAAAGGGGAACTTGTTCAGCCATAAACGCTGTGGGCCTGTCATAAGGCTTTATGCCCCACTTCTCAGTCTGTGCGCTTCTTATCAGCTCATGTGCAGGAAAACAGTGACTCACAAAAGTACACATCCTGAGGTGAGCAAATGTGTGTCTGTAAAAAAGCAGATGGGGATCAGTCTTTTTCAGCATCTCACTCCCTTTGTCCATTCTGTGTGTGATGCTCTTATCTGAGCTGCACTCTTTGCCTTTGGGTTGTAAAGGAGGTAGTTACACCTCATCTAGACTGAGCTCATAGTGGACATGACCCATGATATAGCAAAGAAAAACTTTATAAAACTTTACTCAAATAAAGGAAAACCTTATTCCTTAAACGATACTGCTTTAAAAAAAAACACTTTTACGTTAAACTCACAAAAATACAGATTCTCAAGTACCATCTTCTTTCTTTTTGACAATTTTTTTTTATTTTAAACAAAATATGGGATTTTTAAAAGAATCACTTAAAGGCAATAAACTGGTTTGACCTCTCACCAAAGAGGAGTTATAAGAAAAAAATTTGAACCAAACCACGTCGGGGTGGACAATCTCAGATTAATGGGATCAAGAACATCTGGTGTTTGTTTTTCAAATTAATCCTACAAAAGTTTTATTTTGAATTATGAACTCAAAAAGAGGAAGTGTGTTAAAAGGATATACTGAAAAAATTGAAATCATACCTTTAGCAACTAGAAAACATCAAATATACTGCATTTTTAATACCATCCGTTCTATTTATTAAATATTTTACGAGTTTTAAACTGTTTTTCTGTAATATGTACAGAATTGTCCTTAAAGTCCCACTCCAATCATCTTTTGATCTATTCTAAAAGCGTTCCCAGTGGTCTTTTTATTATGATTATGTTTATTATGATTATGCTGTTTTATCCAAAATCTAGTTTGTTTACTAAAACATTGTTTCTGCAAAGTGACAAGAGTTCTTAAGTTCTTGCCTTAAGTTTTGACTATTGGTGCAGAGTAGGTCGGCTCTCTCTTCCCAACATCCGTTTGTATACACACTCTTCTGCTATAGCTTACAGCCCCTCACACCCCCAACCTGACATTGGCGGTGCAACAAAATTGGCGAGCAACATTAGAGCTATCCAGTCATACAGTTTTGAGTCAGATGCCAGCTCGGATGAGGAAGACGCACTTGGATCTATTTGTCTACAAGTGGATGCATCAAAATGGAGTAGGGAGCCTGTGGCTTGCCGCCTGTAGCTTCTACCTCACATCTACAAGCTTCTTCCAACATCATTTTTGCTTCTGCTCCTGATTCACTGCGTTTTAAATAAAGAAATGGTCAAAAATGCAAATTTAAGCTTAATTTCCTCTATAAATGCCTCCATCCAACACATGTTAAAAATAAAATTTTCACTGGTGTGTGTCTTTAATTGCTGAAATATTAAACAGAAATAGTAATAATAACAAATTCACTATTTTGCAGTTAAAAATGGGTTTGAAAAGAGAACCCTCACAAGAACAACCCTCAGTAAGCACAGAAGACATTTCATGAGCTGTGGAGGTAACAGCTTTCTCTAAACATCTACGTACCTCTGCGATTTGGGTTTGTTACACGATATGTAATACAATATCTCGGCATTGTGGGAAACGCTGCAGCACTGCATCTAATATGTGTGTGGGGGCGACTCATAGAAGGAGTCCAGAGCTCAGTGGGGGGGACAGAAGTTTTTAGAGAACATCTGCAGTTGATTTTTTGGGAAATTGAAGTCCAGCTGAGCAGCTTGTGTGTTTTTTCAGACTCTGACAAAGAAAAATCTCTCTTAAATAAACCTTTGTCTGTTTTCCCTCACAGCTTTAGTATCACTTGTGTCCTCTCACGCCCTCGCAGGAATCCGCCCACTGTTTTTGGCCCTCAGGCTGTCCGTATGAGACTTGTAGTTTGCTGCAACTCATCAGGAGCTTTTGGTGATGCTGCTGGATACCTGACCAGGGAGTATCTGTCCATTCTACATCATATGTCCTCCCTGCTACAAGTTTCCGAGGACACTCCCACTTTGCTTACACAGAAGTGGTGTGAGATGCAGCTCCTCCTTGTTTCCTTCGCCTGGCCAATTGAAGCCCAACATACATATGTAAATGATGAGGAGAGGATGTGAATGACAACCTGCAAAGCAGGCAACAGGTGCCTCCCGAGTCCAGAATGCATCTGTCTTTTGTCTCTTGGGCTCAACCAGAGACGAAAACACAAACAGACAATGTAAGACTTTGAGATAAGCTCTTTCTGTCAAACAAGCCACTATTTTTAATGCATTTTCAGGACAAAACGTTCAGCCTTGATCAGGTGTGATGGGCGTGGAACCCTGGAATGTGGATGCAGAACTTGATGAACGACATGCCTCAGCTTCCATGTTGAAAAAAGATCATGATGGCACACTGTGTCCTTAAACCCCCCCACAGATAATTACACTCTGTCTCTCGAGGAAATGTATTTATGAGTGGCCCTTCACGTTGCTTCATATTCTGTTTTTCTTTAGTCTGATTTGTTTGGTGCTCTTTTTCAGAATTGATCCTAAAACTTCTTCGCTTTTAGAGGTTAAAAAAAGGCTTCCTGATCTAGTAGTCTTGGATCTTCTCTACAAAACTGAGGAGTGGTTTGGCGGTCGGCACTCTTGCTTCACAGCAAAAAGTTTTCCGCTTAACTCAAACAGGCTTTACAGGCTCAAGTGGGATTTCTGTCCACAGTTGACCTCAGACACAGCGGGAACAGACTCTTCTGACCCCGACTGGCATGAAAGACTGCATTCAATTCAGCGTTTAGTCACATTAAAACATTTTTAATCATCTAAGTGAATCAGAATGAGAGTTCTGATAAAAACACAATCCGGGATAAATTGGCAATTAATCAATGTGAGCACTTTGACTCAAATAATGCTCTTTCTAGTTTAATAAATCAGTTTTTTCTTGTGCTGGAGATGGATCCACCTTGCTTCCTCAGTATCCTCCTCTCTGCAGAACAGCTGACTGATCAAAGCTTTCAGTCTCCACAATTTGACATGAATGATGTAGGAGCTTAACCAGATTAATGGGTGAAATGTTTCTGGTTCTTTGCTCTTTAGGATGTGTGAATGTCATTTTTGGTGATTTGGAATAGAGATTTTCCCTCAACTTTAAATGAATGTTCCGAATTGTTTTTCAGACAACACATCATGGACATGAATATTTCCTCTACTTGGCTGCTGACGTCTTCACTGGATTTGTCACAAACTTAGACTTCAAGATTCAAATACTCACTGTTATTATGTAGTTACATAAAGGTAAATAAAGAAATAATGATTTGTTGAAGTCACGAGAGAAACCTAAATTGGTGAAATCATAAAAACAACATTTAATAAGCAGAAAAATGAGTTTATAGTTCAAGTCTTTATTTAAAAAATAATTCAAACAAAAACAAAAAATACAGTGCAAGTTAAAAACCAGTTTGCCTAGCATCAAACCCAGCAAACATGAACATTCAAACTGTAGTATATGGAGAACAAATGTCTCTAAAAGATACTTCTTCTCTTTAATTCCACATAAAAAAATCTTTCAATAACAGAAGCAAAGGAAACAGAACAAAGCAAGCAAAATAAATTATCTAAGAAAAGAATGAAGACAATGAAACAAAAGAGGGTTTTTAGTTGTGAAAGAGTTGGGGCGTGAAAAGGCTTCATTAAAGTAAGTTGAACAGCTGCACAAAAAACTGGGTGAACTGGCTCTACAGGAAAACAAAACCCCAGCTTTTATTATGAAAAATGTGCATTATTTTTTCTTCTGTCATTTTGACAACATTCAAGAACTTTCCATAAATAAATAAAAGAATCTATAAGATATTTACACATGTGAGATTGAATTTACAGAAGCAAAAAATAAAACCGAAATAATCCAGGAAACAATTTTACAAAACATTTACAGAAACTATTTACAGTTTTTAGGAAGTCATCATATGCAACATATCTTCACTCTAGACAGGAACATTTTCTTCATTTTGGTTGAAGTCATAGAACTCAGCAGCTTCTTTAGATAAAATGTAAACCGTCTGTGACTCGCTCAACAAAAGCATTCATATTGTATTAAGAGACACAATGTCTAGAGTCAAAATAAAAGCTTTTGATTTAGGAGTCAAGCAAATGTGCATCCCTGATCTCCGAGAAAAAAAGCCACCGTGGCTTTGGTAAAGGCAGAAAAATCAGTAAGGCTTTTTGTGCAAAGCTTCACCCTTGAGGCTGGAAGGCACACATGAGCATTACAAAAGCATGTGTCAAAGTAAAGGCTTTTTGCAGGAAGCATGTGTATTTCAGCAAGAACATTTATACATCCTTCAAATAGCATCAACAGCTTCAGAGCTCCGACACAAAGAGCAAAGCAGAAGTGTTTTTCCTTCATTGGGGAACTGTGAAGTAGTTCTGCTTCATTCTGCCATGCTGGGAGCTCAGAGGAATCCTTTTTGCAGGTTTGAACGGCTCAGTGCAGTGGTCGGAAATAAAAACCACAAAACAAGGTTGGAGAGAAAGGGCAGATGTTTCCCCAGTGGGGGGAAAAAAATCTTCGTTCTCTGTTCATGCCATTTCCATGTCGTCCATGTTTACCACTTGTTTCTGTAAAAGAAGTAACACAGAATAAGAAAAGCTGCAAAAATCTGCTATCGGTTAAAATGAATCGATAAAAGGGCGCTACCGGAGGATAAACGAAGCCGTCAGAGCCGTTCCTGCAGATGTGCACCTCGTCCTCTGTGGTTTTCTGGTACACGGGATTGTCGAACTGGATGCTGTTGGTGTTCTTCACACGCCAGCGCCTCCATAGAAACAAAGCTCCCATGGCCAGCAGGGACACAAACACTGCAGAGGATCAAAAACGTTTTTGTTCAGATCAACGAGGAGAGAAAAATGAGGAATGAAAAACGTCTAAAAGCAGAAAAAAGTCGCAACTTACTGATAGTCAGAACAACAAAGAGAGTAGAAGTGTGAGATGGAGGGGCTTCCGCAGAAGTCACAAAGTGTCTGTTACCTGAAAGTTTCAACAGCATAATGTTTTTTTCAGGTGATACTTCAGTCATTATCAAAAAATTATAATGAACATTTTGCTTACCTTGGGCATTGGGGGTCAGCTCCTGTGTGCTCTGCACAGACAGTGTGGATACAGGTTCTTTATTAGCGACAGTGGTGGTTGAAGTCTTTTTAACAGTGGCGAGCTTGGTGGGGAGTGGATTTCTGTTTTTGTCAGCTGAGCCTTTTGGGAAATGATATAAGGGCTGTAATCAACTTGTGGTGTTTTATAATTCATATTTTTTTTATAAATCTACTGCAGACATTTACCTCCCGCACATGACCTCATATCAGGACCCAGGCTCATGTCGTCAGGACAGGCACAGCTGTACTTAGGAGAGCTTTGGTTGGCTTGAGGAGCAGGGAGACACAGAAACTCACAGCCGTCTTTCCCGCCGTTGCTTTGTGTGCACCAGTTGATGCCTGGAAAAACACATTTGAAGAGAGTCTGTTAAACAAGGCGTCTCTTCGCAGAGCAGAACGATGATCTTTGAACTCAGCAAGTGTACTTACTGTTGGGCTGGTTGAGGTTGTGGTAAAGAATGATGTCTTCCGGGTGAGTCAGGTCTTTAGCGATCTGGCTGAGGTCTCTTCCTGTCAGGCGATTGGCGCTGTAAACGCTCCCCAAACCGGTGTCCGTCCAAAACACCTTATTCTGTTTAGAGCAAGTTTTATTGATTATTAGCAGTCATAAGAAACACTTATGGCCAACAGTCCAACACTTTAAAGTCCCACTCCAGCTTTATATTTTTTATTGTAAAATCTTTCCCAGTGGTCTTCAATTATAATTATGCCGTTTTTAGCCAAAATCAAAAAGCCTGTGTCGTTTTTTAAGACATAATATCGGCAGTGAACCAAGATCTCAAAATAAATTCGCCTTTGGGTTGCTGGGGCGAAAGTTATCCTTGGCTAATTTCCCATCAACCCTTTGTTTTACACTTGTTCTCGCTAGCTTATAACACCTCACAAGCCCAAGCTAGCTTTGAGCCAGATGGCAGCTCAGACGAGGAAAATGAAAAGGTTAATGGATCTATTTATCAGCAAGTGGATGGATCACAATTGAAGAGGAGACTATGGCAGTTGCTGCATTACAAACCTGAGTTTTTTCAAACCACTGGTTTTTATCTGCTTCTGATCCATAATGATTTAAATAAAGAAATTCTCAGAAAAGCAGTTTTAATCTGAAATTGTTTTATCTGTCCTTCATAATGAGAAAAATGCCACAAGAATATGTTAAAAACAGGATTTTCATTGGAGTGTGTCTTTAATGTTATCTAAATAACAATAATGTACTACTGACGTTTGTGAGTTCTTAAGACATTCTTAATACATTTGTATTATAAATACATATTCTGCTCATCGTGATTTTTTTAGACATGCTTAAGATTTTATTTTTTTTATATCAGTATTAATGTATATGCATAAAAGCAAATCTTTATTATTTGCCTCAAACCATAATTGCTTAATTCTGCCTCATTAAAATGACATATTTGTCATTTTCTAAAGATATTTTTCATCTGATGACAATCTGCCATCAATATCATGTATGTTATTATGTTGAAGACTATCAAAGATGACCAAAAATAAGGATGAGGCCTTCAAATCTTTACAAAAACATTAAATTGACGACACCTTAAACTACTGGAGGTTACCCAATCACTTATGTGTGTTTCAGTCAAATAAATCCACGTTAGGTTACGTTTAAATTCTGCATTAAAATGCCTTGATTGCATTTTGTGATTCTAAGTTTGAGCAGAAAATAACTACACTGATATATAACAGTTCAACTTTAAAATGATCTCACATTACTTTAACAATTTAAGCTCATTTTTCTCCCTGCTGGCTTTCCATTAATGAATGTAACCATGGCGACTTTTAGAGCAGGATTATTACGGGAACTTGTTCCCTTCACTTTTAAACCAAAGCGTTGGATGATAGAAGCACTAACCTCAAAGACAGTCAGTGAAAAAGGATGGGAGAACTTTTCGTTGATAACGAGGATCCTGTGTCTGGTTTCTCCATTCACATCAATGCTGAAGAGAGTGCGCAGTTTGGAGTCCACCCAGTACAGACGCTGATTGACCATGTCTACCCAGAGAGCAAATACCTGATTATCATGCTCCAGTGTGTGCAGTTCATTTACTTCTATTAACAAAGCTATCATGTTTTGCTTACCGAGAGTAATGCCATTGGGCCACACAATGTTTTCTGTTACCAAGGCAACACGACCTGCTCCATTCAGACCACACTTCTCGATTTTAGCCTGCTTTCCCCAGTCAGTCCAGTACATGAAGCTGAAAAAGAAACAAGTGAGGTGTTTAAAAGTCTGATACGGAGTGGGAGTCTGTGGAAACAAAAAAGCTGCAGAAAATGTGTTAGCTCACTTATTGATTGGGTCTACAGTGATGGCTCTTGGCTTATCCAGGTTCTCTGTGATCAAGGTTTTCCTCTTGGTTCCATTAGTGCTCGCCACAGAGATCGTCTTCAAAGTGCTGTCAGTCCAGTAGATGTTACTGTGGATCCAATCTACGGCAATGCCCTCTGGGGCCTCAATCCCACTGTCAATGACTGTGGCGGGTTTGGAGGAGTTGTCAGCCAAGTCCAACCTAAACGCAAAAGGAAAAATTAAGTTTTCCTCTAATTTTTTAAATGACTACCGGTAAGTCTTTCAACATTATTTCATATCAGAAAGGTTTAAAAGTGTAGTCTACAAGGAGCAGCAAAGACTTTAGCTGGAAACTTTAGTCATTAGTGAAGACAAGCTTTTATTTCTGTTGTGCTCAACAAAAAGGATCTGAATGTTGATGCTTGCAAAATGAAATTCTAGAACCGTGAGAACACCTCAGCTGCAACGCAGGAAAAAAACAAAGTCAGCTGTTTCATGTATATTTAACATTTTCACCTGAAGATTTTCTTCAGAGACAGGTCAGACCAGTAGATTGTCTTCTGAGCCATGTCCATGTCCAGAGCCACAGCGTTTTTCAGTTCACGGACGAGCTGGACATACTTGCTGCCGTCCATCAAGATCCTCCTCACATCGTGCTTGGTGGTGAAGAGCAGGGCGGGCACAGTTCCTGCAGAGGGGGACTGATTAGATTTTCACACAAGACTATGAATGAGTCACGCAGTGAAAAAAGGTCCAATCAAGTTTTACCAGATTCGGCTTTGCATGTGTTGCTCACGGGATCAATGTCGTAGCCCCACTCGCAATCACACTTGTAGCTGCCAGGCAGGTTGATGCAAATTTGGCTGCATGTGTCAGCCTCAGCACATTCATCAATGTCTGCATGCGGATACACATAAAGTCGAATAAGGAAAAAACTTCATGTGTTTTTTATTGCAGCTTTCTTTCCCTGCCAGATCATAAAACCCAAAAGCAAAATGAATCTCACCTTCACAGGTTCTCTGGTCTGTTTTTAGTTTGTAACCAGCAGGACAGGAGCAGTTGAAGCCGATCTTCAGGTCATTGCAGTGGTGAGAGCACCCGCCGTTTGCTGCTGAACATTCGTTGATGCCTGCGGAACCAGACAGGCAAAGAGTTAAACTGGAAGTTCTTGCAGATGGTCGATATCAAGCCGGCTGTCGTAACGTCACTCGTAACGTCACTCACCACATGTGCCATCAGGCTCATCAGATCCATCACTGCAGTCTTTCGTCTTGTCACACACCTTCTCCATGCTGATGCACTCCCCGTTGCTACACTTGAACTCAGATGGACCTTCACATGCTTTAAATCAGGGAAAAGAAACATAGTATTAAGAACTGGATCTCTCTGTGAGAATTCGACTCTGCTGATTAGAGGTCATGAATGTTTCCATCGCCAAACAACATCAAATACACAAGCTTCTTCAGACTTTAGTCACCTGTAGAGCAGCCAGTCTCATCACTGCCATCACTGCAGTCGCGCCTTGAGTTACACTTGAGGCTGTCTTGGATGCAAGAACCATCACTACACTGGAACTGGCCTTTGAGACAAACAGGGCGACCTGGAGACAGAAGCAACATGTAAAATCGACACAAGGACAGAAAGAATTTACATAACACACAATATCCGCTTTAGTTCTTTAAAGGGAACGAATCTACAGATTGCAATGTATGGAAAACACAACTAGGTTAGGCCTAGCCTATCAAAACTACCCCAAAATGGAAAACTGTATCACTGACACCTTTTTTTGCAAATAATAAAATAGTTCTGAACAAATGATAAATAACACCTTTAAATATGCCAACTTACTGCAGTTGAACTCATCGGATCGATCATCGCAGTCAATCCCGCCGTCGCACCGCCAGCTGCCGTGGATGCACTGGCCACTTCTACACTCAAACTCGTGGACGCCACATCGTGATGCCGGCCGTTTCCCATCGCAGTTCTGCGGCCACTCGTCGGATCCATCGGCACAGTCCTCGTCTCCGTCACAGCGCCACAGGGAGGGCACACACACCGAGTTGTTGCATTGGAAAGACCGAGGGTTGCACGTGGGTTTGGAACAGGATGTCTCGTCAGAGCCATCAGTGCAGTCGTTGTCACTGTCGCAGACGAAGCTGAGGGATATACACTGGCCGTTTGTGCAGCGAAACTCGTCGTTTTTGCATTGTTTTGCAGCTGTGACAAGAAAAAAAGCGAATCAGCAACATGTGTACAGAAGTTGAAATGCAAAATGGTTTGATGGCCACTTTTAATGATTGCAAAGTGGTTTGGTTCTGTTGCCCAAATTACCACCATTTTTTTCTACCATCATGTTGTAAGACTTGTTCAAGACCAAGTGATTCATTAAATCACACAATTGTATTTATTTTGCTCAGAAAAATATAGATAAAACTCCTTCCTGTGGGATACTTATTAACTTTTCTTCCTGATAGCAATGTTTGATCCTGTTTGCTATCATCGATCAGAGAAAACAAAGCCTCTTTGTGTGCAAAACTTACTGCAGTTTTTCTCATCCGCTCCGTTGCTACAGTCAGCTTTGCCATCGCAGTGCCAGCTTTTAGGGATACACTGGTTAATTGGGGCGCCGCAATTAAACTGTGACTGCAGGCAGGTTTTAGAGGCTGAGGATAGAAACAGGAGGAATGATGGATTTTTTGTGTCAACTAGAGTTTCCATATCCTGATTTTATGCTGTGCTGTCAAATTAGATGCGAACAACCTACCACAAGTGGAAAGCAGTTCATCCGTCCCGTCGCCACAATCATCTGTTCCATCGCAGATCCACCTTCGAGTGACGCACCTCCCATTGCCACATTTCAGCTGAGAGGAGCTGCATGTGAGCGCGGCATCTGGACAGAAAAAAACTGTTATAGGTAACAACTAACACACAACTTTATCAGTGTTTACACTTCACCTAACGAAGCTTATCATCAGGTAGTACTGTGAAAATGTGCCAACTCACACACAGCTAAGCTTCTTGTTAAGCTAATGCTCTCTCAGGTTAGTGGAGCTGAGATAAAAGTGTAAAGAAACATGCTTTTTTAACTAAAATGTTGCTATGTGGTTGTCTGGCTTTCATTCAAGCAAAATATGGAGCAATACAGAGCACAGTGGTTGGGCAAATGATGTGGTCACGTCTTTTTTTTTTTTGCATGACTCACATTCACAAGCTGACATTTTAGACTCTGAAAGTCCCACAAGTATAGGAAATACATCTAGTATGAACTGACTTTTATTCAGAGCAAATGAGCTGAAGAAAAAACACATAAAAGCTTAAAGTTGCAACTTTGAAAAGGGTTTATTTTGAGTTCCTGTACCGAGATGGTCCCATCTATGTAAGCGCCTAATGCTAATAGAAGGTAAGGTAAAACCAAACGATGCTAAAACACTCCAATGTCACTAATCAACTGGAGGCTCAAGACGCTGTCAGACTATCCCTTTAAGACAATGGCATGGGAGGAGTTTAACAGTAAGATCACACCACCAGCTGCTGATTGGTCCCCTGGTGACATTCCTCATAACATCTCACAGTGACCCAAAGGCAGCAGCTCAAACTCTCAATACAAAGTCATTTCAAAACTCCAGAGTGACAAAACTCCAAAAAACAAAAAGACAGGTCAGACCAGATTATAAGGAGTTTAAGAGGATTGTAATGAAGAAAAGGGCAAAGTTGTTTCATCAACAATAGGATCACCATTAACTAGTATCTTCTACCCAGAACACAGACTGAATTTTAGGCAGACACTTTTTCTACTTGAAAAAAAAAATCCTTTTCATTCCATGGTTGTACTTTCCCAGAAACCACACACTGACATGAGTCAGAGAAGTCAGGAAATAGAACCTGTCGTGGATTTTCCTGGCAGCTATTACTTAAGACTTAGAGTAACGCAACCAAAAACCCTAAACTGAAATGTTCTTTTTATCTTTCAAAAAAAAAGAAAGAAAAAAAACATATTTTTAGGACACATCAGGAAAGCGGTTAGCTCTAAGTCAAACGATCTTACATCTTGTCTTTTCAAACCTCATCTGATTGTCTAAAGAAGACAGGAAGCAACTCTAGGCTTTCATTTCACGCAGCTGTTTCTGCACAGCAGAGGCATGTGTCTCTTTAAATGACAAACTTCACTCAGTGACTTTAGTGTGTCTTTCCTCCAAGTGAACAACTGTTACCAGTTGCAGAGTGCCCACTTCATGTTCACCCTCACTGCAATGATTCAGCTCAAGTTCATCTCATCTAAAACTGACCACGCAAACTGCACACTTCAACATCGATGCTTCCTTTGTCAGCAAACTTCTTTTTATCACAGTACATGCCTGCGGTAAAGTACAATAAGCCCCTGTGCAATATTCATATACCAATAGTTAATACATAACCAGTTTTATTGTTTTTACTCAGTGTCTAGGTTAAAGTTTAATGAGGTTAATATGAAGTATTGTGTTTTATGATTAAGTCTTACGACTGGTGCTTCAATGTAAATGTGGTTTTCTGGGTTGTGTTCCTAACAGCAAAAAAACTAAAACCAAAATAAACATTGAATTATGTATCAAAAATCAAATATAAAATTATAATTAAACCTAATTATATATGGTAAAACAATATAAGTTAATAATAATAATTTAATATATATAATATTTAATTGATTGGTTTTTAGCAAAAGGACAAAACAGGGTGCGCAGCATCCCGCTCGGCCTTTAGAGAGAAGGAGGAGGCCGCACCCTCCATGACAACCCGATGACAACCGTCAGTCAGCCTTTTGCAGCACACGCCCGCTGAAACTCGAAACACGCCGGCATCGAATGTGATTGGGTGTTGCCCAGCAACGCTCAGCAGAACTGACCAATCATAGCGCCGTACTTATAGTTCCTTTCGTTTCTCATTGTTGCAAAGCATTTTGAGACTTTTGTTTTCTACATTGCATTTGCGAATCCCTTTTAATCTAGGAAATTGTTGAAAATATAGTCTTAACTAGATAAAACTGATTTATTATGAAAGTTCAAGAAAAATACCATAATACAAATCAATAGATTGCCAAAACTAAAAGAATAATTGGTGATTTACCAGGGCGATGGTCAAACACAGACGCTAGCATACATCTTAAACCACAGTTAGTATATTCCATAGCAGTCAATAACATTTAACCTAAACTCATCCCAAACTAATTCAAAGTAAGTTTAACCTTAAATGCTCCTTGAAAATGAGCTGAAATATATATTTATAACAGAATTTCTCACCAGTCTGAGCCAAGCAATGAATCAGCATCAGCAGCCATGACAGTCCGGCGAGTCTCCTCCGCGTGCCAGTCATCTCGTCTTCCTCTTTAGTCCTGACTTTTTCTTTTATTTAGCTTCAATAGAAAAAAAGCTGGTTACCGAAAAGAGGAGTCGTTCTCTAGAGGAGGAAAAAACTCCGCTATGGAAAGTCAGGCAGAGAGCCGGGCGTCAAAAAACCAACTACCGGCAAAATGACTGAGATGTGCGCCGCATCCGCACATTTGTACGGAGCCTGATGGGGGGCGTGGCCAGTACAGTGGTGTGATGCTCGGGAGCAGACCTGGAGCAGACGTGAATGTACAAAGGAGGAGGAGCCAAGTGTGGCATCATCTCCAACACCCCAAACCTGTGCGACCTGCTCGGTGTGTGTGTGTTTAACATTCAGAATGAAAGAAATGTGATTTATCCGATATTTTACAAACGTCACATACTCATTTTAAACATGTTCTTGTCTATGGACACTAATGTGCTGCATGTCCTGGCTAAATATTCACACTCAGGAGGTAAATACTAATAAATAAATACTCATAAACACTGACATTGCATTTATTGTATTAAACAGGTGCATGTAAAGAAAAAGGGGCTTTAAAAAAAAAAAACTTGTAGTTCTTTTGACAATGACATACCTGCAAAAGTTATCCTGGATAAACAGATGTACACGCTATATCTTAAAGTCCTATCCGATCTAAATTTGTATCTATTCTAAAATCATTTCCAGTGGTCTTTTAATTATGATTATGCAGTTTTCAGCAAATGTCAAAAATCCTGTGTTGTTTTTTATGACATTTTCAGCAGCGCATGAGTTCATTAAAAATTTGCCAATGGGAGAGGAAGTTAGCCTCCACTAATTTCCCATCAACTCTTTGTTTACACTCACTCCCATTAGCTGGCACCTCACAAGCCCAAGCTCAATAGAGGAAAGAAAAATGGCGAGCAATATCGGAACTATCCTGCCGTACGGTTTTGAGCCAGGTGGTAACTCAGACGAGGAAAATTAGGATGTTAATCTATCTGTCTACAAGTGGATCCTTCAGAATTGGAGAAGCAGAGACTTTGGCCATCGCAGTTGCTGCGTCACAAACCCAAGTTTACATGCAAGTAAAACAAAACACAATCCTGATGCCTTAAGGTTCCAAAAGTCAGGAAATACACATTTCTAAAACAAGTATTTACAATATTATAAGGCTGAAGTAGACAACGTTAGTAAGGAAGTAAAGAAAAATTGTAATATTAATAAGCAAGACATGATATCCTGTAACCACTGTGAATCAGACGAAGGAGAAGTATTTTTCCATTTGAGCAGGATAGCCCATCGTGCCAGAGGTGAGGCAAAGGATTTTGGCAGTACCTTAAACAACTCTGTCCTCAATAACTTCAAAAAGGGGTGTTATTGGATTTGGCATCAATTTGGTGTTAAATACCCAAGACATTGTGTCAAAAATTGCCATCCAATATACATTCAAATGAGGGCTTGAAAAGAAGACATTTCTGTCTACATTGTCACTGGCTCCATCAAATCTACTGGGAATAAAGAATTTATGATCTTGTAGCATTTTTTTCATGATGGAGAAAGAAAATTAAGCTTAAAAATTGCATTTTTTTAGTATTTCTGTTTTCAAGTTGTTGTGATTCAGGAGCAGAAAAAAAATTACATTGGAAAAAGCTTGAAGCTGTGCCGTACAATTGGCGCCCTACTCCACTCCATCCTGATGCATCCACTTGCAGACAGTCAGACAGTAGCATTTTGGTCAGGAAAGTTATCCTAAAGTCTTATTCTTCATTTTAGCCTGTGGTATAAAGGTAGTTGTTTATGAAGAATGCAGTCACTCCCTAACTCAGGTGTCACATAAACCACCTCAAAGACTGGTATCTGGACAGCGACACTAACCAGTGTCTACTAAGAACACAAACTGATATGTTGACTGAAATGTAAATTTATTTTAGTTCTCACCACCAACTTGATCTTTTGCAGAAAAAAAGAACTTTAGACTATAACTTTGTAAAATTTATTGGAGGAAAGTGTCAGTCTTGGAGAAGCTCGCATGATAGGTCTACATCAAATATTGATTTTAAATCTTAAAAGGCTTACGATAAACGGATGTTTGCCAAGTCCAATCAGTTAGCAAGGCAAATAATGGAATTTAGGACTGAAATTATATATTTTAAAAATGAATAATTTCAAAATAAAACTAACCTTATATATATGTATTTATATGCTAAAACAATAAAAGTTAAAAATATAATTTTATATTTCATTGATTAGTTTTTAGCAAATAGACAAATAGATTCATGTACGTCTTTGTTTTCCTCGTCTGAGCTGGTGTCTGGCTCAGAACTGTACGACTGGATAGCTCAGGTATTGCTCACCATTTTTGTTGCACCAGTAATGCTTGGTTGGAGTTGTGAGGGGCTGTAAGCTAGCAGGAGAGAGTGTAAACAAAGGGATAATGGGAAGTGTGGACAGGCTTACTGTGCCCACAACTCAGAGGTGAATTTCTAATGAACTCCTACCGCTCTGCAGAAACTATTTTTTCCAAAATGACAAAGGTTCATAGATTTTTGCTAAAAATGGCATAATCATAGTTTAAAAAAACCACGGTGAACACTTTAAAAATAGATCAAAAGATATTAGACAGGGGCTTTAAAGTCTGTGTTCTGCCAGGCTACAAAAGAAGAAGGAAATGAGACCAACCCAAAGGTGAAAAACTACTCATTAAACTGTACTATCAGTTCCAACCAAGAAGCTTTGGGGATCATTTGCAAAGCAAATTTCTTGCATTGTTTGTGACACCAGTTTTTATTGTGTAAATTCTGAACCAATTTTGGAGGTAGATGCCTCACAGTCCAAGATTTAATCCTAGTATTCAGATGGAAAACTTGCCCCTTAACTAGTCTCCAGGAAGTTCCACCCATTTTTTTAATCCTTGGTGTATCATTAAAACAATGCTTTTTGCAGAGTCTTGGTGCTGTTTTGAATTGGTCTGAAGCACAAATTAATTGAAGCCTACGAACATTTCTGAGATGATATATTCAAGTCAGACAATGTGTTTAATCTTCAACTTTAAGAGCTTATGAAGTTGAGTGGCTGATTTAAAAAAGATTTACTGGAGTGAAATATGGCACAATAAATTAGTTTTTAGATTTTCTGACTGTGGTTTATTTACAAAGACACTTTAAAAAAATCATTCCCTCCTGTTTCTAGCACTGGGGTGGGTCATGGTGACACTCTGTTGAGGTAAGGGACGAGCCATTTATGGAATGTCAAAGTAGTTGTTGGAGTACATACTTCAAATACTGCCAGCACAAAAAAAAAAAAAACTCCACAGGAAGATACCCAAAGTTTAACATCAATGAGTATGTTTAACATTGCAAACAGATTAGTGAAATACAAACATTCCTGACTTTTTTCAGGTAAGCTGACTCAAGTAATGGATCACTCTTTGTAACTTTAGAAAAAAAATACTCGACTCTCTTTGACATTTGTGGCAACATGAAACATTTAATGACTAATTTTATTGTAGTGTGTTGAGTAATGTATCTAGTGGAAGTTAATAGAAGTTAATGAATCTTTCTTGAAACTTGAATATTATCTGTGCTCTGTTTTTCCAGCTGGTAAGTTACTCCCTGTCCACACTGTACATACCCTGTCTCTGATATCAGCAACTTGATAATCTGTTTGTGTTTGGCAACAATCAATGCTGATTTCAAACAAATGATTCCAAGTATAATAGTAGAACAGTCTGAACTCAAAACAATAATTTAAAGGCTGACATCAACCCCAGAGAAGCTTCAGTGTTACTGTACAGTATGTGCTTGTTCAGATAAAAATGATCAGACACCTCCAGAGCAACAGATTCCATGAGGATTTATCTGCATGTACGCTCAGAAAGATGGAGACCGGCTGTGATAACAGCAATAGTTTCAGCACAGGAACTGAACTCTGTGAAGCACTGATAAAACAACAAACTCCAATTATGCTAAGAAAAAAATTGTGAACACATTATGCAGATCTATGTTCTGTATCTTCACAGGTGAGCGCTGCGCCTGCCTTGTTCAGAGAAATGAGAATCACTGGTGAAACACAGAAGCATCAAAGTTGACATGAAGCTGCGCAGGAGGAACTCAACTTACTCGTTCCTCAATGAAGAAGACCATTATGGGCAGGAAGTAGAATTCATGAATATTGGAGCCTTTTCTTCATACTTCTTAACACATGTCAAAACAATCAGCTGAAGTTTCAACAAAATATAAAAACAAATGACATCAGTCTTAGGGCCACAAGAATGTTTAAATCTTAACAAGTGGGCATGATAACACTGAGTGTTAGAATGTTACTGGGTATAAACAAGCAACACATTATTCTAGCTGAATCGGAAGTTCAAGCTTCAACTTGGAGGGTCAAGCTAATACAGAGTGGAAAACATTTGTCACTTTATTGACCAAATATATATATATATTTAGTCCACTATTAAAATATGTATATATTTATATTGTCAAACTACAGTTCAATAAATCTATCTGACTACATATAGTTGTAAGTAGCTGCTTTTTCCTTTTTTGTTATATATGTTGAAAGAGAACCTTGCCCACTGCTCCTGCGGTGCTGTATCTGGTGATCAGGTGATTTTTTTTAATTTAAAAATGGAACAAAAGGCCAGATTTAGTAGCTGATAAACATTTTGTCAACTTCCATTTTTTACACTGTTTCTGACACAAACAGGAAGTTGATAATTACCACTGGAACACTCATTAACAATCTGTAGGGATCAAATAACTGCAGGAAATTCTGTATTGGAAACTATAAAATAAACATACTTGTAAAATTATTATTTTTGTCTTGAAAATACATTCTTTTTAAATTTTATTAATTTTGACAGTGCTGTTTGCTATTATGGAACTCCAAAGTAAACATTTTTGCAAAGTGTGAAAGGAAGGCTGGATTTTGTATTATCATCTCTAAACAAGCATGATTTTATGATTGTACAAAGAAAATCCAACATAATTTTTTTTGGTATCTCTGTTGTAGTTAATTTAAATGTTTTGAAGTACCTTTAGGACTGACATTTGTAAATATCAGACTTCCTCCTAGTGGTGAAGCAGGGACACTGCTTCCTAAAGCATCGAAATCCGAAACATGAAAAGCATTCATTCATTTTCCAATCCGCTTTATCCCTTTCGGGGTCACGGGGTTGCCGGAGCCTAACCCGGCTACTCATGGGCGAAGGCAGGGGACACCCCTGGACTGGTCGCCAGTCTGTCGCAGGGGCCACAATCACACACCCATACACACTCACATCCACACCTAGGGACAATTTAGAGTAACCAATTAACCTGTGAACATGAAAAGCAATTTCTATTTAAAAAATACTCCTAAAAAATTTTCATGACAAAAATTTGATTGGATAAAACCTTAATTAATAAGATCTAAATATCCAATTCAGACAAAAAAAAAAAACAACTCCAAAATGACCTGGGATTAAAGCTTTGAAGTCAAAAATGATAAACTTCTAAATATGTAATTTTTACTCTAATAAAATCTTGCTAGTTTTTAAATTGCTTAATAAAACAAACTTTTATTTTGAAAACGTTTTTGGCCTTGGTGGAAGGATGAATGAAGATGTCTGCACAATGTCACACAACATCAAGAGTTTATTATTTTCTTCTTAGTTCAAGCAGCAGGAATACAACACAACAAAGACAGATCTTGAAAAATCAGTGAAGAAAACATTGACGCTTTGGTTCACTCTAGTTACCTACTGAAATGAGAGAAGTACAGTACTCAGCTTGCAAGCTGTACATACGTGCATTGACATTATTATAAATACTCTTCACAGTATATCCAACACCACACAGCCATGAGGCAGTTACGAGCAGAGGAGCCACTGTCCCTCTGGCGCTTTGTCGTGGAAACAAAACATAAAAAGTGCGGAAGTCGCTAAATTTATTCTGAAGTATCACCATACAAGAAAAAAAGAAAAAGAAAACTGAAGGAGGACTCATTAAAGCTACAGTGCTCACTGATTAATACCCCCTCAGGATTTTTTTAGGCTTACAATCAAATGTTATAAGTGCTGTATACAGAGTGTGGAGCAGGTAAGCAGCTTTGTTGAGTCCCCAGGCCTCAGTTCCTTTAAACCTAAGTCAGATAACTGGTGACTTGCTAAACAAGATAGGATGAGGGTGGAAACATCCTGCGCCCACACCAGACTCAAAGACTAATCCCTGGTCACAAACACATTTCTGCAATCACAGCGCTTCCAGAGAAACTAACTGCTGTTACAAAAGATGAGAGGAATGAGGTTTGCTTTTGTCCAGCTGTGAAATGAGGTGGTGGCTTCACAAAAAAGAAAGCATTTTTACTCAAACATTTACAGTCTGCATTCTTCACTTTTCTAATTAGTCCCAGGTTTCACTCAAATTCTCTACACATCAAAAGCCCTAAATAATCAGCAAATTTCCGTATTTTAACAGAACATAAGCAATATTTGTCAGTGCTTAAACAAGAATTTCATCTCTATTCTTGTGTCTTAATGGACATTTAAATATCATTTAAAAACTACGTTAACATTAATTAGGCTAATTCCTAAAAAAAAAAAAGATTGGAACTTCATTTAGCAGAGTATTTCTGAGGAAATGTAATTTCCTCATGGTGATAATTTAGCAGGTTTTCAACTCTTGAAGGTTGACATCAATTTAAGATCTTCATCTATGCGCACACATATGCGCACGTACCACAAAACAACACATAGATTCTAAATATAAAGGCTTAAGGATGAAGTGAAGCTTCAGGGCTTCATCTTTAGCAGGGCTCTGCTAAGATGAAAGAACATAAAGTTTTAATTTAATTAATTAACTGAAAGATAATTCAAATTATTCTTAATTCACTATACAGACTTTATTTATTTTTCTGTTTCTAATGTAAATGTAAAAACATTGTAGTAGTACATCCCTTCACTGGCTTCACCTCTCAGTTCTCAGTGGGTTGCAAGTTTTCTTCTGGTTTTCACACTTGTTTCACTCTCATCATTTTGGACTTTTGATGGGTTTTAAACTTAAAAAAAACCGCATGCTATCTAAATGGCTAAAGATGTATTTTTATTTGGATTAGACCGAGCAGCTGTCACAACTGTTGTTTTCATAATAAGACTGTCTGATATTTAGTCACAAATGTAAAGGTCTGCTAATTTCCTTAAAAATGCTTTTAATGATAGTGAAAAATCTTCAAAATGCTTAACATTTTTAAGGTAGGATGAGGCAGGCCTGCGCCGTTTGGTTTTGAATATCTTTAAAGAATATGAATTTTTATTTTCTCTCATCAGGTATTTTTCCAGGCATTTCACTGAAACATTAGTTCACTTGACACCATTCAGGGTTTTTAGAGACTTTAGGTAATATGTTAGGTAAAAAAAAAAAAAAAAAAAAAAAAATCAATCAGATTCTCTGCAAAACATAGAATTGTCCTCCTTTACATCAGTCAACATTCATTTATGCATTATTTTTACTCATCATCTCCATTCAACATTTGACTGAGGGTGGATGAGGTTGACTGAGGTTAATTCCTTATTGTTTATGTGCTGTGTGTCCCTTTAATGCCTCCGTCTCTTCTAGAACGGTACAGTTTAAGACTCCTCATCAGTGCAGCTGGGGGAGCGCTCCTGGAAAAAAAAATGGTTTGGAACAACTTTAGCAGCAGCCTATATGTCAGGCGTCAAACGGTCTCGGAGATGATGGTGCTGGACGTGAAGGTGCTGGGTTGGTGTGGTTGTGCCATTTAGAGATTGGAAAGACCAGCAAGTTCTCTAAAACGTCTTTGGATCAACTTGCGATCGAGAAATGAAGTTTCAATTTACAAACAACAGCTCTGGTGATCATTCCTGCAGTTGGTATGCAGATGTATGCTTGATAACTTTGCCCCCTCAAACCTTACGACATCTGTAGCACCTTACTATGTGATGAAACTGCACATTTTTAGAATGACCTCTAGATGTGATCATCCTAAGACACACCTGTGGAATGATCATACTGGTTTACCAGTATCATGATATGACTCACTTGTTTGGTGGATGGATTACAGTAAAAAAGAACTGCTAATTAATACAGATTAAGACAAATGAGGTTAAAATCCTTTGAGAGAATTGTTGCTGAATATGCTGAAGCTGTTAAGCTGGAAATTCTGCAGCTATTTGCATAATGCTATAGTACCTAAAGGACTTAAAGTTGCAGAAATTGTAGAAAGTGGACAAAGAATTTGAAAAATTCTTGAATTATCGCAAAATTTGCATGACATTTTAAATTCGTAAAAAGTATAAATACCAAAAGTACAAACATGAATGTCCTGAGCATGCTGAATGTTTTGATACCAATATTCCATTTGTTTTAAAAGTGCACAAAGAATTTGAAGAATTTTGTGAAAAATATTGCACAAATTTCGTGAAATATATTTGTATTGTATTTTTTGGGGAAAAAATTGTATTATAAATTATTAGTATTTTATTACAATAGTATTTATTTGTAACACATGTAATGACGGACTAGGGGCCAAAAGTACAAGCAGGAATGTCCTTGTCGAGCTGAACATTTTGATACCAGATGGCAGAAATAGTTGAAAGTATGATTCGAGTTTTTACGTGTCATAAAATGTACGGAAGAAAAAATAAATAATAAGAAAGAGAAACAGAAAAATAATATAATATGATATAATAAAATGTCAAACCAAAATGTCAAACCAAGTAAAATAAAAAAAAAAAATTAGATTCTTAACTTTGAAATTTATTATTATTTATAAACAAAGATAGAATAAAGATGCAGCAAATGAAAAATAAAAATGTTTAAGCTGCCTAAACGGTTGCTTTCGTGACTAAGGTGTCTGTGTGAATATGAGTGTGAGACACAGACATGCGTACCTCTTCCTGCTCCTCCTCTGAGTCATCATCACTAACAACAGGTTTGGCTCGGGTGCGTCCTGTTCGTCTGCTGCGTCCCTTCCCTCGATCTCCACCTTTATCCTTTCTACCCAGACGAATTTTCACTTTCACAGACCGAGCTAGAACACACACATTATGTTTTCAGTACAATACTACACATTAATAATATATAGGACCTGAGCGTAGAAAAATATACGTAAAATGTCTGCTCTACACAAACTTAAGACAACACCTCACGCAGAAAGGCTTACACTCAGACTCTGATCCTTCGTCCTGCTCGTCCTCCTCCTCCTCACTGTCCTCCCCTTCACTTTCTTCCTCTTTCTCGATCTTCTGCCTCAAGCTGGTGAAGACAGACTGGAGCACGATGGAGTCTTCATAAATCTGTCCACACAAGAGCAGGTGTAATCATCAGCAGAATCAAACAGGTGAGAGTTCAGAGTTCACACTCATCACATCAAGGATGTTTTCCTGTTGTTGCGCACAAAAACTCATCCTGTTTGCATGCATTCACAATAATAATATTTCGGATTTTTCAAGAAACCATGCAAACCAGATATCTTTTAACCAATGCAAACAAATTGGATTAACACGCTTAGATTTCTAACCAAAAAAAGCTTATCACAGATTATGTTGGATTTATTCACATATGAGGATGTGTCATTTTTGTACTTATGCACAAAATATGTTATATAAGTTACAAGTCAAGATTTACACACGCACAAATCCAAAGTTACGCACAAATCAAGAATGACACATATTGGAGTGATACTTATTTCTCTCCATAGCAGACAGGTTCAAGTGTTCATTAGTGCATGCTGCAGGAAATGTGTCCCACCAGAGAGCCCTCCAGGTTGAAGGTCTGAGCGTTCTGGAACAGCAGCATCACGTCTCTCTCCAGGTCACCCAGACTGCGGTAACGATGACTTCGAATCCTCTCCTGCAGAAGAGATGAAGTATGTTCAGCATGTGCTGCATTTTACCTTTAATTATGTAATCATGTATTGTGCTTTGCTGCATCATGGAAAAAAATCATTGGGATAATATGACCTTGATCTTCCTAAAGTCCACCGGCTTGCGGATCAGTTCGTAATACTCCGGCAGCTCTTTTCGAGACGGCAGCTGGATGAACACTTCACTTAACTGCCGTCCGCTAGCACTGCAAGACATGACATCAGGATGAGATGAGACCCTCTATCTAAGGTCACCTGATAGATGTTATTCTCTCAGACTTTTGATCTTATTCACAGCACAGAAGTTAATTTTTATTAATCATTCTTTGTAATGGTGAGTGTGTGTGATTGTGTGGCCCTGCAGCGGACCGGCAATCTGTCCAGAGTGTACCCCGCCTTTGCTCAACAGTGACTAAGATAACCCCATGACCCCGAAAGGAATCAACCTGTTATGATAAACTAAAAAATGTGTTTAAATTTACACATTTAGCAAAAAAGCTTGTTATAATGTTTATTTTGGTTTATAATTATTTGTTTTTTAATTGGATACCCTCAAAAGTCAACTATTGTGTCTGAAGATGCGTCAGAAAAATAAAAAAATAAATTGGATTTTGGGTTAAAAATGGAACAGATTTTTCTTTACAATTATGAACAGATTTACATTTACTGAGGATGAGATTGGATGTGTGGAGAATGATCTACCTCAGAGATCTCTTAAAGAAGCACCTAACAACCCTCTAAATCTCTGTTAGGTAAGATAGCATACATGAATCTTTTTCTTTTTTGGGTGTCCTTTCACATGCTGCAATTTACACGTGAGATTGTGAGGTGATTATTTTACAACTAACAAGAAATGGATTTTGGAATAGAAACTTTAAAACAATCCACATGGCTAAATCAAAGAATTAATAGGGAACTTGGCAGCGATACAACCCATTTCTGACCTGATCAGTTTGTATTAAAATTTTGTATGACCTTTAAATGAGCTTGGGATACCTATTTATCAATTGAAGGACCATAATATGTTTTTTCTATCATATCCTCCATGTTTAATTTGATTTGCTAAGCTTCTGTTGTCCCTTGATTTTTTCCTCTGATACTCATTTTACTCTAAATTTGTATAGTTAAAATTTCTGATTTTTTTGCCTCAACCTTTTAAATATTTCTGATCCAAAATATATTCTTTACTTAGAATTTGTGAGTTTAATTTTGTTGTCAAAGTTTTGGTGTAAATTCAATATTCTTATTAAACCAATCAAACAGATCAGACTTGTTGTCTTTTTTAATAATAAGCAATCCTGAAATTTTTCTTTTGACTTACTGCTATACTGTCAACAAATGCTGAAATACAACTACTTTTTAAAATCTTGAATGACTTGAATTAGTGTGAAGAGTGGATACTAAAGCTTCATTCCCTCTCTGGGTCATGTTGGTCAACCGTTTTATAGAAAATGGGCACTTGGTACTATAAACAAAGTATTATGACAAAAAAAATGCCTTTTTAAAAAAAGGGTCAAAATCAGAGGAAAGAAGATTTTAAAATATTTCACCTGTCTTTGTATTTGACGACAGCATCCACAATTTTCCTCATCTTCTTTGTGAGGGCAGGAGGATTGGGGGAGAGTTTCTCTACAGGCGGTCGCCCTCTTTTTCTCTGCCGCTTCCCGTCATCATCTTTGTCGCCTCGTCCACGGCTCCCACAGGAAGACGAGGGGCCGGGGAGGTCCAGGTCCCGGTCCCTTTTCCGTTTACGGGTTGTCTTTTTGTGACGAACTTCTTCCTCTACTTCCTCAAGCGTGCCCTCCTCTATTGCCTGAAGGAAAATTGCCCCAGTTTGAGAGAGAATTGAACACCACAGAGCAAATCCATGATCATATTAAGTTTTTTTAGTCCTGCTCAAAACAACCTTGAGCCACTGCTTCTCTGTGAGGGAGTCGCTGTAGTCCACCTCCTTTCGCTGCCGAGAACCTCGTCCGAACATTTTCTCTTCCTCCTCCTCACAGGTCAGCCGCTCAACCTCAGCATCGTCCTTCATGATCCAGGTGGGAAGCTCGTCTTCCTCCATCAGACGAGGTTTACGGCGAGGGTTGCGGGCCTCCTCCCGGCGTCGATCCAGGTCCATGCGCTGGGGTGAGGAGCAGAACATAAATGTGGAAACAGAAAAACTAATGTGAGATCAGAGGAATTGACATTGATGCTCACCATAAACAACTCAAATTCCTCTTCACTCCTGGCAATCATCTGGTTGACCGTCTCATCATCCGGGACCTCATCCTCCTCCTGAGGACAGCAGAAGCACATTTACAAGCAGGATGTGAGAACAGCAAGCACACAACCTCCAACGTTGGCAAACTTCTACCCCTAACCAGACCTCGTCTTGCTCCTCATGCTCCAAGATGGCCTGCAGGAAGGCCCTGCGCTCATGACTGGAAGACTTTTGGTCGAACATGCCAGCCTGGATGACTTTCTGGTCCACGTTGAGTTTGTATTTGGCTGCAGCCAGAATTTTCTCTTCCACACTGTTGACTGTGCAGAGACGCAGCACTCGTACCTCGTTCTGCTGACCGATGCGGTGAGCTCGGTCCTGAGCCTGCAGGTCCTGAGGGTAGAAAGAGGAAGTGTGAGTTGAACTTTATAATGAGGCAAAATTAGTTAACAGAAGAAAAGTTCAGAAATTCTTCGTTCTTTCCTATTTATGGGTAAATGTGTTTTTGTGCTCTGAAAGGATCCAGACTCTCACCTGATGCGGGTTCCAGTCAGAGTCAAAAATAACGACAGTATCAGCTGACTGCAGGTTGAGGCCGAGGCCTCCAGCTCTTGTGCTCAAGAGAAAAATGAAGTATTCAGACTCTGGATCGTTGAATGTCTTCAGTAACATTCCTCTGTCTTCAGCTTTAGTGGTGCCTGACATGAAGAGATAGTTAAAAAAAGGAAAGGAAAGAAATATTTAAGAAAGAAATTTTAAAAAAGAAGAAGCAAACATCAGGATTTTACCGTCCAGACGCAGGTATTTGAAGCTGCGGTAAGCAAAGTAGTCCTCCATGATGGTCATGAGTGTGGTCATCTGACAGAAGAGCAGCACTTTGTGGTTTGTAGCTCTCAGCTTTGGTAGAATTCGATCCAAGACCTCGAACTTTCCTGACGCTCGATACAGATCCGCACTGATGGACAGAATTTAGTTAAAAAGGAAAAATTCATTGTCAAAAGTTATTTTAGAAAGATTTTCGGCTTACCCCTGGACTATTCCACCAGAAAATCCTAAATGCTCAGAAAAGGATTCCTATGAGATGAATTTAAAAAGTAAATTGACTTTATTTAATTCTTTTAACTGAAAAATCCTCTGGTTTCATTTGATTTTTGATTATTTCGACAATGTTACCTCAATTTGCTGGAACATGTAAGGATGATTACAAATTTTCCTCAGCTGCATGATGGTATTCATCAGTGTCTTTGTCCCTCCTTTACCCTGGAGAGCATGCAAGAAAAAGGTACAAGTTGTTGCACATATTCCTATTACCCAGTATTGAGTCATAGGTGGAAATTACAGCAAGAATGACAAATTATTTTCATCTAAACGTATAAATTAAAGTCATCTGGATTTCTAAAACTTTGTTGGATGATTAGTTGAAATCACCACCAAAAAATAGAGTTTTAGAAATATAGTCCTTAATAAAAAGTGTAAGTGAACACAAACTTTAAAACCTTTATTGCTGATGCACTAATGAATTCACCTTTTTGTCTTTCTCTGATCCGTCAGTAAGCAGTACTCCCTTGGCCTGCATGTGCCTGTACAGAACCCTCTGCAGAGACGACATGTCGCATTTGATGACATACTCCACCTGAGAGCAGAAAAACACCAGAACCATTAGTTAAAAAACAGCAGGTACTCAGCTGACAAATTAACTTGACATTATTACATTTGTATACTTTGGCACCACCCAGTCCTGTCCAAGAGTATGTTGAAAAAACAGTCTGTTCTCTCATTTGAAAGACTTAAACAATTCCATGATTAAGTATCCCTCAAAATTATTTAAAAAAATAAAAGCATAAAAACTTATAAAACTTCAATTACAAAAAAAAAACAATAAAAATATATTTGCATTCAATTCTAAAAGTGAAATTTAGCTTTTTTTTTTTTTTTGGTGGGGGGGGCATTTTAAAGGCTACTTTTCCGTCGTGTCATCTTTAATGTGCTCTTTAAACTGTATTTTATTTTTTATATACATCCTGTATGTTTCAAAAGCTTTTCTCTAGTGTGCGAGAGATATCACAACTCAACAAATGGAATTTATTAAAGCTTACATCCTATTAATTCAAACATCAAATGAGTGATAGCACTGACCACGGAGACATGCAAGAGTCACTGGAATTGAATATTTGGTTTATGAACAACTGTAGCTTGTCTTACTTTATCTTTTAATTTTGTCAGAATACTCTTAAAAATCTGACCAAAGTTGAGACTTCAGTGGGACTTGTCCATTAAAAATGTCAAACTTAATCTGGTTTTATCGCTGCAGATTATAAACTTAAACCTAACCAACCAAATTTATTTTTTATATCACTCATTACGTAAATAGATCTTTTTTTGTTTTTTTCTTCTGCTGCTTCAAGTTTTTCACACAAGAAACCCAAAATAAGCACAAAAAGTTTTGTGTTTCATAATCTGCATCTGTATCCAATTTTATGTGAATTTGTTTTTCTAAAATGGTGAGCAAATGAGGGGATAACTCAAACGTGAACCACCAACCACTGAGGACCGGACAAACATTGTACAAGAAATGTATGCAATGTAAAAACAATCCTTTTCTCTGAAAGTGCAGAAGGACACCATTTATAGGATGTGGTCAAAGTGGACAGAGTATTTTAAGCTAGTTGGTGCGGATATTATGTAGAGCAATGCTGGTTCTCATTAATGATTGTGATTTGATCTATAAGTTTATCTGAAAAACAAAGAACATGGAAGTAATATGCCTACCCTGCCACCCTCAATGAAGTTCTAATGTTCATGTAAAAATCAGCTAAAAAAGGTAAATCAACACTTTCTACTCCATTTGTTGAATTACTGTAAAATCTTAGCTTTCCCAATTAAACTTAAATTAAATAAATACATAAATAAAATGGTGAGCCATGCCTTCTCTGGCAGCTGAGCCTCCACTTCTTTCTTTAACCTGCGTAGTAGGAAGGGACGCAACACTTTATGTAGACGACGAATAATCAAAATTGTCTCCTCTTCATTTAAATCCACCTAAAGAAACAGAAAACATTTTCTTACATGTACAATATGTTTGCTGTGAACTGACAGGGATAAGACCAATAAAAACCCATCATACCTTCTCTCCAGTCATTGCAAAAGGGGCATTAAACCACTGTTCAAAAGTGCTGCAGCTCTTGAAAATGGTTGGCAAAAGGAAGTTGAGAAGAGCCCACAGCTCAGGTAGTTTGTTTTGCAAAGGAGTCCCAGTCAGCAAGACCCGCCTTGGAGCTAGGTAATGAGTGTTGAGGACCTGGGTAAGTTTACAGTGGTGGTTCTTCATGCGGTGGCCCTCATCCACAATCATGTATTTCCATCGGATCTGGAGGAGAAGATAAAGATTAAGATGTCGTGGTGGAGGGACCTTCATGCTTTATTGCTTATGTCCAGTCCAGCCAACCAAAAACAAACAAAAAAGGCTCTGAAAAGGACAATTTCTCGTCCTCTTTGTCCTCATGAGTCCAGCTGGCTAAATCCTAAGATCAAACTCTTGCCTGACCCACCTTTCAGCCCCGTCAGGAACCCTATAAGACAACATGAGTGCAAAGCAGCATGATGGTCACAGAGCACAGTGGGAGACAGGCCAAGTCAATGTGCTGCAGCACCTAGGAGAGAGCACTGAAACGCAGCAGAGGGGGTAGGGGGTCAGATGGGCCGGACTCAGATATTCTGGAACGAATAAGGGGCCATCAAACAAAATACACTTAACATTCAGGTGAAATGAACCAAACATAAGACATAAGAGGTACAATCTGTAAAATGCAATAATTTGAGATGAAACTGATATGTCTTTGTGATGTGAATGTGCTTTATTTGTTAGCAAGCTATTATTACCTTGGCCAACACTTGTTTGTCCTTGATGATGTATTCATAAGTGGTGAGTAAAACATTAAACTTTCCACTTCGCAGCTGAGGAACAAAGGCTCTTCTAGCAGCAGGAGACCCCTAAGAGCACAAAAAAAAATCACATATCAAAATACAATCAAAAAAGAAATCTAAACAACGAGCTTCCAAAAATTCACCTTATAAGACACTTTCACCACCGATGGCGCCCATTTGTCAAACTCATACACCCAGTTCGACAGAGTTCTGACAAAAAGAAAACCACTTTTTTATTCCACACTTAATAGTCTCTTATTTTTCAGAGACAACAACAAACTCTTACGAGAGGGGTACAATGATGAGGTAGGGCCCGTTGAGCCGTTTGTGCTCCATGAGGTATGTGATCAGAGCGATAGTTTGGATGGTTTTTCCTAAACCCATCTCATCCGCCAGGATCCCATTCAAGTTGTTGTTGTAAAGAGAGACAAGCCACTCCAGACCTTTAATCTGCACGAATAACAAAGAGGTCAGACACCCAAAAATACAAAGATTATGCTGTGATTTTGATTCAAAATGGTAAAGTTTTCTTGGATTCTGCATGTTTTCACCTGATACTGTTTAAGCTGTCCATTTATTAGTAAAGTAGACTGCTTTTCCACCTTCTCTGTGACGGCATGAGCCACAGCGTAATAGGACTGGAGGCCTCGGGCAAAAGCTGCACCGCTGTACTCATCATCAACGTCCTGTTTGGCATTCCTGCAAGTAACCCGAAAGTAACGTGATTTGGACAAAAAAAATGATTCACGTAAGATCAGTTGCAGACGTCCATGTGTAACCTACTCGATGATGTGTCGGACATCCACCTCGGACACGTCCTCACTGTCGGGGTCAGTGATCTTCTTTTTGTCATCTACTGAAGTGCTTGAAGGCTGAGGCTCCTCTTCTTCTTCCTGTCACATAGTTTGATCATTAGAAGATGCTTTTGGTTAAACAGGGACTGGGATGGTGACTTACAACCCACCTCTTCTTCCTCCTCATCTTCACTGTCTTCACTGTCCGAACGTGGAGCCACCTCATAACTAGAAACACATATGCAAGCATGGATACAGCATGTTGGGGATACTAAATGGCTGCATACCTGAGTAATAATTCACTGTGCATTAAGTGTAAACACAATCTTAAAGTTTTGTTATCAAGTTGTGCATTTTATTTAGATGCGAAAATGGTTTCTACTGCAGCATCTATGAAAAAAGCAAGATTGCTGTGCTAGGTCTGTGTATTTACTGTCCCAATATACAAACCATGGAATGAATGATGTAATGTGATCAAATTGAAGTAACGAGAATAATAGAAATTCATTTTTTTTCTATTAGCAGTTGTCCTTTGTTTGGATGCATTCTCACCCAGGGTTCATCTCCAGCCAGGTCTCCAACTGTCCAGCTTTAGGCGCATCCACTCCTGTCAGAATATTCCCGCTGTCCACGTGGATGACCTTCACAGGCAGGTCACTCATCTGACTTGTCTCATCCAACGGCTGCAAAGAAATAAGTACAATTTCACTTTGACTAGATGTTTTAATGGGACAGAAAATGTTACAGCTGTTCTGCAGCAAAAATTAAAAACCCTTTTAGCATCAAGAAACTACATTTTTTATTCTGATGTCAGAAGTTGTTATTTAATCCAAAGATTTTCCAAAGATGTTGTCGGTTACAAACAATGTCCATATCGTCATTGTTATGGCTACAAAATGATAAATGAGAGGTGCAAGCTCGATGGACACTTGCTAACTTTGTAGATGTCATTATCACGAGAAAATTATGTTGTCATCAGAAGAAAATGGGGAAAAAAAAGATAGGTCACTCTGTAGAGATGCTATGTCTCTTTGAGTAAAAGTTTCTCAAAAGTTTTTAAAAACAGAAACTAGTCAGTTTCTAAATAATATCCTTGATTAAAAATAAATCACTTATAGAAAACACAAGTACATATCAGTGAAATCTGCTCACCTCTCCATCTGGTCCCAATGCAGGAGTCTGGCCTTCTGCATTCTCCATCTGCAACACAAGCCAAAGTTCTCAACTGCATGCAAGTGTTGGGTATCAGAAGGAGCAAAACCCAGTAGAGATATTTGTAATTGATGATAAATGTGCTTTGATCCCATGTTTGACACCTTCTTCTTTTTCTTCTTCTTCTTCTTCTTCTTCTTCTTCTTCTCCTTCAGAGCCTGGGCAGCTTTGTGGGCTCTGACCAGCTCGGTGAGGTTGGCCACATACTCATCAGTTTGCTGCAGCAAGTAGGCCAGGCGCTTATCCTTCTTCTGGTCGATCAGTTTACGGTAGCCCTCCTCGTCCTCCGCCTGCGGTGAACATGTGCATGTATTAGGTGGAGGTCAAAATGCATGAGTGTATGCTGTTGCATCACAGCATCCTTGTACCATAAGCCTCCTCATCCTCTCTTTTTCAATGCGCTCATTTTCTTTCTTCTGCTCGCGCTCAGTGTTGGCGTGGTACGTGGCCACGGCTTTGGTTAGCTTCTGAATTTTGCCTGTGATGGACCGGTGGTACTCCTTGAAGTCTTTGGCATGCTGGAGGATGCTGTTGAGGTACTCCTGGGGTAAACAATCAGAGAGGAAGAAATATAAATCAAGTTGGTGGAGATCTCCACCTTTCCCTAACATTAAAAGTGGTTTCCCAGCCTCTCCTTTACCTGATGCTTTTGCCTGCGTTTGCGTTCCTGCTCGATCTTCTGCTGTTTCTCCAGCTTTTCTGTGATGCGGGCCTCCCGCAGAGACTGACGTTTGCTCCTCTTGTAGGCCTTGGCATCAAGAGCAGTCTCTAAGGCTGTGTCACGCCGCATACAGACAACCACTTCTTGACGCAGCTGTGCACAGATGTATAAAACAAAGTCCTTTTTGTAATATGCAAATTACGATAAGTTCAAAGAAAAAAATATGATCCAAAAGTACTCTTTGAAGAAACTGAAAATCCTGTACCTGCCTCTGGAAGTTAAGCAGTCGGAGGGCTTTGAGCTCGATAGTAGCTTTGGTACGTAGGTCTCCAGCCAGAGAACCTGGCAGGTTCTCCAGTTCAGCTATGCGATGAGCAATACGAGCTTGTAACCTTTGTGGAGCAAAAATAAGACATATATCACAATAATCATCGCCATTTGTAAGGTTATAGAAGAAAGGAGAGCCTCAGAGGACCCGCTGCACCTGTACTCCCGCTCCTGAAGAATCTCCACGGGGTCGAGGCCACAGGGTTTCTGAATGGGGGTGATGCGGTTCTGCTTGGCATGGTAAGGCATCATGGGAGTAGGCTGTGCTGGCTGGCCAGGGGATTGGGTCTGTGGGGGCATTACGGGGGAGGCAGCTGGGGGAACAGAAGGCGGAGCAGGAGAGGGCCTGCCGGTGGGTTGAGGAGGGATCAGCTTTTGGGGGGCATTGGAGGGCGCTGCTGCATTCACCAAGGGGCCTACAGAACCGTAAAGTGAAGGGATGGGGGAAAAAAAATCCATGTTTTTGCATGTTAGCTCTACTCCATATCAAACAGCTGAACCAGCAAAAGAATTAGGACCACATGCCTTCAGGCCAGGACTTGGGTGGTCCATTTGGGTTTTGTCCTTGCATTCCAACAGGAGTCCCTGATGGACCCGGGGGAGGCATGTTGGGACCCATCATTCCTAAGAATATCAGAATATGCAAATGACAAAAATACAAATTTCACTTATGGTAGTTTGAAGTCTAATATTTCACAGATTCTCACCATGAGCTCGGCTGTAGCCTGAGCTCATTGGCCCTGGTCCTGGTCCTGCTGGTCCACCTCCTGGTCCTCCTCCGCCTCCAGGACCCAGGCTGGACATTGGCTGCTGCTGCATTCCTGGCATTGGCCGCTTTCCCTGGACAGCCATCTGAAGGTGGTCTGGCAGGGGTTGCCCACGGGCCAGCATCTTATAGGCCATAATCTGGGCTCTGAGTTGGTGAAGCTGGTTCTGGGTGAAAGGAGTTGGACCACCAGGGCCTGCTAGACCAGCGGTTTCAAGGCCAGAACCAAGGCTGGGAGCGTTGGAGCCAAGACTGGGGCCAGGGCTGGGACCAGGTCCAGAACTGCTAGGAGGTCCAGACCTGTTATTAGGACCCATGTTGTGCTGATCTCCACCTGGACCATCTAGGGAAGTGGAGGAAGATCCAGGACCAGCAGAAGAAGAGGAGGACGATAAAGATGATGGCAGAAGGGGACCCGATGGGGGACCATTTGAAGCGGCAGGGCTGGAGTGGTCAGAACCACCTAATGGGGAGTGGTAACCTGCAAGACCAGGAGACAGGAAAATGGGAGGAGCTTTTCCCTTTGAAGTTCTTAACCCTTTAACACTGGAGTTTTAGAATGTAAACACTGGAGATTTAGCTCCAGTGTTTACATTCTTAAGACTACCGTAACTCTTCAACCGTTTACTCAATGAAGATAATTCCATCGGATTCTGAAGCGCCGAAAAGCAGCCTTGATTTGCAACACTTTGGAGTAGTGAGGTGTGTATATGACTGACATATATCAGCTGATTCTGTCCCAGAGCAAAATGGCTTTGTGGCGTTGTGCATAACAGTGTGGAGAACACGGTCTTATACAGCAGAGCATTAATGAGCATTACAAAATTACATTGTGAAGAGTAAGGAAGACAGGGTTTAACAGATTTTATAAGAACTACAAAGCAGCACCAAAAATTCATATATAATTTAAAAAAATGTGTGTTCAGTTGCAGGGAAGTCAAAAGTTTCTGGTAAAGTGGTAATTGTCTTGCTGTTTAGATATCCCAACTCAACCTACTGATGGCAATATGGATCAGGGGTGTTTCATGCATAAATAACCTGCAAAGGCAGCCCAGATGATAGTAATTCAGACATTTTTTAAAACTGTTTTGTTATCATCCTTTAAAAAAACATTTAAATGCACAAATTATTTTAGCTTTTCTATAACTTTTAATAAAAATTGTATTTTAGTGAAATGTGTAACCAGCTTTAGAAGTTTGCTATCAGTTCTAACCAAGCTTATTACCCTGAAATATTTGTTTTCTAAATCTATATTTAGAATTCATTTTAAATGTATATGTTAAAGACCCACTCCGATGAAAACTGCGTTTTTAACATGTCCTTGAACATTTGCTGGTGATGGAAGACACATCTAAAAGAATTTAAAAATTGCATTTCTTTAATATTTCTCTATTCAAATTGTTGTGAATCAGGAGCAGACAAAAAAGCTGCTTGAAAAGGATCGTATTTGTAATAAAGAAAATACGTTGGGCGGGCCACAAGCTTTCTGGTCTGCTCAATTCTGATGCATCCACTTGTATATGAATAGATCCATGTATCTCTTTATTTTCCTTGTATGAGCTGACATCTGGCTCAAAACTGTACCACTGTGTAGCTCCAATATTGCTTGCCCTTGCCCTACAGCTTGGAGCTGTAAGCTAGTGGGAAACAGATAGCACAGTTCTGGGTGACAGGAAGAGGAGGCGGGATTCTTCCACACTAACTGTCCCTCTCACAAATATGAGGCAAATTTTTGAATGAACTACTGCCTCTTTGCAGAAACTATGTCCAAGGAAAACGAAAACTCAAAAAAACAGCATAATTATAATTAAAAAAACACTGGGAACGCTTTTACATTAGATCAAAAGAGTGTGTCTTTAAGGTTAACATGGATAGGAGTGGCACATTATATCAATGCTGAAACTCTAAAGTGAATTTACAAAATAAAATTTCTAAAAACAAAGGATTCCTTGACTAAGTCAATAATTTGTTAACCGGTTAGCATTACAACAGGTTTGTAAGAGTGAGTCACACTACTGTCTGAGTTTCTCCTTTGAAGCCTCTCTTTCTTGAAGCTAGCAGCACACATACACTCACAAAGCTGCTGTTTGTCCACAAACTATTTTTGGCTTGACTTAAACTGAGCTGAGTCATCATACACTTTAACAGGGGCTTTGACTGGACAAAACGTGAAGAGGCTGAAAGCAACACTTTAGATTTCAGGTCAGAGCTTGTGAAAGCAATGACACTCCTTGCAAGCGAGCCAGTGAAACCACAAGAACACAACATTTGTGCTGCTTACACAATCCTGGACAAAAACTTTAAAGGCTTAAGAGAGATATCTACCTTGTGAGTGTTGGTCCAGAGGACTGGGAGGGGGGCCCATACCAGTGTGCCCGCCCTGTCTCATGGACAGCCCCTTCATTTGATTGAAGCGGCTTTCCTCGCTCATGCTCTTGTCGTGCATGCCCTCTATGGGCTGTGAGAGAAACAATTCACAAATATTAAATATTTGGAAGTGACATTTTTAATTATGAATTCCTGAAAATAGGTTACTCTTTGGTTAATGAGAAAAAAAAAGTTTTAAATAAACATTTAATTAGACAAGTGATAGACTCCAAAGAAACTTCTATGGACCAATTACTGTAAGTTTACAGACCCATGCCAATGAAAATGTTCTGTGGCATTTCTCTCATGATGGAAGTCAGATATGCAGAAAAATCAACTTAAAATTGCATTTCTGGGTACTTCTTTTTTGAAATCGTTGGGAATTAGGAGCAGACAAAGAGATGCAGTTGGAAAAAGGTTATAGCTGTTACAGCCTCGGAAGATACAGTCGGAATGCCACAAGCTCCTTGTTCCACTTCACTCCACAGTATCCACTTTCAGACAAAAAGATCCATATACATCTTCCAATATTATTAGCCATATTTTTGCACTGCTAATGTTATTTTGGAGTTGAGTGGCTGTAAGCTAGCAGTAGAGTGTAAACAAAGGGATAATGGGAAATGAGGGCAGGCTTACTCTGTGCCAATAGTCTGATTTCAGTTGCTATTTTTGTTGCACCGCTAATGTTATGTTGGGGTTGTGAGTTGCTGTAAGCTTGCAGGAGAGAGTGTAAACAAAGGGATAAAAGGAAACGAGGGAAGGCTTGCCATGCACCAACAGTCCTGCCTACAACTCAGATGCAAATTTTTGATGAACTGCTGCCACTCTGCAGAAACTATGTCATAGAAGATAGATTGATTTAGTCTAAAAATTGCATAATTACATTTGAAAAACCATAGAACGCTTTAAAAATAGGTCAAAAGATGATTGGAGTGGGAGTTCAAGGCAAAGCCATTTGCTGCTAAATTCTCTAAAGCAATGGTCGACTTCTGCTTTGAAGTTTGAAAGCCCTACTTTGTGCATCTGGTGCATGTTGTCCGACCCATATCCAGAGGGACCTGGCTGGGAATGTCCAGAGGAAGGAGGGCCGGGACTGGGCCCCATCATGCTGTGAGAGGAGCCTGGAGAGGGCCCAGGGCTGGGGCCCAGCATGGCACCGGGTGAGGGGCCTGGCCCAGGGGAGGGACCGGGGCCGGGGCGAGGGGTGCCCCCCATGGGGGGATCAGGAGTGGACATCACCCTGGATCTCCTGCTCCAAGTCGAGCAGAGGGGACCTGAGAGGAAAAAAGGAGTGTGCACAAAGATGACTAAATAAAGGCAATCATATTTTATGTCATTCTAAACCTGATATTTTCTAATTGCTATATGCATTTCCAGCTAACAAATAATTTTATTCTAAGGTGAATTATGTCAAAGCCATATTAGTGTCCATTCTTTTGCTGCGTTGCACCAATTCCACCCGTTGGGCGCATATCCAATTACAGCTGCCGAGTCCAACTGTGAGCTGGCCGTGGGAAAATGCTGTAAATGATACACATGAGCCTCTGCAGCTGAGAACCGCCTCAACGGGAACGCTTTCATCGGATGAAAAAAATATTTATATAAATATATATATTTTTTTTTTAAAAAGAGGGGAGAATGGCGGACTGTGCTTCTGCGACTTACCTACCCGGATGAACAGGACAGGCAGCTTTTTAGCTAAAAACCTCTGCGCTCACGAGCGGATATTTGCGGCAGATGGAAAGAAGACGCAGCAATTTTCGCAATTAGACAACTCACCCTCTTTATAATCTGCCTTCAACCGTTGATTTGTTTCACCGACGTGGCTCGAGCGCCCCCCTCCACAACTCCTATGACCGAATGTCTAGTCACGGCCGTTTGGGCAGTGCGCATGCGTGCCAAGCGACAACGGTCCTGAGTTTGATATGAGGCGTCAAGAAGATGCTCCCCGAAAAAGCAGAACACCCAGGAGCGTTTACTCTACAATATGTTATCTGTCAGATTAGTAGTATGAAAATGTGGGCCATTTTTTAAAGTTACATTTATTTTTAAGTTTTAGGAGGTTATATAAAACATGTAATTATAAAATGTTAAAAATTTTCGGGGAAAAAAAGTAAAAGGTTTGGTTATTAATGAATGGTTGGTTAAAAAAGTAAGTATATTCAAGCTTTGAAACAAAACAATAGAAAATACTAAATGAAGCATATTTATAATAAAGAAGAGAACTACAAAATATAGGTCAAAATTCTGTGAAAAAAATGGTTTTAACATCTAAATTCAGGGGGAAGAGTTCAAATTATCATATTAATTCAGACGTCCAGAAAGTAAGTAATATTTCTAGAATTATGGTCAAATTGTAAATTCAAATTTTGGGATTAGGTCAGAGTTCTGAAGGTCAAAAGTAGAAATTCAAGAAACAATTTAGGAAATTATATTGTAAGAATAATTTAGAATGCACGTTCCTTTTTTTTCTTTTTTAGTCTTAGAGTTTGTCTCGATTTTTGTTTCTTTATACTTTATTTTACTTTATACCCAGGAACCTTAAAATACAAAAAACATCCAAAATAGTATTAAAGATGCACAAAAAGTGGGATATAACAACATGCCTTTTTAAAAATTTAAATAAAACTTTAAATCTGCAACTAATTGCCTGCAGTGCACTTAAACCTTGAAACATAGTAAGAAAAGATTATTTTATTACTGCAAATGCCTTCACTTTGGGGCTTTGCAGACAATTCTCACTAATGTAAAAAAAACAGCAATAAAATGAGGAGTAAAGACATCAAGAAATTAACTTTAAGAGTGAACTTTATTGGTAATTGATCCTTTAGGATGGAAATGTGGTCTAGACAAAAACAGTGTGGAACTCAGAGGCAGGAGCAGGTGCAAATTTTATTACTAGAAGCTGCTTTTTATTTATAGTTTTCCAGAACTGTTTAATAGTTTAAAGCTTTTGGATGAGAATAAAGTGCTCCTTAAACCTCTGCAGGTTACAGTGAGCTGAAAACAAAGACAGAAATAAACTTCCTTAATAAAAGAAAAGTACAACAGCAAATGAAGACATGTACATCAAATTTACTGACAGTGTTCAAACTTATTAAGGACACAAATCCTGACATCAGCAAAAGTGCAATTTGCAGTTGGACTCTTCACATAAAACATTTTTCATTCAGGACAAGTAACAGAAGAGCAAAGTTCAAGAGTTTGAGTTGTAATGAATCTTAGTATTTTTTGGCCATGAGACACACCACAGGACACAAAAAAAAATCTCACCTCTTTAAATTTTGCAGCAATGTCAAGTTATTACTCAGCCTTTCTATACAGGGTTTTTCATTTCTCTGACATCTCAGAAAATTAATGTGGGCTAAACCAAAACACAGTTTAAAAGAAGCACATTTGTTTGTCTTGGACATTTAAGAAACTCTTCCACAAGTTGTTTCCAAGTTTTTCTTTAAAAGAAAAAAAAAAGTGCAAACCCAAATTTTTGACCTTCAAAATAAAGCTCCAGCATCTCCAGCTTAAAAGTGCTGTGTTCCAGCAGAAACTGAGCATTCAATTTTCTGAGATTAAGTGTAACAATGGAAGGAATTTGCAGTTTTTTCCAGATATGCTTGTAAAAGTAAGTAAATTCAGTTGAAAACAGTGCCACTGACTTTTAAATAGACTTGTGCAATCAACCACAAACATAAATTACACACAACAATCACTCCCTCACAAATACACACATGAAAATGTGATAAATAAACCAAATTACATTTAAAAGATGTACAGCAGATGGCTTAGTTGCAAATGCAGTACCAGACAGACAACGCTGAGGATTTTAGGCTTCTCTTCTCATCTCATAAGTCTCTTTAAAAGTCTCTTCAAGTACTTGAATGTTTTTTTTTCTTCCAGCCATGACCCTTTGAAAAAACGGCTACTATCGAGCTCGACCACTTGAAGGGGATGACAGCATCCATGCAGAGAGACAAACACACCCAAGAGTCACCATGTAGCTGCAACCTCAGACTTTCCTTGCAGTCACTGCTGCCACCTACAGGTGACATTAAAGAATGCATCTTCCTTCACAAGAACACAAACTCCTCGCTGCTTTGTCTGATGTTACCCTTGGTAAGCTTTTCTGGACGAAGGATGTGAGGTGGAGGTCCAAAGTGGTTGCTGCTGTGAGCTTCAAGTCCATAGTCCTGTCCTCGCCCATCAACAAAGGTGAAAATGGGATACTTCTCCTTGGAGGATGAGAGAGCCTGGAAGGACACCCCAGTCAAGTACTTTCTTTGCATAAAGCACAGTTGATCAGATATGCAAAAAATGTATTTGGTGCTAGGAAGGGGATGTCCTTTTTTTTTCAAAAACAACGTTAATATTGCTTTTAAAATTTACCAGAATATCAAATGCAGAAAAATACAACACAACTTAGCATCTCACAAGCTCAAGCTAGCAATTTTAGGGCTATGCAGCCATACAATTTTGAGCCAGATGCCAGCTCAGATGAGGAAAATGAAGACATAGATGGATTTATTTGTCTGATGCTTCAGAATTGTAGTAGAGCAGGGATACTTTGTGATCCAGCAACTGCCATGAGTGGACCAAACTCGAGCTTTTTCAAACCACGCGTTTTCATCTGCATCTGATCCAACACAATTTGAATTAAAAAAAATACTCAGAAAGGCTGTTTTAATCTTAAACTATTTTAAATATGTCCTCAATTATGAGAAAAAGGCTACAAGAACATGTTCAGAACACCAAAAAGACGATTTTCATTGGAGTGGGTCCTTAAACTAATGATAAATCAATGCATTTCTTCTCATTTCCGATTAATGTACGAGGAGGGAGAAAGAGAGATGAAGATGTGAGGCTCACCATGCCAACAACTGAACACATGGACTCAAAGTCCTTTTTGGTCTTGGCGTAGAAGCCGACAGTGCAGCTGGGGTCCATGCGGTTGAAGGGCATTTTCTTTGGAGAGCTACAGTGAAAGGACTGAAAAGAGAAACAGGAGATAAGGGTCAGACAAGCAAAGATCAACTACAGATACCAGTCTGTTTTGGCAAAAGATTTACTGAATGCATACAGGCTTTGAGTTCTGTTGATATTAGAGGAAGACGTGCTGTTTTCTTGTAGGCAAACAGGAGTACAAAATGTGATGTGACATGATAACAAACCTCCAATGAAAAGTTGGCTTTAGTGACATCAACGACTGGTTGGCAGTAGTGGGGGTCCAGATACAACAGCTGCTCATCTGCCCAACAAAGATTAATTAAAGTCAAACATTTACTCCTTATAAAAGAAAAAAAAAAAATTTCTCTTTCAATAACCATATTTATTAAAAAAGAGAAAGAAGTTTGTTTACACCTTGAAAACCAATGAAGTAAAGCGAATGTTTGGGTTTGCCTCCAATAATTCCAATACAGCAGTCGAGGCTCAGGATGTTCTGGAATTCAAAAACAAGGTTTTCAATTGGAGACACTAGGTTCTAATATTCAGTGTAAAGATTTCAGCACAGACCTTGACACATTCGATGTATGACGGGTTGAGGGCCTCCCCTCCCAGACGGACCGGCACCAGGATGATGACAGACTTCCATGCCTGGCTAGAAGGATCACCAGCTCTTTGACTTAGTGAGGAATCACAAAGTTGAAGCACGTCTTCTTTGTAAACTAAAGTCAATATGGAACCAAGAACATCCTTACTAGGAAAGTCCAACAATGTAATCGTGACATTAGACCTCTGAGATTCTAACCTGTGCAGTCCTGAGCCACATACACAGCCAAGCACTGCCCAACAGGCGTTTTTGCCACTGCTTTCCTGGAGAGAATAAGAAAGAAAACAAATGTTAGTTTCTTCATTTGGGTAAATAAAATGATATTATAATATTAAAATGTTCTTACCGTAGTATGTGTGCCACTACTGAAGGGCCATACCAGTCTCCCGCTTTCTTTCCAGAACCTTTGCCAATATCCACCAGGTGATGAACACCAAAAGGTGCTGGAGGTTGATCGCCAAACCAGGTAACAAGTTTTTGGTGGGTGGGCTCTGCTCGTCGGTCCCTTGAGGACTCGGGCTTTTTCTTCTGGCTATTCTTTAGAGCGTGGGAACTTGAAAAGGATCTCTCAGGTGTGGTGGAACCACGAGGAGAGCCAAAAGAAGGGATGGGAACCCCTGCTGCCCGCACTGGGGAGCGCGGTCGGAAGATCTCAAAGTCCACATCCGTGAGCTGGTGAGCGTCTGGCCAAGTCCAATCTACAAAACAAACACAATTTTTAAAAATTATTTACTTAATTCTTATAACTTCCACAATCTTACTCTTAAAAAGGCAATGAGCTGATACGAGATTATTATTTTTAATCAAATCAAATGGCTAAAAAGGTGGCTGTGAAGCCGAGGTAGAGCAATCGTTCAGCTTCAGGGTTGGTGGTTTGTTTCCTGGTTTCTTAAGTTACATGACAAAGTATCTTTGAGCAAGTCTGCAGCAAAGCCAACTTTTTGGGGTTATTTTATACTTCTATTTCATAGTTTCAGCAGGCCTGAGTTCATATTGTTAGTATCCTACTGTCTAAATGTTGTATTGATATTATTCCTTGTTTCCACTGAGTGGTCCAGACTGGTCCTCTGCTGGCAGGTTTAGAATGGTCCGAGTAATTCATGCGAACGTTTCCATTGTGTTGGACTATCAAGGTGCATGTGGGGTGTAGACCGATGACAAAAACAGGTAATAGCAATAACAATAGAGGTCGGGCATAAGCTCCTTTTTTTATATTTGGGTTCTAATTTTATATGCAAAGAGTTTAATATTATTTGGAAGAAGATTGCAGGAGGTGAAGAAAAATATAGCCGAAAAGAGGACAACAGCTAAATGTTTGGAAATGTTGGCGCTGGTCGGATGCTTTCTGTTGTCATAATACCTTTCTGCCAATCAATAGATTTCATCGTGTGACAACAGTAACTCCCCCTGACTGGTCCATTCCATTTTTCTATAGACCTACATCCAATGGGGGACCAAAAATGGTACAAGCTTAATGGGTCCATTTTAAAATGGAAACGCTCAAAGTGCCGATCGGGTTTAGACCGCTCAGTAGAAATGAGGCATTACAGATGATTGTCTATGCTCTATGTTCCACCTGCAAAAGAAGTTCCTACCGGAAAAATAAAGTCATTTTAATGTGATTGACATCAAACCTCTATACTGCTGCTGGTAAGCTTGTTTAGCAGAACTGTGGCAACATCTCATCAGTGTGTGAATGTGTGTTTGTGAATGGGTAAAAGTGAAGGAGCGTAGACACTGTCCGTACTAATATCAAGAAAAACACTTTGTTAGCAAATACTTTTTATAGGCAACATGTAACAAAAAAAAAAACCAAAATAAAATATTCCTGGGAGAAAAAGTAAAGTTAGAGATGGGATATTTTTTTTCATTTTGGAAAGAACATTTACACTAAAAACTCTGCTAACTTAATCTTTTTAAAATAATTTCTAAGAAAATATGAGCGCAAGAGAAATGATTGCATTTCAAATCGCGACCAAAGATCTTCAGCAGGACTGAGGTTAGTACAATTCCGGGTAGGTTGATGGTTTGACGCAGAACTTTCAAAATTTGCAAGCTAAAAGCAGACAGAATATTACAGATGATTCAGACTGAAGAGCCAGTTCCAACTTCATTGGCATCTATATAAAAACTGTAGAGATGAGAGTAGGTTTTCTTTCTTAATGTTATGGTCAAAGGAAAAAAACCCAGAAAAATCCAGAAACTAAAACAGTGGAACTGCTCATGAAAATGTCTGAAATATGCGCAGAAACATCCCTCATTGTTTCATGACAGCTTGTTTAAAGATTTTAGAAATGAAATTAACACTTGCCTTAGATCTAAGATACAAACAAAGAAGCCACAGCTGAACACCACCGCGAAAGTAAAAGTGTAAGAGACACAAACCTCGTGGCATAAAGTGAAGCATGAGTCCCTCTGCCAGCAGCATCTGCCCGCTGCGCAGCATGCAACCCCAGCCACAATCGGTGGTCCAGGTGGAACCTTCAAGTTGAGGAAATTCCCTTCTGTAGGTCAGCCAGATCCTAGAGACAAAATCCAGACGAAATCGCTCCACCTCATCTGTAAGTAATGTCACAGAAGGATAACAGAGGTTATAAGAAGAGAAAAAGAGAAAAACAAACTCAGAGCCTCTGTTACACAGTTTAATATTTCAGCTTTTATAGCAGAGTTTGTGAAGTTCTAATTACAGAAATAATTAAAAGGAGTTTATAAATTCGGGATACACAGATTTTGTTAATCCATATAGCAGCCGTTTTGTATCTACATGTTCAAATGAATCCAAACTGTTAAAGCTGCTCTTCAGCAAAGTTTTAACCACTAAGTATCAGAGAAAATAAAACTGACCTTAAAGAGTATTTCTCTCTCATTTGCATGAATTGAACAGTAGACATTCCAAACAACTAGCTAAATAAAACAATACATTTAAAGGACTTAATACAGTTTCTCTTTAAAAAGTAACAACCTGGCCTCCAAACCTGCAGCTCCAACTGGTGAAAAACACATCATCACAATTGGCAATGATGCACAAATACAATTTTAAACTTAATTCCATTAAGATAAAATTTTCAACAACTCAATTAGATATTAAATGCTGATTACAAATGAGCTAAATATACAGGATTTGGACAAAATAATTGGAAAACTTGTTAAATTTGGAGAAACTTGATTTAATATGGAGTTGGACCGCCTCTAGCCTTTAGTACAGCGTCAATATGTCTTGGAATGGAATCATAAAGCTTCTTGACTTCTTCCATCTGAATTTTCCGCCACTCTTCCATCAAAACCTGCTCCAGCTCCTCCAAACGGCGATTCGAGTATATACCACAAATGCTCAATGATATTGAGATCTGGCCAGATTCAGTCCTCCAGATTGAGGGGGCCATTCCATGTGTTCCAGCTCAGTTTCATGCTCATCATACCAATTTTAACGATATGTGTGGATCGGAGCATTAAAAAGTGTAGTTTTCCAATTATTTTGTCAACCCCTGTATTTTATTTGAATGAAAAAGTAGAGCAAAGCAATTTAAACTAGAAAAGTTGCATTACCTGTGATAAAGCTAGTGTGAATGCTTTTTGCTGAAGAGCGGAAGTAAATTCCGGAAATTACGTAACATTAAATTACGATTAAATTACGGAATAATGTCCTTACCAGGTTGAATGTTTTGATACCAATATTGCATAGTTTTCAAAGTACGCAAAGCATGTGAAGATTTTCGTGGAAAAAAAACTTACGTAACATTTTAAATGCGTAGAAGGTATGAATACAAAAAGTACAAGCATGAATGTCTTGAACGTGCTAAATGCCAAGATTGCTGAAATCGCTCAAAGTGTGACTGAGATTTTATGTGCCAAAAAACGTACAGAAAGGAGCAGGAGAATTACTACTAGTTCAGTTAATTAAACAAATCATTGCAATCTCAGGAGTTGCAACAATCACACCCTCTGTAGATAAAGTACACTATTTATTTAGCAAAGCAGACAAGCTAAAAACAAATGTTGTGTTTACCATCACTGTTGAGTAGATAGGTGTGTCCCAGAACAACAATGGGTGAAGTTTTGTTGAAGGAAGTTTTAGTCTTAACAGTCCAACCTATACAGACAACAAATAATTGCAGCTGTTAAAATGCACAATGATTACAGATTCTTATGCTTGTTGTGTCCAGCCTTCATACCATATTTGACACTGTTCCATGCTGACATCAGTTTGGCCTTCAGTTTGTCCATCTCGTCTGGCTCTTCGGCCACCTCTCTGCTGCTACTTGAAATCGAATGTGGCCTGAATCCGTGGCTGTTTTGCCACTCCAGAGTTTGCTGCCTCCGGCTCTCCACCGGTTCCTCCTGCATCACTCCGGCCACGAAGGACACCGTATTGGGAGAGACTGAGTTCATGTTTCTGAACTTTTACAGGTGGACTCTAATGCTCTTCATTGCAACAAAAAACTGGTCTGTAAAACAACAAAAAGATGACAGGCAAAGGGTGAACAATCATTTACGGTACTTGTAAAACATTTTTCTACCAACTTCAAAAATGTTCTTTTTTTCTAGAAAAGTTTAACTTATTAAATGTATTCCTTGCTTTTCCTTGTTCAAACATAACCAAAAATCTGTGCAATAGAGGGGTTAGTCTTTACTAACTCTTAAAGTAAACTAAGATTGTTTAAAAGTGAAGAGAATTCCGACAAAATTAAAAGTATTTGTTTGAAGGACTGTTACCTGCAAACCTTATCTAACCAGATGTGACCTAAAATAGTAAATAATCAAATTAAACTGGCTGATCTACAGTGGGGCAAAAAAGTATTTAGTCAGCTACCCATTGTTTAAGTTGTCCCACCTAAAAACGATGAGAAGGGCCTGTCATTTTCATGATACGTATATCTTAAATATGAGAGACAAAATGAGGGGGAACATTTTTTTTTAAAGTCACATTGTCTGATTTTTAAGGAATTTTTTTGTGCAAATTATGGTTAAAAAAAGGGTTTGGTCACCAACAAACAAGCAAGAAATCTGGCTCTCACAGACCTGTAACTCATTCTGTAAAAGAAGACTGTCCTATTTGTTACCTATATTAATGGCATCTGTTTGAACTTGTAATCAATATAAAAGACAACTGTTCACAACCTCAGTCACTCCAAACTCCACTATGGCCAAGACCAAAGAGCTGTCTAAGTACACCAGAAACAAAATTGTTGACCTGTACCAGTCCATGGGGTCAAAATTATCACAAGAACTGAGCAAAAATCCCCAAACCACACAGTGGGGGGGACCTAGTGAATGACCTGCTGAGAGCTGGGACCAATGTAACAAAGGCTACCATCAGTAACACACTAGGCTGCCAGGGACTCAAATCTTGCAGTGCCAGACGCGTCCCTCTGCTAAAGCCAGTACATGTGCAGGCCCGTCTAAAGTCTGCTAGAGAGCATTGGGATGATTCAGAAGAGGGTTGGGAGACTGTCCTGTGGCCAGATAAAACCAAAATAGAACTTTTTGGTAAGAACTCTACTTGTCGTGTTTAGAGGAGAGAGTCCTGAGTTGCATCCAAAAACTGCATACCTACTGTAAAGCATGAGGGTGGAAACATCATGATTTGGGGCTGTTTTTCAGCAAAGGGACCAGGACGACTGAAGGAAAGGATGAATGGGGCCATGTATCGCCAGATTTTGAGCGAAAACCTCCTTCCATTAGCAAGAGCATTAAAGGTGAAATGTGCCTAAGTCTTTCAGCACGACAACGATCCCAAACACACTGCCAGGATAATGAAGGAGTGGCTTCATAAGAAGCATTTCAAGGTCCTGGAGAGGCCTAGCCTGTCCCCAAATCTCAACTCCATAGACAATCTTTGGAGGGAGTTGAAAATCCATGTTGCCCAGTGACCACTCCAAAACACCACTGCTCTGGAGGAGGTCTGTGTAGAGGAATGGGCCAAAGTACCAGCAACAGTTTGAAAACCTTATGGAAGCTTAAAGAAAAAATGTGACTGCTGTCATTGTCAAACAGAGGGTATAAAACGAAGCATTGAGTTGAACTTTGTTTATTGACCAAATCCTTAAATTCCACCAAAATCAGACTATGTGATTTCTCTGGATTATTTTTTTAATTGATTAATTGAGGAAACATTAACTCCTCATTTCCAAACAACATATTTAAGATTTTACACTCAGCCAATAAAACCGGTGAGGAAGCTTCGGTAGAGAATAGAGAACTGCCAGTGGCCACAGATGAAAGTAAATGAATTAGAAGAAGAAAATCATATGATTGCCATTCGACAACCGGTCTTTCGGGATTGTGCAATTGTGAGAAGTCATCTGATTGGGTTTGAGGTTGAAAGCTAAGCGGTTACCGTACATTTGACAGAGGTCCCCAGAACTAGTATTCTTTCTCATTTTATACTACTTTAGCCTAAATTCAGCGACTTTCTGAAAGCAAATTCCGCTCTGAATCGAATACTTATTGGCTTAAAACGTACCTGTGTTTGATTAAATTAGGTTGGTCGGTCCTCTGGCACACTCATTTCCAAGGTTTGGCTGACCCAGCTTTGCTGAACAAGCTAACTCTACCGCTAACGTCGGAGTTGGCTTAAACATAAAAAAATGACGGACCACAAAGAATACGCTTACTTTACCAATAAAGTGTTGCTATTGCCGGTGGTGTTATCGTCCCTCCATTTCCTATGATGTATAATTATAAGACGAACCACCACCATGAAAGTGTAGTCCTCTAAAACTGTTACCGCTTTAGCATCTTCTTTTCATTGCACTCACTTCCTGTTCCTTTTGGAAAGCTAACTGCCCAGGTGCAACACGATTGGTTAATTTTTTTTGTTTCAGGAAGCTGATTGGCTATTTTTCTTGGGGAGGTGGGATTTGAAAGTCGTAGTAGAGCGTGTTTAATTTAGACAAGTGCTTTTTTTTTAAAATTCCTCGCAGAAAAGCAGGTATATTTACCTGAGCACATAGTAGGCTTTTGGAACCATCAAACCAGGAAACCTCAGTAAGAGCCACAGATTCTAACTTCACTTTTTAGAATGATACGGCACTTATTTGTATTTATGTTATGGTTACTATTAGGAAAAATGCAGCTGAGATTTTTTTTCTTAGCATAAGTGAAACATAAAGACAAAAGAGCATTTTTTATTAAGTAGTTTAAAAATTTTTGACAGAGGTTCACACAACTTCCTTTCAAAGTAAAAGACACCCTGCGTCAAAAGATTATGTCAATGCAGCACATTAGTAGAGAGGCACCCAAACTTCCCTTCGACATCCATCAGTCCATCCGCCATGTTACCTGCAGCGGGGTACTCGGAATAATCTGGTGCACCTGGTGAACGTCAAATGTAACTCCCTCTATAGTTTTTATATTTGAAAATTGACATTTTCAAAGTCACAAAACATATGGTCACAAACTTAAAGGCAGCTACAACAGTTTATTTTTTAATTAGTTTGTTAATTGATAAATAATTTTAAAAATGTTTTAATGACATATTCGAAGTGACAAAACACATAGTCACAACTTTATTTATTTAAAATATTTGTTTGCTTATTTAGACATGTTCAAAGTCACAAAAACAAATGGTCTAAGACTACAAGGCAATTTTATCCTAAAAATACAACACTGGAGCAGACATTGGAATCAAAATGCAACCAAAAAAGGCCAAAAGTAATACAGTTTAGTAAAACAAAATGAATTTAAATTTCAGGAAGTTTCAATTTCCAATTTTTGAAGGATCTTGCAAAATAATTGAGTAATTTTTAGAAAGAAAAAAGAATTTGGGCCCATTAAAAAAATGCATTTATGAATATAACAATTTCCTGAAATAATCAAATTGTTGACTAAGAATTGAAAATGTTTGTTTTTGTAACCAAAGCTTAACATTATTATATGTAAATAAAGGAATGTTATTTATTTGTTTAAAGCACCTCTCTGTAGTTTTACAAGATGCACAATGAAACCTTTCTACCTTGTTTTGATGAAAGACAGGGGATCATATGTTTAGACTTTTTCTTGAAACTCTTACTCCAAAGCTAACATTTCTCATATATTCTTGGTAAAATGTAACATTTTTCTGTAAGCTGTAACTCTGGTATGTTTTTATTAAAATAAAATGTATAAACAAACAATGAACAAATGACTATATGTTGGACTGTTATTGGAAAATATATTTTTCATAAAATTGGTAAAACTTTCAGAAAAAAGCTTAATTTTGGGTGTTTTTATTCATAATAGAATTTATTTTGTTTTTGGGGAAATTTCATTTTCATAAAAAAATGGTCAGACTCCAAAATAAACTTTGAAAACTTTTTGCATCAATTAATGCAATCAAATAAATAAAAACAAAGAGAATGTCCTCAAATGTATTTTTTTAAGTTGGAATATTTGTGACTTTAGACATGTTTAAAAAACTATTTCCTCACATGTCAAAGCCGTAAAACAGGGAGTTAAAACAGTACCCAAGGAATGCAGAGTTGACACAACGTGTTGAAGTTTAGTCACACACTCGTCATTTCTGTTGTTATGTGTAGAGCAGGTCACATGTAGCTCTTTCATCCTTTCATTGTGGCTCTTTGGCTTTAAAGAAAAATGCTAATAATTTGCTATGTTTAATGTGTTTCAGTTTATTAGGTTTTGTAGAAGTTCATTTTTAGTATATGCTTAAAGCATACATTTCTGTCCTCTGCCGCACCTATGTGTCAAGTGCCAACGTTCTTAAATTATATAATTGTATTTCTGTGTGGAGTTCGCATGTTATCCCCGTCCATACGTGGGTTTTCTCCGGGGTGTCCGGCTTCCTCCCACCATCCAAAAACATGCTTCAGAGGTTAATTGGTGACTCTAAATTGTCCCTAGATATTAATGCTTGTGTGTATGGGTGTGTGATTGTGGCTCTGAGACAGACTCGTGGCCTGTCCATGGTCGGGTTAGTCTCCGGTAACCCCTTGACCTTGAACGGGACAAAACAGGTTCAGAAAATGGATGGATGGATGGCATTTACAGCAAAGATTAAAAAAAAAATCTACACCAATGTTTTCATGTTAATAATCAATTGTTAAAGGAGAAAAAGGAAAGAGGACCATTTTTATTCCATGTAAATCTGGTGCAGCAGGTGAATTTGACTTAGGGTTTATTTTATTCTGAAAGGAACTTATGTGTGCTGCTGTCAAAAGTAAAATAAATCAAAAATAAAACATTGCTCAATTATTGTAAATATTTAAAAGCTACATTGTATAAATAAATGGCTCAATAGTAACAAAAACATAAGTAAAATGTATTTTTCTAAACAGTGAAGTGGGACTTTGTGGCTCTCACTGAGCTTTGGTTAGTATAAGAAACTGGACCAAATGTTTTATTTTGGCATAAAAGGTTGCAGCCCCCTGGTCTTGTTGGATAGATTTATCACATTGTTCTGTTTTTGGACAGCAGGAAAAGAACATTACAGTAAAAAAAAGTCGGAAACAGTGCGTTTTGGAAGATATTTTAGAGCTTTATTCTCCATACTGCACTTTCGGGGCAGATTTACTACACTGGGCACATTAGCAAGTGGACGCAAATCAAAAATAGCACTAATGGGAGTGTTCAGTTGTGAATGGCAAGATTTTAACACTGTATTAATCAACAAAAACAGACTCAGTCAACTCATTTCAGCACTGACCAAAATAGTATTTACCCAGAGCATTGAATATTACGGGACTAGATTGCAAAAAAAAAAAAAAGAAAAAACGACCTGCTAATGAGCAAAAGCTTGTAATGAATCAATAACACAGGGATGGATTGCTTTCAATTGAAATAAAAGCTATGTCGGCACACACTACCTATAAAGTAAAGTAGTTTACATGCAGATTGTCTGGTTTGATTCACAAAATCCATTTAAATTCTTTGTTAACAGTTGTTAAACGTGAGAACAGGTAAATGAAACCTAGCATACAAAAAAAAAAAAAACTTTATGACCAGCTGTCCCTGTAGTTTGCCTATTAGGGAAAATACATAGCAACCTCTAAGAAAGTCTTCAATAATAGAAAACTGGACCAATGTACAGGCCTAATAGTTCTTGTCTATTAAAAGTTGTATGGCTTGGCATTCATGTTTCAATGATGCATCTATCTGTAACAGGAAGAGCTAAATTAAAGGGCTTGGGCTTTACTTGATTTCTTTTATGCAGAAAAAATTATAGGCAGTGAACCATTAAAAACAACATTAAGGTAGTCAGTTTGTACAAGTCAGTTAAATAAGACCTCTACATTATTTTTTAACCCATGGCCACACATGCAGCAGGGTGCAAAAATCCCAAGGATTAACTCTCCATTGAACCCTTTAAATGAATACTGATGGCCACTTCTAAATGCCAACATGGATTTTGCATTAAGTGCAATGAGATAGTAGTAAATCTGTCCCAGATCTCTATGTTCGAGTCACATTCACTACAAACACCCAAGAAAAAACACTTTTGAGTGAGCAGTAAGTGTGGAATGTTTTTCATATTTGAACTTTTGTGCTCCCTTAAATGATCCATTCTTTATAGCAATCACTAAGATGAAAGCAAAGCCAACAATAAAGATCTTTATTTCAAATAAAGTGCAAGTAGACTAATCTTCCTGACAGTAAAAAAAAAAGATATATATATATTAGACATTTCTAACCAACAAGGGGAAAAAAATGACTTAATATTGTTTTTAAATCAGTTTGTTTCAAATCAGATAATTGGAGCTGACCTGATAAGGTTTAAGAAAAATCATTGTAAAGGAACATATTCCCTGTTTTTTCTAAGTTCTAATTAACAGTCACATGAAGAACACAATATATATTTCATGGTAAGAGTGTACATTTTATATTTACTGCAACTATGAGACACAAAATGTTTAATCAGTCAGCCTATGGGGTGGGTAACAAAATGTGTTCAAGTTTGTAATGAGACTGTGAACCACTAGAGGGCAGTGCAATACAATGTTCTGCTGGAGCCTGTTTAAGTGATCAGAAAAAGCCAATTCCTTGAAGTAATCAGACAATTGTAAAAATCAAATCTAATTAATTTATCAAAATGTTACAAATTAAAAGGTAGTATGAATGTTTTACATGTTTAACTCCATTTTAGGATTGCTTTTCTACATGTTATGTGTATGTAAGAACTTAAGATTCCAACTTCCACTTGTTTTATATAAAATCTGTCTTGACTGAATATACACTGGACATGCCACAAGCTCCCTGCTCCACTGATCCACATATGTCTTCGTTTTCCTCGTCTGAGCTGGCATCTGGCTCAAAACTACAGATTATGCTGTGAACATGGAAAATCTTAGAACTCCAGGAACAATGTAATTATTAGTCTGCATGTATTTACTTTGTAGGAGGTGCATTTAAATGACTGACAAATCAGAGTGTATGACTGCAAGCTAGCACTACAACAGAAACCAGTTTAGGACTGTGGATTCACCTGCCGCTCTGGTTTTTCTCTACAAAAGCACATCTGTGCACTCGCATTCAAAAAAGTATCCGCTTCCATAATGAAAAAAAACCCCTCACATACAGTAAACAGATTTGAACAACCAAGGAAATTTGAGTTGATTGACATATTCAGTCATGTGAGTGAATATCTTAGGACATTTATAGTGTTAATATAAATTTACCTATTTTCAGACTAAAGATTTTGACCTTAAATTACAATAAAAAATAATAGTAATATTAATAATTGCACGGGATGCAGAAAATGACCCCTTCCTGTAACAATCAGACCTACATGTCCATTCGTACCTGAACACCTTCAAATTATTTGCATAAGTTATGCGTTATGTACAGTGGATAGATACAAACTACATGGTAAAGATGGGACACGGAAGATAAAATGTCAGGCAAATATATCTGTCAGTAAGTGAAGTCGTTGACTGAATCACCTTTATCCACTGCCACACTGAGAATTCAACAAGCTAAAGTTGCTAAACCTAACTGCCATTTCATGGATAAGTCTTTTTCTTAACAATAACCATGTTAACTGTTACACTTTATTACTATAAGCTCAAGCTCTTTCAAAGCCCTTCGATAAATAAACGATGACGTATGCTACATCCATGAGTGTCTTCCTGCTTAAACCAACACTCCACTTCATTTGTGCTTGAAACAAGTTCTACTGTTTCTAATGCAGTGCAGAGGATTTTTAACTGCATTGTTTTATTTTTCGGTATCACCTATTTCCTGGTCATACTGGTCCCTTTAAAAAAAGGCACTGCTATAAACACGGCCTCAAACAAACTCGTCGCCCTAACACATGATTACAACAGGAGTTGAGATTAAAATTCATTCCTGCGAATGGGAGATAAGCGCTTCGCCTCCACTGAGGGAGGCAGCCTTCAAGAATCGTCGGAAATAGACACAATCTAAAAACACACATTTGCACACAAACTTTTTTTTTTTTGCCACATCCACAGACGGAGAGCCTGCTTTGGCAATGTCTGACCATTTCACCCAGAAACCGTAAACCACTGAATAAAATCGAATTTCACACTGATGCTGCATGTAATCCTCGATGTAAATATGATAACGTGACATTGATAAGCTGTAAAAAAGAGAAAGGCCTGATTTGGAGATAGAGTGACAGATTTGGTAATCACAGTTTGCAGCATGTTTTGATCAGTAAAGCACTTTTTCCCCTGTTCTACATCCGTTTCATGCGTTCATTCCGACCTTCACAAATACATCTGATAAAGTGTTAAACATAAGGAGTCCTTTCAATAGATTACTCATGATAGAAAACCTACAAGTCACCCTTACAACATGTACTTTGCACCATTTTCAAGTTATATTCATTAAATTGATTTAGAATTAATAAATACCACTTTATATACTCTGAAACGGGAATGTACACTGCTTTAAGTGCTTCCAAAAAGGCTTTTTTTCTCCACACCACTGTTTATTTAAGAACCCAGAGGGGGGGTCACATTTTCGGCAGGCTGCTACCTGCTGCAGTTTTTTCAAGCAGCGACCCTGCAGGATTCTGGGTTGCCGCTGCAGTGCCAGCAGCTCCTCGAGCTCCGGCTGGAGTATCAGATTTTCCTGCGACGCCTCCCTGCTTCTCCTCTGATGACTTAGTCTGCTGTTCTTTGCTCTTGGCCCCCTCCTGAGAGCCCAGCTTGATTGGCCCCAAGACATTTTTGGCCACCGTGGTCAGCTGGCTGACGAAGCTCGTCTTGTCACCCGGGGAAACGGGCCGCGACTTGCAGAGGGAAGGTCCACATAGGGATGGTGTGACCGCTGTAGGAGATGGGGAGGGAGAAGGAGAATGCTCCTCAACCACCTCCAAGCGACATTTGTCCTCCCAGTCCAGCGTCCCCCTGTAGCAGTTGACCGAGCCCAGCCCCTGCCTCACTTTGCTCAGCGAGAGCGGCTGCCCGTGTGAGGGAACGACGGGAGCGAGGACCCGAGCAGAGAGTTTGGGGCTTTTGCTCCCCAGGTCTGAAGTTATTGTGTCACTGCTGTCCACGGTACCTGACACTTTAAAAGTTTTGTTCATGCTCAGATGAGCTCCTGTTCCTGCTGAGCTGATGCCAGTAGACTTATCTGGAGCAGGAGAGCTCTTGCTCAAGACAGTAGCTACTAAACACAACCTACTTTTGCCCTCTCCATCCTGTTTTGCTCCAAGTTTGTCCCCCAACAGCTCCTCTTGAGGATTTTTACTGTTAGATAAACTCTTGGCTGCTTTTGATTCTTGTTGAGGTATGTCTGCCTTACTTTGACAAATCTTCTCCCCGCCTAAACTTCCAGTGGTTTTGACAGGACTGCTTGGACTTATAGCTTTAGAAGTTTCTAAACTTACCCTGGAACTCTGAGGGCTAAAACTCCTCTCACTTCCAAGAGACTTTCTTGTCAGAGACGATTGGCGTTCTGCTCCTCCAGCTTGAGTTTTAACAACCCCAGTGTCCCTTTCTTTCTCCCGCTCCCTCCCTCTTTCCCTCTCCTCCCTGTCTCTTACAGCCAGCAGCGTCTCCCTACTGAGTGGAGACTCCTGCCTCCCGAGTCTCCTCACAGGCTTCAGCACGCCCGTTTCTGGGGCATTGAAGGATGAGGTCAAGAGGGGCGGATTTGGAGGTAAATTTTCTCCCTCTGTCTCCAACAGACTTTGGAGCCCAAGCTCACAGAGGAAGGCATCCTTTCGGTACTCGGTGTGCTGCACCTCCAGGCTGTGTTTCCTCAGCAGACCTCCGAGGCCTCCTGTTGAACTGGACTGGGTTAACGGTGAGCCCAGCTTTTCTGCTGACTGCACCCGTTTGAGAAGAGGAGATCGTGGCGGCTCGGCGCTTTTCGGCCTTGGACGAACCACTGGCGGGGAAGAGTGGAGCTTGACAGGGAAAGACTGTGTGGTGTTGGAGCTCCCTATTGTGTGGCCTGGCAACGGCGGCGGGGAGGATTGGGTTGGGGACGGCGTGTGGGCCAGCGGGGACAGAGGGATGTTACCAGCAGATTTGCATCGGGCAGAGCGATACTGGCGATGGAGTTTCGGGGAGAGGCCATGCAGGGAGCTGGGCCTCATGTGCTGAGACGGAGAGGGGGAGTTTGGAGTGCTGGAGGCTGGAGAGTTGCTCTGGGAGGAAGCACCTGAAGAGTATCAGAGTAAAACACAAATTTGGGCTCAGTTTGATGTAAATACACAAGATGGGGACCACATTTCACTTTGCATGCCTCAGTTAAAAATTTCCAGTGAATGTACCCAAGTATTGGGGCTCAGGGTTAGAGCGGTAACCCTGAGTTGGGGACCGAGTAGACAAGCTGTGAGTGGGAGAGCCAGGAAGACTTTCACTGGAGGACAGAGAGCGATTCAAAGAGGACAGACTGCGGCTGGTGTGGAGAAGGTTGGACTGCTTTGTGATCTTTCGGAACAAGGAGCTGCGCTTCTTACTGTACATCAGACACAGAGAAAAAAGAGAGAAAAAACAAAATAAACATGACAGTGTCTTAAAGTCCCATTCCAATCATCTTTTGTTGAAATGCTCCCAGTGGTCTTTTAATGCTGTTTCCAGCCAAAATAAAAATCGTTTTCAAGGACATAATTTCTGCAGAGAAGCAGTAGTGACTCTCTCCCGCTAGCTTACAGCCCCTCACAACCCTATGCTAACATTACCGGTGCAACAAAAGGTGCGAGCAATTTTGAAGCTATCCAGCCGTCCAGTTTTGGGCCAGATGCCAGCTGAGATGAGGAAAATAAAGACGCTAATAGTTCTATTTGTCTGCAAGATGATGCATCAGAATGAAGAAGAACAGGGAGCTTATGGCCTGCCGATTGTAGATTTTACATAACAACTAAAAGCTTTTTCAAACGGTATTTTTTCCTCCGCTCCTGATTCACAAAAATTTGAATAAATAAATACTAAAAAAATGCAATTTTAAGCTTAATTTTCTTTATACGTCTCCTCTATCATGGGAAAAATGCCACAGGAACATATTAAAAACAACAAACACTATTTTTATTGGAGTGGGTCTTTAATGAAATGACATTTCAGTTGAATTGGTCAAAGAAATAGCCCTTACCTGTCCTGTCCCTCTTTTCCCATTGCCCTTTTGTTTCGTCGAGCCATCTTACACTTGTAGCTAGCCTTGCGAGCAGGGCCCACTTTAATGGAGGTGTTCTCAAAAGGAGTAGTAGTCACCGTCACCTTGTTACCGCTCTGTAAAAGTCGAATAAATGAAGAAAAAGAAAAAATATCTTTGATGCTGAAGGTCACAATAACCTTTTTTTCAACACCAACCTGAATGGAACTGCTCATACTAACCTTAAGAATGAGTTCTACTACTTCAGTGTGGACCAGACCATGAACAGGTTCTCCATTGACATGAGTGATGAGGTCACCTGCACACAGGCCAGCCTCCTGGGCGGGGCCTCCATCCTCCACATGCTGCCAGTACAATCCAAGAGGTCAGAACACATTTACTTTACTTTCTTTTCTTTTTTTGAAGGTGTCCCATAATCTTCCATTCATCTTCTTCGCTCATCCAGGACCGGGTTGCAAGGGCAGCAGTCTAAGCAAAGATGCCCTAGACTCTCTCCAGCCACTTCCTCCAGCCCCTCTGGGGGGAACCCAAGACATTCCCAGGCCAGCTGAGAGATGTAGTCTCTCCAGCGTGTCCTGGGTTAATTCCGGGGCCTCTGCCCAATTCAATTCAATTCAATTTGTTCACATAGCCCAATATTACAACACAGTTGTCTCAATTACAACAGTTGTCACTATATATATATATATATATATATATATACTTTTGTGAAAGTAACACTTTATTGCTAAAATCATATATTTAAAGGTTATAAGACCCTTTCAAATTCTACCTCTTTAATTGTGTTTCTGAACCTTTAAAAAATCCTAACAATCTTAATATAATGGTTTATTTAACCATTTATTAAAAGAATTATCCCCTCTAAATGTCAAGAAACAACAAAATTCAACTAAAAGCCAAATCGAATTCAAGGTAAATTAATGTTTTTGTGTCATTAACATCCATCTATTTGGGATCCAAACATTAAAAGTTTATTTTAGTCATAAAGCTTATTTCTTTTATATCTATCACCAAATAAAATGTTTTTTTGCCACCAGCAGTCACACACGAGTGAGAAAAATGACCATTTGACCAATGTCCCGATGGAGCAGTAAGCAGCAATCAGAAGAAAAACATCTGGGAATTTAAAGTGACTCGTGTTTGTGTTCTTTTTAGGCCCATTAGATTAAAAAATAATAATAAAAAAACATGAAAACTGAGTTTTTAGAATAAATCTCTTACCCAGACAATATGGTGCACACTGTAGACATCACTGTCTCCAATGTAAACCCTGATGGCCCTGAGAGTAAAGCCGTACTTCTTTCCTGAGCGATGGATTGTGATGGGGGAGCGCAGCACACTGACTGCAGGGAAAAAGTCTCTGCTGGGCGAAGAGTCACGTGATGAAGGGTTGGAGGTGAAAGAGTTGGGGGACATGGGGCTGGCCAGTGGGGAAAACCCCCCATGCTGCTCCACTGGATGCATAAAAGAGATGAATTCATGTATCAAGAATCCTTCATCTGTTAATGGATCCGAGTTTTTGCTGCCTCTCACCTGATGGGATGATAACAGACAGAGTGGTGGCAGAGGCAGACTTGATGACTTTATTTCCGGATCTGGAGTTGCGTTTCTCTCCGTCACCAGACAAGTGTTGGTGGCGTGCTCGGCGGAGTACCAGGTCATTGGCGGCTCGGGGACCCAGAGAGTCATAAAGAGGAGTCATCACGTCACGGCTAGCAGCTGCAGGACCTGGAGATACGGTAATGTCTGAGCTTACACTTGGGGTCTCCAGAATTTAACTATTTAGGAGTCAAAATCGTGAAGAGATGGCATCTGAAAGTCCCACCCCAATCATCTTTTGATCTATAGTAAAAGCATTCTCAGTGGTCTTTTAATTATGATTGTACAGTTTTTAGCTTAACAGAAGTGTCATTTTCTAGGACAGTTTCTGCATTGTAGCAGCAGTTTATTAGAAATTCGGCCCCGAGTTGTGGGTGGGACTGTTGGCACGGAGAAAGCCATCAGAGTGGGTCTTTAAAGAGTACTAAATGTGAGGATGGAACTAATATGACACAGCATAAATCATTCTCAGAGCTGAATCAGGATTTTTTTGTGCCATCCTCACTGTTATTCTCCTAACCTGCGAGCGCACCTGCTCCGTTGATCTCCTTGGCTCGCTGTTCGAGCAGGCTAGGTGATGGAACCGTGGTCCCATCTAGCGATGTCCCTCTGATTCTCATGGCGTTCTGACGGGAGTGAACGTCTGGATCACCTTCCAGAGGTGAGGAAAACCGGTAGGTATCCATCAAAGCTGAGAAACGGCGCCTGGCACCAAGAGGAGGGCTTGCATCTCCTTCCATGTGGAGAGACTCTGAACAGGACAGCCGCTTCCTGTAGAAGAATGTCCTGTATGACTTTCACTCTTCAGTCCTTTATCGGCTTTTTCCTATGAATTCTTTTTTTTACTTTAGCATTAAGCGTAAAAAAATCAAAGTCTTTAAAAGCAAAACTAATATATTCTTTATTCATCAGTGCTTTCTGCTTAATTCATTGGTTAAAATTGATATATTTATAAATTGTTGTTTGTTTGGCAAGAATTTCTTGTAAATAGCGTTTACTCATTTTTATTTCAGTTAAAGTCCATACATTTAACTATGTCATTACATTTTCCATTCTAATTAAATTTAACGGCTTTTATTTCTCATGCGGCTTATAAAAACTGTCAAAATTTGTCTGAAATATTTAAGAATAGGTTTTGTGCACCAAATAAAACAGCTGAATGTTAAAAGTGGTGCAAATATATTTTGTCTGGTATAAGGTTAAGAAAATCAAATTTTTCAAAGTAATACATTCTGTGAGGCTGCATTAAACGCTTAAAGGAGGAAGAAAGTATGAATTGACTTTATCCTAATAAATGTAGAGGGGATTTCAGTCCATACTTGTTTGAGAAAAATCAAATGAAAATGGAGTTATGTGGAATGATGATTAGTGTCTGCAGCATTTTTTTTATGTCAGTTATGTGCCGTGCATAAAAAGTAGACCGTATCAACATGGATTCAGATGGAAGTTTCTACTTTCAATTTCAGTTCTCAACTTCTGATGAAATCTGGTGAAAGTCTGTCTTTTACGAAAGCAGCATTTTAAAAAATGTCTGCATTGTTGAAAAATATTTGTTAAAAAAAATTACATTTCGACAGCTTTACTGTAAAGTTGTTTTCCACCAAAGTGTTGTTATTTTTTCCTAGTAGGTGAAAAAAAAATTTCACATTGGGAAGCAGTTAAAAACAACACCTCAAAAACACATGCCAATAAAACACTTCTCACATCTCAGGAGATCCGGTCTTCCAGCTTTTGTCCCTCATGCCAAAACTGCCCAGGCTTTCTCTCTTGGTCATCTTGTCCTCTCGTGCTCCCTTGTGTTCCCGACGCGACACGGAGGTTGAAGCTTTTTGCTCCAGCTGTGAAAGGTGCTCCATGCTGCTGTAGACCTGCAGGAGGGCACAGATGGTCCATTCAATATTCCGCCTTTAAGGTTTTGTTGCACTGGGCATCATCCATATGTTTTGAAAAATGTGCCTAAATGTGCTGCTCTTTGTAAACTAAATAGAACTAAAAGATTGTGATCCTATAAAGTTCTGGGTGGGATGTTGGAGCCAGGACTGTATGAGATCATGTCTAAAGTGGCTCTATTCACTTCAAAAAAAGGCCCCATAGACAGTCATTGGCAGATTTTTTTTTTAAATAAGCAAAATAATGACATCAAAAATACAGTTATATCAGTTCTGTTTTAGGATTAAAACAAGTTTGCAAAGACGCTGCATCAGAATCACAAGATTAGCTGATGTCAGTTTATCTGCCCCTTTGGCAACAATTCTTCTCGCTATCTTATCCTCCTCTCTCAGCCATCATTTCCTCTCATGCTCATCTGATCCTCAGTCAGTAAACATTTATCAGGCTTGTAATATAAGAATGAAGTCATTTTTATGGTCCATTTTCTTAATGCAAATATTGACATAGCTTGGCAGTGCTCCCTTTAGTATCAGTATATTAAACTCATTTGCAAAGAGTACTCTAAATGTTTTGTCTATGCAATATATTAGAAGAACTTTGTTTTTCCTACATTAAATTTTAATTTATTACATTTTAGACCTTTTTTTTTCTCTACTCAGTTTATTAAACTGAAAGTTGTGCTTGGAATTTAGGATGTTTTGCTGCTTTTTTTTAATTTGCTATAAATCCTTTAGACAAACTTGGCCGAAAAACTGTGTTTTCCAAGTAAATTGAATTGAGCTAAACTTTACAAGGTATTACAAAGAACAAGATCTATTAAGTCTCATTTTTATCCAAAATTAGTCTTTTATGCAAGCTTGAAAGCACTGAATGATTCTCAAGTAACGGACACAGGGGTGTGAGGGGTCAAGCACTTTTTGTTGCTGCTGCATTGTTGCTGCTTTTTAAATAAAGTTTGATTTTGAAAACAGTAATTGATAAATGGAATTTGCAACAACGGCAAAGTGCGCATGGAATCAGCATATAGTGCAACTGTTCAACCAGTCAGGGTTTTGGGTTTCAGTCCTTAAAAAAGCATGAAATCTACATCTTTTGATTAAGTGCTAGTGCACTGAATGTGCCAGCTAGTGCTTTTTCACTGATTATGTTTTCTTTGTTACTCCTGCCAGAGTGACTTACAGTGCTTTTCAACATTTACATTTAAATTCTGACACACTGTCTCCCGCATTATTATACTGATGTTGAAAATGTGCTGGTAAAAAAAATCAGACACTTGTTTAACAAAAGCCACTCTTCAAACACTTGAGGTGACAATGGATTCGTTGTTATCACTACTTTCTCATGACCTGACCCATTCATCACTGCACTCTTGGTCTTCTTTCTGGAAACAAAATTGAAATGAATTGACTTCCAGCTCCAGACAAACGGGAGAAAGAAGAAAAACTTGCAGAACTGACTTCAACATCCACACAGTTACTATGGCAGGTTTCATTACAGTCACATATCCCAAAATGCCACAGCGTGATGACCTCAATGTAAGTTTTTCAGCAAATTTGGCAGGTGGCAGCATTTGTAATCGGGAGGTGGCAGTCCCATTTTTACACGCTCTACGGTGATCTGTCGATTTCAGATTGCCACGGCCTGCCCCCGTGCTGCTGTCGCGTACAGTAGCTGCGCGGGAACTTGACAAGGGCTGTTGATATGGGCCAGGGGCCAGGCGATGACCAGATGTCAATCTGGTGAACCTGGCCACCGTGGGTCCTGCATATAATGGGGCAGCGGCATTGATGCTGCACAAACTCATCATGGCATTTATATCACCACAGCAACTCTGAGACTTGCATATTGACGGCTTGCGGTTGGTGCTGAGGAGAATATGAAGAAGAACATTGTGCTTTCTTGGGAGGCATGTTGTCTAAAAATGTGTGAATTAAAAAGATTATAATGTTTGCTTAAATCTCAGTCACAAATGACCAGGGGTGCAAAGTGTCCCGCTTTTTATAACCCCCCGGGCTACCGGTCACCTGGCGATCCGGCTGCCACCACCCTGTGGCCACCCAGCTGTCACCTGATTTCGTTATGGCGTCATTCCTGACACCCAAAAGGCGCCATCTATCAACGATTTTCCAAAAAAATCAGGCAGCAGCACAAAATCCTGAAGATTCTGCCGATGCCTCCCCATAATGGCAGTTGTTTTGTGATTGTAGCATCACTGTTGCGGGGGTAGGACAGCAAGAGGAGGCAGTGATGGAAGCCCCACCGCATGCTCAATTGTGCACAATGGAAACAAGCTGAAGATCCAGCTAAGTTTCCTTCTTCATTTCATTTGAGAAGTACCACAGAGGTTTAACACATTATGTTAAGATAAAAAGACACACTCACTGAAAGCTGATTTATGAAAAGTTCTTCTTTCTAATCCAAGCTTAATCATGTAAAAGTCTTTTGGAGTCATGGAACTGTTTGTGCACAAACCATTAAGAAGCTTCCAACATTTTCCATGGGAATTAAGAAGCTAAGTGGCAGCTTGGTGCCTCTAATCGAATACACCTAATGAATGAATCATCAGCCACTTTAAAAGGACAGTCTACCATTCTGGAGATGTGAAGCTAGGAAAGAGACTAGCAGCAAGGGTTTAAAGGCTGGTTTGGTTTTAAATGAAAAAGCGTATTTCAAAGAAAAGCTCTGAAAACAGGAACAAAGTACAGTCTGTACAGTGTATATGCGTCTATATTCTCATACTTTACACTTTATGAGAAACTATAGACGCATATACACTGAACAGATACTCTCCGATGTCCCCTATGGGATTCTGAAGGGCAGAAAATGAGGTCTGAATTGGGATGGGTACATTGACTGCAGCCCCTCTTTAAAAAAGTTCTAAAAATGACCAGGTGGTGAGACAGAATAAAGAGAGAGTTTGGTCTGCCCACCTGAAAATCAAAACCACAAAGCTCTGATGTGAGATCTAATAAAGAACAATTAAAAAAAAAATTCCAACCACAGCTTTTAGGAATAGGAAGCAAAAAATGTTAGTTGATGCCTGGCTTTACTTATTTTGATGTAAAATCTGACTGTTCACTTTAGGAGTCAATAAAAAAAAAATGTTCTTTTGTATTTAGCCTCAGTGGTATTTTGAAAAACTGTGACATTTGATATTTCCTGGTTTGAGCCGAATTCAGGAAAAGACTTAAGAGCAGAATGCCTGAGTTGACCTCACTGAGCCTTTCCTCTGCAGCACAAACTACAAGCAACATTAAAACTCTTAGCAAAAAGTAGTTGATTTCATTAAGTATACTTGAGTTTAAGTATAAGTATAGAAAACATACATACTATTGACTATGTAGCCTATGTGTAATGCAGGAAGTATACTAACTGAATACTTTCTACAGATTAAATTGTTACATTTAAAGTTCACAATAAATAGATAGTATACGAAAGTAAACTTCAACTATTCTTCTTTACATTTAGTTTAGTCTATACACTTGTAGTATACTTAAATAGACTACTTTTTGCTTAGGGAAACATAACAACATTAGGGTGAGTTTATCTTTTATACAGAAAATCAAGATTTTTTTTTTAAAGACCCACTTTGACGAAAACAGCAAATTTTTTATTTATTTATTTTTTAACATGTTCTTGTGCCATTTTTCTGATGATGGAGGACTTGTATAAACAAAATTAAGCTTAAATTGCATTTCTGAGTATTTCTTTATTGAATGAAAACCAGACAAAAAAATTCTGTTTGAAAATGCTTGTAGTTGTGACATAGAAGTTACAATCAGGGGGCCACAACCTCCTTGCTCTGCTCCATTCTGATGCATCCACTTGTAGACGACTAGATCAATGTATATCTCAGTTTTCCTCCTTGTCTGAGCTGTCATCTTGCTCAAAACTGTACGGCTGGATAGCTCCAATATTGCTCACCATTTTTAATGCAAAGGTAATGTTAGCTTGGGGGTGTGAGGGGCTGAAATCTAGCAGGTGAAAGATTGATAATGGGAAATGGGAGCAGGCTTTCTGCACGCCAACAGTCCCGTCCACAACTCAGAGGCAAATTTCTAGAGAACTCCTGCTGCGCTACAGAAACTATGTCTTAGAAAACGAAACAAATTTTTGATTCTGGCTAAAAACGACATAATCCTAATGAAAACACCACGGGAACGATTTCAAAATAGATCCAAATCTGATCGGAGTGGGTCTTAAGAATAAATAACAGGTTTATGATTCTTCATGTTTGGTTCTTGCTTTCAAGTACTTTCAATTAATCAGTATACCACACTTTAGCATTTACAATGATAAAGGTTTAGAATTTTCCAGATCTCTGTTATTAGCCATACGATAAATCAGAATCAAAATTACACAGGTGGAGATTTGAACAAAATATTCACTCTAAGATTATCGAATGTATGCTTTGCTGGCCAAATATCTGCTATAGGTTTAAGCAAAAGCTGGTTTGAGCCTTCCAGCTTCTGGTATGTGGCTTAAAATAAAAATCAGCAGAGAAAAAGAAAAGATTTGGCATTTCAGAAGCTCTTACAGAATTCATTAACACCATGTTTGAGACCCTGGTCTACCCACAGGAGCCTCTCTTTGCAGCATGACCTATTTCATCCTAACACCACTTTTTTAAACTTTTGAACAGCCAGGTCACATAACTTCAAGTGCTAGGTGAATGTCTGAGTGATAACTTGACAGGGTATGAAGACAATGTAAGCTGCGAGGTTTAAAACAGGCGAGGCGAGAGGTAAAGTCGTACCTTACTGAAGCGAGGAGAACAGGAGGAGAACCGTCTGATCTCCACCGGTTCATCATCGTTGGTGTCATCCTCGTCATACGTGTTGATGTGCTGATAACGATCTGAGCGAGCTGGCAGAGATAAGAGCGAGGGAAGAGCATGCGTGACTGCACACCTCGTAAACTTCACCTTGATGTAGGCTATAGATGTGCAAAACCAAACAAGCTTACTGTCAAAGTAGCTAGTGTCTTCCTCGGACTCCAGGTGAGGGATGAACTCTGCTTTCTGCCTCAGCAGGCTGTTCCAGTCCAGCTCACTAAAGAATGGGTGCTGCTTTACCTCAAACGCTCCACCTGGTGGCATGGACACAAAGAACGCAGAACGGCTAAGGATGATAAGCATGTGGATAGAATAATCTCCAGTTTTTTAGAAACATTTCTGTCATATCCCTGTGATTGAAGGAAGTGTTAGTTGTAACATACTTTAGCTTAGCACACTTTTACTATCTTTCTTTAAGTTCCTGAAGGATGATCTAGAATAGTTTTCAGAATCATTTTGCCTTCAGGACTGAAACTTTTTATGAAGAGGAATTAACTGTGTAATCAAATATTTTAAACATATTTCATCCTTTTGTGCACAAGATGTTTTCAAAACAGTCCACAGGTTTTTTCCCCCACAGCAACGAAGAGCTGTTTATCCTGCAGTTCACAAAACTCATCAAAGAATTCGTGATGTTCAATAATACCTACCTTTTCTGGTTTCTTTTTCAGTTTCATTTTTTAACATTTTATTTTGATTTATGGAAATTACTTTTGTATTCTGAAATTGTTTTTTTTTTCACGTTGTAGTTTCTAGAATTTTGTTTTGATATCTTTGTGATTTGCACTTCAGGGCCACCGTACTAAACAGATCCTGTCTCCCAAAATTGATTTATAACCTAAGTGACAGTCTCTTACTTAAATGCATGTTTCTGCAAAGTCTGTTCAAAAATCCTTATTAATAGTTGCTCAGTTTTCTACAGCTTTTTAAAGACTGAAACTATTTTTAGCTCATAGTTGAAGTTCAGTTCCTCTCCGGGAGTCTTTCTATTTAAACCTTTTTGACAAAAACAAAAAAAAAGTTTTTACTAGTGTGGTTAGGCTCGTCTCACAGGCACTGCTTTTGCCTTTTCTACCTCAAAAATAAATTTTTATATCAATACTCAGAGAAATAAATCTATAAAGGGACCGTGTGCTGATTGGATTTTTTTTCAGTGTTATTGAAGGAATTAGTGCAGGTTTGAGACTTCTTTAAAATGGCAGTACTCTATCACTCAGGAGGCTTTGCCTGTCTTTTGCTTTCAAGCAGGAGCTTTTGTCGATCCGTGCCACTTGAAGGTTTTTTAACTTTCAGAAAATACAACTGATCTATAGTGCTGCATAAAAATGTAAGTGAAAACTCCTTTCTTTAACTCCACTTTGCTCTGAAAGAGTAAAAAAACTTTTTCAACAATCTTCTGAAGTGTTTGAGAGCAACTGTTCTTTAGTAGCTCTCTCAGTCTTTAAACTTTTCTTAATGCGATTCATTTTTATGATTTATCTTAAAATAATTCTTCCTTAATATTTAACAGATACTCTTTGGGATTTGATGATAAATTAAAATAAAAAAATATAAATAAGAAAAAAAAATCTTGTTTTAATTTTTTTAATTAAAAAATTAAAAACAAATGACAAAATTATAAAAAATTTTAATAAGAAATTTCAGCAAAAAAGAGGCCACAAACTCAAAGAATGAACTTCTTTCCCCCCATACCAAAGATATAGATGCTTTTAAATAATCAGATTAAAACAATGAACTGAAAATGGGAAAAAAAGCAACATATACACCTGAAAAAACATAACCAATAGGACTAATTTGAATCAAATATACCTAACCCTAACCCCTACAATTTGATCCTGATCATCACTACACTTCTATTTCTGTACATAAAGGATTTATCATAACATTTTAAAAAGTAGCTCTGTTATAAAATAAAAGTTTACAGCAGTACCTGTGCCCAGCCTTAAAAGAGGGTTGGTCTGCAGAAGGGCAGAGATGAGGGCCTGGGCATCTGCTGGTAAAACTTCATCCCCCTCTGGCCAAACTATGTCATCTTCAGAGAACATAAAAAAGAGCAATATTTCAGAAAAATGCATTATATTAATATTAATCAAACAAATATTTATTGTGGTTAAATTTCCTTAAGGAATGTTTTTGATCATTTGGGTTTTGGTTGACAAACCTGTGATAACCTGTCCAAACAGCTCCTCGGGTGTATCTCCAAAGAAAGGCACCAAGCCCACCAGGAACTCATACAGGATGATACCCATGGCCCACCAGTCCACAGGCTTACCATAGCCTTGCCGAAGAATGACTTCCGGGGCAATGTACTCTGGAGTGCCGCAGACCTGCAGGCAATCATGGAGAGAACAAGATTGAAAACAGGAAATCTTTGCAGTTTGAGAAAAGCAGTTTAAAACCACATCACCCAAAAAAGTTTTAAAAAACTAGTTTTGTTGTAAAAGAAAATGTAATTTTTGTTGCAAAAAAAATATTGAAAATACCAAATATAACATTTCTACGAGAAGATAAAAGGCTGACCCTTTTGCATAAACTTGTAAGCATATAGGAGCAGACAAATGTAGCTCCACAGAGTTCTGACAATTACTTTGAAAGCCCTAAAAGAAATGAAAATGAAATATTCTCAATATTCTTACAGCAGCATGCACTGCAGAAAAGCTGTCTTTTAAAACCAGATGAAGGAAAGCAAAACCCCTTTAATAAATCATTTGTGTCATGGCTGTGTTCGCTCTAATGATCATGCAGTATGTTCTGTTGTGTACATCTGAGGATATAAGTCCAAGGATTAAACACATGCACTCCTGTTTGTGTTTTACACACCATTACGAACTTGCAAAGAGAAATTCTCCCTCAGATCGAAATCTCCACAAAAAGACATGAAAGCAAATCTGCTCTGCAGCGACCACATATGTGAGTTGATGAGCAGCAGAGAAACAGAAGCCTACTTCCACACAGGAGGGCCAGCCTGACTACAGTTTAATTCACGGCATAAACAAGAACTGTAATCGCAAAATGAGTTTGTTAAAGAGATAGAGAAAACATTAATAATTGAGGCATCCAGGCTGAACAGGAAGTGCCGTAATGCATCTTTATTATTAGCTTTGGTGGAGGCTTCAGAAGCATTGCATGCATGGTTGCAGGAGAAGAAAGGAACTTTTAAATGGTTGTGGATTTTTCAGACTGACTCCATCTTTTCTTAGTAAGGTATGGTAGAAAACCTAACACATACTGCTAATTTGTTGCTGGTCTATGCATTTTTAATGTGATAAAATCTACAATCTTCAAATCTAACTAGAAATTCAAAATAAAACCAATTATTTTTTTCTCAATTTCTAAGAATAAAACAAATTTTAAAAAAAAATTCAATCAAATAAAAGTAAATTATTGTCCCTGCACATCTTTCCTTTTATTTATTACTTCTAGTGCAGATTTTTAAAATTACTTGTTGCTTTTACTTTCAAATTCTTTGGGCCAGTTTATACTATATTGCGAATTTTCAATCACTTGGGGTCGCATTGGTTGCAAAGCCATTGGAAGACGATTGCTGCAAAATGTGAACAAAGCTTATGACATCATCCACACTGGAATTTTACGCTATTAGTACAATCACGTGCATATTTAACGTAATTTACTTTTAGTGAGTAGAAGACACGATGGAACAAACTCGATCCAGATAATTGCCGTCCTCGTGTCCCAGGATTTTGAAAACAAGGCCGTTACTACATGCAACTACAACTTCAGCTATTCCATTAGACTTTGGAGCAGGTAGCAAATCTTTTCAAATTAAATTTTTTTTCTTTTGTGTCGTTATTTGGTATGTTGAGGCTTTTAAAAATACAAAAAAATACCTGAAGCACCATCTACCTTGCCTGCACCATTAATCAACCACAAACCTGTTTATATTGATGTGAGCATCTTCAGAATAACTTTTCATGTAAAAAAATAAGCAATCTTTCTATAGAAATAAAAACAAAATCTCAAATGTATCTATATATCCCCATAAATAAAATAACAAATCACTGAAACACTGGAGAAAATCACATTAGGCTTAAAGAGTATCACTCAGAAGTTTGTTGCAGTTATTGTGGACAGTCGCAAGAGAATCTGGCCGACCGTAGTATGAACTAGACCACACGATTGTAGTATGGGATGCAATACGATTGATGGGATGGCTGTTCGCTATGAAGAATAAACCACCATTTAGACTCATTTAGGCAACCTTTTTTATTGATAGTTTTTTTTTTTTATTCCTAAACACTCATTCATGATAGGAATAAATTTAATAAATGGTTCGAAATGGCTTCATCTGGACATTTCCTGAATACATGAAATATTTTAAGTCAGTCTTTTAAAAACACTGGGTAATATTTAAAAAAAAAAACGTTACAAGAATAAATACCTGTTATTTCAGATGGACAAATTTGCATCTTCATGAAGATTATTTCAAACATTGATTTGAATTTGTTTATGTAGCTGTGAGTTTGTTTTTTAAGTTCATTCCAATTTTCCCCTCATTTAGAGGTTTAATGAGCACGACATTGTCATTCTGTGTCCTCCTAGTTATGTGAAGTAATGCTTTGTATGTGCATCTTGTTGTTGGATGATAAAAAATATCTGAATCTGACTAACTTTATGTCTGATAGTATGATCACTGGTGTTCTGAAACACTAATATCCCATGAAATTACACATTAATTAAGTGGATTAACACTTAAAACATGCAAAAATGTAAAAAAAAAAAAAAAAGCAAAACAAAACAACAACAACAAAAGAAGAAGAGGGTGTGCTGTCTTGTTTGTGGTAAGGTAGATTTGATTGAACTTTTGTTCTTGCTGACTGTACCTGTTTGTCCAGAAATTCTCTGGCATCTTTCTCTATGTGTCCTTCATAGAGGTTGGTGGTGAGGCTCATTAAGCCCATCTTTGACAAACCGAAGTCCGTGAGCTTGATATGTCCCATGGAGGTGATCAGGAGGCTGTGAAGACAGAGAAGAAAACCATCAACAACCGATATTTCTATTATTGTAAAACCTAAAATAGCCAAGTGTGTGGAGACTACAATCAAAAACATCTAATGCCAGAAGAGAGGAGTCAGGAGGCATTTAGGTGCAATTAATTTTCCTCACTGCAGCAGAAGAGGCTGCAAACAATTATGGCTTCATTAAGAAACACAGAGAGTAACTATTAGAAAACTGGTGCTTGTCTGCAAAACAAAAATTGTTATTCACTATAAAGTGGATAATCCCTTTTAGTTTAGTCCCACAGGAATCCATTTGTTTACTTGTTGCAGCCAAGGATGCTTTTTTTTTTTTTTAATTATTTATTTACATAATTGCTGTATCTTTTGTTTGCTTCATGATCTGTTTTTTTTTTTAAACTTGATTTCTCTCTTGACTTAAAATCATGATTCCTATCAGCATATCACCCGGTTTCTTCTGAGTTTTCTTCATTGAGAAACGCATTCTCATCTTCAGCACCTGTTCTGTTGACTTTCCTGGCCTGCAGTCTCCAATTATTTTGTTCATTTTTCTGATTTATTAAGTTTATTTTCACTCTACTCCTTTTCTTCTTGTGTGACCTTTCATTTGAACAGCACTGTGTTTATTGCTAACTCTTTCTCTCACAAACAACTTAGAGAATGGCATGATTAACTGGGTTCTATAGACACTAGTTCAGAGTTTCAAGAAGAAAAATAAAAGGATCTTTGTTTAGACACTTACTTATCGGGTTTTAGGTCTCTATGAACAATACCATAGTTGTGCAGGTACTCCAGAGCTAAAACGGTTTCAGCAAAATACATCCTTGCCAGCTCCACAGGAAGAGCCCCAATGTTTTTCAACAACGTGGCACAGTCACCACCTGAGAGAAGAGGAAAAACACTTAGTATTACCTCACCAAGGCCTTTTTAGAGATCTGACCAACAAGAATCTTGAAAAATAAGATGGAATGAAAAATCCATCCATGTTCTGTTACTGCTTCATCTTGCTAGGGGTCACGAGGGATGCTGGAGCCTATTCCAGCTACCTTAGAAGGGAGTTAGGGGACACCCTGGACAGGGGGGTGTCAAACTCCAGGTATTGAGGTATAGTGTTCTACATGTTTTCCAACCAACCTGCAATTGAAGCTCATTGACTAAACACACCTGATCCAGGAGGCAGGATTTCTGGAATACCAGCAGTAGTCTGGCCTTTGAGACCTGGGGTTTGATGCCTCTGCACTTGGACAGTTTGCCAATCCGAGTGCCACACACAGACAGACATACTCACACCTCTAAGGTACAATTTAGAGCCACCAATCAAGCCTGTTTTTGGACTTTTGGAGGAAGCTGGAGTGTCCAGAGAAAACCCCACACACAAAGGACCCAGCCAGGATTCAAACCAGGATCTTTTTTCTGTGAGGCAACAGTGGAATCATCTCATCTAAATAAAAACACTATATTTTATGAGAAACTGTAACCAGTTTTTTGTATCTTTACTTACATAGTTTGTATTTATATTGTGCAAACCATATTTACTGCCCCCTGTCCCTGATTGCCTTCATCACACGAGTCACTAATCCACACCTTCCCCTTCACACTTCAGTCAGGATGTTTAGACCTGGTGTGAACATGCGTCTTGGCAAGCCTGATCACAAGTGGAGGGCTCTGAGTGTAACAGTCCATCCCTGCTACTGAAATGTCTCAAAAGACGTCACAAATGACCTTTTCTGATGGATGTCACTTCCTGTTTATTAATCTTTTCATAATAAGCAAGTCATGCTGTAACGGGTAATGAAAAAAAGAGATCATCTTAGGGTCTGCTAATGTTGTAAAATCCTGAGTGACATTTAGTTGCCTGAAAGTACTTTTTTTTTAGGCTGGCTGTCAGGAGCTGAAGGTGAAGCCTGCATGGACAGTTTACCTCAAAGCAGGCCTCATATTCTGTTTAAGCACCACTTAGGTTCACCAAAGACTCTCACAGTCAGACTGGAGAAAATCAATGCAGTGAGCAGCTGGAATTTAAAACTGAATGTTGTATGATGCAATGTGAAACAGACTTGACAGAACACAAACTTTAAACATTTCTTTTTCATTTCAGGTGTGAGATGTTTCTCACCTTCCACATACTCCATGACCATGCAGAGATGTCGGCGTGTTTCAAAGGAGCAGAACATGGAAACCACGAAGGGGTTCTCTGCAAAAGTGAGGATGTCCCTCTCTACAAAAGCCTGCTGGATCTGGTTCCGCAAGATAAGATTCTGCTTGTTGATCTTCTTCATGGCAAAACGTTGCCGTGTCTCTCTGTGGCGCACCAGGTAGACCGCACTGGAAAACAACAGCACAGAAGAAAAATAAAAGCAAAGGGCTGAAAACATGGCACAACTAAGACTTATTTTATAGATCACTAAGTTTTAAGATAGAAAGTCCTAATTTCATTTGAATCCAAGGACATAAACATGTGTTAATCATTTTAAACCAGTTTCAAAACAGTCAAGTCTTTGTCAGTGGAGGCTATTTGTAAGTTTTATTTTGACATTTGTTTTTAAATTACCTATTTCTTTCCCCATAATAAACCAGCAAATTTTGATATGTGCTTTTTAAAAAATTTGTTCAGTCATGTTGCTTCTCCTGTATTTAGGTCTACATTAATATTTGCAAGAAGGTAAAAGACACGAGTAAGGCTTTTAAGAGCAAACATTTTTAAAGTATTTCCAATAACTAGAAGTCAGAGGCTCTGAGAAAAAGACAGGAAGCAGTGCTGGAGGTAGCGGTGTGATGAGGATGGATAGGATCAGGAATGAAAACATCAGTGGAACATCTCATGTTGAATGTTGTGGAGGTAAAAACAGGGAAGCAAATTAAGATGGTCTGGACACGTTCCCAGGAGAAACAGTGATTATCTTGGTAAAAGGATAATGAGTTTGGAACTATCAGGAAAGAGGCCTTGAAGAAGACAAAAGAGGAGATTTGTGGATGTAGTCAAGGAGGACATGAGGGTGGTTGAAGTGAGTTAGGAGGATAACAGAGGATAGGGTTGGAGAAGTAGAAATGAGCAAAAGTCTCAACATGCTGTGGTTTAAAGACCCACTCCAATGAAAATTGTGATTTTGGGTGTTTTCCATGTTCTTGTACGACATATATAAAGAAAATTAAGATAAAAATTGGATGTCTGAATATTTCTTTATTCAAATCATTTTGAATTTGGAGCAGAGAAAACAATGCTGCTTGAAGAGGCCAGTAGCTATAGCTTTGGTGCTCCAGTCGCTGGGCCACAAGCTTTTCTTTGTCTGAGCCGGCATCTGGCTCAAAACTGTACGACTGAATAGCTCCAATGTTGCTCACCCTCTTTGTTGCACCTGTAATGTTAGGTTGGGGTTGTGATTGATCATGGCACATGAGGACAGGCTTACTTTGAGTCTGCACAAACAGTCCTGCTCACAACTCACAGGCGAATTTCTGATGAATTGCTTTTGCTCTGTCCAAGAAAATGACACTTTTTTTTAAACATTTTGGCTAGAACTGGCAGAATCATAATTGAAAGACCACTGGGAATGCTTTTAAAATAGAGCAAAAGAGGATCGGAATTCAACTTTCAGGATATTCATTTCAGGATATTAAAAACAGGAAGAAATGTCCTAAATTTTTACGATCCTGACAGGAAATGTCCACATCATCTATCACATTAGACTGAGAGCTTGACAAAACTCTTTATATAACTTGAGTGGATTTGGTCTCAGCAAAGGATCAGTCAGGTTCAAATCCCTTGCTCACCCATAAGCTCCGTTGCTGATCAGCTTGATGGTCTGAAAGTCTTCTTCAGTAGGCGGTTTGATGGATCTCCCTTTCCCCTGGGGATATTTGATAGAAAAATAAAAGACATTCAAATAAATATGTCAGGACCTACATTTTTTTTTTTTTTTGAGGGGTGTGACTGTGGACGTTTTTACACTTCGGTGTGAAGGTGTTTCCATTGTAAACATGTAAATGGTTGTGTTTGCGCACATTCATCACCTCTGCTGAGTCATCTGTCTCTGGAGTCTGTGGGCCCTCACTGTCATAGCTGTCAAGGCTCACGATTTCTGCAAAGAAAGACTCCAGTTAATAAAAAAAAAATCCCAGAGTTCTGGAGTTCCCAGACAGAGCAGCTGGACTCAATGCTGAAGCACCTTCAGCAGAACCGCTTTTTTTAGGTATCAGAGAGGCAGAGAGGGGCCAAAGGCGCCAAATCATCCCGAGACAAATATGAGATTTAAAATAGCTTCTTCTAGCAATTTGTCTCAGCTTTCTCAGCTCTTCCTCCCCCTCACTTTTGTTCTTCCAGCCTTTATGAGAACCACAGGCAGAACATTTCCTTTGTTCTTACATTCTTGCTTGGGACAGCTGGTCAAACACACCAATTCAAAAAAATGTCTTCCTTTGAAAAGGCAGATATTAACTACAAAAAACATAAAAGTCACTCAGCTAAGAATCACATATGTGGTCAGTTTCTGTTTGGGATTGAAACAATCTTGTCAACTGTCTCCAAGACACCAAGGAAAGAAATGTGAGCATGTGCAAGCAGCTGTGTGGGTGTGTGCGCGCTCGCCTCTGCAAGACAATATAGGCTCTAAAGTCAGAAAAAACATTCTAACAAGTAGAATGTTGTTCGCAAAGATTAACTCTAAAGGAGCAAAAGCGAGATTTCTATTACATAAGTCATAAATAAAATCTTTCTTTTTGTGGAGAATTTTTCCGAGCCATTACACCAATGAGCTAATGAGAAGCTCTTGATGGATTAGATCCAGCTCTGCTGAGCAGATGTGAACAGAAGAATGAGCTCGGGGGCAGAATTTAATCCCTGATGATTAATGAAAGAGAGCGGTGTCACTGCACCACCGATGAGGCCGGTCAAGACTCTGCTTCTCTATATGTCCTCATTCTGAGCGTCCTAATGACAAGTAGATTTAAAGAGCATCATCATAATCAAGCTTTAGAATAACACAATTCAAGGATCAGAAACAAAACAACATATTGCAAAGTACAGTTTAAAGTCTCTGATGTCGCTAAGATTCATTTACTCACAGTCCTTTCAAGTGAAATGGCATATTCTCTTTTAATGTTTAAAAATTATGTGCTCTATTTCTAGATTTTTTTTATTCAAGTTATTTAAGATGGACAAAAATAACATATCCTTAGTGCAACTATTTAAGAAAGAAAACATTAAATGCAGAAACAATATAAAACTTAACTTAAACTGTATATTGAATATTGTTTTTATCAAGTGGTTTTATGTAGAATTGGAAGAGGATGTGTAGCTTTGATGAATCCCACAACTACTATATGTTTGAAGGTATGTATCTCTCATCAACATTAAGTGGTAAGAAAAATGACAAAAAGAATTGCTATAATAACATAATTTTTCTTGTTAGTTATGATTTAAAATTAGTTTTTTATTTAATTTTTTTATTTATATTAGTGCAGGAAAGTCCTTTTTTCAAAATTATAAAATGACCCATAATCATCACTCCTCTTTTCCAACATCATCTAATATGTTTACACATTTGAATCTAAAATGTTTTAAAATTCCCAAATAAGAAATTTAATATGCCTGCATGTATATTTAAGAATTAAGATTTAATTTTCAAATGTCTTTCTTTTTTTAAACAAATATCTTATTTTAACACTCACTTTTACTTAGTGGTTTTTACCTCAGCAGGAGATTCTGATATTCGTTAGTATTTTTTGTTTCTTTGCTTTTACTTGTCTTAAGTTAAGTTTTCTTTAATCACACTGGTTTTATATTTGCTTTTTTTATACTTGCTTCTCATAAAATTAGAATACATATATTTTGTTTGGAAGTTTTTGTGTCCAACTGCTTCAGAAATCAAGTTGGAGTAAATTTGATGCATCACTAGTGAAGAAACACTTTGGGGGGGAGAAATTTAGAATAAAATAAAGAAAGTATGTTAGAGTTACTCACAAAATCCCCCAAATAAATTGTCAATCTAAGATTCAGGTGCAATTATTTCTGCTCTACGCATAATATTTCCTCTTGGACTGAAACCGTCTGGCTATTTCCAGCAGCTCTCAGTCTCTACGGCGAGTTGGAGCTTAATGTGGTCCTGGCTCCAGAGCAGCACTTAACAGACAAACATGAGAGTGGTATTGATCCTCTCATCTAACTCAAGCTAAGAAAGTAAAACGAGCAAAGCTGGCCTGCAAGTTAAAGCTCATTCCATTTGTTTCCATCTGCATTTTCTCTATCTTACCCTCCAGTGGGTCTCTTGTCAGGCCCAGCTGGCTTATAATATATCGAGGGATGTCTGCTTTCATGAGTTGACCTTCTTTGGCGTGATCCTCGGCTGCTTCCAGCAAATGATAAAACTCCTCTGGGTTGAACTCCTGTCGTTAGAGGAGGAAACGTTGAGAAAGAGTGGAAACATAAAACACAAAGAGCAAATTCTACAAAGCTTGATTATGCATTACAGAAAAAAACAGATAAAAAGTAAACTACAATTTACTTTTTATACTTATTTTGTAACAGCTGTTTTATTACTCTCCTCAGCTTTAATTTGTCTTTACATTTGTCATAGATGTACTTTCTGTGCCACTTCAACCCTTTTGAGTGATGTCCTGTGGGATTCTTTTCCTTCTTGTTGGTGAAATAACATTTTGATTACAAAGCTTGGGGCTGCTAGTACCATTTCCTTTTCATGCTTTCCTATATTAACTTCCTTCAGCCAGAGAAAACAGAAATGGGCGAAATTAACCTGGCGCTCTGATGACTCGCCTTGCTTGTGGAAAGCGTTCCTCTAGCCAGAAAGCCCATTGACTGTGACATTTCCAACAAACCGGATCTGGCTGGAATGCTAAATGAACTGTACAGGAGTGGACAACATCTTATCTGTGCGAGCATCCTCCTCTCTAACCTAAGAGCCACAAGGATCTAAAGTCTTCTCCACGTCTTGCCTGACCCCATCGACCTATTCTGACGGTTGCCTTGACAACAGAAAGATGAGCCAGGAGTGTTGGGAGGAGAACGCTGCTGCGGATGAAAAGGGGATGATATCAATCAGCGAGTTGATATTCAGGTGTGGCTAAGCTTTCTGTTTGTGACTAGGCTCATTATTACAGAGAAGGTCCAAGAGAATGCAGCAGCACGCCAAGGACACTGTTACTTTTTCACAGAAGTGAGAAAAATATCGTAAAGCAATAAAAACACAACTAATAGCACTAGTTTATATTTGGCAGAAATTATGAGCTTGAAAATAATAGTGACCTTTACGTTGTATTCATTCATTTTCCCACACTGACACTGAGAATGCAAAAGAAACAAATATTCCTGGAAGCTCGTCAAAATGAAAAAGTTAGATTGGGATAAATGCAGAAACATGAAGTAAAATAATGGTAAATTACAACTGTTTTCTGCCAACTAACACAACAAAACTCCAAAGCAAAATGCACCAAAACCAAAAGTGCAACCTAAATAAAATGCTCCTAAAATGTATTTATTTGTACTATATATATAGCTTCATATCATATGTACCCTGTTAGATAAAGTATTTCAAACATAAAATGTGTGTTAATTGCTCAAAGGTTGATAGAAATGGTGAAAGGACTTACCACAACCTTTTTGAGAAGCAATAAATGTAAAAAGTAAGAGGAATTCCCATCCTTAAGGATATAAATAAACCGGTTTGGTTTGATAGTAAAATGATAATAAAATAAAATGGTTTGAAAAACCAGGCCGCCGGTTTGTCAGATACAGCAGTTGTCCCCAACCTTTTTGTGGCTGCGGGCTGGTCATCCCATGAGTAGTTTTACCATGGCCCGGGGGGACGGGGATGTAGTATTTGAGCTTTTATGTAAAAGTATTCGTAGATGAAAGTCACATCTCTATGCAAACAGGAATGGTGTGTGGTAATCACCTGTTGCGATAAATCCATATTTTAATGAACATGTTAATTACTAATGGGTTTTTTTGTCTTGGAGTTGGAGCCTGTTCTCCTGTCTGTTCCTGCACTTATCCCATTTGCAAAGAAAGGTTACACATACAACTGCACTGTGCAAGTCCGGTGCAGTCGGACTGCTTTTAGGGCTTCATTGACTGAAATGTAATCGAAAGAATCTGGTCGATTTTCAAAACCAAAAGATTTATTTCAGGATTAAAAACAAAATAATTTATTATTTCTTCCAAGGCCCGGTGGCACGATGCACAGACCGTACCGGTCCGCAGCCCGGTGGTTGAGGACCACTGAGATAGAGCATCTCTCAGGTATTTAGGACCTAGTATGATGACTTCAGTTTTTTATGGGTTTAAGGAGGAGGTAATTAATTGTCATCCAGGTCTTGGTGTCTCTAATGCAGGAATTAAGTTTCTCTAAGCGGTCATTCTGGTAAGGTTTAATGGATAAACACAACTGTGTATCATCTGCATAACAGTGAAAATGAATACTGTGTTTCCTGATTATGTTTCCTAAAGCCACTATGTAAAGCATAAACAGGATGGGTCCTGGAACTGAGCCCTGTGGGACTCCATAGCTAACTCAGGTGCAATGAGAGGAATGTCCATTTACATTAACAAGCTGGTACCTATCAGATAAAATAAGATTCAAACCACTGGAGGGCAGATCCTCTGATCCCTGTCATGGTCTAGTTTCTGAAATAAGATGCTGTTGTCTATCGTGTCAAAGGCTGCGCTGAGGTCTAACAGAACTAGAAAAGCAATTAGTCCTTTTTCTGAGGCCAACAACAAGTAATTCGTGACTCTAACTAGTGCAGTTTCAGTGCTATGTTGTGGTCTGAACCCTGACAAAAAGTCTTCAAAGTGGCTATTGTCCTGTAGATGGCGGTAAAGCTGCTTAACTACAACTCTTTCCAGGATTTTGGACATAAAAGGGGGGATTTGGTATTGGTCTATAGTTGGCCGGAATGCCAGGATCTAAACTGGGCTTTTACAGAAGAGGCTTAACAACTGCATATTTAAAAGACTGTGACACATAATCGTTTCTAGGGAGGTATTTATAACAGTTAAAATGGATTCATTAGTTAGGGGGAAGGTTTCTTTCAAGAGCTTAGTGGGAATTGGGTCTAAGAGACAAGTTGAGGTTTTGGAGGATGTAATATGCTCAAGAGATGATCAATTGATCAGAGTGGGTCTTTAAAATGTATAAATACAGCATCAGCTAAACCAGATTCAGCACCAGATATTCTTCACCAATACAGCTTAACAGTCTGAAACTTTGAGGCTTTTATTTAATTTATTGTTAGCAATTCCTCATCAAGGTCATTTGTTGCATCAAAAACAAAGACTGAGCGTTCATTTGTTGCTATTTCTGACCAAAAGAAGAATATTCTTTGAAGAATAGAATAATTCAAGCAGATTATTTTGGATTCACAATAACAGGTTGAACCTGCCAAAATAAACATGACCTCTTTAACATTTTAAAATTATACAGTTCAGTAGCTAACCGCTTCAATGAACACAACCGACTTGCAGACTTGATTCTCATCACTAGAAAAAAAAAAACAGCATTCAACAGACAGCCGTAGGATGGGATTGAACTTGCCAAACACTCCAGCAGCCTGGCAGGACGAGATGTGATGATGAAAAGCTTTTTGACAATCTCAATGACGAAGGTGAGCTCTGAACTCTCTGAGCGCTCATGTGCCTGATGAGGAAGGACAAGCCAAGAGTGAAAAAGCTTAAAGGAAGTGGGAGTACGAGGAGTTTGAAAAACCCAACAGTTTTGTTCTTTCACAACTCACATCATGCATCAGCCTCTCCAAGTTTTCCTGCAGCTCACAGAAGTAAACGCTGGTGATGAGGCCCTCTCGCGATTTGGCCAGGCAGTCTCTGGACATCTCAGCTATCTGGTGGTGGATGAAGCTGAGCACTCCGTCGGCCAGCGGCAGAACACTCTCTGGAGAGTAGTTCTGGATGAATTCTGCCAGCCTCTCCTCCATCTGAGCTTTGGCCTTTTCAATGAAAGAGGATAAGAGTCATCCAAGTCACAACAGCAAAAATCTAAATTCAGTACGAGGTGTACAGTACAGAATGATTAGGTTTTATACAGATTTATAAAAAAAATATAATATCTGAATGGACAAAAAATAAACAATACTTATTATTAAAAACAAGCAACATCAAATATTATAAATTTTATGAAAAACACAAGTAATAGGCTCACCTGTCTGCAATTTTCTGCAAATAATAAGCTATTATTTGTTGGATTTTAAATACAGATTTTTGTCATGTTAGTGTGTTGTCCTTAGTCTAAAGATTGGGTATTGACTCAATAATTTTCATTTAAAAGTCAAAGATCTTCAGTCCTCCAGCAGCAAAAAGCTCTGAAGCTGGGAAACATTGAAAAAAGACTTCAGCAGTTGGTTTTCTAAAGATCGCACATCCACATTTCAGGGAGAAGAAGATTGAAAAACATCTTTTAATAAGGCTTAATTAAGACTTAGTATCAAACAGGTTAAAACATGAGAGTTCTTCTTTGATATGAATGTGCTTTTTGGAAAAACACCAAAAGATTGATTGTGGTTCAGGAGGTAGAGTAAAGCTGTTTATTCCTCTATGTGAGCATTAGTGCCTCTTTTGGTTTAAGTTTTTTTAGGTTACTTCACCTGGTCTTCTCTTTCTTCTGTAACATTCACAGTTTGCTTTAAAAATCCTTAGTTTTCATTTATCTTTCATGTAATTCCCATATAAAAACTCTTTTCCTGACACAAGAATCTGAGTCTAACCTGATTATGGCGCCAAATCAGGACCAAAAGCTTTAAAAGACAAAATACAACAACGTGAAATTAAAAGCTAAAAAACTGGGGTTGAAACTCAAAAAAAAAAAAAAAAAACAGACTGAAAAAGTGAACAAAAGATTTCTGAAAGTTGAATTTAACCTTCATTTTTTAATGATCTTTTTTAAAGTACATTTTTTAAGTCAAAATTCACCGTTTCAAAGTGTGTTTTTGTTTTTTATTTTGAGTTTTAACACGTGCTTTTCAGCGTTCAGTTTCAGTTGTTGTATTTCAGTTTTCAAATCTTTTGGTTGCTGCGAATTGTCACCATACCTGAAACTTAAACTGAAAGAGCAGATGGATGAGTAGAAAGCTTTAAAAAGGGACTTATTTGTGGTGTAGAAAATACACAGGGTGGGCCACAAGCTCCCTAATCCAATCTGCAAAAGAGAGTCTGCCGCTCTGCAGAAACTATGTCCTAGAAAAAGACATAGGATTTTGGTTAAAAATTGAACAATTGTAAATAAAAGAGCACTGGTAACACTTTGAAAATATATCCAAAGATGATCGGAGAGAGTCTTTAAGGAAGTACGCCAAAGTAAAGGAAGTAATCCAAACCCCAACAATAAGTCATGCAGGGATGGACACCAAATCTCAAATGCCTAGCAGCAAAACACCAACTTTATATGTAAGATTCTAACGCACAAAAACCAAAGCACCAATCCTCACACTCCCTGTTTTCTTCAAACAGAATAACTGCACAACTTTGTTGAGTAGACACAGCCCTTGATCTACAGTATGTACTAATGAAACAGATACAAAGACAATTATGCAATCATGATGCATTCAAGGCTTTTATTCTGAGCGTCCAGAGGAGGCTCTAACAGCCTCCACAGTGACCAAGATTACATTTAGGATTTGGTTTTTGTGCATCACCCTGTGCTGCAGTTCATTACCCTCCCTAAAACAGGCTTGTGGCATTTGTAAGGGTTGTTCATCCTTGCTTGGGTAAAAATGTGTGACTTGTTTTAGCATTTGCTAAATTTCCTGCATCATTGCTGTGGCTTTATGCATGCCCAGATGAGAAAAATGCAACATCCTGCCTGCTAATGCCATTCATAGAATTAATGTTCCCACTTCCTCAGATAAGCAAGTTTTGTGCACACTTCATTATAGTCTCCTGTTGATGCTAACTCCTTTGAAAAAAACAAAAGAAAGACATCTGTCAAGTGACTTTTCCATCCAAAGCGGTAATGAGCCCATTTCAGAGTCAAAGCAACATTGACAACAGTGACATTTAGATTTCTCCTCTCACTTTGACTTTAGAAAAGAGACAGCTTCTTTTAATTCTTATTTGGATTGTTTGTTCTCCTCAGTTTAAAAAAATCCCTTTAATTTATCCCTGAATGAATATTCAGTTTGCAGGGAAAAGCAAAACGAGAACACCATTCCTCATTAATATTTCATTAATTGGACAATCTCTGAGGTGATCTACAACCAGATATGTAAATGAGACACATTTACAAAAATCTCCCATTAATTTTTTACATCTTGATGGCATTTAATAAAAGCATTTTAATAAATCTGTAACCACAGTCAATCCCTGCATGTGTTTAAACCATACTGATTAAAACTAGATATTTTAAACCAAAAAATATCTGATTTCAGGTAAATAAATAGATTTTATCTTTAAGCAAATTCTGTTTTTGATCTTAGAATTCCCAACAATGAGCAAAATGACAACAGCTGATCTGAATTTTTACAGCATTTTGTAACACATAAACGCTGCCAACCATCTGTCATCAAATTACATTCTTCAATTGCAAATATCTGCAGACATTTCATAAAAAGAAAACAAAAACAAGTTTCCAGGAGTTAATTTTCATGTGATTTCAATGCTCATTTGTGCTGAAATGTGTCACTCCTCTTTTAAAATATGGGAAAATAATTTACAAAAAGGTTTTAACTCGTGTATATCTAAAGAAATGAGGAATTCTGCTGTAAATGATCAGGTAAAACCACAAAGACAGTGTCTTGTTTCTTCATGATAATGTGAATTTTTGACACATGGCTGCCAGCTCTGTATTCAGTGTTTCTGTTTCCCACCTCTAAGGAACAATGAAAGCTGTGTTCTCCCCACTGATCACAGCACAGTTATAGAAGAAAAGGAGAAAATATTTTAAACAAGATATACATTTATGTGAAGCTTGGTATTTTGAGGAACTAGACAAAATTAAAGTTCGGATGAGCAGAAATACCACTGTGGTTTACCCAGCTCTCAACATATTAAAATAAATGTGAGATAAATCACCAACAGCACCTGCAACTCATACAAACACCAATACTGGAATGTTATAATTCAGAATGAGAGCTGCTGTCAGAATATTGCAGCACATATTGAGTGTCAGGTTTTCTATTGAGTCATTTCTAGCTTCTGCAGACCTGTGTATAATGTCATTTAGAGATTTTTTTTTCTGACATATTTCATGCCAGATGAATTAGATCAGTTTGGAGCAATCGTTTCATATTTGCGTTGATTTTAAAATTTGGTTCTGATTTAATAACTATAAAAGAGAACACCACGGTGAAGGATTATTACAGGTACATCTGGTACTCTGCCAGCAGCAGTAGACGCAGCTATGGGAAATGACAGCTGGTATGATGACAAATGAGCTAAATCTTGACAGTTTATCAAAAGCAATGAACTGTTTATGTAGAATATGTGTATAAACATGCATTTTTCACAGTAACTGTAAAGTGGATCGTGGTCCTAAATAATCATGATGAAATAAAAGGATAAAAAACACACTTAAACTAAGATCTGTTCTATTTTCTGTGTGATCAGAACTGCTCCAGTGGTTCTGCTAATACCAAGAGCAGGCTAACTTTCCACCAAATGAAACAGAGATTTTTTTTTTGTGTTACATCGCCTTTTTTGCACACTTAAATGTGCCCTAGGGAATGACTTTTAGTTTGTTTAGCAGTTATTTTATATTTGGCCCATGGCACTAATGAATCATCAGCTGCGTTCCTAAAAGATGCTGCAAATAATGAGCCACTCTGGAAAAAAATGTTGTAAAAGCAGATAAGAGACAGCCATTGTGCGGTTTGTTTGATGTGTGTGAATGGAGTTACACTTGTGTATTTGTTTGCGCCAGTCTGACCTTGGGGAAACGCTCCTTGTAGACATGGTTCATCATCACTATTTCATTGTCATAACAGGATGGAGAGCGCCCCGGGCTGAGGAGAGGCAAACACAGACAACAGGAGAGTGAAATACAGCACTGACAGAGAAAATCAGCCAGAAAGACAGAGAAGAGGCAGTAAACAGAATAAAAATAACAACCAAAAACTGTGTTTTTACTTTTAGGGCAACTTCATTGTTTTCGGCAGCCTAAATCTGTAAATTGTGTCATGGGGATGGTTCAGGTCCTGTGAACAGTGATGTTTGAGATGCAAAAAAGAGCAGAATATTTCAACTTCCTCTTCTTGATCTTTGTCTATGAACACACTGTTTTGCATTTAGTCTGAACTGGGTCACAAAAATCGGTAGCACTTTCGGCACTGCAAAACTATAACATCACTCCACCCACTAAAGCCTGCTGCTGTGGACAGAGGTGTGAAGAGATGACAAAAGTCAGCTCATTCTACCAAAGCATGTCAGACAACCTTTATTTAAACCTGAATCAATTGTTTTTTTCTCTCAAATTGTAACAAAAAAATCCTGATTGTTATGTAGATTGTACATTAATGTGTATGTGGTGCCTAGTTAGGCATGTAAAGTCAACCCCCACAGGGTGTTTTAAGAGTCTTCTTTAAGGAATTCTGCACCCTGTGGAGTACATATGTAGATAAATATTATGATATCCTAAGGCACAGTTTACTGATCAAATATTTTATACATATTACAATATTTTGTAATATGTAATATACATACATACAATATTTTATATTTTATATTTTGGCTCTTGTTTGCAGGATAACAAGCAAATAAAATAATTAACATATTTGCTGTGAATGTTTAAGAAAAAACGTTAAAACAGTTAAAAACATTTGAGATCCTTGTATGATGCTACAGTCACAAATACAACTGCCACTATGTGATGGGGAGGCATCGGCAGAATCTTCAAGATTTCATGCCACTGAGAAATAGAGATGGGCTTCCTCCGCACCATCACTCAGAGGCGAATTTCTAATGAACTCCTGCAGCTTTGCAGAATTCTATCTTAGAAATTGACACAAGTTTTTGGATTTTGCTTAAAAACTGCACATTAATAATTAAAAGATCCCTGGGAACGCTTTTACAATAAATCAAAAACGATCGGAGTAGCAAGAGTAGTAGAAGTTATACTGTGTACTCATGCTTTTGTTTTGTGGCTTTTGTGGCTCTTTCTTTTAAGAGGCTGCATTTACTAAAGCACACACATACAGGAGCCTGACTGCAACTGGTTGTGGTCCCACCTGAGGCTCCGAGAGCGAGGGCGAACATGCGGCGAGCGGCGCCCTCCGTCATCATCTGTGATGCTCTCTGTGCTGCCAAAGTGCTTGGACAGGAAGTGCAGCTCATCCATTGTGGGTTGGGAGGGCAGCTGATGTAGACGCTCCTGAGACGAACTGGATGACTAGAGAGACACCAGAGACATGACAAAGAGTAGAAGTTAAAAAGGAACCTGCTCTTTGAATGCAATTTTTGAGCTCTTCATAGAATCAACAGCAAACGTTGAAGGATGAGAGAGGAAGGAGGAAAAGAAGAATGTGCGAGGTGCACTTTGAAGTGAGTGGGCTGTACAAACCAAAACAAAGAAGCTACCAAGTTCAAAGCACTAGAAGGAAAAAATTGAGAGGTGGAAAATATGGAATAATACTCTGAAGGGTTCTGTGGGAGGACAAAACAGAATAAAATGAAAAACAGCAACAAAAAAAGACTGCAGGGTATGAAAGTAAAGTAAAAGTTAACTGCAGCTTTTAGTGTTTGATGTATGGAGAGGTGGTGGTGTTGTTGTTGGGACCTAAACAAAAGGTTTTCCTTTCACAAAGGAGTTGGAAAATGACCAGGATCAATGGCAATCTCAATGAACACATTTCCCAATAGGTTATGGTTGGCTTTGGCTTCATAAAAAATCCATTAGAAACTCCATTCAGGTCAAAAACACTTGCAGGCTGCAGAGAAATACTGACATGATGATGTTGGGAAAAGACCAGTCTAAAAAAATCAATTAAGAAGCTCCTTCAACCCAAATGAAAAACGAGCAAAAATCTCAACGGATGTGATGATTGTCGGTCCATGAAGAGTACTTTGTGAGCGTCTTGCTCTTTTTTTATGGTGTCGCCTTAAAAGATTTTTATTTTACTAAATTATTTTTAAGATAATATCCCTTGCTATTTGGTCCTATAGCTCCCTGGAGAACAATAAAATTATAAAAAAAGCATGTCTTTTATAGAAGGGGCCTATCTCAATATACTTGTACAATAGCAAGAATAAGAGTAAGAACTAATAAAACTGCAAATCATAAAAAGGAAAAAAAACAAATGAAAAATAAAAAAATCCTAAAATCCCTAATCTGCTTCAGTTGCCTGACATTCTGATGCTTTCAGGTACCCTACACCAACTAGAAGCAACTAATTATGACATTTTTTTTACAGCAATGTGGATAAAAATAATCAACAGAGCAGCGACATGCTAATAAATTGGCTAATGGTTTAAGTGCAAAAATAATGGGAGTTCAATATGTTAAGTAGTTCAATACAATTGTTTTTTTTTTTTTTACAATAAAATACCACACAATTGAAACAGATAAATGCAATATTCAATATTTGTAATATGCAAAATAAATAAAGGAAAGCACTTTTTCACAGTCTTTGGTGGGACCTGAGTGCTGATTTGAACCTACCATTTCAGGGCAGACACTCTCCCGTTGGACAATTCATTTGGGTTTCGGAACCAGGCGCTAAGTATGTTTATTTCTGTTGAGCTGGGTCATATAGAACAGGGGTGGGAAACTTTTTGACTCATGAGCCACAAAAGGTTCTTAAATTTGACAGAAGGGCCAGACCAGGATCGGATGCATTGAGTATTTTAGTAATCCACCTCATAAGAGATAGAAATAACAGAATCTGGACGAAAACATCCATCCATCTTCCTCCGCTCATCCGGTACCGGGTCAGTAGTCTGAGCAAAGATGCCCAGACTTCCCTCTCCCAGGCCACTTCCTCCAGCTCTTCTGGGGGGGATCCCAATGTGTTCCCAAGCCAAAGATCAATTTATTTGTTGTGCACCATCTATGGGGAGACACCGGAGCTACAGGAAAATAAAACATTATTAATGGTCATCACTGTAATCTATTACAGTTTGGCGGGCCAGATAAATATTCTAATGGGTCGCACATTAAACCCAGTCCATAGTTTGCCCAACCCGATTTAGATCATTTAAGAAATTAAAACAGTTATAACCAGGTTAAAATTTGGTTAAGCTGCTTTAATTTTATTGATTCATGTATGAATTTATAACATTTACCTTGGTTGGATTTGTGTTTTTTAGTTAATTATAAATGGAAAATTGGCTTTACTGTATTTATCTTCTAATTGTAAACTTAAAATGACAAAAATTCAACTGTTATGTTGCAGTGAAGTTACAGTCTTTATGTTTCGCCCTTCAGTCCTGCTTGGTCTTCATCTCTAGTTCATTTTTTATGCTGATGTTGCAGTATTTTTGCATATTCCCGTTTTTCAATGATTATTCCATATGGAAGATATATTTATAAAAAAGTTCTCCATTAACGTCTCTGCACCTCATCTTCTTCTCTCCAGAATGCCAGTGTCCTGGTGTAGCTAATCAGGTGTGTAATGGTGCGTGTAAGGACAAGTGGAGGCAGTGGAAACTGGGATGAAACCGGGTGGGAGGTGGAGAGGAGCACAGAGACACAGAGCACTCCTCTTATTTAATGTGTGTCGACTTTTGTGAAGCTACCAAGAGGTGGTCAGTGAAAGAAGCTATGTGTGAAAAGCTTTTCGGATGAAGAGGAGGTGACGTGCTCAAGAGGGCAGCGAACATACGGGTAGTAGATTGTAAATCCACACCTCCACCTGACTATCACACGCATTATATTCAAAATAGACAATGAATCAGGGCTCTGTACTAGAAATTTCTCTGATGTTCCAAAATTTGCCCCTACAGTTGTCTTAGTTGGCGTCAAATCATATTTAATTCCAGCCAACACTCTTTCATTTGTCTCGCTTGGCTGTCTAAATCATCATTCACTTCCTTTCCCAGGATGATGTGATGGATGGGAAAAAATAGTTTGTGACATTATGGCAGAGATAAAAAATTGGGCATTTGTAAAATCTGTTAACCATATAGCCATTTTTTCACAAAAAGACAGTTGTGACTCGCATATAAATCAGAGTGATCATATCTTAGCAACTGAGATGTTATATTTAGTTCTGGTTTACGTGCAGAGCATTTACTTGATACTCAGAGGCATTTTTAAATAACTGCAGCAAAAAAAAAAGAATTTAGATAAGTGTGCAAGTGTTTGTTAATCATCTTTGGAAATGTTGTAAAAACGGTCTCTAATTATGATTGTGCTGTTTTTGAAACAAAAGCTGTTGTTTTCTTGGACATGGTTTCTGCAGAGCGGCTGTAGTTCATAAAAAATGTGCCTGAGTTTTTGGCAAGACTGTTGGTGCGGAGTAAGCCTGCCACTACTTCCCATCATCAATTTGTTTTCAATATCTCCTGCAAGCTTACAGCCCCTCACACTCAAGAGAACCTCTCTGCAGATATCAACGTCCAGAACCGGAAGTCCTCAACTGAAACCAGAAGTCACCCCAATACTACTCAAAAAAACTTTATTTCAATTGGTGACCCTAACAGTCACACTCTTTCCCGTTTTAAGATTTAATAAAAGTTTTATCCATAATTCTGAACACTTTTGGGTTAGGATTAGGGTTAGGGTAAATTGTATAATTTTCAGTAATTGTTTACAGCCAGGCCCCTCTCTGTGTGTCCCCCGCAGTGTTCACACAACAAAAAACTTCACACCAAACTACTTCCAAGTGACCCTTGTGTCTCAGATAAAATCTCAAAAAAGGAAATTAAAAGTTTATTATCTGTTTGCTCCGTTTCCGATGTATTACTCAAATGGGAAAATCAAAAAAAAAATTTGTTTTTTGTTTTTCAGTGGAAATTCAGAAATTAATAATTAAATAAAGCAGTTGTTTTTTTCATTTGTGAGTTTAATTTGAAAAAGGAATGAACAAATGATACATGGATGATTACCAACAAAAACGGCGAGCAATATTGGAGCTATCCAGCCGTACGGTTTTGAACCAGATGCCAGCTCAGATAAAGAAAACAAAGACGTACATGGATATATTTGTCTACAAGTGGATGCTTGAGAATGGAATGGAGCAGGAAGCTTGTGGTCGGCTGTTGTAAGCATTTCGTCTCACCTACAAGATCTTTCCAACTGCAGTTTTTCATCTGCTCCTGATTCACAACAATCTGAATAATGATATACTTAGAAATGCCATTTCTTTAAGATTAATTGTCTCTTTACATGTCCTCCATCATGAGAAAAATGCCAAAAGAACAAGGTAAGAATACCAAAACCACTATTTTCATCTGAGTGAGTCTTTAAGAGTATGCATGGAATGAAGTAGCAACTGCAGCAAGTAATCATTTCAAAGTGAAACGAAACCAAAGTAGCACAGGCAGGTTTAGGACGTGGATTTGCAGGTGCCCCCAACTGATTTGATTCCAATGAATGCAAATAAATTCTTTCAGAAAAATACATATTCATCATCTGTAATAAATAGAAGGAAACAAGAGCGCACAGTGTTAGAACAGCTTTCTTTACTCAAGCAGTCAAACTAGGAAGGAGAACATTGAACAAAAACACCTCCGTGCTTTTTAAGTTGCTTAATATTTCAGCTAGAAATTGTACTAAATGGGTTTATTCCAATAAGAATCCATCATCATACATGTTATGAGATAAATGTGCTGATGTGAAATTAGAAATCCACAAGGCACGCTTAGTCAGCTATATCAGCTAGCTTTGCAAGGGGGGTAAGTGGAGTCTCTGTTGAGGTGAGAAAAAAAAGGCGAGAGAGCTGACGTTAATATTGTTTTTCTTGGAGGATGTTTTTTAAAATTATTTTTACATGATTTGTTGTGTGTCTTTTTAAGAGGGAAATAACTAATTTTACAATCTCTTCCAAAATATTCACAAAAATTAGACAAGATGTGACATTTCAGGCACTTTGACAAGATGGGTCAACAAAATTGCATTTCTGAGTTTTTTCTTTAATCAAATTTTTTAACTCATGAGCAGAAGAAAAAAGCAGAAGCAAGATGCAAATACATTACTCCCAGAAAAACCTTCAAAAATGTTTAGAAAAAAAAGTTACAAATCCATACATTTTTTAGTACTTTACTTTGTGTACTGGTGACGCTTTATAAATAATAGATTTTTCAATTTAGCGCTAGATAACTACAGAGGTGTAATCAGAAATGACAAAGATTAATCTGTTTTTATATTTTTTCCCTTAATTTTTACAAGATGCAACAAAATTCACACATTATACGCAAATGAGTGGATGAACTTGGTTCTTCTACTTACTGTTGAACTAGGAGTATTGGTGCCATAACCTGAGGAAGGCAGAGAAGCCAAAGACCATCGACGACCATCAGCCCTGACAACAGAAGAGGGAAAAAAAAGTGTAAAAATCCATGTTTAGATACAGAAAAAAAATCTCCATTTGCTTCTACTATTATTTGTCTATAAAATGTAGATACCATAGAAACACTATTCCACCATCATCTATTCATTTCAATCTGCTTGCACATTGCTTCTCTCATTTCTCTCCCCCTTTGGGGCCTCTTCCAAGTCTGACACTTAGTGTGAGTGAGTGATGAGGGACGCAGTCCTGGCACCTCTGCTGATTCAAACTGTGTCCGCCTGCTGTCACACCTCTGTCACATTGTTGCGGTGGGAACAGGCCAAGACAAAGGCAGATTTCTTTTTGCATATGTACGTGTGACTGAGTGTCCCTTGAGGAGTCCGGCTGTGTTTTTGTGTGAACATAAAACACAACCTGACTTTCTTCTGACATAAATGTAACTTATTGTTTGCTTGTTTTTTTAAGAAGAAAGGATTCCAACCTGCGAGAAGACGCAAAGGAGAAGTGAGCCGGTCCGCTCGGGGAGAAGTTGCGTGGACTGTCCAGTGGACTGTTTCCTGATTAAAAAACATAAAAGGTATTTAAATAAACACAAACAAGTACACGTTTGCACCTTAAATGAAAACTGAACAAAAGCACAATTTCCTTCCCAGCAACACCTCCTTTCAGGACACCTACAGAAAATGTGCATCAGCATCGGTCCATCTGCTTGCAACGACGGAAGTGAGTGTTAATGACTGAGAGTAAGGAGGTTCATTAGGCACCTCTTGCTTCCATTTTGCATGGAAACTACAAGCCGTTGATGCTTGTAAAAAGAAACAAAACAGAATCCTGGGAAAAAGTTTTCCTACTTTGTAGAGATGTAAAGGATACACATCCAAAAATCGATCTGACATCGGTTGAAAATCACAGATATGAACAAGATTAGGTTGGTAAAAGGTATTAAATCGATTGGGAAGTAAATGCAGTATTTTTTGGACTATTAAGTGTCTCCAGAGTAAAAGTTCCAGCAGCCAAAAAATGCACAATAAAGAAGAAAAATGTAATATATAACTTGTGCTTTCTGGAATTTTTTCCCCCCAAAACACAAGACTAAAAATTGACATTTCATCCTAAAATCAAATAATAATGGAAAAGTTAACAGTGATGTACTGAATATATGTACGCTTCACTACCATAACACATGATGCTTATAAGTCGCACCTGAGTATAAGTCGCACTCCTGGACAAATTATGTACAGTGGGGATCAAAAGTTTTGGCACCCCAGGTAAAATGTTATATTATTGTGCATAAAGAACCCAAAGCAAAGGTTGAAAAATCTCCTAAAGGCATCAGTTTACAGATGAGACATTCTTCTAATATGTCCAAAAAATAGGCTTTATTTTCATCATTTAGCATTAAAAAAAACAGAAAACAAAATTATGGTGTGTGCAAAAGTTGGGCACCTTCCAGAACTCAGTTCATGCACCACCCCCTTTGGAATAAGCTGAGACCTGACCGTGTGAACACATACTGTATCCTAAACATGCTTCTAGAGCAGGGCTGCTCATTCCTGGTCCTCAAGATCTACCACCCTGACTGTTTTTCAGATCTCCAAGCCTTGCTAGATGCTGATTAGCTCAGTCAGATGTCTCCACATTCTGATTTAATCAGTAAAAAAAAAAACCTGATGTTTTAAAATTGTTATTTATGCTTATAACACTGACCTATGTGTCCGGGCAGAGGAGAGTGTGGTCTTGGCAGGGTGGGCGATGTACTGGTCAGGATGAGGCTCTTTCTGTTACTGGTTCTGCAGCTGGACATCAATGAGAAAAAAAACAAGAGATTAACATTTGTCTTCTTGATATCAATCCAGAGACAGCTGAAAGACGGAGAAGATGAGATCAGGACGTACAGGTCAATAAATGTACGACCCCATCTGAGTTAGGTGGCATTTGTCCTTATTAAATGTGCTATCAACTGTGACAGTGCACTCTGTTGGTCACAAAATGATGTTGGTCACAAAATGATGTTGGTTACAAAATGATGTAGAACTTCATCGGTTTCCCGCATGTTTGCAGCAGAAAGCAACAAAGTCTGAAAGATTTTTAATTTTTCAAAATCCAGCACTGTGACAGAACTGTCATGGATTATTACGGCAAGAATGATAGGGCAGAACTGAAGGAAAAAAAGAAGAGTATAGATCATAATAAAGACTATTGATCTATAAATATTTTATGTGCTGCTGTCGAAGCCACCACTGGTCTAAACACTTGTACAGAATCATCAGAGACATACAGAACCATAGCCTCTTACATAAGTCGTAAAGCAGGAACATGAGATATTCAGGTGATGTTTTCATGACAAGATTGGGCTTGCTCTCTTGCTTTTAACACCCATGTGCTTGATGGGAGTGTCAGTCAGAGAGGCTTTAGAGCAGAAAAAAAGAGAAGAGGGCAGCAGAAACTTTGCATTCCATTGCATCAGACAGCATGCAGTGCTTTAAATCTGTGCTGGATTTTCAGTAAACCACAGCACCCACACATAAAACTGCAAATGTGTTCATTACAGCACCTCATATAATAAAAACCCTCTACCTATTATCTGCATTTAGGTCTAGCACTCACCCCCCCCACCCTTTTTTTTAAATGTGGCTTTTCCAGCACTCTGAAGCATCAAGTCTAGGAGGATTTCATTGGTGGCAGCATGCCTCTGTGGGCACCAGCTGAGGGGGAGCTTGAACTCAGCTTAGCAGAGCAGAACAGGAACATATTGAAATATTTAGAGGAAAAGCATTAAGCTTTGGGCAGAGGGAGGAAATGTCTTAACACCATTCTTTACTTCAGCTCTTCAAATGAGAAAAAAGGGATAAAGGAGGGGGAGTGGGGGGTACAGCAAAGGGGACATTGAGTTCAATCTTTTTAGTGTCATCTCTAACATTGCACCCACCTCCTAAAATTGATTTATTTTTGGTCAAAATAATATTTGTCAGTGGTTATTGCAGAGGAAACATTTAACTGAGATATAATGACTTGTTTCTGTTTAAATTCAATAAGGTGTAACCTTAAATACACCAAAAATCTGTTTTTGAGGGAGTTATTTGCTTTTAACACATAGTTATTTTAATGTATTCATTTTTTCATTTGGGTCTGCAGTTGAAGACCCACTCCAATCAAAAAATAGTGTTCCTGGTGTTTTTAACATATTCTTGTTGCATTTTTCTAATGATGGAGGACATAAATGAGGAATATTAAGCTTTAAATTTGCATTTCTGAGTATTTCTTTGTTGAAATTGTTGTGAATCATGAGCAGAAAAAAAAAATACAGGTTGAAAAAGAACATATTTGTGACAAAAAATACGCTGGGCAAACCACAAGCTCCCTGCTCCCAGCTATTGACAACAGGGAGGGAAGAGAGAGGGGTTTGCTCCACGCCAACAGTCCCAACTCAGAGGCAAATTTCTAATGCACTACTGCCACTCTGCAGAGACTATGTCTTAGAAGAAGGAGGACTAGAAACTGCGCTACCATAGTTAAAAAACCACTGGAAATACTTTTGAAATAGTTTAAAAGATTATCGAAGTGGGTCCTTGACATGAAGTAACACGTTAGGTGGGAGTTAGAATTTTAGCATTGTGGTGCTAGTATGTTTTTTTTGTTTTTTAAATTAGATTAGATTAGATCAGAAAGTGTTTTTTTATTCAATGAAAACAAGATCATTACATGAACAATGCAATCATCAGAAGTTTACATCCATACAAAAATGTGTCAAGTTGGCTTGAAATAACTCGCTTTTAACTCAAGAAAATACTTTTTCAGCAAAACTGTTGCTGAATCAAACCCTATTTGTAATCATAGTTTGATTTATACAGTGGGATTTCACAAAAATAAATTCTTGCATTTGGGTAAGTGCAAAATCAAATTTGGAAACATTTGAGTTTGAGGTGGTTTGTCTAGGCTTAAAATAAATTTTTTTCTTGACTTTTTTTCAATTAAGTGAATTATGTGCCATAACACCCTGTTCATCTAATTTCCCTCTCATTCCCTCCATCCTTCCACTAAATGAATAGTTTATATTCAGAGCAACTGAACGAACTGAAATCAAAAGCATTCTTCTCTTTCAATCCTCAGTAATACAGTTCAGGCTGGAATGTGAAAACCTTTAATCTAATCATGCCTTAAAGCCAGAGTTCCCTTTGATTCACAATGCTGTTATCTGAAATAAAAAGGAAATCTTGCCTGAAGCATTTGAACTGTAACGAAGGCTAAAGAGGATCCCTGCTCCTTATTTTACACTCCAGCTGCTAGTTCCACTAATAAAGGTTCAACTTCATTTGTTCCAAGAGTCTTGCAGGCACTCAATGTGTAGTCCAACACAGCAGAGCTGATATACGTCAAGGTAAACAAACATTTGCGAAACTGCCATCCTGTACTGACATCTTTCTCTGACTATGACTCACATAAAATGACCCACATTCTTTTCTGAAAGCCTATTTTTTATCTGTACATACAGAAAAACAGGAAGAAATCTTTTTTTCCCTACAAACTATGAAGAAGAAGAACACCCTGGTGCATTAAGGCCAGGGCAACATTTGACACAAAAACAATGATTTGATCTAATACCAAATGAAAACTAGTGTGAGGTCGCAAAAATGAACAGTTTAGTGATAGCTCAAATACCAGTTGTTGTTTGTACATACTAATCAGGCCACATTAACTGATGACAACACTAAAGAGAGGAACAAAAAGCTTATACCATCTGAGTCAATCCTGCACTAATAAAGTTGTGATAAGACAGTAATTTTGAGCTGTCTCCATGTAACTGTAGTTGCTTTTTAGGTTCAGCACCATGGACAGTGTCAATGTCAGAGCATGGCTTTCTAAAGAGGGGGTGGGCAAACTGACTCACGGGCCACAAAGGGTTCTAAAAGTTGACAGAACCAGGAGCAGATGATCGGAGGGTTTTGGTAATCGATCTTATTGGAGAAAGAAATTACATGAAATCTAGACAAAAACATGCCTTAAATTTGATTGAAAATTTAAATACAAACCGAACATTTTTGGAGTTTTCCTTTCAAAACTGTGACTTTTGCTCTCATTTAAGTGCCAGTTGTACCAATGGGTGATGCCCCTCAGGGAAGAACGCAAACTTGGAGAAATTCATGTGGTGTTAACACCACATGGATGTGAAATAACTTTCTGCACCTAAACAAAGGTCACTTTATTTTTTAGTGCATCATCCGTGAGGACAAACTAGAGTTTTGGAGAAAAAAAAAAACTTAATAAAGATTGTCAGTTATATTTATTTCAGTTTGGCAGGACAGATTATTTCGTTTGAAAAGGCCGCTTATGGCCCTAGAGCCGTAATTTACCCACCCCTTTTCTAAAGCTTTGGAACTCATAAAAGGTTACAATCTAATGTCAAATATTGCTCTAAGTAGAAATATCTGTCTAAAAATAAAGTTAAGAATTTCTTCTTCTTCCTTAAGTTATTCCAAGCTTTTCTAAAAAAAAAAAAGGTTTATATTAAAGACAATGTGTGAATGTAGGGCAAAAAATAAAAACAGATTCCCTTTTCTTTTTAGAGCTTTTTGAGTAGATCAAAGATAAATGTGGGTTGAAATGTTTGACCGGTGGATTATTTTACATTCTTGATAGTGTTAATTAGGGTTAAACTGCTGGTTTTGCTTCATTTGCAACATAACTGGATTGCTTTATTAGTGGTACCTAGTTTATTGAATGAAATTTGTTCCAGCAGTGTGTGCTTTATGTGAGGTGTTGCATTTGCAAAACACAATTTTCCATGGACTTCTATTTGGAAATTATATAATATTTTCTATGTCACTGCAATTTTTTTTCAATGTAAAAAATCTGGAAAAGTAATGAAGACAGTGCACTGCCAAGGAGGAGAAACACCAGCAAAATAATTCACCAATGCAGGGATAGTTGTTAGGAGCTGAAGATGAAAAATTTGGTTTTTCACAGCAATATGTGATCCAAGTTTGTATTCTTAAATTGTAGTGCTGTAAAACGATTCATTTTTTTGTACGATTAATTAAATGTGGCCTGTAATTAATTAAACTAATTAATCACAAATACAGTTAACCTAATAATTGCTGTGAAAAGCCTCATTTTGAGGTATTTTCCTTTAAGTTTAGTGAGACTGTAGTGCAGTAAAAGATCAAAATAAGTATTTTTGATTTTGGCTAAAAACTGCACAAGCATAACCAACAACTGAGATGGGTGGGACTTTAATCCCTTATCTACTGATGGGAAAAGGCTGGGGACACCCTGGAGAGGTCACCAGTCTGTTGCAGGACACTTTCTAAACACATGCATAAACATAACAAGTATAAAGCAGCGTAAAATTATAATGTTTACAAAACTCCCTAAATATAACAAAAATCAACATAAAATTAATCTGCCAACATGCTCCATGAAAGGCATGAATGATGTCCCACATTGATTCTGTTTGTTCCTATTTTAGACTTGTCAAGACTATGTCAAGTTTTTCCTTAAACTTTGCACATTTTGGCAGATATTTGCAATATTATTCTAATACTAAAGTTTTGGAAGCTAGTAATGACAAATGCTTTTTTTCCTTTTTGTGTGTTCAAAGCATTTCCTTCAGTAGCTTTGCTTTTTTTCCGGTAGCCCTCGTTAAAGTCCACACCTGGGTTTAGTTAGCAATCAACCAAAGCTGTTTCTGTTTCAGCTAATTAGTCCTCAGCGTATTAAAGTGCTTGGTTTTGGTTGATTCTAGTCTGTTTTTCTGTGTCTCCGTTTTCATTTTTCCTTATCATTTTAATTAAAATGATAATAGCAAACTAGAACAGGATGATGCAAAGTATTGGAACGGATTGGAAATGCTCGACTTCAGTCACCACAAAAACAACACGGAAAGCAGGGAAAAACTTAAAGACTGTGAAGTTCACTTTGTGTTGCAAAAATATTGCAAGCTTTGTTTTCAATTATCCAAATTTGAAACAAAGTCACATCTATTTAAGATAATTTCATGATTATTTCTCTCAAATACCCTCATTTTCCCCTCATAAATAACTGCATCAGTCAGGCAGTAAAGATAACAGCAGCTTTAGTTGGCTGTTAAGAACTAAACTAAAACGCTGCCAATTATGCCTGGAAAGCAAAGAAACTAAGATGAATGCTCGTAAAAAGTGAGATTCTGTGGGTTATTCTATGCCCAAATATGCTTTTAAATCACTGTCACATTTATGGTCAGGCAGTCCAAGATAACTGTCTGGTGAAAAAATCATCCGTTTGTGAAGAAATCAGTTGCATGAAGCACATCATTTTTAAATCATCAATCAAATGTTGTCCCTATTTCAGCAGCAAACATGAATCAACTTCCTGCATAAAGACCTTCTGCCGCGACAGTACAGTACACGGCCATCTCTGGATTCACCCTGTTAAAATGATTAATAACAACCAGATCCCCACGACAAACTAGAGTTTTCTTTGAGATTCTTTCTAGTCCAACTGGATTATTCAAGAGCAAGGACTCTTGCTCAGAATCAACTGATGAAGAGGAAAGATGAAGACTTACCACAGGGGAAAAAGACGAGAGGACTGTACATTGTTGCCATAGCAACACGTAGAGAGCAACCCTCACAAAAGTGACATTTCCAACTGCTTGCTTATTTCATCAGAGCACCAGTGAGCAATCGACTTGTGTCAAACAAGTCAAATAAAAGAACTGAGCCTTGACTCTGACTGACCATCCGCAGAACCAGAGCGGGGTGACGTCACCCTGCAGGGCAGAACAGTTTTTGTTGTTTCTGTGTGAATGTCAGTCGCATAATCCATCATAATCCATTGTGTAATCCATCATGCAGACTCAATCTGTGAGTGATGGAGGAGTGCTGGTGGGTGGTGCTGTCACTCAGGCAGGATGCGCGTCTGGGGGTCAGTGTTGCATGACACAGTGTGTGGGCATGGTTGAGCGTGTCAAAGTCCATCAGCATGGGCAAAGTAAATAAATAAATCTCTCATTTATCAACATTAAGAAGGCTTTCTACAACCGGGTCAGCTCATGAAAACATCTCCAGCACATGATACTCAACTCACTTTAATGAAGTTTTATAGGTTATTAGTAGAGATGTAACAATTATTCAAATAATCGATAAATCGATTTCAATTCCTACAATGCCACTGGATCGATCTGTTTATCAGTAGAATAGATCAAAAAAGGTTGTTCAAAATGAGCTAATTTTGACAATGAAATGGATCGGCAACACAAATTATCCAATGAATCAAACTGTTGACAAAACGACTCGTTCAAGTTATTAGAGACACAACGATTTTATCGCTCTGCAATTTGGTTCAAACTTTGATTTTTGCATCACGGCTTTGTTTTGGTTCGATATGAGATTTTTATTTTACAAAACAACAACAAAAAAAACAAAAAAATCAGAAAAATCCTTTTTTTAACTTTGCTAATAAGCAAGTAACAAGGAAAAATCTTTAATTGGCTTATACTAAGCCTGCAAAATACAATAAAACAATTAATACCAAATCCTTCTTAATTCAACACAACATGTGTTTGACACTTTCAACATAAACATTGGGATGCAATGCAATACAATGTTACAATTTGCTTTCCCCACAATTCAGATCAATGGTATAACGTACAGTTCTGTTTTAAACTGATGTTGTTTTGGATTCAGTTACATTTTTACTAAGGTAAAATTATAATTTAAATTATACCGTATCTTACAAAATCTACTTTTTTTAAGATGATTTTGTACACGCACCCAATTTTTCTACTGAGCTGGCGGTGATCGGCAAAATGCTTTCATTTTAGCATCGACTCTGAGGAGAAGTGGTTCCTGTTGCATCTAATCTGCAGAAACAACACTTTTTTGCGTAAGACAATGTCGTCTAAGTGGCAAAAATTTATTTTCGTCTGTGAGAGATTTAAGAGTTGGTTCAGCCTTCCCAATGAGAAGCCTACTCTTGTTGGAGTTTATCTTTGGTGGCATGCAACAGACCAGCTAACAACTTCTTGTCTGTAACCACCATTTCCCAGATGACTGCTTAGTTAACCTTAGCCTGTATCAAAGTGGATTGTCCTGGAGTCTAAACCTCAGAGTTGTCACACTTCCTACAATAAAACCTGATGAAGAGGCAAGACCCGTAAGTAAAACGTACAATTTGGTGCAGTATAAACGTATAATGCCCTAACTAAAGCTACATTTTCACACACGTTGCGCCTTTGCGAAAGCTCAGATGTTGTTTGCTTTCAAGGCCGGCTCCAGGATGATGTCATGAAATGGGCGGCACCCACAAGGAGCAAAAGGCGGTGCCTTAGAGATCCAGGCATTTTACTTTTGGGTAGGAAAAGGAGCTTGTGAAAATAACTCACATTTAAATTACCATATGCATGGATATAGATTACTCTGAAAGGCTTAGAATAGCATAACATAGATCCTTTAGCTAAAAATTCCTAAAGGCAGAGAATGTGATCAAATACATTTTCTTATAATGCATAATCAGATGAGAGAAAAAACAGAGAAAATTGAAACACGAGTTGTAAAAAACCTCAAATGCTTGAAGTAATGACAAAAATGTTTCACCAACATGACACAGCTCAAGACTGACCTGCACAAACAACAACTAAACCATCAAGAAAGCTCCTTTCTTTCCTGAATCTCACCAAATGACCCTGCAAGGAGGTTGAAAAGAATGTAATTTTAAAGATAACAACATGACTCCAAAGCTAAGGCTTCTTTCTTAGAATTCGATAAACCCCAAACAGCCCCCTCAGCATGTAGACCAGAGAATTTGGAAGCACCTTTTGTTCCATTGTCACCATTTTTTATTCATGTGGGTCACAAGCAGGAGAACACAGCTCCTTCTTTTAGAACACCTGACAAGCTGATCAAAGGTCACAGCGACATTACTACATTTATAGCAGACAAACGTCATTTCTTAGAAAAGTCATCACTTTGCTTTTTATAAATTCAAAAACATGCCCAAAGAAATCCTAGCATTATTTGCATCATTTTATGTTGACAGATTTTTTTAAAGAGACAATATTATGGTGAAGTTTCACTGCCAAAGTACCGAATCACATCAATTAGTAAACTTACAATTCAGTTTGATTTATGGTTTATTTCATTGCTGATAAAACTTGTTTTAAAATGTCTATAATGACATGTATTTATTTGTTTCATTTTATTTTTATATAACTAGTAATGTAACGAAGTAAAAGGTGTAACTTTTATTAATACAATGTTAAAGTCTTGAAATAAAAGCAAACTTGAATCATTTTTTTGAACCAAATATTACAAAAGATTGTTTCAAAGGTAAATCGATTCCTGTATTTGATAAATTGATATTGACTTTATAAATAAAGGTCTATGCAGCATCAACAAGTCTTTTTTTTTTAAACCCAGCCATATACCGATTTTGTTTTCAGTATATTTTAAATTTGTCTGAGCATCTTATTGACGGCACTTTAGCGATGGATTAAGAAACTATAAAACTTTTGTCTGGGTTTTTTTGGCTTTCTCAAACCAAAGCCTCCATGTCAGGACAGATTATTTTAATCAAAGAAATTATCTAATTCTAATAGAAACTAATATGAAGTTGCAAATTAAAAGTTTAGTAAAAGTTCAAATCGGGGTTGTTTCTTGTACAAACTAATCAGGCCATATGTATGGTTTGCCTGACCTGGTTTGCACTTGGTTTCCCCAGGTGGAGAAGGTTGAAAATCTCTCATTCACATGCAAGATAAAAATAGAGCCTAAGATTATTTGATGTGTTTGCAAAATATCTTCAATTTTACAGGTTTAGTTTTGCTCCAATGTGATGCATAGAAATCTGAGCTAAAAATAAAGTCCGTCACTCTGTGTGCCTAACCTTACCTAGTAACATTTAGCTAAGTCAAGAAAAATTGGATCACCTATGCATGCAGTGGAATAAGCTTCCATCAAAGAAGCCCTAGGGAGTCTTGAGAGATAAGGTGATAAGGCAGTCATTCATGAGTAACTGGGAGTTGACCCGCTGGTCAAGTGGGGCGCCAAGTGGCATTTTCAGGGTGGCCCTGGACTGCCTGTGGGGGCAGCGGTGGGGGATGCTTAGGAATCTTGAGCAGGAATTTGCCTTTCAAGGCTGTTAGAGCATTTGGATATGTAGCAAGCTTCGACTTCTTATCTATGGAAGTTCTCCTCCTGCATAGACGCTGCCGGCTCTATGCAGGAGGGTAGAATGTTCACATCAGTCCTACCTTGTTCAGTGACATTATGCCACATTGCAGTACACACACCTGCCTGCTCACCTTTGCACAAACACAGATGCACCGATGCAGACATGCCTGATGTATGAAATATGTACAGAGATGTGTTGCTGTTAGGTGGTGTGTACAGTTGTCTGTGTGGATCTGTGTGAATATTTGTGAGTGCAAGACTGTGCAGACAGTGTTTACATTAGTGTGCTTATTTGTATGGTGGCAGACATCCGCCACTGCAGCAAAATTTAAAAAAAGTAACTGTGCAAATAAAGAAGAAAATCTGAAAAAAAAAAAAAATGCAAACAACAAAAAAAAAGAACTGCAAATAAAAGTAATGATATTGCAAATAAAAGAAGCGCTTCAAATAAAACAACGGCTGCTGCAACTAAAGAAAAAATTGCTGCAAATAAAAAGTCACAATGGAAGTGGATTATCAGAGATTGTTTTTGTCACAAAAAAAAATCAAACAAAAAAACTTATCGGCCTCATCATCAAAGTCTTCATGACCTCAGAAGATAACAAGTATGACAATGTAGAAAACAGGGGGTTCTGACATGAGGTTTTTTTCCAGTTAGAGCACACCACCATGCCAAGATCCCCATAATAGATCTCCAACAGTTAGCACAAGTGCCATTGTGTTTGGCCACCATGCATCTATCAACTGGAGTTATGAGATCCAGAGTTATGAAGTCCAACACATTTACTCATATTCAGCTAATGCAGCTGAATATGAGTAAATGTTCAGATTTATCTCATTATTAAGCCATTGTATTCACTTGTGTCAATCTTAACATGTTTTCAGTTAACCAGACATATACTAACAGTAAATCTTTGATTTCTCATTTGACATCCAGCCCTCATACATCAAACTTTTGTTACTTTTTCATGTTATTTTCCAGTTTCTTATTGTTTTTTGTTGCTCTTTAGAAACATATTTTGGTTGTTCCAGGACTTGGACTGTAATGAAATGCTCAGATTTATCTGGCACTGTACAACTGATTGAGTTGCATGATGAATTGAGAAAGCTTGCTTTATGAACATGGATTAAAAAAAAAAAAAGTTTCTTATTGTTAGTTACTAGTTTAAACAAGATCACACCCCATTTGAGTAAAATTACTTTTCAAGTGCAAAATGTGACATTTGATTATGCAAACATGGAATATTGAGTGTGAAACGGAGTTTCAAAGTAATAAAGAGAAAGCTGTCAAAGTGACGGGCAGATGTTACCCCAGCCTGTGTCCTTCTCTCCCTGTAATACAACACAGTGTTGCCATCAAAAGCAGAGCTCCGGTCAGCATGCTGCAGGAGACTGAGATTAAATCTGTGCTAATGACTCGTGCAGAAGCTTTGACGAGCAATTATCCCCCCACAGGCCTTTGGCTGACATCAGGCTATCAGTCTGTTGAACACATATGCCAGCAAATTTACTCTTTTTCTTTGAAAAACCACTCTGGTCGTGTAGCTCTGCCTAAAATCTTCTCGCCTCCTCTACATTCATCAAAACAACAACAAGTAAACACAAATGTCTAGAGTGATAAACCACTTAAATCCACGAAAAGATATAAATGAGCTGGAGTGTTTGCTCTTCCTGTGGCTGCGTGTGCATGGCAGTGGAACCGAGATTGATACACGGGCTAACCTAACATTTTGTGAGTTTGTGTTCATCAGGGGTGTCATCTTCTGCTGACTCACAGGACGCACAGGACACATTAGGCTGCCTAAGGACCTCTTAAAGGTGGCACAAATTGATAAACGGCGTGGAAAAAGCTCAAATAAAAAGCTTCCCCTTAACAGCATCCTTAATAGACACCTAGTTTCTGTTGAAATGTGTTACACAACGTCCGCCGCTTGTACTGCCAGGGTCCAAAACATCCTCTGGGAACAAGACAGATCCCAAACTTGGGACAATGTCAAATTCAAACCATGTGGGCAGATTTCACAGGCTGAAGCTGAAGAAAAGACACATGAGCAAAACATAAAGCAGTTACAAGCAATAATGAGGATGGAAATGGGTGCAGATGTTTTAAGGTGTTTGTCACAAGTTTTTTTTTGTATTTTCACACAGCTTAAATACCCACTTCAATGAAAAAGGCGTTTTTGGTGTTTCTAACATCTTCTTGTGGCATTTTTCTGATAATGAAGGACATTTATAAAGAAGGTTAAGCTCCAAATTGCATTTCAGAGTATTTATTTATTCAAATTGTTGAGAATCATGAGCAGAAAAAAAAATGCTGGTGGAAAAAGCCTAAAGTAGTGGCTGAAGTGCTACAATCGGTCACAACCTCCCTGCTCCACTCCATTCGAGGGGAACCTGGCTGCAAACAAGATGGCGTTCAGACATCATTAGCCAGAAACAGAAATTCTACAGGTTTCCAGAGCTGTAGCACCTTTTATAAAAACATGTGAACAAACAGTTTGGTCTGCAAGATGAGCTTAAAATGGTGCAAAAAGATTTAATCATTTTATTCCATTTAAAATTGGTATTAACAAAAGTCTTCAGGTTTGTAAAACTTTTAACCGTTTTACTCTGACGCTTTAGCTCCAACGTTTACATTCCTTTGACTTCCATTATTTTTAACCCTTAATGAGATCAATGGAAATCAGCTCCTTCTGTTGCAGAGAAATGCAAGACTTCATATTAGCAACCGGTGAAAAGCTGCTATTCCTTGTTTTCCTCGTCTGAGCTGATATCTGGCTCAAATCTGTATTTCTGTAGTATAAAGAAAGGGATGATGGGAAATGAGGGGAGGCTCACTTCACAACCAACAGTCTTGCCCACAATTTAGAGGTGAATTTCTAATGACCTCCTGCTGCTACGCAGAAACTGTGTCTTAGAAAACAACAGTTTTTTTTTCCCTACAAAAAGCAAAATCATAGATAAAAGACCACTGAGAATGCTTTTAAAAGAGATCCAAAAATGATCGGAGCGGGACTTTAAACTGATAAAAGTTATTCCCAGCAACCAGTCATAAAACCAGTCAAGCCTAAACAAAGAAAACAAAAAAAATTTCTGGACCAGTGGTCATTCCAGCACAGCGCTGACATAGTAGAGATTCAGAGAAACCCTTTATGTTTCAACAACTAAAATAAATGCCTTTTTCAGTTTCACTCCTTGATGCATGGAGAGATACACTGGAGAAGCTGAATAATAAAGCTGGTTGGCAGACAGCGAAGACGACTGTTTAAATTACTCACTTGTTGGCTGAATGACTGGCATGCTGGCTGGCATTCTGAGCTGCTTCCTGGTGAAACCTGTAACCAACTTATATGAACAGCTAAATTTAGTGCAGACTGACTAAGAGTCTGACTGACAAATAGTTAATTGGCAATGAAGTCTGTCAAGGCCTGGAGCTGAGATAAATTCACTCTGCTTTAACAATGAATCTCACATCTGAGGCTTTCATGGCCGTCTCTGCCTCAAACTGTTTTTCTAAGAATGGCATGGAGTGCACCAGTTCACATACAAACCAAAAATGAAAAGCATTTGGAAAGCTAACTTTTCTACTTTGTGATGCAACCTAGTCCAGAAAGTGACAAATTTAGCCAGACAACTGATTTATATTTGTTAATAAAAGATAACAGAAAAGGTGGGGTGAACTGTCGGGTATTTGACCCGAATTGAGTGATCAGTGACATAAAAAGTTATTTAACAAGAATTATTAGTTTAAACTTTATTAAACTAAAGACTAAGTAGGTGAGCCTGGGTGGGAAGCGAGTAGATAGTTTGCTATTGATCGTCAACACCTAAAAGCTTGACTAATTCTATCCTATTGAGAGAATAAACTTTACATGTTTTTAAGATCAATAGATTGTAACAACGCACTTTGATTTAGGTAAGCAAAATATTTCTTTAAAAACTTGATTTTGTATTTTTTTGCTGGTCATTTAGAAGTTGAACAAAAATGGTTAAGTAAAACAACTTTAGTGGTAATTAACATTTAAGAATGTAACTCATTTTCCTGTTTGTGTTTACAGGCTGCCATGACTGGATGCAGGTCATGAAGAACAGCCAGAAGGACTGGATCAGCCAAGTCTTTCCTGTCTGGCTGATATCCTCTGAAGGTGTGAACGTGTGTCCTCAGCAGGGTGATGCAGCAGAACGGTGTGGAAGCAAAAACTGGATCTCTGCAGAAAAGCCATTTTTATTTAAACAAGAGAAGCATTGTAGCACATCTTACAAATAAAAAAAAAATAGCTTTAAAAAAGGAAAGTGGACTAGTCAATCCAAATTTGTATATAAATCAAAATTTTGAACAAAATCTAAGTATACAGTGTGAGTATAAAATGCCATTTGAATTGGGGTACTGTATATAATTTAATGTTTGTTTATGTTTGATAGATAATATCTGACGTCACATAGAATTCTGAATGGCCAAACTGAAGCCTTAAGTGGGATGGGCACATTAAAAGCAATTTGTTTTGCCCACTGCATTTTATTTTGAAGGCAGGACAAAGTAAAGTGAGATTTTTGCTAAATACATCCACATGCCAAAAAGAAAAGATCCTAACTATGTACAAATTTGAACTAGAATAAAATTAAAACAATTCAATTTACATAAAATCTCTACTAAGCTCACTCCATTGTAGGACTGCAGTGCTAAATTGTTTAATTTGCGTATTTTTTGCTGCATAGTTCAGGGTCACCAGTAGCTCTTCGTTAACAGAAGGCAGTATTCAGGAATGGAAGACGGGGTTTTGATTGACAAGAAGATTGTTACCCATTTAGTTTCATTTTCAGTGAACCACAAATGGAAATTTGCATTTTTTTAAAGTGAAATTTTGCATTAAAAAAATAAAGACATCTCTAAAAAGCTTGAATCAAACGGTTAATACATGTCTTCAATATCAGCAGAAGGGAAGCCATTTTTATTTATTCCTGGTTGATGTTCATTTTGAGCAAAAACTGCCCCAAACTTTAACCAACTAAACCTTTCCAAACTCCTACTGGTATATTATTTTGCAGGGATATTTAAAGTATTTTTGGAGGCATTGCTTTTATTAGATTATGCAATATTTTTTTCCAGTAATATGTCAAGACTTATCATTCGTGTTTAGTGTATTCAAGCCACAATCATAACATTAAATGTCTAATAAAACTGAATGAAAATAAATCGTTTTTTTATGTCAAACACAAAAGACCCTACATCTGTTCTTGGTAGGTAAACATGACCTTTCTTGTTAGAAGATACTGAGTCGATGTTGCTGCAAGTTTAAACAGCTTATAGGTAACCGTGCAGCACTGCTCACAGATTTCCATTAAACCGTCAAATGTTACCAATAAAAAAAGAAAACCCTGAACCAGCTGCTTCTGAGCAACAGCAGGCAGTCAGAGTAAAGCCTTTATTTAAACTCATTCTGTGGAGAGTATGTGTCTGCTTGCAGCTGGAATTTATTTCATGTGTGATAGCCAAAGCTCAGGAGGTTGGAGAAGCATCTGCCAATCCGCTCACTATTGTGTGGAGGCAGAGGGGAAATAAAAGTCTGCAAAGCTAAGAAGCTCTGTACCAGTGTGTGTTAAAGGGTGAATAACAACATTCAGGCCTACATAACAACACAATTAGCTTTATTAATGATGGACGTTTTTTATTTACAAGGATGCCACAGATGACAAATGGCATTTCTTTTTCCTGTTTTTTGGTAGCAACTTGTATAAATAAAAGTCTGTAGGCTGTCATGCGCCTTATGTTACCCTATCTTCAAAACATCTGCATGTGTTCAAATATCTTGTTCCCTTCTAGCATTGGTCTGTTTATAAATATCTATTAAGTTCTTGTTTTTTTGTCCATTCTGGGTTTCTTTATCTATAAGAAACCCTTAAAGAGCAACAGAGACAGAAAATAAACAGGAGCAAACGCATGCCTTTCACATTGAATTCATGCATTCATGGTCATGAGTGTTCACTTTGGTCACCTCTTCAAATGGGGTTGTCATGGAGATAGTTTAGGTAACTCAATGTGAAATGTATCTTAAAGCACATTATAAGAGAGCCTTTTGCATTGTAGTTATTGTGCACTTTTTAGTGATCCCACACTATTATAGCGTGAACAATAAAGGTGCAGGATTCTATAGGAGTGGTCAGATAAAAATTCTTAATCTGACTGAAAATTTATGGTCACATATGAAACCAGGTTATCATCCAGCCCAGGACTGGATTAGTCATGCTGCCATGCTATGATCACAAACCAAGGATCTTCCACCTTTAGCTTTAATTAAGCCAGTTTTTACCAACCAAAACCATTTGAAAGCCACACAATCCCAAGAAAATCCACATTCTTTTAAGCCATTGATTTATAAAAGACAGCTTTTAATTATTTACAATATTGAATCAAAACAATTTTATATTTTCGCAATATTCCTTTTTTTTACTTCTGACGGTAGAACAAAGAAGTTACTTTTACTTTTGAATAAGATAAATATAAAAAAAAAACATGACAAGATTGGTGTAAAATCTTTTTTTTAATCTGTACATGCATTTATGCATTTTAAGATTAATTTAGCCTCTGAATAGCAACTAGATACTGTTGTGCAGCAGAAGAAAAGATAATAAACCATTCTGATAATATACTAAACCTGTTACCATCGTTTAACACAGATAACTGAGTAAAATGATGTTAACAAGATGAGTCAAAATCTAAACATGAATTACAAAGCTTAACAAAAAAAATTAATATACTACAAACCCATTATTTATTCAAATCATTATATTTTTTTGTCAATGCCAAGGAGCCGCAATGGATGGATAAAAGAGCCACATGTGGCTCCGGAGCCTCAGGTGCAGACCCTTGGTCACAAACCATAGTGTTTTTGTCTTTTTGGGTTTTTTGTTGAGCCATCATGAACACTGGCAGCTAGTAACATATGGTGCTGTCATAGCTCGTCCAACAGGAGAGGAAAACAGAGAGAAGCATCTATGTTTAATGGTGAGCCTTCTCTGTACATCACTCTCCAGCTCGTTTCATAAAAGTGTACATAAAAAAACAACAACGCCGTTCATGTTTTCAACTTTATGCATGACGATGGTGACAAGCCTTTTGGAGTAAAAACACTAATTCTGAATGGGCTTGTGGTTCATGTATTTATGTTTGAGCTACAACCAAGCCGCTTACTATCAGCAATACAAGCTGTACAAAAGCTAAAATGACTACACTGACTCATGACTGCAGCCAATGTCATTCCAGTTTAATCTGTTTGTCCCTTACCTGCTTTTCTTGTCCTAACATTTTTTCCAAAAATGTACTGAACTGAACTTAAACTGATTGGGTTATGACAACGTTACAGGATTTCTTTTTTTTTTGTCTCTATCGAGTGTTCTGAGATCATCCAGATTTTAAAACCGTGCTTCCTAAACTAAATATGAGCAAAATGTGGTGCATTTTTTGGCATGTCTGTTCTACAAAATAAGATACAAAATCAAACAATTCAAAGATGATAGTCCAGATTTATATACATGTATTATATCAATATGTATATAAAAAACAAGATTCAACGACACATTCTGATCAGTTTTTGATCTTTTTTAAAAGCATTCCCAGTATTTTTTTAATTATGTCTATGCTGTTTTTTATCCAGTTTTTTAAACTGTTGTTTTCTAGGACATAGTTTCTGCAGAGGGACAGGTGTTCTTCAGAAATTCACCTCTGAGTTGTGTGTGGGACATAATGTGTGTATGAGGAGTAAGCCTTCCCTCATTTTCCATCATCCCTTTGTTTACACTCTTTCCCCCTCGCTTACAGCCCCTCACACCCCCAACCTTACATAAGCGATGCAACAAAAATGGAGAGCAAAAAATGGAGCTATCCAGCCGTACAGTTTTGAGCCAGATACCAGCTCGGACTAGGAAGACAAAGACATACCTGGATCTATTCGTCAACAAGTGGATACATCAGAATGGAGTGGAGCAGGGAGCTTATGGATCACAGATTGTATCACCTAAATCACTGTTACAAGTTTATTGCAACTGCATTTTTTTGTCTGCTCCTAATTCACAATGTTTATGAATAAAGAAATACTCAAAAATACTGCTTTAAGCTTAATTTTCTTTACATATGTCCTCCGTCATCAGAAAAATCCTACAAAAACATGATAAAAACACCAAAAATAAAGTTTTCATCAGACTGCTTTTTTAACAAGTATGTGTGAGATCCAATGTCTTGATCTTTGGGCAGGAATGGGTTCATTTGTACTCCACTTAAGCATGAATGTACTAATGTTTATGTGTGGGTTATTATTTATGTGCAGTTCAAGTGAGTTTATTCTTTGAGCAAAAAAGCAATGACATTCCCTTCTAGTATGCTCCCTTTTATTGTTTGTCTCCCGTTTGCTTTCTTTCTCAAAATCCAGACCAGGATTTACTGTTGAGTTTTGAAAACAAGCCAGCCACACAGCAAAGAGCATAAATGCAAGTCTGTCTGTCGTCAGGGCACGCTTAACCCCAGTGGGTTACCCTTAAATGTGGGCTGAGACTCTGCCTTTCATCCCAGTCCACTCTTATCTCCCTGCAGCTCTGTTGTTTTCTCAGCGCAGAGCTTCGTGTTCCCTCTCACACCTTTGCTGTCCGCTTTTAGCACAGTTTGTTTGGAAAGGACAGAAAGCATTATCTCGCTTAATTGCCATAACCGGCCAAGAAAACGCAGATGCGCAAAAGCACACAGGGAGACAAGAACAGAGGGGCAAGATAATTAAAAAGCTGAAGAGAAAATAAAGAGAGGATAAAAACCATTTGATGATATTTTTAACAAGTAACTGCAGTTGGATGATCTCTCTCCATTGAAAATCTCATAGAATGTCGTAGAAAACCAGAAAACAACACTTTGAGTTTTTGTCAACTATTATTTGTGTGGTTTTTTTTTTTCATAAAAACCTCAGTCAGTGTGAAGTGAAATATACAGTTATTGTTTAAGAAAAGATAAACTGTAAATTTTGTTCGTAATTTTTGTGCAAAACCCTACAATCAAATAAGAATTAACTCCGGACATGTCATGCTAACGCTGTCATTTAAATCTAATTAATAATATATTTCTTTGTGGTTTTAATATAAAAACTAATAAATACTAAATGTTTAATAAACCAAAGAAGTTTGAAAGTGTTTTAAGCAATCCTATTTATTCAAATAATCATTGATTAACGTTTAACAATTATTTCACAAGCATTACTCTGCACTCTGGAATATTCCATAGAGGGCTGCCGGGCTCAAAGGCTAATATCCCTGACTGTTAGACCACCCACCCTGTATAATCAATCAAAGTTAGCCTTTTTTTATCCACCTGGACATGCTGTGTTAAATGTGGTTCAAATACTTAAATATCAACTCGTATGTGGAGGTTTCCTCTCTTTCATAAAAAGGTCCCTACATCTACATTCAGACAAACTCATTGAGGTAAAAGAAGTGTCAACAAGCAGGTGCATTCACACCACATTTGGGTCAACTGGAGAAAAGCCAAGTTTTCAAAAACTAACATAAATGAAGGTGAAATGCTACAACTTCAACAGAAGAAATAATGTTGCTTTGGTCATTCTATTCCCCGACCAGGAGACTGAATTATGCGCATATGGAAATGATATGCAGGCGGGCTGCAGAGGAATCTGGTGGACATATCCAAGAGGGAAAAGAGTGTGTAATTATTGCTCCAGATTCAGACCAGAACATTTGGTGGACTCAGCTTTACACTTTCTCCCGCTAGCTTACAGCCCCTCACACCCCCAACCTGAGTTTACTGGTGCAACAAAATTGGAGAGCAGTATCGGAGCTACTCAGCTGTTCAGTTATCAGCTTTTTTAAGACCCACTCCAATGAAAATTATCTTTTGGATGTTTTTAACGTGTTCTTGTACAATTTTCTCATAATGGAGGACATAAAAAAAAATAATGTAAGATAAAAATTTAATTTCTAAGTATTTCTTTATCCAAATTATAATGGATCAGAGCAGACGAAAACCCGCGGTTTGAAAAAGTTTGGGTCTGCAACCTATCAGCTGCCATCCAAAAGTCTCCCTTCTCCACTATAATTCTAAATCCTCCAAATTGTAGACAAATAGATCAACCAACGTCTTCATTTTCCTCGTCTGAGCTGCCATCTGGATCAAAACTGTTCGCCTGGATAGCTCCAATATTGTTCGACATTTTTTTTGCTACGCTAATGTTAGTTTGGGCTTGAGAGGAGCTGTAAGCAAACGAGAGAGAGTGTAAACATAGGTATGCTGGGATTTTAACGAAGGCTAACTTCTGTGCCAACAGTCCCGCCCACAATCCAGATGCAAATTTCTAATCAGCTCCTGTCGATTTAAGAAAATGCGTCTTAAGAAATGCCACTGGATTTTTTTTATTTTGATTAAAACTGCATAACCATAAATGAAAGACCACTCAGAGCGCTTGTACACTAGAAAAAAATATTGTTAGAGTGGGACTTTGAGAATTGAAAAATTCCTAACAAACTTAAATGAATGATCACACTTTTAACCAGATTTGCATCATTGTTAAATAAATAAAAAACACTAAAATATTAATATTAATATTAATATTAATTTTAATAATATTAATATTAACAAGCACATTGAAAAAGAAGCATAAATAATCTTCAATTCCATTTGTGCAATTATAAATCAAGGGCTGTGAGAAAACGCACAACATACCAATGATGGCTAACACTTATAGATAGGAAAGCTTTACGCTCGTCCAAAGATCCTGCTGTTTTTCCCCATTACAGTGGCAACCCAATTGATGGCTGCATTTGCCACCCCCCTGGAAAACTGTAAAGGTGAGGTCAGTTAACAGCAGGAGGCATTAAAGATTCTTTGCTGATGAGATACAAAGCAAAAGAGAGAAGGAGGATAAGAACGGAAAAACAGATGAGAAAAAGGCAAAATTCAAATGAGTTTGTGCCATGCAGACACCCTTAAGTGCTGCCCTCTGTTGTCTCTGATACACAAGCATTCCCTTGACACTGAAAATAATGCCTTTAATCCTCAAAGCTATCACTGACACACAGCCAGCTAACCAAGCATGGACTCCTTCCACAGCGCTCATGTGTAAAAAAGATCAGTAAAGCAGGCAAAATCCCTCTGCACATGTGCATCACTGCAATAAAACTCAGCATGGATACAAAACCAAGCATTACCTAAGCATTACAAACTGCACACGTGCAAGTTACACAATGTGCAAAAGATGTACTTAAATGACCCTAAATAACATGACGTCACACGAACACACAGAGACACACATGCCATATTGCTGTAGCTAAATGGAGACAGGGAGACAACTGTGAGACAGCGTGATACCTGGCAGGGACAACGGAAACATCATGGAAAAACACAACAACCTCCCTGGAAGAATTAACACCGACCAACAACAGCAGGACACCGCAGCAGCCACAAAGACCGACAGGTGACAGATTGTTGCAGTTTACCTTTTTGTGCGTCGAAACATGTTGCTTGCAGCAGAAGGATGTGTTGGCAAAAGAACATGAGAGCCACTGAGCCTTCACACGCACACAAATAATCACACACAGACACATGCACACACGCTCGCAGAGGCAGGCAGTCAAGAAGCAACGATTACGCTCCACGCTGGCATGTCAGCTTCCTCTGGGCAAACACACACACACACACAGACTGTCTTTGATGGAGCGCCGTGACTTTGCACACACGAGTGAGTCTTCGGGAGAGGATGAAGAAAAAAATTTGGTCATCTGCCTCACAAAGAAATGTGAATTAGAGTGAGAAAACAGCAAACAGAAAGAGAGAAGAGACAGACTGGGGGAACAGGCTGCCGAGCATCTCGCTCAGAAGGAGAGAGGGTTGTGGGGCTGCTCTCAAGGGTGTCGTGCCAAGTCAGGAAGTGTGCGGCGACAGAGAGATGGAGAGAGAGGGGGGAGTCAGAGAAAGGGAGGGAGAGAATAAATGTGTGTGTCCTGGTAAAGGAGAGGAGGTGGGTCAGAGCAAGAATATGGAAGTATGAGAGAAAGAACAACATGACCGAGAAAGGATGTGAGAAAATATAAGTGGAATAGGCACGAGTGAGACGACGGGAAGCAAACATTCAAGTATAAGACTGAAAAGAGAAAAAATGGTTTTGGGATTTCTTTGGCAACAAATTCTGAGAAAAGATTGTAACTCATTTCTCACCGGCTACTTTATTAAGTAAACCTTGCTAGTAGCGGGTAGGACCTCCTTTTGCCATCAGAACTGCCTTAATCTTAGGTGGCATAGATTCAACAAGGTACTGGAAACATTCCTCAGAGAGGACAGCATCACACAGTTGCTGCAGATTTGTCTGCTGCACATCCATGATGCCAATCTCCTGTTCCACCACATCCCAAAGGTGATCTATTGGGTTGAGATCTGGTGGCTGTGGTTGTCATTTGAGTCCAGTGAACTCACTGTGATGTTCTAGAAACCAGTCTAAGATGATTCCAGCTTTATGACATATTCTGTTGGAAGTAGCCATCAGAATATGGTGGTCATAGAGGGATGGATATGGTCAGCAACAATACTCCGGCAGGCTGTGGCATTGCAACCATGCTCAATTGGTACCACGGGGACCAAAGTTTGCCAAGAAAATATCTCCCACACCATTACACCACTACCACCAGCCTGAACTATTGGTACATTGCTTTCATGTTGCTAACACCAAATTCTGACCCTACCATCACAATGTGGAAGCAGAAATTGAAACTTTTCGGACCATTCTCTGTAAACCCTGGTGGTTGTGGGTGAAAATCCCAGTAGATCAGCAGTTTCTGAAATACTCAGACCAGCCTGTTTGGCACCAACAACCATGCAACATTCAAAGCCACTTCGCTCACCTTTCTTCCCCATTCTGATGCTCAGTTTGGACTGCAGCCGATTGTCTTGACTCTGTCTACATGCCTAAAAACTTTGAGTTGCTGCCATGTGATTGGCTGATTAGCAATGTTGATGAACCAGCAGTTGGATAACTGTACCTAATAAAATAGCCAGTGAGTGCACGTTAATGTTGTATTTTGTAAGGAGTTTTGGTTCAGTTTAGTTCATTTTGATTATGGAGCTCAAAGTATTTAGGGTTCAAATTGTGATCTAAATTGTTAAATATGCACATAATAGTAATACTAAGGTGAGGTAAATCTTGGAATACCAGTAGATATTGCTTTTAAAAATAATGTTTTTTTGACTGCCTACACTGACATGTTGCTTGATTACTGTAATTTCCAGTCAGTCCCACACTCGTCAATCTACTGCTGTAAAAGCAGGAACAGCTATTGTGTGTTCACCCCATAAAAATAATCAAAATAATTGCACTCAAGCTCAGAAAAAAAATAACTGAAGCTATTCAGGAAAAATGACTTGATATCTTCCATGATAAAATCTGAATTTGATTAGTTTTATTTTACTGGAAGCACCAGATGATCAATGGTAGCTTTGATTTTAAACCAGTTTCTTTCTCAGAGACGCCACAATCATCGACGCCCAGTCGATTTGTCCTGAATATCAATGGAGCTGTAAAGCCCAGACAAGAGGGCTGTCACATCCACTGTGCATACATGCATATGTGCGCTTGCTCCATCCTTTTGCTTTGAAACAAACCCACCAAATGTTAAAGCTGACGTGGGGTGACAGTTGCACAGTAGTGCTGAGAGGAGTAATTCAATAATGAATGCCGTCTCTAATGTGGGAGTCTGGATGGATAAAATATACATGGGGAAAGAAGAGGCTGGTTGGGGGTGATGATATCACTGGAACACAGCGGGAGATCAGAGACAGGGATGGGGGGATGATATCTTTTTGAATGCTGGCTTGTTGTTTTTGAGCTTCTTATAAGCGACGTTCTGAGTTTTCCTAAACTTTTCTAAGGATTCACAGAATATTTTCAGGATTGGTTGCCTTTGTTTATCCTTACTGTACAATCATTGAGAGATATAATTATACAAAATCCTTAAGCTCCGCCCACAAATTGGGGGAGGTTACAGAGAGACGAGAGCTGACGGCTGCTTCAGAGTCTTTTATGTCACACTGTGACATCTGCTACCCAGCCAAATAGGTCAGAGGTCACGAGAGAAACCACTCACTCCATGACAGCACATATGTGGATGTCGTACCACTGAGTACACACAAAAAGTGGCTAAAACTCTTGAAGGTACAGAAGAGATAGGGAGGCCATGCACCCAAGCCAAAAAAGAGCAGAAACAAAAAAACAATGATGCATTAAGGTAAGTTAAGTGTAACTAAAGCAAACTTGTAGTAATAAATAGGTAAGATGTATGTTGTTGACGTGTCTAAATCTATTGGGCATCACATATGTATTATGTGTTTCAGATCTTCTCTTGCACTCATATACAAATATTAGTGCAAGAGATATTAGAATATTAGTACAATTTTTTTCATCTTATTAAATATTAGCAGACATTTTCCTTATTTTAGGTCACTGTACCCCAAACCCTTGGGGTAAAAACAAAAATCTATTGGTATTACCCCAAAATATTGATCTCACAATTTGCACCTAATTTGTTTCAGCAACTTTGTTTCAAAATTCTGTGTAAAAAAGAAAACGCCATAACTCAACAGTTAAAAAAAAAAACTCAGTTTGAGTTAAAATAACACCAGATTGGCTGGGAATTTAGCAGCAGCAAATCACAGCATATGAAAGCACAGAGAGCATAAATGTATCAGACTCAGTATACTGATAAAGCCCAGACTTTTTATGCTAGATTTTATGTCTTACAATTATTTCACAAAATCATAGTCCATTTATTCATCCATCCACTTTCTTAACACGCTATATCCCTTTTGGGGTCACTGGGATACTGAAGCCTTTCTTGGCTACACTTGGGCAAAGGCGGGATACAAATCAATAGTTCTTTCCAAAAATGTCTACCAAAAAATTACGCATCATTATTTTGTTAAAACACACAAATAATATTCACAATAAGGACAATTAAGAGAAATACACATTTGGTAAAATCTTACATAAAAAGAACAAAACTAAAAAATAGAAAATAGGGGGGGGGGGGGCAACATACACACAAACAACTGTTATGAAAGCAAAGCTATAAAAATCTGAATTTTTTTGTCCATCCCTTTCTGAGTGAGACAAGATCTAAATAATCATCTTTACTTATCATTACTAGACAATTCATGTTAAAAAGTTATATACATTAAAATCTGAACCAACATTTTATCTTAAATATTTGTTGCAAAGGCAAGGAGTGCAATTTTACTGTTTATAATGATACAAAAATATGTTTAAGGGTTTTTAGGCGCTTAAAAAGCTAAGAAGTAGAAAAGATTAAATGCACAACGGGGGGAAAAAAATGTCTCCTGGGAGCACCAACGGCTGAAATATTTCAAGGACTCGGAAATTTGATAGAAAATTGAAAAAATTTGGTGGAAACTTGAACAGAACCTTCATGCTCAAATGCAATTTCACACAGTCTTTTGAGCACACTCGAGACACTTTTCCAAGTGTTGCCCAAGTTGAAAAAAGAGATTTAAGCAGCAAATGAGGGTACAAAAAATGTAGTGATTAAGGAGGGGCCAAAAGATTAATTCCTTTAAAGTGATGACCTTGAAATTATATGCTCACTTTTAGTATTGGAAACTGCAGATTTATTTTTAAATTACAAATTTATCAAAATTTTGAATTAATATTAAAAAGAAAGTTTACAAAAACTTAAGTGACAGGGGAGGAACAATGTTGTAAATCAGCACCATGGACAGAGGCATTTTTACAGAGAGTAAATGTAAAAAACGGCATTCTTAAATACCAATCAATCTACAGATTTTAATATAAATCATCAGACCAATCATTTCAAGTTGTTTTATAGTTTTATGTATATTGTTAATATCTGTGACGGTTTGCTTTAGAAGCTTTTTAAGAGGTTAGTAGTGTTGGAAAAGATCTCACAGATGTTGACACTGGATTTTTTGTGATTTTAATGAAGTTTATGAGAAACTATGGAGAATTTCCCTTTTTTTTTCTTGATGTCTTTGTTTCCCAAAGATAAACTGTCATGGAAAGTAGCAATCGCACTACACAGTCCATATCATGTTGACTAAACCATTAAGTACCAATAGCACCACAAATCAACCACTAACTCATCTGATTCCTCAGAAAAGTGGTCCAGGGTACAATTTTGACAGTTTTTAGGTAAAATGGGCAGAAGAAGAAATGTTTGATATTACTTTAGATAAGTTAAAAATATTAAGGGGTTAATGCTGTCGCTAAATGTATCAATAAAGCACTGAGAGCCTGAATCAACACGTCAGGGGTTTGCCACGCTTGCCTGGCAGTTGATTTTGAAGTGTTAGACGTCAGGCAGTGCTCTGCTCTCAACCTCCTTGCCTCCTTGATACATACAGGCCACTGAGGTGGTAACACAGCTCCACTGCTGCTGAGCTTTTATTGCATAGCTCACTGGTGCAAGAGATTGGCCGGCAGAGAAGCTCAATGAGTGAAAGAGACTGAAAAGCCAGCTGAAACAAGCTGTCTGAAGGCAGGCTTTTCACTGCTTAAAAACACTTGACCGAAGCCTCCTATGAAAAAGACTGCAGGGACAATGACCTTGGTTACACAAGGCGCTGTACACTAAAAGCCCGATAAAACAAAAGAAACAACAGCTAAAATGTTAAGACAATGAGCGATCAAATATATATATATATATATATACATACACATATACATATACACATACATATGCATTTACATATAAATAGCTGACATAAAAACACCAGATAAAAACAAAGGTGAACAGTAAAACAGTAAAAACACAACAGCAGAGCGTAGTCTCAAGCCGTGTCAAAAGCCTGGCGATAAAAATTGGTTTTAAGAAGTTTTTTTAAAATGGGCAGTGAAGATGCCTGCTGAATGCTCAGTGGTAACACATTCTAGAGCTTTGGTGCACAGACTGAAAATGCACGTTCCCCTCTGAGCTTCCTTTTAGATCTTGGTACCTCCAGGAGAAGCGGATCAGCAGACCTGAGGCATCGGGTCAGGGTGTAAGGCTCAGAGAGGTACGACAGTGCACGATTGTTCAAAGATTTAGAAAAATAAAAAATAATTTTAAAATGAAATTTACAGGCAGCCAATGAAGGGTAGCCAGGATGGGGGTGATGTGGTCCCTCTCACGCGCTCGAACCAGAACCCGGGAAGCAGCGTTCTGGACCAATTGGAGACGAGAGAGGGATGACTGGCTAACTCCAAAATAAAGACAGTTATAGTAATCCAGCCGAGATGTAATGAAAGCATGGATTACTGTCTCAAAATGATCTTTTGATAAAAATGGTCTCAGCTTCACCAACTGCCTCAAATAAAAGAAGCTGGATTTTACCACTGAGCTTATTTTACAGTCAAGTTTAAAATCACTGTCCATGTTAAAACCCAGGGTAGACACAGACTGCAAAAGTTGTGGAGCTAAGGGACCCAACTCCACTGAGGAGGGGTCACAGGAGCAGCTAGGACCAAACACCATCACTTCACTTTTTTTATCATTGAAACTCAAAAAGCTTAGGGCCATCCATTCTTTGATGTCTTGTAGACAAGACAGTAGCGATTAAACGGAGCAGCCTTTCTTTATTGGTAGATAAATCTGACTATCATCAGCGTAGAAGTGAAATGCTGAACTGAATCATTCTGAAGCCAAGTACTCTAAAACAATTACAAATGACCCATAAAACATGACTTTCTACAACTATGTTGATTGTCTTTGTTTGTCAGCTTATTGAAAATAGACAAAAATTAGTTTGTAAAACATGCAACCTGCCACCTCAAGGCTGAATAGTAGTTAGAACGTCAGGGTTGTTACCAGTCAGGCACACATTTCAACAGCCTGCACTTATGACAGCCTCTGAAAGGATTTATGCTCTTGATAAAGGTCATGTGCGTATCTTTAAAGTACCATTGATGCTAATGATTGAGTATGAACAAAAGCACAATGGTAGATTGGTAGAAATCATCTCCTTTTTCCAACAGCATCATAGGGATCCATCATGCTGCCGTTCGTAAAGAAGGTTTTAAAAAGGTTAGAAGCTCCAGTAGTGTAGTAAACTAAGAACAGTTAGAACAGTTTTAACATTATTAATGTAAATGTCGGCTATTTTTCTAAATTAAAAAGAACAGCTGTTCAACCACTGCAAAAACCTAATCTTATGAAAGTAAAAAGGCCTGCGTTTAAAGGAAATATGTTTTATTTTCTGTTTTGCAAGAACAATAAGCAGATTATGAAAGGTTTTCATTAGCAAAGTAATCTTGAAAATATGTCTTTGTGACTATATTATTTGTCTTAAAGTAGGAATTGTTGGTAAGACAATTTTTCTTACCCCACTGGCAGATTTTTTTTTTGCTTATTTTTCTCATTTCTGACTTATTCCTAGGGGCCTGTTTTTGCAGTGAGGTTCAATAAAACACATAATCTGTACATCAACAACAGCCTCAATATGCTGTATACCACAAGACAATGTCAAAAAAAAAAAAAACAGTAAAAATGTACAATATTTTTTTCTTTTTTTAAGAGAATAAAAGAAAACCCATACACAGGAGGGTCATACACAAAAACCTCCAAAACCCATTAACTGCATTAGCAGCTCGTAAGCTATCACACATGCACGTGAAGACTTATGGCATGCATGAGGAAAAATAAATATACATTTGAACTCACCTACTGCTACTTTTCCGGGGCAGAGGTAGATCCTTCTGGTAAGAAAGAGAAATCAAGAAAAGAATAAAGGAGAGATCAGGCAGATAATCTGGGTAACATCACTGCTGCTCGTCATGAAATGTAGTTCGTCTCCATGGAGTAAATCTGTCTTTTGATTTACAATAGTAAATCTGAGTATGGAGTTACTCTAAAACTAATCAAAACTAAATTAGCACTTTTATTAAGGGCATACACATGTCACGTAAATAACTTTATTTGAAAGTAAAAGACTGCAAAATCAAAAACAGAAAATAAAAAAATCTGATGAAATGGTTTGTCCCATCATGCCCTGTGCTTCAGTTCTACGGTTCATTGTGGTGTCGCCTTGGTGATTCTCTGTGCTTGTGAGTGAAAAGCAGTTTGAAAACAGATCCCTGCAAAAGTGCCGGGAGGCTTCAAAGCTTAAAGAATCACCAGCTTGATGGTAGACAAAAATCAATATAAAATTTGTTGTAACTATATTTATGACACTGGGAAACAACAGGAAGATCCGTGATGTGATTATCTGCTGCGATAAATCCGTGCACCGCTTGTTGTCCGTCTATTATCAATTTAAACCATTTAACATTCAGTCTAGGAAAGCTCAGGTTGCCGTTAGTTCCTTTTGTCAGCCTGTCCATTTATAGCTCTTCCTGGAATATTTTCTACTTCTCTATTGTTTGGTCGAAAAATTAAAGTTATTTGGGATTGAAAAATACAACCACAAAGCAAATAATAATTGTCTTGCTTTTCTCTGTCTGTCTTGCTGGTTTGTAACCTGGAGCCTTAAACTCAAACAAATACATTGAAATGAAGACGACGTGACAACGAGAGATGACATCTCTCAAATGTGACAAAGCGCCCCCTTTTTCAAGAAAGTTATCAATCTACCCTTGTATAGTTATTAATTAGGTTCAGCAGTGGAAAAGACTAATCAACTACGAGTTTAATAGTAACTAACAGAAAATTTCAGAAATTGTGACTTTTCCCAATATGAAATGCAATGGGCCAATTTTTTATATTAAAAACCCACTCAAATGGCTAACTCCGTGCCAACAGTTCAGACAACCCAGAAGTGATTTTTTTGATGAACTACTGCCGCTTTTGAGAAACTATGTTCTAGAAAACTGCATTTTTTTTTGTTACAAAGGGCATTATCATAATCAAAAGACCGCTGGAAACGCTTTTACAAAAGATTAAAAGACAATCGGAGTGGGACTGAATTCCGCTTTTCCAAAACTTTGTAAAATGCTGAGTCTATAGAAGATAATACCTTTTAAAATGTGTATTTTAGATTTTACAATGAGCTTTGTCTTTACACCCCACAACACGTCAAGCAGCTTTTCTTCAATTCAATCAAAAAATCGAATTACAAAACAAAAAAATGTTTAACAGTTTGCTGTAATACACTATGATGATGTGAGATCCTTCATGTTTATTCAAATGCCCCATAAAATAAAGCAGAACAGCTTCATTTTCCTGTACAGCCTCTAAACACACTGGAAAATAAAAGCTAATGATTGATTGAGGGTCGCCTTATCTTTTGTCTGAAATGCTGTCATAAATGAATTTTAAGTAGAAATGTTCATGCTTGTTCTATCAGTACTCAAAAACATACTAGGAATCCTGGGAATTGTTTTAAACAAACAAAACTAGTTTTGGACTATTGAAAAGTTAAGTAAAGATGTGTGGTAAAGACCCACTCCAGTAAAAATCCTGTTTTTGGTCTTTTTAACAAGTTCTTGTGGCATTTTTCTGATGATGGAGAACACATATAAAGAAAATTATGTTTAAATTTGTATTTCTGAGTATTTATGTATTCAAACTAATGTGAATCAGGAGCAGACGAGTTTCAGGCAACATCTTTAACCCCAGAGGAACAATGAGAGAAAACAATAAGTACAAGTAAAATGTGCAATTACAGATGCTGGAAAAGCTACAAATCAGTTCTCCCACTTTCAATGGTTTTCCTGAATCTGGTAAAGGGCTTCTATGATGAAGCTTGATGCCACAAACACATTTATTTCATCTATTCTCAGCTCTTCTTGCTCTATAAAGAATCTTGATAATATCAGATGAGAAAATATGTTTTTATTAATACAGAAGGGGGGGTGTAACTGAGCTTTTTGGAGGATGTCAACACACAACTTCAAGAGGAAGTGAGTGGGGTCAGAGTGACTCACAGTGAGTCCCAGAGGAGCTGTGTGTATATGTGTGTGTGCGTGTGTGTGTGTGTGTGTGTGTATGTGAGAGAAAAAGAGAGAGAGAGAGAGAGAGAGAAAGAGATAAGGCTTGCTAATGGATCAGACCTCCACCACCTGATCCCTCTGACTGTCTATTCAGTGGACAGCTTGTGTCTGATCTGTCAGTATTTATCTGCTCATCTCAGCATTAATGCATTAATATAACCCAGAATTTATTTTTTTTTATATATACAATTGAATTAATGATTAATTGATTCGAAAAAAAATTAAAGATACAATTTCCACACATCTTTAAAACAGCTTTCTCTGTAATTCTGAGAAAAATTTAACTGAAATTAAGCTGGGCCATGAAAAACTGTCACAATATTTTATATATTAAAAAATGACATTACATAATAAATTCTGAATAAAAATAAACTAAATCCAGTAGATGAGTGGGACAAGATTCAAAATTTAAGGAGTATTGTTTATTCACGTCTTCTGGGCATCAGATCATCCTCTCACATTTCAAAAGCATGTGCTGCCTGTCTATCAGTGATTTCAATTGTCTTTAGGTGATTCAAGCGGACAAAAATAATCCTCTAATAAAACTGGGATGAGCAGAAAGTGGATTTGATTACTAATCTGCGTGTGGTCTTGTAACAAAGCAGGACCGAGTGGAGCTCCTCTTGTTTCCCAGTGGCAGCTGGGTTTGGGAGCAGCAGATCACCATGATCCTCCACAGGATAAAGCAGGTTTGCGAGAGAAAAAAAAAAAGAGACAGCTGCAACAGCTTTATAGACGTTTGTAGGTTTTGTTAATGGATCTCCAAATTGGTCATAAAGCTCAGAGGGTTTAGTGTCCTTAGCTTTATTTTTTGTATTTTTAGTTTTACCAGGCTTGGCTTGACTAAGCAGAGCTTAAGAGTCTATTTATTGGTTGTGGGCAAGTTTTTTTGTCCACTTTTTCGGATGTGAAAGCTCACCTGAACTCTGGCACAGACTGAGTGGTTTGCCTAAAAGCAAGGCTCCCACATAAAAATGAATCGTGGTTTTGAATATTATAATTACAGACCGAGCGTAGTGTGGAATAAAAAGTGAAATTGAATCGAGGGCAATAAGTGTCATAAAAGAGGTGAATTTCAAGTGCAGAAATAATAAAAGAGCCCTGTATAAAGGTGCAATTCACGAACAAATTGGAAAATGTCTTTATGTAGTTTGGTGTAGTGAGGAGGTGAAGGTTTTCATTAATATTTAACAATTAGAGGTCTAGCAAGACAAGCAAACTTTCTTCTTTTTGCTTTGTTTCCCCTCTTCAGTGTTCAAAATTCATTTCGGGGAACATCGACCCCTACAGAGCAGCTTTTGTAATTGCATCACAGTTCCAGGAGGTTTGGTCTGCCGCAGAGCGTGAGGAAAGAAAAAAATGCTGCAATGTTTTCTGTCCTTTAGGCCTTTCCCACTTACAGATACCCTCTAGTGCAGGGGTGTCAGAATCCAGGCCTCGAGGGGCGGTGTCCAACACGTTTTCCAACCAACCTGCCCTTAAAACTCCTTTTTGGCTAAACACACCTGAGTCAGGTAATCAGCAGCAGAGAAGACAAGACTTTTGGAAAACCAGCAAGAGCCTCGAGGCCCAGAGTGTAGGAAAATGACAAAGACATGATGAACGTAACTTTTGGAAACAAGCATGCTTTGTCGTGACAGAATTATTTTTAAAAAGTCACATGATGACTTCAATTTGTGTAGTTTTATTTCCTGCAAAAGAAAAAAGTTAATCTGGGAGGGCAAGGACAATTCCTTTTCTGCTTTAAACCCCTCAAAACTCAGACTTCTGTGTCAAACACTGCTTCAAAGATTCTTGGATTACAAAGAGATTCTTTCTTCTGAAACCTTTTGTTTAATCCTCTTTTTGGGTACTTCTAACAATATTCCAGCCCAGATTTACTGCTTTGGTGAGCACTTCGCTCTTCCTGAAACTCCCTCTGACATCAGATGGATATATTACGGCAGAACCACACAGCGGGGACGGCCGTGAGTGACAAGAACAGGCAAACTGAGCTGGATCTTCTTCAATGAAGACACTCTTTCGCCTTGTGATTAGCAGATTGGAAGTGGGCACTCTGCCCAGAGCCAAATATTGGACCGATTACTCTGGTGCGTGTCAATAACACTCCTACCTCACAAAAGGCGAGAGGGAGGCAGAGCCACTTTGTTTGTGAATGTGAGTACGTAGTATTAAAGGTTAAATGCTCAACACGCGGCTACAGTTGATGGGGAGGAGACAATAAGCTTTACCCGAGATGAAAACAACTTCCATCAACAGGATGCTCGCCAGCACAACGCTAAATGCAGCTGCAGTTGAATAAAGTTCCCTGAATTTCTCACAATAGAGGACAAATATTAAGAAAACAAACATTAAAATATATATATATATATATATATATATATATATAGGAAAGAGCTGAAATTGTGGAATACTGAGGAGAGGGAGGCAAATGTGAAAGCAGAAAAATTAACTTTTAAGAAATGTTCTTCTGGATGTCTCACATCAATCCAAACATTGTTAGCACACCAGTCAAACAAGAACGACAGGAAAAAAAAGTACATCCAATGAGGTTTTTAAATATATAGAGCATTTTGCTTTGAAATAAAGCTAGCACACGGAAAAAGAAAAGCCCATGGGAAAGCAGAGGTATTTTCTGCTGCATAAATGAATGACAATTTACAAAAGCAGACTCATCTTTAAACTGTGGTTAGAATGTTTTTCCTGTCGAGCTCCTCGCACAGGAAGGAAATGATCAACAGAAAAGCCACTCTGGCAGTAAGGAACTTTCAAAGAAGTGCATCATTTCATTTCTGAGGAGAGCTATAAAACTGCTAAATGGAAAGGGAGGCAGAGGTTGAAACCATCCATCTCAAAAGGGCAAGTTTGCCCCACTCGCTATCATGAATGTAAACTATCTAAATAGATGCTAAAACCACAATAATTGAGGCATTACAAACGGGAAAATTTAAAGATATCTGACTGCAACAGCTCACAGAAAATCTGATGATCTGCTGGTCCTTCTACCGTCAGAATCCCAACATTTAAATGTCTTCAAAAAGTTTGCATTCGGTTCACACAGTTGTCTGATTCAGAGGTGAATTTCTAATGAACGACTGCCGCTCTGCAGAAACTATGTCCTAGAACACGGAGCAGATTTTTTTTATTTTTCTAAAAAAACAGTTTCTGCACATCTCTTCAGGGGTCGCCACAGCAAAGTCTGATTTTTCTGTAAAAATCAGACTTTAACCCTAACCCTTTGGCGGAGAGTTTTACGTTGGGTTCCCTTCCCAACACAACCCTAAATTTATCCGGGCTTTGGACGGGCACAGGGAGATCCAGACCTGGGCCTCCTTGTGGCGCTACAAGGAGTGGGACTTTAACCCACAGTATTAGTACATTTATTTCTTAGAACTTAAAAAAAATATAAGATTAAGTTGCTTTGGATGACACTATCTGCTATATGACTGTTAATGAATGAATGAAAAAAAAGAATGTTAATGAAACCACTGTTTGTAGTTTGGTGGGTAACATATCAACCATCTGTTTTAGGTACAGCGCAGTCCTTCCGCTTACAAGCAACCATTTGTCTCAATAAAAAGTTAGGCACCCCTAACCCGACTCATGAGGGAGTCGGGTCAAAGGTTCAGGGATATAACTTTGCAAACTTTGCAGATGATTACAGCAAATACTGTAAGGCCCTAATGTAGCCTCCTGTGTCTCTGGTCTTATAGCAGACCCAGGCGGTAAAGGGATCCACATATTGTAATAGCCACTTAAATGGGGTCTCCAGTAGGCAACAGCTGTTGCTGACTTCCAGTCTACGCTGCCCCCCCCACATTCCCTTTGGCCTCCAGCTTTTCCAGCTTGTCCTGCTGCCGGTGGTTGGTCTTCCTCCCTAAGGGGACACAGCGCTGTTAGGCCAGCATTAGTCCTGCTAATGGGTCTGCCAACAGCACCGCATCCTTAGCATTTAGCCTTCTCTGTGGGAGATATGGATATCGATCACTTAGTGAAAATGGAGAGTATGGCAAGAGTTGAAGGGGGGGGGGGTTCAAGTATACAAAAGGAATGAATTCAAATATGCAAACAAACGGATAGACAATGCTTCAAACTACAGCATAATAAACAACCTTTCAAATATATTTAAGGTTAAAATAAACAATTAAAAAAACAATGAATGCGCTCTGTTACATTTGGCTGATTTCATCCATTAAAAATTTGAATTGGATGAATGGCCTTTGACTATTTAAGCCTACAAAAAAATACAGCTACTGCTGCTACAAAAAAAAAAGATGACATTTAAAAAGTGCTAGTAATTGATGCCAGATTCAAATCTCCAGATGACAAAGAATGCTTAAGGCAATAGCACTTGTGGTTGAACATCTAAGCAGAGGATGTTAAATGCAGTGTCAGCAGGTAACATGCACAAACTGTCTCTTTGAACAGCATGGATAAAAACTTCTGAGTGATAGTTTGATAAGTGGGACAAACAAACCCCCCTTTTAGGTGTGGGATTACGCGTTTTGTTGGTAACAGTTTGTTCTTTTTGTCCCTGAATGCTTGAAATTATAAAACTACAAACAATAATTCAGCCAAGCAAAGAAAAGTTAAGCAAAATCCAAAGAACTGCAGAAAAAAAATGTCTAACTCACATCTTATGGGAAAAGCTGTTATGAAACAAACATTTGCTAAACAACCAAAACCAGTTTTTTTTGCTTTGTTTACCTTTATTTTACCATTTTAGCTCTTCAGCGTCTGTGACTCTGTAACCTAATATCGCCACTTTTCAAAACAGCATTCATGTACACAGGAACCACAGTGGTTTTAGATGCATTCATGTGTGTGAATTGTGTGTTTCTGCTTTTGATACATGCAACAGTCACTGAAGGGCAGTTTAGACTTTACTTTGGTGCCTGAAAACTGTATTTAATGAAACATATCTACCATTAAAAAAACATAAATCTTAAAAATGATTGGTAATTATCTGAAAAAGCCAAAGTATTGTTATAGAACCATTTTAAAAAGCTGGAAAAATATTAGAATAACAAACTAATAGCCATTTACAGAGACTTAACAAACCAAATCTGTTTTGTAAAGAATTTAAGAAGTGATTTATTTTAATTTTTTATTTTTTTTGGTGGTGGAAAATAATATAAAAATGTCTTGCAAGAAAAGACATTTTATGAAACAACAAAATGCTTGAATGTTGCAGTATCAATGACATCAATAAAAGTCAACAAAACAAAATTTAAGTAAACAAACACCTGTGTTGAAAAAATTATGAACTGAGATGGAAAGCATCACTATTTATTAATAATGCTGAATGCATAGTTGGTCATTTTTGTTACCACTGCAATATTTAACCATCAAACAAAGCATAACTAGGGCTGTAAATGTTCTCTGCAGATCTGTGTCGAACAGATATCTTTACAAAAAAAATCCATCTCTGCGCTCACAGAGATCATGCTGTTTGTTTGTTTTTGGGAGATAGACTGGCAGATAGAGGATCAATAGAAACAAACCTGTTTTATCCCATTAGCTTCTCTCCTACAAGAGAAAAGGCTTGAGCGAAGTTTGCTGTTTCGAGCCATTTAGAATTTGTTATGTTGTGTCATTCTAACACTTCTACACTGCAACCAAGAATTCAAGTGTTTGAGAATAGGATCACCTAAAAATAAGCCTTTCTTTGTAAATATGATCAGAAAATAGAGAAAAGTTTAAAGGGAATTCGATTAAAAATCAGATTAAGATGATTTTTTAATGCAAGATTTTGACCCATATTATAATTCCAGCCCTCTCCAAAGCTGATATGATATAGGCACAATATGTTGGCACAGGTTACAAAAATAGTGAAACACAGTGCTGATAAAAAGAATTCACATGCTAATTTTAAAGTCCCCTTGCAATCATCTTTTGATGTATTTTTAAAGCGTTTCCAGTGGTCTTAAACCTGTCGTTTTCTTGGACATAGTTTCTACAGGGCGCCAATATCACAGTTGTGGGCGGGACTGTTGTCGTAGAGTAAGCCTGCCCCCTTTTCCTGTTATTTGTCTGCAAGTGAATGCATCACAAGGATCAGCGTGTCATTGTTGCTTCTACGTAACACCTACAATCTTTTTAAAACAGTATTTTTTCGACTGCTCCTGATTCACAAAAATTTGAGCGTAAAAATACTCAGTAATTACATTTTAACTTAATTTTCTTCATATGTGTCCTCCATCATGACAAAAAAAACTACAAGAACATGTTAAAAACAGAAAAAACACAATTTTCAAACTATTTGGAATTAAATTTAAACTCATTTCACAACAACGGCAAAAGGTGGAGAAAGTTCTTTACAAACATGTAGAGTAAAGTTTTCTCTCATGCCAGGGAACATGTGAGCTCTCTGTTATCATATCTCACTGGAGAATTCAAAGTTCACAAAAATTGGTTTTTACAACTTAAAAAAAAGTGGGACTGACATTTTTTTTTTGGCTTTGCAAACACAATGCAGCAGACAATATTTATAACCACATGTTGTGAAACCCATCAGCAAATGTAATTTATTTTTACACTTTAAATGTAATATTTACATGCAAACGTTTTTATCCAAAACATTTTAAGGTGTGCAAGCACGATAAACGGTGAAGATGCTGCAAAGAATCAGAGAAAGACTGCTCCTCACCTGCAGCCTTCGCCTTCGAATGATCCCTGAATCCTCCATTGCGCATGCGCGCGGTCGCACCTGTCGGCAGGTGTGCTCGCTCCTGAAAGACCAACTCTCGCGTGGTTTTTAGCGAACCGGTGTGCGTGGTTTTCCTTTGCCATTATGTCTTGACAAGAGGCTGGACATTTTTGAGGAGAACAGAGGGTTTGTTGGTGGCTTCATGGACGTCAGTAATAAAAAATAATAAACAAATAAACCTGTGTGATTCTTTTTTTTTTTAGGGGGTGTAATCTAAGTTGCTTGAAAGCTAAAAATCAACCCAGCGGTTAGAAGATGCGGCTCCTGTGGTGAACCCCAGCAGACTCCCCATGCTGGCGAACAGGGATCACTGCGCTGCTCGGCGGGGGAAAGCACCAAAGAGGCGCCAGGAAGGAGCTACAGGAACCAAAACCCAACTGAGAGAGACAGAAACCCCCGAAGAGTCCAGACTCTAAAGGTTATCACACCTCACATCCAACAAAGCAGACGCATATTGGCGAATCCCAGCGACGGCGCACGAAATTTCCAAACAGTTTGTTGGCCATGGCACCTAATAATGAGACCATCTTCACGCAACTTCTAGTCCTCCACACCCTTCACTCCTCGGATTTCCACGGGTTCATCAGAGCATCCCAGCGTGGAAAAGGCTGGATCAGAGGCAGCATGAAGCAGCTGCTCGTTTTCCTCCGTTCAGACGCGGGTTCTCCTGCCGGCAAATCAACGCTGCGCGCCGGACTGACTACGGTGATCGCGGATTAACGCCGCGTTTGTGGAGAAATATGATCTATAGTTTCCACGCAGGCGTCGCTCCATCCTCTGCTCCTGCCACCCACTTCCTACTACCAAACCACGGTTAACCCCTCATCGACCAGAGCCTCTGAGCCAAACGGAGGCTGCGGGTCCAATCTCCCTTTAAAGGCACGATAGAACCGAGATTTTCGATGAAAAATGCGAACAATAATTATTTTAATATCTGAAACCTGTTTTGAAATGGAAGCAGATGAGATTATTATTATTATTATTCAAAGGGGGATTTAACATGCTAATGATCAATGTTTACAGCTGATAGAACACAATCAGAGGATGAAAAATATGTTTTATCCCCACAGATCACCATCACCAGTGGCGGACATAGCAGTTTGGGGGCCCCAGGCCAACAACAACATGGGGCCCCTTTGCAGCAGTTGTATTCACAGTTTTTTTTTTTTATTCTTATCTAGTGTGAAATGTCAAATAACTTCATGACTAGTCTACTTTTAAACATAATTATTGTCAAGAATCCAACTGTTTTGTTTAAACTTTAATGTTAAGTAAGGATGTCAGAGCTCTGTCTCCCCCTCTGGTAAGCAGGAGCCATCTCCAGAGTACCAGACACACTACATCTTCCAGCAACCCCAACACACACTCTCCAGATGCCAATCAGCTGATACTTAAGCACTGCACAGAGCCTCACTCAGTGTGAAATTGTGTTTTGTGCCACCCTGCCTGCATCACCGAGCGATTCTATCTGGACCTGATCTTTTGTTTCTGACCCTGCTTATTCTCTGGCTGCCTGCAGCCTGCCCTGACCCTCCCCTGGACTCTGACTTCTCTAGTCTTTTCTTGAATGATCTCATGCTCATGATTTGACATCTGCCTGTCTGACTCTGATTTAGCTTTCTGAACACTAACACGTTTGTGAGTCACTAACATTTTTTTGTCATTTAATCAATCGGTTTATTCACGTTAAATCAACCAAAGTGCTGCAAAGACTAAAATATGAAACAAAATAACAACTTGTAAAGTAAAAAAAAAAAAAAAGAACCATTTAAACCACCATTTTATCAAAAGTCAAGAAGTTAAGCTGAAACAGTGACTTAAAGCCAGTGATTGGAGATGAGTCTTCAACTGATATTCAAAATGATTCATATTCTGTGCAGCACTGATATATTGAGGAAAGTTATTCCACAATTTTGGTGAAGGAACTGAAAGGCTCTGTCACTCCAACTCTTTAATTTTGTTGGATGAACAAACAAAAGAACCAGCTGGCTAAAATCTGGAACCAGATTCTTAAATAAACAGGAAGAGAAGGGCAACCATCAAAGTGATGCGATCTCGTCTTTTTGTTTTCATTAATAGGTAATCAATTCAGTCTTCACTGTGTGTAGACAATGCAGCATTGCCTGAATATTTGCAATGTAAAGGGAACCAGAGTATTTAGTAAAATTACAATTATGAGCTTAATTTGCTTTATAAATGTCCTCCATCATCAGAAAATGCTACAAGAACACGTTAAAAACACCAAGCACACCCATTTCATTGGAGTGAGTCTTTATTGACTAAGTTAATCTGTATGTCAAATTATGATCTAAAAAGGTTTCTAAAAGCCTGTTTGCAGTTTTGTGAGAGAAGCCCAAATGCACTGCCACAGCTATGAGACTGACTAAAAACAGTTGATAAATTTTGTTCTTATCAAGATTTTAAAACCGTGTTAGAAATCTGTATTTTGCAATGTTTGATGAACTAATAAAAAGAATTACAATAAAAAAAATAACTTTTCCTGCTGATTTTGAAGACACATTTGCAAAATTTGGACAGAGGCAATTGAATATGCAAATAATAATGCACAGCAAGAAAAAGTCAGATATTATCTTCTATGGATGGTGTCTAAAGGAAGTAGATGAAGTACAAATAAATCAGGGCCTGGAATGGAACCTTGAGGAACACCACAAATAAGAGAAAAAGCAGATGAGTGCTTCTCCAAGTGGACTGAGAGAGTTCCATCTGTTACACAGGACTGGAACCAGTTTAGAACTGCACCTTTAATGTCCACATGGCAGGCAAAATGGGATTGCAGAGTTTTATGAGGCTCAGTTGTAATCCAGAGGCAGCTGGACTGTACTTACTGACAGATCATTAGGAACTCTTAAAAATGTTAATGTTTCTGTAAAGATTTAAAGCCAGAATGAATTTTCATTAAATCATTTAAGTCGAGATGTGACTGCATTTCTTCATAAACAACTTTCTGTAAAAGGTTTGTGCAGCAGCATGCCCCAAAAACACCCTAAAAATATGCAAATGGGGTGGAATGAAGGGGGCAGCTCAGAGAGACACCTGCTGAGAACTCTCAAAGAAAATTCATAATCAGGACCTAAAATGAAAAGTTAGAGAAGAACTCAGAGACAAATGTTATTAAACAAATGAATGCAAAAAGAGTCCTCGCAAAAAGTAAACACATAAAACCACCAGAAGAAAAATGGTTCCAGGGAATGAAAAGTTTAAAAGGATTTAAAAATTTGCTGAAAAGAAGACTGAATAGAATGTGTGTTTTTGCTGTTTTGGTGGCTCTTTGATTTCAAATGAGATTTTTTAAAAGTACAACTGGAGAACATCCTTTTTTCTTCTCCAAGTCTGCAGAAAGCATGCATGACTTCATGAAGCCATCATTCAGTTCCGGGTTTAGGCATTGTTCTTTTGAAAAAAAAAAACCTTTTTAATTACACTACAGCACTTTACAGCAAAGTGTGGTAGGAAAAGATTTCTGGTAAGAGCATGAAAAAAAATGTATTCAAGTACCTTTTGGGGTGGCTGTGAATCAGTGGTTTGTGCAAACACCTGCCAACCTAGCTGCTGGGGTCCAAGACTAAGTCAGAACACATACCCTCAGGGCAAGACAGATTTGGAGCAAAGAGTCTGCTATAACTGCTGCGGAAAGTATTTCTTTTAGCAGGACAGCCAGTCTATATTAAACCAAGTTAGTTCAGTTTAAAAGCAGGTGAAAATCAGGAATAAAAACAAATCAGCATCTATTTTTGTTGCTTTAACATTTGCTGTTTTTTTAGGCTTTGTGTAGCTTTATGAGTACCCTGATGTGAAGGTTGAAGAGAGTTTTTTTTTTTCTTTGTACCTGGTACAATTTCTATTTTGTACCCCATCGATAAGAAGTTTAACACTCCAAAGATTCAGTCTGGATTTCATTCAAGATCTCAGAGAATACTGAGTTCCCAAACGAAGAGACGCATTAGGAAGTTCATTCTCACTTACCTTCTTTATTTGGAACTAATAGATGGTCTGAAAACTTTTGTGATTTTGTTGAATTATCTTTGATTATTTGTAGTATCTGATCCTAAAATAATTAAAACATACACTTGTTAAATAAAAATTAACATGTTATGCTTTTTTGGACTGTCAAAGTCAAGGAATGAAAAAAAAACAATGAAGAACATTTTATATAATTGAATATAAGTTTGGCATAAAATGGTTCATCTTTTTTCATAATTTACTGAAACTATCTTTGTTTTTTACCTTTAATCCCTCAGAATCAGACAATGGTTTTGGTAAAAATGACCGACTTTGAATTTGCTTAATGAAATGATTCTACCCTTGTGTGTGTGGAAGTTTAACACATTTTGTCCACTTTCAGACTTTTTTTGAGGCACTTTGATAACATTTTTACATAAATGAAATCATGTTTGTAGGCATGCAGTTGCTTTTAGTATCTACTGCAAAAGTGTTGGAGCTGCAGAGACAAAAAAAAAAAAATTGGTGTTCTGCATGTCAGCAGGTGAAATATTATCATCTGTATCGTGACCCACTTAGCAGCTTGGATGACTCCTGCACCACACACAGCTTCTGTTCCTTTTTTGTTGAAAATTTGATATTAAATAATAAATGCCCTTGCATTAATTTTACATCTTTTTGATCATCCCGTGCTGTGAGATTTAAGGGAGGAAAGGAGTTGGCGGAACAAAGCGGGCAGTCAAATGCCTTCTCCTGTTTCTCTGTGTAAAAGCTTTAAGAAATGATGTCATCCTCTTTGAAAAGACGCCCTGTGGGAGGCTGCACGGGGTCAGATCTCTGCAGCCCCACGCTCGGCTCAGAGGGTGCTCTGAATGCCTGTCGCTTGTGTGGTCTCGTTTTCCTTCCTGGTCAAACCTTTCTCCAGAGAGCCACGTCAGCTTGAATTGCCTCATAGATGCAGCTCACCTCCTGTGCACTCAGACTTTCTGAATCTTATCACGTGTTTATGAATGATTTGATCTGTTTTTAACCTTATATTCAAATAACAGACTAGGATGACTTTGATAAATCTCAGCCCAGGTGTCCTGTGTTTTTTGAGCACAGGTGAAGGACCTCATGGTTGAGCTGCTCCTCATTTATTGAGGTACAACACTTTAGAGATGTTGAATCTATTCAAACTGATGTTTTTTTTAGTAATGTTGAGCTCATTTACATTCATACTCATATCTGACCAGATTTTCAAGCGATAGTGTAAGCACTAATCTGCTCTCTCCTATCAGATTTGGAATTCATCAGCATAAATTTTAGGATGTAAAATAACACTGATTATTGCATAAGGCCCTTTCAGGAACAGGCGGTGATGGATGCAAAATGCAGACTGGGTTTTGGGTGGCGGAAACGTCTACATTTAATAAAAAAAAACATAGACATGACAAACCCAAGGAAGAACCAAAAAGCTGACAAAACAGATGACCATAAAGAATTGAAAACCAGACACTTATAGACACACATATACACATATAGGTATACACTCAATTAACTGAAATGAAGACAGCTGTGGAGGATCAACCAGAACTTGGTATAGCCAAATTCCTTCACTACTCTAACTAAAAAAACTACAGTATAAAGTTGGGGACTACATCCAATGCCCTAGATTTTAAAAGCAATTTTTTTTAATTGTCCCATCAGGGGCTCCGTACTTCACTACTTTTTTTTTAAACACCAAAAAAGATTTCACCAATTTCCCAAAGAATAAATAGAAAATTTGTGAAGACTTTATAATGCTGCTGTGTTCTAAAAAATATCCATTTATATAATTTTTTTTTACATGAAAAATCAATGTGCATTGTGGTCCATACTCTAGTGATGTACACTGGTTTTTTAAAGTGTCACACCCCAGTCTAGGGGATGTAACATAAAGGAAAGAATAACACATAAAAAGCCAAACAACTCAAATACTCACAAAGACCCAGGCTGAATGTAAACTGAGATTTATTTACTGGAAAAAGAAACTGTTTACACAAAAACATAAGAACTAAAGCCTGTATGGCTAGAGAACAAAGTCATGGTGGGGTCTAATTAACAGACGATGTTCCGTATTTAAATGCAGGAGGTCCTTGTTCAATCAGGTGCTCTGGACAATTGGGCACTAATCTGCAAACAAAGACAACAGAAGAAAGGGAAGACAGAAAACGTGCCATCCCATCTAGAATTGGAGATTTGGACGGCTCTACGAAATGGCAAATGCACTATATAGCGCATTAAGGTAGTGAGTGGTGGAGGAATTTGGGTATGGGTAGTGGTGATAATGTGCCACAAGGCTGTTTGTCATCTGCCAATAAACCACAGAAGAAGAGGAGCAAACTACAACCCTAACAGCCTTACAGATGTATCGGCACAGACTTTCTTTCGTTGGGTTGGAATGTCATTTTAAATTACTAAAACCTCGATGATTCTTTAGTCTTCTGCATTAATCCTTTTTTTAATTAAGTTTTTTATTGCGGGCACATTCACTCATGCATTTTGCAGTGATTGATGAAAAATGTGTCACACAGTCAGTGGGTTCCTGGGGATGTCTAAGAATGTATGAAAAGCAGGAATTAAAAAAGTGGAATACAATGAAAATATTAGCAGAGGAGGGCAGCTGGGCTGTAAACTTTTTTCTTATAGTAGAGTAAAAAGAGAGGACAGCAGCAAATGTAAACTGGTTTGCAGAACAGGTCTCATCTTAAGACTGCATTTAACAATACCAGATGTTTCAAGCAAATAACAATCAGTATATTAATGAAAACCTAAGTTCACAAAGGGGCTGCACGGTGGCGCAGTGGTTAGCGCTCCTGCCTCACAGCAAGAAGGTTCCCAGTTCCAAGTCCTGGCTGGGGGACCTTTCTGTGTGGAGTTTGCATGTTCTCCCCATGCATGCGTGGGTTTTCTCCGGGTACTCCGGCTTCCTCCCACCGTCCAAAAACATGCTTCACAGGTTAATTAGTTACTCTAAATTGTCCCTAGGTGTGAATGTGAGTGTGTATGGGTGTGTGATTGTGGCCCCTGCGACAAACTGGCGACCAGTCCAGGGGTGTACCCTGCCTTCGCCCATGAGTAGCCGGGTTAGGCTCCGGCAGCCCCGTGACCCCGAAAGGGATAAAGCGGCTTGGAAAATGAATGAATGAATGAATAAGTTTACAAAGTGAGGAAGATACTGACAGTGAGCAGCAGTAGCAGAAAAAAACCCATAATAACACAGTAGAATCTGACACCAAAAGCTTCCAGGAGCTTTGATCACGTGGAAAAAAGGACAAAAAGAATGAGATATTGTTGCCCTGACTCAGATTTCCTGACATATATTTTCATTTTATTTACCAATCAGCAGTTTTTTTACAGGCAATATGATATTTGTGCTTTAAAGATAAGAAAAAAAACGGATGTTTTTGCACAATGAAACTGACAAACACGTCTGTGAGCATTTGGTTTATTACAATTCCACAAAGGTGAGCCTGTCGTGGGTGCTATAGGGGTTCAAGCGTGGGCGTTTTGAAAGATATAGACTCTTCAATTCTGATTGGAAGCCTAAACAACCCCGAGTTGTCCTGCACTAAAGGTTATTGAAGGATCTTTCACTGTGTGTAGTGACTGTGACCAACTATCGGCCTGTAATGTCAACTCCTTAAGAAGTAGCTGTGTAGATCATCAGGCCTGTCTCATTTAGCCAAACACTCTTATTAGTTTTCTTCACAGTTTCACCAAATGCGACTTTACAACTGAGTTGAATGTGTATGTTAACAAGCAGATTGTCTTGGCTGTTGCATAGGTTTAGAGTTTAGCGCAGGGGTCTGCAACCTTCATCACTTCAATTCCATTCGAGTAGATTTCTCACTGACCACAACCCGATAGAAGCCACAAAGTCTCATTTCACCCTCTAGAAAAATAAGACAGGGATTTGTATTCATGTTATTTTTACATTATGATCAACATAAAGGAACTGTTGGTTTGTTTGTTTTAAAATAAAACATAAAGGGAATATTGCTGTTTTTCAAAATATGAAAAAGTTCATAACGGTAGAGGCTTACATGACTTACCTTCAAAATAAAAGATTGTGTCACATGGGATCATCTCAGTGCAGCAAATGTAGTAGGTAATGTAATGTCAACAGTGATTTAGAAAAATATTCCGTTTATTTACCATTTGTGGTGCATTGAATCAAAGCAAATGAAGTGAGCCTTAACTTATTTTTGAATCATAAAATGAATTTTGACCTTAAGATCCTTGAATTTCTTAAAAAGTAGAAAATCTGCCTAATAATTCTGGTTGTGGTTGCAGGAGTCCAAATGATTTTCTGTGGCACACGGCGCTCAGTCATCTGGCATACTGTTTTAGTTTGACTTGTGAGACTGTCCTTTAACTTTTTGTGACTGGTTTGAATAAAGTTTTAGTCAGTTTACTTTTTAAATTATATTACCTACTTACTTTTTTAATTTGCAGTTGTTTTTAAAGTAAAATAAAAAAAAAAAACGTTATTTTTCTTCAACCAGAGAGCCACCACAGAGGGGTAAAAAGCCACATGTGGTTCTGGAGCCTCAGCTAACAAACCCTGGACTTATAGGTTAGGTTTTTCAGGGTTTTGTAAGATAAACACAGGTTACACTGATATTGATTTATAAAACTAACCCCACTTCTAATAATTGAGAGATGCATCTGTTCCTTAACACTTCAGCCATCTTTTAGACTGTTCCTGTTCTGCCCTTTCAAAAAGAGCATTTACTGATTTGTAAACAGTATGAGATGACAACAGCCTTTTACCTTCATTGTTGTTTTGCACCAAAACAATCAGGCTGCAGGTCAAAAAGCAGCCCTGAAAGGCCATGTGGACGGTCAGCGTGGGATTCAACAGGAACTCAGAGTCATAAATCAAGCTCTGTAAAATAAAGGTGGACTTTTCCAGGATCAGTTGGATGATTGCACCACCTGATGAGCAGGAGAACTCAGGTGATTTGGAATCTGTGGGGCGTGTCACGTTGGACAGGAGGTCTGGTATAAATGGAGTGGTTGATTGCTTTGCAGCAGAGTGTTCAACAGACTATAAATGCAACGCCAAAAGGAAGAGGAGCGTATTTCTTGAACAAGCTGAGGTTTTTCAGCCTTAGCAGCAAGATGTTGAATATCTCCATTTCTTCTCTTTTATTTACTGCTGGGGCTGACTCTGCATATCGCCCTGAGAACATATGCTCTAGAAGATGTTTGTTGAAAATTCTGAACTCCCTTTTTGGCCTACTTGTAAAAAGTTTGCCCTAAAAAAGGAAAAAAAAACCCTGACCTTAAAATGAAAATCTCTACAAAGAAGTAAAATTATCTGTCCATGCCAGGGACGCACTAACCATTAGGCAAAGGTAGGTGAAACTGAATACCTAATAAAATGTCAAAAATAATGTCCATGCCCATTATTATCTAACTGGGTCATTAAAAACCCAAATGGCATAAGACTTCTCATGTGAAAGGATTTCACCCTCTCCTCAGCCCATTTCAGCAATAGCAAGCAAGTAAGCCGAGAAAAACTTTTTAAAGCGAGAAAAACAAGAAAAATAGCAGAAAGATCAAGCGTTGTGACGTGAAAAAAGAAAAGAGAATGTAAGTAATTTGTTGCCGCACTTACGAAAGCGCAGGAAAAAAGGAGAAACAACAGAACTCTGAGAAAAAAGTCCAAATGCTATCAGGATAACGTCGTAAAATGAGAAAAAAAAATCAAAATCGCACAAGATTAAAGTAATAACATTATAAGAAAGAGCTCAACATTCTACCAGAATAAAGTTGTAAAATTATGAGAAAAAAGTCAAAGTTTCATGATAATAAAGCTGTAAAATTATGAAGAAATAAAATGTCATTTTACAGGGAAAAGTTCAACACAAGCATTCAAAAAGGGAAAAATAAGATATAAAAAAGCTAACTGTTTGATGAAATTACTTAAAATTGAATGTTACACAGCCCAATGATACGTTTTTTTGTTTTGCTTTGTTTTGTTTTGTGTTTTTTTGCTAATTCCAAGCAAATAGTTTGTTTGGTTTTTTTTTGAGTTTTTATGCACCTATTTGTAGTGTAAAGACGAGTGTATTTATTGGAAAAGACCCATTTTAGAACAAAACGTAAAACAAAATGAAAAGTCAATCATAGTGTGACAAACATGACTGTGGGAGGTAGATTGTCCCTCATGACACACCATAGTCTACCCTTGATGGCCACAGCTGGCCCCTGTGTTGAGATTGGTTCATGAGCCTGATAGATAGCAGCTGTGGGAATCCAATACCAGACTGGGGTTCCTGGCTGGCTATGGTGTGGGACCTGGAAATGAGGACTTTTTTTTTTTTTTTTTTTGTATTGAAGCTTTTAAGAATCTTAGTTGCCCAACATTTTAAATTGTATGTATATTGACGGATGGAGAGATGAGTTCAGACCCTGGGGCACAAAAGGTAAAAGAAGTTTGTAAATACGTGTATGTCCCAGGAAGAACTAATTTATTTATTCTTTTTACCAGCAGAGTTGCCTTTGCTGTCCTGCTCAGGTACACCCTATGTTTAGGGTGCATTTGTTTTTAGTTATTGTTGTGGGGTGTTTGTGTGCTGGGGCCCTTAGCAAGAGCTCCTGGTGGGGAGGGGGACGGGACCGGAGATTCCCCTGGTTGTTTGTAGTTGACCAACTACATCCCTTGGAGGCAGCCATCCTCACCCGGTGCTGGATTGGGGTCCAACAGTGAGTATATTTTCTTTGTTTTTTAGAATTTTTTTTTTTTTCAGGCTTTTAAATAGTGTATTTTATCACCACCAAATCTTGTCTCCATTTGGGTGTTTGTGGGAGGATGTCCCGCCACAATAACACAAGTTGGTCCATCTTAATAAATCCTCATAAAATCTAAAACTAGCCTTTATTCTTAGCACATAAGTCAACATTTTTTGTTTTGACAGCTTAACTTGTCAACATTTATCGAACTTTAAAATGACATCCTTGAAATTGAATCAAAAATTACAGTACCATTTGAGCTTTTTTTTTTTTTTTAAATCTTAAAGTTTTTTTTATTGAGAGTATGGAACAAGATTTTGACTTTTTTTTTTTTTTTTTTTTTTTTTTTTTTTTTTTTTTTTTTTTTTTTAAATAATTTCACTATTTATAGATCCTGGCGACCTGTCCAGGGTGTACCCCGCCTTCGCCCAACAGTAGTCGGGTAAGGCTCCTAGATAAGACGAGTTGAGAACAGAGGAATGGGTAGATCCCAGCTTTTAATGATCTAAAAAAAATTCTCAACTGTGGTGGTTTTGAGAAGTTTGGAAATGAGGTGAGCACAGAAGTCACTTGAATGTCTAAAAACAAAGTTTTATATTGTTGCAGTGCATGCCAAATAAAACATCCAGCAGCAACTAGATTTTCCTTTTTTACAGCAATGAAGTCTCACTTTAGCTCAAGTGTGATCATCTCAGATCTAAGCTTTCCTTTTTCCTGTCTTGCATCTACCTCCTGAGGCATTTCTTGTTATCTTCCCCCTTCTCTGCATTTCTTGACTTGGCTGTCTGGAAGTGGGTCACAGACTGCAGCTGTGTTAAAAGCCTTGAATGGAAAGAGCAGCTTGTCTAAATAAATCACTATAGGCTCAACAGCCTCAAGAGTGACTCATCAGAAAAATACTGAGAGGAAGCAAAGCTGCTCACGAGAAAAAGGTTCATGCCTGCTTGTGTATTTATGTGACACAAAAATCTCGAACTGTAAATTGCCCCATAGCAACAGCCACTGAAAAATGTAAACAGGACTGTATCTGAAGGATTTTCCCCCACATTAGACCTCTGAGCTTATTAATGGAATGTAACTTTAAGGAGTTTGAATTTAATTCATTTTTGTTTGAATTCTGGCAGCCATTGGGATCTGCAGTGCTCACTTTGGACGAGTAGATAAATATTACAAAATGTTAGGATAAATATTATGTTAAATTATTTTAAATACTATTTATTTACAATTGAAACAAATTGGCAAAGACGACGTGTTTTCTTATCGTTTGTCGCCCTCTAGCGGCCAATGTTTTTTTTCTTTGTTTCAAAGCGTCCACCTTAAAAAATTAAGGATAAAATCCAAAACTTCTCTCCCATTTAATGGTTAAAAACATTTTTCTGTAAGAAAATAATCTTTGCACCCAATAAATAAAACATTCAATGTGTACCTGTGATAAATCTTTTTGCTTTGTTTTTCTTGAGCCAAGAGAGGTTTAGTTAGTTCTTCGTGACCAGAAAACCCCTGTTGGTTTAAGGTGACTTAACGGAGAAAACTTGACCTGGATCTCCTGGGCCAAACCAAGAGAACCTGATCTAAATCTCAGACACACCACCTTCCAAATATGTGCTAATCCCTCATATTCCAAACTAATCTGAGGCATTTTCGAATGTAAAGCACAACATGCAACATCCATCAAAAACTCCATGAAAACATTTATTAAAAATGAAGTGGTGATTTATCAGAATGATTGACATTTACTTACAATGCAGCTAACATGAAATGCCAAGCTGCCATTTTTGGATTTTAATGGGAAAATCCCTACAAAGGTCAGGATTGAAGTTTACCAAGCATTTTGAGAAGCTGAACAATTGTCAGCGCTCTTGGATAAAAGGAGTTTCTGATGCTTATTGTAAACATCGCTCCACATAGACAGCTCTGCTGAGTCCAGTGACATTTTGATGTTTGCTGATTCTGGCAAGTACACTGTTCTAGTTTTATTACATCTTCACCATCTGACACGGATGACCATCAGATTTTATTGAAAAGATTGAGGGATATGATTGGATTGTCAGGTTTAGTTTATTCACTGGTTTTCCCCTCATGCATCTGGTTGGACGTTCAGCGTTATGACTAACCACAGAATGTCTAAGTCAGCAGACTTGCTCTGCGGTGTTCCTCAGGGCTCTGTTTCTGTTACTCATGATCGCCCTCAAAGAGTATCCACAATTTCAGTGATGTCTCCTTTGATTTTGCAGTTTAAGTAAACTGTTTTTATTTGAGTTTGAAATGATTGTTTAAGGTGGTCCATGTTATCTTTGTTTCTTAGCTTGTGAGCTTTTTGTCTTTTTTGTATTTAGCCTTTGAAGTTTCTGTCTTTTATGTTTTTACCTTCTAAATTGTTGTCTTTTATGCTTTGTAACTTGTGAAGCACCTTGTGACTTCAGTCTGTGAAAAGGGGCTATATAAATAAAACTTTAGTTTGAAAACATGTTGCAAAGTATTCAAACAAAGCTCTGCAGCATTTGCATAAAAACTATTTTTTTGTAAGATCAATAAAATAAATTAACCAGGTTTCCTAAACGCCTAAGAGACATGTTGTTCATCTTATACTTTAATTTTTTTTATTAAAATTAACTTAAATTTAATTCAGTTCAACACTACATGGCAGCATAAAATCTATGCTTTTTGAATTATCAGACCATATTTCTTTATCTGCAGTTTCACTTTGTGCCAAACAAACTTAAGGGAAAAGTTCTTTACCGTCCAATGTAGATTTCTGGAGTCTGTGTTGGAAAAGAACTAATGCAATCCAATAAGTACAATTACATGGGAGTCATTAAAGAAACTGGGACTGTGTTCCAGATTTAGAGATTATAAACCTGCTGCCCTTGTGTGACCTGGAAACACAATGGCTGCGTCGCTGTCCTTGGTGCTGAAAGCAGCACATTAAAAACCAACACCAGAAACTGCATTAAATATATATATTTGCTAGTTTGGATCGTGTGTGTGTGTGATTTTCATTGCTATTTTCTTACACATTTACTTTTTTTCCATATTAGGATGGGAAAACACGCACGCAGACGCACACGCACAAAAAAAAGAGAATATCTTCTAATTGACAACACTATCTAGCGTTCTTTTATTGATTCCTTCTTTTCTTCATAGATATTTGGATAGAACTTTAAAACATAAGTAGAAAACACCTCAGATGGCAGGATATTACCTCATCCCCATATTGGCATACTGGACCCAGTACAATTAAAACAAACGACCTTAAGCAGACAGATCACCACTTTAGACTGCCTAAGGTGAGCCCTACGTGTTTTAATCCCATTGACGCAGCAGGAAGCCAGGCTTCTTGTAGGAATAGGAACAAAAGCCTGGGATGGTTATAAATGGACAGACAAAAACGGCTTAAGGAAGGGCTCAGACAGGATATAACCAGACCACATCTGAAACATCTTGGTCAGGAGGGACATTTCCTGACAGCTCCTGCTGAGGGTTGCAGCTCCCACCGCTTCCTTGACAGTAAAGTTTTCATCCGGTCCTCTCCATGGAGTCCGCCACACAGTCGCTGCCTGCTAACACAGGTTTCCACAGAGAGACCTTCCCCAGAAGGGCGCTGCGTGGGACCCCCAGAGGAGCATCATCCCACTTTGTGGGGACTTCCATCATGATCCTGTCGTCCTTCGCGGTATCGACTCTAATTATGAACTGCGGGAAGAAGATCCAGGAGTCCAGACACAAAACAAACAAGAACTAGCAACCACGGACCGAAATACATCTATTTATGTTTAACCCCGGCAACTATGGAGGAATATATTTTTGTAAGAAATTTTATCTGGATTAATAGCAAATAATTTTTTTAATTAGCATAATGACTTGTTATGTCAGGTGTAAAGTGTCTTCAAGAGACAAAGGCCTGCATATACAGAAGGTGAAGTTCCGTCTCAGCTGGACTGCTCTGGCGTCTGGATGATGCTCGTTTCTGGACTTTATGGGACTAAAACTGATCTGTTTGATTTTTGAGAGTATTTTTTTTCATGCGATGCAGTAAAAACCATCAAACCGTATCCTCCTTTGGGCCATCACAGTTGAGAAGTTTTGAAAGCTAAATCAAAACCAGAAAAAAAAAAATTTGTATCACTAAGATTTAGACTTTAAATACTGAGAGAAATGTTTTGGACTAAGATTTTGTTCATTTAGAAACCTGGGTGATTTTTTTTTTATTTGAAATATAAAAATTGACCAATATATTCAGTGTTGAGCTTCTCCTGATCAACAAGGTCGTTTTTAAACTCTTTTGAAAGGTGTTCTTTCTTAAAGAATCTCATTTTAAAAGGCACATGTTTAACTACAGTTATTCTGTAAATTTGAAAAATTGAAATTAAGTTGTTTTTGTTGACCACTGAGAAAAAAATTCACCAAAAGCAAATGTTTTAAGCCAAACTGCTGAATATTTCAAGCATGTTAGTCTGTGTTACATAAAGTGATGTCACTAGTTTTAAAGGACAGTAGTGGAATTAAAACTACCAAACTTTTCTGTGAACTGTTTTTGTCAAAAGTACATGAACACACTTCTAGTTAAAGTTGTGAAAAGTTTATTGAAAAAAAACTAAATGTGAATACAGCCACAGGTTGTCCTTCAGAGATTGCTCAGTCTTCTCAGCCTCCTGTCGGTGAAAAAACGGTGCGTTTGGCGGCTTTGGTCGGTACTTTCAGCTGATGTGCTGAAGAACGACAGCATTGACCTGTTGTTCAGCCGCTTGGCTGCCTTCTCCCCGTCCTCTTCATCGTCGTCCCTCATGGAATCAACAAAATCATTTTTGAGATTCCAGTTGTGACTTAAAAATCCAATATAAGCTTATTACACACTGGTTTAAAGCGGTGGTCCCAAACCCTCGGGCCAGTTGGTACAGTGCCACAGAGAAGAAAAAAAAAAAAGAGAAAAATCACAACCTACTTTTTTCTGTTTCATTGATATTCTGAGGAAAGTTTTATTTTGGAAAACTACTGAATTCGCTCCACCACATCTGACTCATTCTTGACAAATGACTCGGCCAGATTTTGAAAATCCAGTCTATTTTCTGAAAGCGTCTGTGCCGAACGCTAAATTGAATCATCCAAACTAGCAAAGTTAAGAAAAAACAAATGTTACTTTTTGCAGAAGCGTCTGTGAGGAAAAATAAAAGATCCTTTGACTTCAAAATAAAAGAAAGCTGGATTTAAGAGATAAGTCAGGAGTCTTTGCTCCAAATATAGGTTTGTTGCAACAGTTGTTAACACAAACCAAAATAAAGGTGCAGAAAATTCAGCAACCAGCTGTTACGAGGATGCTGCTAAGAAAGTTGCTCAGACGGTGGATTCACGTTTTTTATTATAATTAGAATAGCAGTTTTAGCTGCCGTTTCTAACAGATTCTTCCGAATCTAGAGTTCAAATAGAGTTTAAACCGGCTGCAGATATTTTACAGAAGATGAAGATGAACTTTACTTCAAAAGTTGAGAGAAACTGGAAGCTACAAAAAAAAAAAAAAAACAGACGTCAACTTTAGCCTCATAAAGGGCGGGCTAAGAGAATATTGTCTGACTAAACCAGTCTGTAGCCTAAAAAAGTCTGGGGACCACTGCCCTAAAGCAAATTTAAATGCACACAATTGATCATTTTAATCACTGATTATTTATAGTACATTCTGGAGAATTGAAAGGCTGGAGATAACATTGAGAAAAAAAGAAAAGGTTCAAAAAATGAGAAGCGGTTTACCAGTGAACCGTCACAGCCTTGCTGTCCAGCAGGGTTTGTGCCGTACTCCAGCTGAACCGAACAAACTGCGGGTAACCAAACACGGGGTCTAGGTACTTCAGCAGCCACGCTTTAGTCTTGGGGTCTAAGAAAAAACAAGACTGGAAATCTCAAGGACAGTTTATCAACTGTTTTTACCTTCAATACTGATTTGAAAAGAAAAAAAAAAAAAATTCTGTTGTTCAACGCTGTGATGTCGTTACCATTAGGATACCCTGAACCGTAATTTGCATCCATGTCTCCTAAATCTTCTGCAAACTTCCAGCTTTTCACAACACAATCTCTGGCAACCTGAAAAACAAAAAACATAAAAAAGGCAAAAGTTTGAGTGACAATGAAACACAAACAATAAGCAGCACATAAGAGATAACTATGGAGATGCCTATAGGATAAATATGTTTGTCAAATGTTCTTGTTTATCTGTCACTGAATAGCAGGTTTGATTTAAATATATATATTTTCTTGCCTTTTTTCTGTTTTTTTGCTTCTAAAAAACCCATTAAAGCTGATCTGTTACTTTAAACACAACAGCGACTTGAAATGCTTGACAAAACCACACATAGAAGTAATCCATGAAAAATAAATGAGATCAAACCAAAACGCAGCAACAAAACCCACTAAAAATAAATTAAAAGTTTTATCCAGATGAAACATTTAAAGCTCAACTCTTAGACTGATTTGATTTAGTTAAAGCTCAGTATGGGAGAAAATACAATCTTAACAAAATAAGGTTGTGATCAGCATTTAAAATGTTTTCTAAAGCTTAAGGAACTATCGTGTAAACTGAAAGAAACGGAAAAGGTTGAAACTAAACCTATCATCTTTTCACACATGGAAGACAGTGACTTCGTTAAAAGAGGAATTTTCATTGTAAAAGTAGTGATTATCAATTTTTGTAATAAAAACCCGACAGACAAAAGTATGTTTTGCATCAAGTTAATAATTTAAAATATTTCAATAAAAAGAAAAACTAGTAGAAAGGGAATCTGTTAAAAACAGTCATTATTTTGTGCCTTTTTTTTCTCCAAAATTTGACATCAGACAGGTGTATGAAATACACGAGACTAAACGACCTTTCACCTTTGCACAGATACTGGCCGCACTGACGACTGGGAAGAGGGAGTCAGCTTTTGGTCTAACAGTGACCTCAATACCAGGAAAACGCTGTGAAAGTTTCTCCTCGTACTTCTCTGCCGGACCAACCGTGTCCACGTAGATCTGCAGACCGGACATGACAAAGGAGGGGTGGAGAAAGAAAGGGTGGAGAATGATTAAAAACATCACTATACTCTACCTGATAAGAAACTGTAAGTTCTTTAAAGTCCCACTCCAATTATACTTTTATTTAATGTAAAAATCTTGCTTGTGGTCATTTAATTATGATTATGCAGTTTTTAGCAAACATCAGAAAGCACTGACATGTTTTCAGCAGAGCAGGAGGAGCTCATTAGAAATGTGCCTTGGAGTTGTAGGCAGAACTGTCGGTGTGGAAGTAACCCTACATTGATTTCCCAGCATTCCTTTGTTTACACTCTCTCCCACTAGCTTACAGACCCCAACAACCCCAAGCTTAGCATAGTGAAAAAACAGCGAGCAATACTGGAGCTACGCAGCCGTACAGTTTGGAGCCAGACAGCAGCACTGTCGAGAAAACTGACGACATTAATGAATCTATTTGTTTGCAAGTGGATGATTTAGAATTGGAGCGGATCAGGGAGACTTTGGTCTGCCCGTGGCATTTGCTGAGTCATGAAACCGAGCTTTTTTTAAACCACAGGTTTTCATCTGCTCTTGATCCAACATGATTTGACTGAAGAAACACCCAGAAACGCAGTTTTACTCCTAAATTATTTAATATATGTCCTCCATCACGAGAAAAATGCTACAAAAACACGTTAAAACACAAAAATTGTGTTTTTAGCATTTTCTTGTGACTTTTTTATGATGGACATTTATAAAGAAATTAAGATAAAAATTGCATATCTGAGTAATTTTTCATTCAAATCGTTGTGAATCACTTTAAGAATAGATCAAAAGATGATTTGAGTGGGTCTTTAATGACATAAATTCCTTATATAAATCCAAAATTAAAACAAAGAGGGCTGTCCTAAATGTGATGAGGCAAAAAAAAAATGCATTCAAGTCTCATCTCACCTGTTTTATTTACATAAAATGAAAGTGTGGCGTACCTCTTTGAGCTGCACTCCACAGTCCAGGGCATACTGTATTAGACTGATGGCAGTATCATGTGAGAGCGCGTTCAGGTTGTATTTTGTCCTTGGAGTAAAAGCAAATATGAAGCTACTGTGTGTGAATCACTGCAACAAGCAGTCGTGAAATCTGGACCAGCCTTACCTTTGTAACATACTGGTAGATATGGTGTTGGGTGAGAGAACATGCAAAGCCCAACCAACATAACTTTTAGCTTCATCCAGGTTCTTGAAAAGTGATTCTCTTTCTTCTTCTGACAGTGTCTTCGAATCTGGAAATAGAGGTGAATTAAAAAAAAATTGTGGAAACTTTAAAACATCTTTTGATATAGTCAAGAATGGTGTATATACTTCAGATTAGAACAAAGAAGAACATCTGGTGACATGTGAGCATTAAAGACATGCTGAGAAACATGTAAATTAAACTAAACTGTGTTTTAAACTTCAATTTGTTATAAAGACAAAAAGGAAGTCTGCATTTCTTTTGTTACAAGTTGAATTAAAGTCCAAGACAGGAGAGGCAGAGGAACTTCAAGGTCTGCTCCCCGTTGTGTTATGAGAGCAGAGAGCCATACAGAAGCAAATGGATGAAATTTTGAGAGTCAGAAGATGTGGAAAAATGAGGAATATCAGCTAGAAATAAGAAAAGGGTGATGAATGCCTTTGAAAGCATGGAGAAGAATTTAAAATTTCACTTGGATTTGATTTATTTCAAACCATCAAAACAAAAGATAACAACAACAAACTAGAGATATAAACCTAAATATTAAAGTCCCACTCCAATCTTCTTTTAATATTTTGTAAAAGTGTTTTCAATGGTGTTTTAATTATGATTATGACATTTTTACCCAAAATTTAAAAAAAAAAAAAAACCCTGTGTTGTTTTCTAGGACATAGTTTCTGGACAGTGGCAGTGGTACATTAGAAATTTACCTCTGAGTTGTGGGCGGGACTTTTAGCACGTAGTGAGCCTGCCCCCATTTCCCATCATAAGTTGTTTAAAATCCCTCCCACTAGTTTAGAGCCCCTCACACCCCCAACCTTACATTAGTGGTGCAAAAAAAACGGTGAGTAATATTGGAGCTATCCAGCCATACAGTTTTGAGTCAGATGCCAGCTTGAACAAGTGAAACAAAGAACCTAGTCGTCTATAATATAAATACCAAAAACACCATTTTAATCTGAGTGGGTTTTTAACTCTGAAAAATTGTGACTTGATTGAAAAACAATAAGCTTAATAGTAATCGAGATACTTATTCCTATAAACACATCCACATACCATTATATTTACTCTTAATCGTAAACAGACATGACACACTGAATCCGTTAAATGTTAAGTTAGTCAAAACGAGTTAACTTTATTGCTTTAAAAAGAGAGGGCACAAAGGTTTGTAATCCCACCCCTCAAATGTTTTACTCAATCATTTTACAACGTAAAAGTAAGGCAGATTTTAGTTGTGGCAGAATTCTGGATCAACTAGAGGTCTTAAGCAAACACTGTATAATTGATTTTGTTTGTAAATATATTTAAAAAATGGTTGATGTTAAAGTGGAACTGGAATGATTAAATACTGCCAAGGATGAAAACCTGGCTCTTAATCTGAAAGGAGGGGGAAGACAGAGGAAATAGTGTCATTATTGACCGAGAAAAACACACTGAGCCAAATGTAAACAGAAGAGCCAGTACCTGCTACTTTCAAGTCCTTCAATTCCTGCTTTTTAGACACAGGACAAAAGCATATTCCATACACCATGGGACCTAGATGAAAACATCAACACTGTTAAACAAGCACACACGTAAGCATATCTTTGTCTCTTTTCCAAACAAGCTAACATACCCAGCACAGGCCCCCTGCCCGCCTCGTCAACCCCCAAACAGCAGTCCTCCGTCCTGCAGATGTCAGGGATCTCAGAGGAAAGCCGGCAGCTGACAGAGTTATCTGCTTCAAACGGTCCCAGGTCCATGAGTACTGTTAAAATAAACTAAGCTTTTAAAACTCGACACGATTACTTCTTTCGGGCGAATAGTCTTTTATAACCGAACGCAGCTACTAGCTAAGAGGCTAACAGCTTCTTCTGCGGTCAAACTATAGTTTTCTTCGATGCTAAATGAACGCAACGCTTCTAACTATTAAATCCACTTTGTATCAAATACAGGTCTTTCTAAGAGGAAGCTTCAACGTTTCAACTTAGACGTGTGTTTTCTTTGAAGCGGGATTGGCGCCGCGGATATGACGTCAAAGAAATATGTCTAATGTCCTGTGGGTTCAAAAGGATGTATCGCCACCTGCTGGACTGAAGACTGACCTGCAGTCAAAGTGATTGGTTGAAGAAAGAATTATTTTAACATTTTAATTCAGCAACAAAAGATCGAAATCTATACGTAAATATACAGCAATTGAAGCTAAAATACAGTCAATAAAGTTATTTTTCTTTTAATCTATCTACTGTTTTTAATAAAGCTTATAGGTAACAAGGCATTTTCCCCTTTGTGGGTCGGATAACGTTCTATTCTATTCTATTCTATTCTATTCTATTCTATTCTATTCTATTCTATTCTATTCTATTCTGACTGGCAATGTGACGTCATAGTTATAATCTTAAAGAGTACACCTAAATCTAGTTTGCAACTTTTCCCTGTACATTTTGGAGTGCTTTCTGGGTAATTCTGCCTACTCCCGTGTTCACAGTGTGCATGTTAGCTTATTTGATTTTAAATTGCCAGTGGCAGGGAGTGTGTATGGTCTTGTGGATCATTTTGGCACTGCTGTTGACTGGCAACCTGTCTGTGGTTTGAGTCTGCAATGCATCTGCTAACAGATAGAAGGACAGAATCTCTGCAGGCTGGTAGCAGAAAAAATGAGTTAAAGAATCCTTTTGATAAAAATAAAAAAAATAAAAAAGACAAAAACATAAATATTTAGTAGCACTGTAAATACTCCAAAGACCAGAACATGTAAAACAGTATTTGTGTATACTTTTGCAGTTCTCCAAACTTGATATTTTTGCACCATAGAATTCATAAAATTCTAATTTCCACAAAATTAGCTAAAACTTATAACCTTTCTTTTCCATCTATCCACTTTCTAAATTTGCTTGGTCCAGTTTTTAGGGTTGCCAGAGCCTATCCCAGCTATTTCCAGGTGAAGGCATGACAATTCACACAGAGACAAACAATCACTAAAACACATGGGCATTTGTGAGGCAAGAGTACTAACCACCACTAACTCTTCTTTTTTTACCTGTATTTTATTTATTTATTTATTTTTACAGATTTGAGCACTATACTGAACTAATCCAAAATCTACAACGTTAGCACCACAATTCAATAAGTTTAGGGTTTTTTTTTTTGTCATGAACCAGCTAAACTTGAACCACGTTTCGCCCCAACAGGAACTGTGACAGTTATGCTTTTGATGTTATGCTTTACAAATGCAGTTGTAATGCAAACGCAGTTCAAATGCTGAATGTTTGTGGAAAATGACTTTTGCACTGAGTCAAGTAATGCTCCCTACTTAAAGTTAAAAATATCTCAAAGACCCATTTCACAGAAAAACGTTTTTTTTGTGTGTGTTTTTAACATGTTCTTGTAGCACTTCCTCATGATGGAGGACATATATAAATAATATTTAGCTTAAAATTGGGTTTTTGAGTATTTATTCATTCAAATTTTTGTGCAACAGGAGAGGATGCAAAAATGCTGTTGGAGAAAGCTTGAAGGTATGATGTAGAAGGTATTTAGGTGAGCTACAAGTTCCTTGCTCTGCTCCATTCCAATGCATCCACTTGCAGACAAATAGTCTTGGTTTTCCAAGGCTGATCTGGCATCTGGCTCAAAACTGTGAGGCTGGATGGCTCCAACATTCCTCGCCGTTTTTATTGCACGTTAACAGATGGCTGGTGGGAAAGGGGGTGGGCTTACTCCCCGCTGACAGTCCCGCTCTAATGAACTACGACCGCTCTGCAGAAACTATGTCCAAGAAGACGACACAGGTTTTTTGATTTGGCCTAAAAGCGGCATAATCAAGTGGGAACGCTTTTGAAATAAATCAAAAGATAATCGTAACGAAACTTTTAAAAACTCAAATGTCAGTAACATTGGTGCTTTTTTTATTATGTGTATTTTGTTTGTGGAAACATAATTGGTTAATTTCATAGTGTTACAATGCCTTTCTAACTCAATATTGTGTTTAAACCAAACAACCCCTTTACATAGATAAATACTTTATTCATTCTTGAAGGAAAATTCAAGAATTTTCTGTGCTAAACTTATCAAAACTACCCTTTTCCTCTTTTATTTAGCCCTGCATCAATCAGTTTTACTTACAAATATTTTTTCAAGACTATTGTTGATCATTCTGAACCCCAGTGACCTTGACATTTGAATTTTGGATAACCCCTTTCAGCCCATAAACTGCAGCTGGGTGTGGAAGCGAGGAGGGAAGCTCAGGTGGAAAGCCCTGGCCAGAACCAGAGGAAAGCTGTGTACAAAAGTCCAAGTGTACACTGGCTGCTTAGCTGAAATTGGCCTTGCCTCTGGTTGCTTACACCCTCCCCTTCTCTCCGTTTCTGTCCTTCTCCCCAAGTGAAAGACTCTCTTTGTGTCTCTCAGTAACACGCAGTCCCCAGCCGATTAAATGCGGGGAATTAGTAGTCAATTTTAGCCCACGCCACACACACTAACACACTAAACAGCTTAGTGTGGTGGGGCTGTGATTGTGTTGTTATTACAGTTCACACGTCAGCACCGTGTTTTTATTTATTCTTTTTCTGCCTCCGCTCGCCCACGGCTCCACATCTGATTTTCCACACCGAACGAACCTTACACATCATTTTCTTTCTTTCTTTTTTTTTTTTTTCATAAATAAATTGATTTAATAGATGATAACATTTCAACATTGCTCTTCGTGTGAGGAAGCAAAAATACTCCAGTGAATGTAGAGCACAAACTTTCCAAACCTACACCCAGAGTTATATCAAAGGGGAAAAAAAGCGAAAGACGTGGCACAAAATTATTACTTATACACAAACAACAGCTAACATGGCAAAAAAAAAAAGCATCAGTATTTGACAAGGACATCTGTGTTATGTCCTGAAAGGTGGCAATGACCCCTCTCCTTTTCTGGTAAGGAGGAAAAGAAGAGTTTCGGGAAACTTTGAAGACAAAGGCACAGCTTTTGGCCCACTTGCAAAGAGTTTGGACATATGATATTAATCCTTCAGCAGGAGCCAGAGCTGGTCAGTCATCTCTGGAGATTTGACTTTGTCTGTTTACATTTGAACTCACTTATTGGCTAAATCCAAAGGGGGAAAAGCAGCAAAACTATCTGGCACTTATTTAAAAAAAAAAAAAAGAATAATACTCAGGTTGAGGTTTACTGCACATTATTCCACTTTCAGGAATCCTTTGATTTCATAAGAAAACAAATAGAGCTGAGGTAAATAAATGTCCAAGATGGAGCAACAAGCTAGAACACATCTTTAGGAGCTCTGTTCCCTCTCTTTTTCCTATAGTTCCCCTTAAATGCTTCGCTGTTTAGTCTTTTATGTAAAGAAAGGACCCTATCTACAGAGAAAAAGAAGGAAAAACATGCTGCTATTCTTTTCTGGCCATAAAAAAAAAAAACCTTGGGGATCAATCAGAAGGGAAAACCAACCCACCCTCCCCCAAATAAAAAGCAGTGGTGCAGTGTATTATTAAAAACAGTCACACTAAGATATCAACATTAATTTCTACTCATATAAAAAAACAACAACAAAAACATCAGTTTGGTTAATAAGAGTCTGAATATATCAGTCTGCACCCATCTCATCCATCAGGGTTTGTTTTTTAATGCAACGTTTAGTTTCTTCCTCCCACCCATCCTGCACATGAATTCACGATGGCACACGAGGGTTAGAGTTCTCTGATTGGCTGCATGATTCAACCTTCTCCTGCGTGAGTTTGTCTCTCTGTTGTGGACTCAGTTTTGCTAAAATAAAAAATGAAATATATGGCACAGACGCACACACATACATATACATATATGTTTATATATACATTCACACGCTCACATGTCTGCACGCACACAGATACAGAGATCCACGCACACACTTCCCATATTTCCCTCTGCTCAGCTGGTTTGCCTCAAGGTCTTGTGAGGGTGGTGTAAACAGGCTGCTCCCAGTGTGTGGGGCTGTGGGAGGGGGCCACGCTGGAAGGGTCTCCTATGGTGGTGTACAGAGGCCTCTGTGTCGGGCCCATGTAGGAGAAGGCTGAATACAGCCCCGGGGCTTGGCTGGAGTGGGTGTAGTATGCCCCAGGGGCCTGGTGCTCTCCGTAGTCAAACTGAGCTCTGGAGGCCAGCGAGGGGAAAGCGGAGCCGTAGTGAGGGAGGCTGAGAGGGGTGTAGGTGACGTGGGTGCCTGACGAAGGCGAGGATGAGGCATCGGAGTAATGGCTGGCCGACGCAGACTCGCTTTTGATCTGAGCCTTGGAGGGATCGGAGGAAGACGGAGAGGCCTGTGGCTGCTGCTGCTGCTGCTTGGAGATCCAGGCTGAGTGGCCGCTCGCCGCAGCCAGGGCGTATGCATACGAGGAGGCGGACGAGCCGACCGAGGTGGCCCCGGCCCCACTCTGAGGATGGCCGTTTGGGGGGAGGTATTGGTCGAACTCGTTGACATCAAACGGCTCGATGTTGGACATCACCTCGTGGCTGATTTCGCCGATGTCCATGGTGCCAAAGTCGATGTGGGGCTTGGTGGACGATGAGGGACCACCAGAGGCCCCATCAGCTCCCACCCCGAGGGCTCCCCTGGACCCCCCTGATCCTCCGGCCGCCCCTGCTCCCCCCTCCCTTTTAGCATCTGACAATTTCCCAGACTGGAGCTCTGTCTTTGGGGTCGTGGGGGGCGTAGGAGGGCTGTGACCTTGACCCAAAGGAAGAAAAAGGAAACATCAAACTTAAATTTTTACATTTTGATTGCCTTTTGGTGTGATTTCCAAAATGTATTTCAAGCAAGAAAACTCTCATTCAGTACCTGCAGGGTGGTGGTGATGGTGGTGATGGTGGTGCAGGTCACCCAGGGGAGAGCCTGCGCCCACGTTGTGATCCAGGTGCAGGGTCTTGTAGTGTGACTGGGAGTGGCTGGCCTCGCCCTCACCCTGGCTGTCTGACTCGCTGGAGGGCATCAGCTTGCCGTTTTTGCGCCTCCGAGGCTGGTACTTGTACTCCGGGTAGTCCTTCTTGTGCTGCTTCCTCAGCCTCTCCGCCTCCTCGATGAATGGCCTCTTGTCATTCTCGTTCAGCAGCCTGGAGGGAGGAAAAAAAGATCACCTTTCATCACTTTCTTTAGTGTTGAACGTAAAAAAGTTTTTAAAAAGTGAGACATTAATCTTAAAATTGATCAAATGTGACTTTTTCGCGGGTAAAATGTAGATTCCAACAGTAAAAGTTTGCGCAAACCTCCAGAGTTTCCCCAGAGTCTTGCTGAGCTCCGCGTTGTGCAGGTGGGGATACTGGTCCGCCAGTTTCCTCCTGGCGGCTTGCGCCCACACCATGAACGCGTTCATGGGCCTCTTCACGTGCGGCTTGGCTTTGTTACCGTTGCTCACGCGCACCGGCATGGGCACGAGCGTCCAGTCGTACCCGTCCAGCACCTGACTGACCGCCTCCCGGATCCCAATCGGGAATCGGTCGTCCTCATCCTCCGATTTGGCGCGCGCTCTGCCCGCGTCCTCTGCGCCGCCGTCCGCCACGCACAGCGCGGTCAGCTGCTGCGGGGGCCCGCTCAGGGGGGAGTCTTGGCCGGCGGCCGCTCCGGGCTGAGGCGGGGAGAGCGAGTGACCGTCCTCTGACCCGCCGGGGCTCAGTTCCGCCTCAGACAGGCTGTGCTCCTCACCGGACATTTTTCTACTTTATATTACTGTTAACAAATAAAATATTTACTTAAATAATGTATTTAGTCCCTATTTAAACTGCGGAGCGTCCAGGGATTAATGCTGACTGTCCTCCGGAAAAAACATCATGCGTAAAAGTGTCCAAATCCGGTCAGTATCTTTGCAGAAAAAGCATCTAAAAAGCAGAAAAGGTTAAAAAATAAAAAATTAAGAAGAATTACTCGTAAAAAAAAAAGTCAAATAACTTTTGATTTATTTGTATTTATTAACATTTACAGGCTGCTCAAAATACTTTACTACAACGAAAAATGGAAACTGTTATTGATGTGGTTATCATATATATTTAAAAAAAAACTAAAATATTTATAGTGTCAGAAATTTTTGTATTATAAAATTACATAACTCACCAATTTAGATGTCCAGTGGTTGAGCATGGGAGTGTGTGTGGCTGACTGCTGGGCGATGAATGGCTGCTCTGTGTGGCAACAGCGGAGTTTAAAGAGCGCCTTGTGAGAAGGACTGGCAGGGAAAAAAAGTGATTGAAAGTGGAAAACATTCCCAAAGAGACAGCATTCCTGTACACTAAGCCCGCCTTCCAGCGTTAAGCCGCGCGCTGATTGGTCCGCCAATTATCCCCGCTGCTCCCTGTTTGGCCGCAGTCCTGTGGGCCCCCTGTTAACGCCAGTCCGTCCATCTCCGCCACATTTCCAACATTGAAGAGGTGAGATTTTTACTTCGGAGTGGCTTAAATGACTCCATAGTGAGGCCATTTAGAAGCAGGAGAAGGCCAGCTTTGTTGGACGTGTTAACATGGATCAAACAAATAAACAATCGTGCGGAGAGTTATTGCTCCGCGCGGCCACATTCCTTTAAAAAAAAGTCTGAAATATCACAAACCGATTTCAAGTTTGATTCGAAAGAAACCTCAGTTTTAAGAGTAGATATTGAGTGGAAAAAAGAAATAGTACAAAATAACTCAAAAAGAAGAAAATGTCGAAAATATACTCAAACCAAAAATAAAAATACGCCCTCACGCACAATAAAAAAAGGAGGAAAAAGATCTAAACCATAAAAACGTTATTTAAAAGCATTAGAAATTAAGAAGGAATTTCATAAAGTCCTTTTGAATTTGAAGATACGAGTACCTGTTGGGCCAAACATGTCAAGAACAGGTCAGACTTCCTGATTGAAGAGGTTTGCGCCTTTTGTTTGCGCACATGATAACCGCGCAGAAAGCCGTTAAAGCGTGTCCTGATGGGAAGCGGCATCTGAGGCGCACACAGACAGACACACGCACACGCACAAACCGAATGCAACAATGACCCCTGTGTGTCCGATGCCTCTCATGTTGGGCCCCGGCGCTCGCCGCGCTCCCTCTCTCCCGCGCTGCTCTCTTTGCTCTCTTTGTCTCCATCTCAGGTGAATTGTAGCCATGTGATCAAACGCCCAAGCCTCTATCCATTAACCCTCGTAAATGGTGAAAGAAAAAAATGGGGGAACAAAAAGCAGTTTTGTACTGCAAACATAGGGGGGGAAAAATTGATAACAGAGAGCGATGTGTGCGTCTTTCTCCCCTTATGTCCGAGCAAAGACACAAGTCGCGCACTCAGAAAATCCTCTGCTGCGGCGGACGGGACACATGGAGCTCCCTGTTCCTCCCGCGGCCGCCGCGACTTGGTTTCTTACCTGACTTACCTGGATTTGGGCCTCCGCGGTGCTGACGGCGTTTGCGCAGCGTTTAGAGGGGGATGCTGGTGGTGGAGGAGGGGGGTACGGATGCTGCACCCCACAGAGGTGAGGATTTCTGTGAGGCCTCCCAGCCTGTGGACTGAGTTTCAGAGTGCTTTATTTATTTATCTATTTATATTCGTTTGTTTACGAAGCGCGCGCGCTGTTTGACGCGCAGTACGTAAATAAATCTGGATCCAGACTGACTGACTGAAAGGGGGAAGACGCGCGGGTTTTCTCAAAGTCGGAGCGGCTGAAGGTGCGCAACGTCGCACTCGTGCGCGTGCACGCGCCTTTGGGGAGTCTGTGGTGCAAGACAAATTATGGAAAACAGGAATGTCCAAAAATAACCATTAAGATTTATAAACAAGGAAATGTGTGGAGAAAATACAACTTCTGAAAATGTGGCAAAAGTGCTCTATTGTTATTGATTTCATTATTTTATTATTATTTTAGTTACAAATGAACAAAAGAAAACAAAAAAGAACATACGGTTTTTTTTACATCAATGATCAGTTGGTTTCACCCGTTTTTATTAAACTAAAATGAATCCATTGACTTTAAAGCTCCTAAAATTGGAAAATGTTAATTACTCCAATTGAAATAACAATGTGAACACGCAGTAATTTTTTCGATTACTATCACTATTAATATATTTATTGCTGTATACATTTTAGTTAAAAGCTGCAAAACAGGAATTTTATTTAGTCCGATGCCTTTTTCTCTCCTTCCCACGTGAATAAATCAGTTTAACAATTTTTTTTTAAAACGCATAAATGAAATGTTGTTTTAAAAGCAGTAAAGTATGGAGTTTTGCAGAAAAGTTCGGGAAAGAAATTCAGCTTTTAGCCCGAAAAAAAAGTCTGCGCAATGCGCACTTCTTTTGAGTTTCGAAAAACTCTTTAAATCGAAATCCACTTTTCACTCAATCCACTAAAAAATTCGATTATAAATTAAGCCAGAAAGGGTTTTAAAATAAAAGCAGAAGCTTAACCAGTTTAACACTTTTAATTCCTTCAACAAACTTTTTTTGTACAAACCATTACATTTCATGAACAAATATATTTATTTCACCTTTTTGTTTCAGTTTCCATTCATTCAGTTTCCAATAATTTCAATAAAAATATGTTTATTTCTTGATTCCAGGTTAAAAACGGGGAAAGAATAGTTTTGGTTTCAAATGTTGCATTAAACTTTATACCTATACTTGTAAATGTGTCTGTTATCAAAATTTAATTGATTGTATTTATTGTGGCCTTCTTTAATGGCATCAAGGTCCCACAAAATTTGTGGTTTTATTTTCAGCGCCTGAAATGTGACTAATAAAACACAAACTTAATCCTTTCTCAATCTTATGACTGAAACCTCAAATAGGAGTTTTAATGAAACAAACAGAAAAAAGGAATATGTACTTTATTTTGTATTTTTATCGGGCATGTAAAGATGAATTTGCTGACATTTTCTGGATGCTGTGTGAGCATCATGAGCCTCAGGGCAGCTGGGGCTTGTTAGAAAATAGAGCTCACATGGTTGTGTCAGTCCCTGCGCTAACCTGCCATGTGACCGCGATAATAGGCCTCTCCATGGCTGCACAGACCACTGTGTCACAAGAGACGGTTTCCTGTGGCTCCTGGGGGGGGGGGCGAGCATGGGAGGACAAGGTCTCATGATCAGTAGGGGAGGTCAGATTGGCAAAGGAGGGGTCAAAGAGTCAGCTTCAGGTGCACGCTCCCCTCCTGAGCGACTGTGGATGAATTTGTGTCTGGGGAACATTTTTAAGTTTCAAAGTAGTAAAACAATTAAAAAGTGCAGGACAATCCTTCTGCCTCGGCTGCAGGACTCTCGACTCCCAGTTGGAAAATTCCAGAAATCTGATAAAGAATGGAGGAAAGAGGCAAGAGAGAGGAAAAAGAAAGAGGGATGCAGATAAGGGAAGCATGCACAGCGGTCAAATATTCACATGCTGGGTCACATTCTGCATTAAAATGACGTATAATTGGTGGAAAGCATTCGCTCCCGTGTCAAGAGGCACATTTGGCCTCCAATGAATGACAGCGTTTGTTCCAAATGATGATGATGAAGTTCGAAGAGGGATTTAAATTTATTTGTCAGTGCAAAATGTTCTAAGGTTGAGGCGGCCCGTTTGAAAAACTGGTTCATCTGTAAATAACTTGCTGTGGTTCTCATGCTTCTGGGTTTGTGAAAAACACTGTAATTCATAAATGTCATTTCCTCTCAGGGTCTGAGCGAGAAGCAGTTGGGGTCAGAGCTTTGGCTCGGGGAATTCCAACTTTTTTGCTCAACTATCAAGATCTCATGTGACTCCTCAGCTCGTTTGTTTTTGGGGCATTCATCTCCAAGCCTACATTATCCTTTTTTTTAATGAAGATAACTTTAATCAGAAATACGCTCCATACATTATGAGTGTGGTAAATGATTAAAAAAAGACTGTTCTAGCTGCAAACATCAGGTGTTTGGTGCATTATCTACAAATAGAGGCCAATTTTGAGGCAGAGCCTCTAGGCTGCTCTTTGTAGACTTCAGCTCTACTTTTAACACCATCCTCCCACACGGACTGATGTCCAAACTAGAGACCCTTGGACTTTCCTATTCTATCTGCCTCTGAGCGCTGCACGGTGGCGCAGTGGTTAGCGCTCCTGCCTCACAGCAAGAAGGTTCCCGGTTCAAGTCCTGGCTGGGGGACCTTTCTTTGTGGAGTTTGCATGTTCTCCCCGTGCATGCGTGGGTTTTCTCCGGGTACTCCGGCTTCCTCCCACCGTCCAAAAACATGCTTCATAGGTTAATTGGTTACTCTAAATTGTCCCTAGGTGTGAATGTGAGTGTGCATGGGTGTGTGATTGTGGCCCTTGCGACAGACTGGTGACCAGTCCAGGGGTGTCCCCTGCCTTCGCCCATGAGTAGCCGGGTTAGGCTCCGGCAGCCCCGTGACCCCGAAAGGGATATAGCGGATTATGAATGAATATCTGCCTCTGGATCCTGGACTTCCTGACAGGCTGCTCTCAAAAGGTGAGAGTAGCTGCAAGCTTCTGGGTGCTACCACTCAGCAGGACCTGACCTGGAGCGCCAACACCACTGCTCTGGTGAAGAAGGCCCAGTAGAGAATCCACTTTCTTAGACCTAAAGAAGACCGACCTGGGCGAGAAACTGCTGGTGTCTTCTACTGCTGCTCCATTGACAGCGTTTTAACACACTGTTAGTTAGCTTGTGCCTGGTTTTCCAGCTGCACACCGGCAGACAGGAAAGCACTCCAGAGGGTCACCTCAACAGCCCAGAAGATCATTGGTCACCCTCTCCCATCTCTGGAAGAACTATACAGTTCAATTACCAAGAAACGAATGATTTCCTTCAATAACTCTCTTTGGAGAACAGCACAAACAGGCTCTAACCAAAGTAGAAAGACAAGTAAGCGGCCCTGCTGCACATCTGAGCAAGTGAAAAGTACATTAGAGTCTCCAGTTTGAGGAACAGATGCCTTACAGGTCCTCAGATGGCAGCTTCCTGAAATACTACCCTCAAAACACAAATGTCAACACTGAAGGTTGAAGGAAATCTGCAGTTTCTTGGCAATTTCTCACATAGAATGGCCTTCATTTCTAAGATCATCAAAAGACTATTGAGTTTCACATGAAAATTCTCTTTTTCTAGCCATTTTGAGCATTTAATTGACTCCACAAATGTGATGCTCCAGATACTCAATCTACTCAGTTTTATAGCTTCTCTAAACAGCCAAACTGTTTTCAGTTGTGCTAACATGATCACACAAGGGTTTTCTAATCATCTGTTAGCCCTCTGACACAATGATCAAACACAGTGTACCACTAGAACCTTGAAGTGATAGTTACTGGAAATGGGCCTTAAATCATCTATGTAGATGATGCACAAAAAAACAGACATTTGCTGCTGGAATAGTCATTTTTTAAATCACTTACCACATTAATATTGTATAGAGTGCACTTTTGATTATTTTAAAGTTATCGTCAATGTAAAAAAATAGTGCTTTTCTTTCAAAAATAAGAACATTTCTAAGTGAACCCCAAACTTTGTATTTTGCTGACCACTTTTGAACGTCAAGGTCAGGTACAATGCTTTTTACTTGCTACTTTGTTACAGCGGAGGTATGCTGCAAGGCGGTCACTGAGGAGATGAAGAAGAGGGTACGCTGATAAGTGTTTAGGACATGTAAATTGTCAGAAAAACAGTGTGAGAAGCAATGTGTATCACGTTAAAAGTTGCTTTAATAAGCCAGCATTCATCCGACCACATTTCAGTAAGTTGCTGTTGCATCATTGCTCAGCAGTTGTCCGCGGCTCTCTTTTTGCATCAGTTGTTCCGCTTCAAGCACAGAACGTAGCCAGACTGAGGAATGTCAGAGCGAACGGAAGTTCAGTCCGATTGGAAACGAACTGAGACGTAAAGATGGACATGAGAGTGGTTCCTGGTCCCGGATTAAGGTCTGGTTGGATGTGTTCCAACTGAAAATTTGTTCTGGATTATCGGAGGAAGCATACTCTGACTATAAGAGAACCAAATGTGTCCAGTCTTAATACACCCTGAAACTCTACCTGATGGATAAGGAGGGAAGTCAGTGGCTGCAGGTGTTTTCTGTCTTCATCACTTGCCTCACACATGTTGTAGGGTCCAGAAGTTGTGATGATGCGGTGACACACCATCCATGCAGACGAATGAGGAAGGGTTCTACTATCTGACCTCTGTCACTCCCTTTTTTTGCCCATTTTCACCCAGTGAATTAGTGCAGCTGCGCCACACTTAAATGGGTGCCCCTCTTTTTTTTTCCTCCAAGAGTGTATGTGACCGACCATGAATCCTCTCTTTGTGCTCTGTCTGTAGAGCACCTCCCCTCCTCCTCCTCCTCTATAGTTTCTTGCCTTCTTCATCTAT
>BSAI01000119.1:14713232-14883952 GCA_036245035.1 Adrianichthys oophorus | reverse complement strand
TGGAGGGCAGAGCAGGATCATCATTGCATTGCAGGGCATCATGAATGGTCTATTGTTCGGTGTTTGGCTGTGTCCACGTCTCTGTGCTACAACTTCAGGACGAAAGTGATGCAAAACCTCAAATGCGACGATCGAAAGATTAAAAAGAAGAATAAAAAAAAAAAGACCTAAAGTCAAAATTTAGGACAGTGGCTAAAATAAGGGGATGTTTACGTCTCAGGTGCAGGGGGATGTTCACCCTCAGGGATGACGAAGATGCTTCCAGGGACAATGATGGCATTCATGCTGCAACTTTATGACCAGTTTGTCCCTCAGTCATTTGTACCAACGTGCTGTTTAGTCATTTGTTTGCATCCAATCTGAAATTCTTCCCTGCGTTTGCGTAGAAAACTGAATCACTTGTCATCGTTTTTTTTTTTCCTCATCTGCCTCTCATTTTGAATGTCTTCTTCTCTGAATGTCTTCATCAACCTCCCGCATCAGGTGAAGTAGAACAGAGAGAAGATCAGGACCAGATGAGCACAGGTGACCTGCCAGGTCGGACGTCTTTTCATCTTTCTTCAATAAGGCCAAAGCAATTAAGCAGCAGCTTAGAGTCGTGCATATGAGAGGCTGCAGACAGCTTCATTTCAGAACGGCAATGCATAAAACACAAAAACGTTTAGAATTTTCTTTGGATTTTGAATGCTCATTTAGGAATTCTGGAATAAAGTTGATTCATAAAAACAAGTCCTAAAGCACAGAACATGTTTACTTTTCTAATTCTGAGACTGAATTTGCATAAATTCTGTATTTTTAAAGTTTTTTTTAAGTAAATTTTGTTAAAGCCCATTTACACACTGTTTAATTACTTAAGCTCTGTTTAGAAGACTATTCTCCTTTATGACATTTTTTTCGACAGTGTACAGTTCATAATGGCATAACATTTTGTGAGTAAAACAAATTTTTACTTCTTTCCTTAAATTTTTTTCTGTTTTTTTTCAAAACGGTTGATATAAAATGTTTTTTTGCCCTAAACATCAGTCAATTGAAAAATGTTGAGCTCATCATTGCCACTTTATCTCAATCTGCTTAAAAAAATAGGTAACAACACTGTATAAAACCCTTTTTTCTTGATTTTACCAAGTCTAAAATGTCAAATAAAGCAATATGTTGTGAGCAAAAACCAAACGATTGTCTGTATCTTATTGACTTTTTTAAAAATTTTTTAGGGACAATAATTAAAACATACATTATGCTACTTTATTGGGGGGGGGGGATAAAAAGCGGAGGAGAGAAATGCAGTCGTTTCCAGTTTCCAATCATGAGTCTTCCTCAGAACATTTAATTAGTCTGAGTGATCGACAGAGAAGGAGGGAGAAGGCCCGAGGCTCTGGAGAAAAGATGACTCCATGTGAAAGAGTCAGTTGTTGTCCGAGCAGACGGAGAGATAAAAGGCAGCAAGACAGAAAGATGGATGAGATATTTGGGAGAATAGAGTGCGAAATATGTTGATTTATCACTTATTCCTCTTTTCTGTCATTTTGACTTTTACTGGCTGCTTTTTTAATTCTCTGCAACACTTAAATGTGGGCGTCTTGATTTTTTTTTTTAACGAGGTGGCAGCAGATAGACCTCCTGGTGGACTTTATTATTTTCCACATGCAAATTGTTTTGTAACAGCTGATCAAAACCGACATTAAAACTTTTAATTGGATTTCTAAATTTTAAGAATGCTTTAAATGAATTCTACAGCTGGCCAGAGAAATGATGGTCCTCAAAAATTGATGCGACAGCCCAGAGTCTTTCAGTTTTGTCGTATTCATGGTTTAATCTTTGTGGAGATCTCCCAACCTTTGAGAAAATAAAATCTGGTTGAAGTGAATTTTGGCTTTTTCATTTAATGCTAATTTTTGCAGCATTCTAAATCCAGACTAAATTCACAAATTAATGGTGTTTATATCTTTATTTTCAGGAAGTTGAACCAACATGATTCAATTCAATTTTATTAATGTAGCCCAATACCACAACCATAGCTTTCTCAATGGGCTTCACACAGGTATTTATGCAAAGAACATAAAGTCAGTCATAAAAAAACATAAAAAATAGCTGGTCGCTGAATAAGCCAAACAGACTAAGCTAAACCGGCATCTCTGCCCTTAGACCCTCCTTCTCGGTGAGGAAAAACTCATCAAAAAACATAATCTTTCATTCTAATGTATACATACCTGTTAAATAAGTACAAAAAGATTATATGTTCATTTTTTTTAATTTTTTTGTGGAATTCCATAATTAAAAAAATAAAAAAGAAAGGAATCAGATCTTTTTGCAGAAATGTTTCAGTTTGTGTTTTTGTTCACGTGTGTTTATGAGTGCTGTTTACGGCGGGACGAGATCTCATGTGAGCACTCGCTGCACATGAGGGAAAACATTCAGCTAGAAAACACTCATGATGTTACCAGGAAGTCCATTATTTAAAACAGGGATTTCAAGGAAAAATGTTTGAGTTTTTGTTTCTGTTTTTTGTCTTTTTAAAAAATGTGTATCTCGTAAAAAATATTCCATCTTTATAATAATACATCTTTATAAATCTGATTTCCAAATGTTAAACATTTTAAATGTTTGAACTTCAAGTGAAAATAAAATCTTTAACTGAATTCAATAATTTATTTTAAAAATTCTGAAAACCATGATCTTTGACACAAGATATAAAAGTTTGAGCAAAGAGAAACCTAAAACAATCACTATACTACATCCATATGTTTTGTCAAATAAACTTTCTTTCCTCACATGTATATTTGGACAACTAATAGTAGTTTAAAAAAATAGGCGTACTAAAACAGATTGTCCACAAAGGTTGAAAGCTGATCATAAACAGAGGACTTGATGAAGCAAAGTAGTCTGAGTGCTGGGTGTGGTTATCCGGGAATGAATGCAGGTGAGCTTATGGGAAACGGGGAGCAGGTGGTGAGCGGCAACAGTGCAATGAAGAAAAGCAACAGCGACTGAGGAAGTGGAGGCCCAGAGGGAAGCAGGACAAAAGCTTCACCATAATAGGAAGCTAATGGTATGTAAATTATTACCCTTCTCCATGTAAACGTCAGACTCTGAAATAACTGCAAATACTAACAAATTTCCTTGTTTAGTTCCAAGAGTTCATTCATGACACAGCAAAAGGAATTAACGAATAGACACTCATCTAGTTAGTGGAGAACAAAAGGAGAGCAATCAGTCAGTCTGGCATTTCTAAAATCAGTGATGTGAAATGTCTGAACTTTTTTTTTTTACTGAAAGTTTTAGGGATGTTGCCCCACTGCTGAACTCCAAAACACCTTTACATTTCTTATATGAACTAAACTCGCAGCCATACAGGGGATTTGTTGCCTCACTGTTGGTGACAAATCCGATTTCAGTAGATACTCTGTCGCGGTTGACTAGTTTTTGCTGCATTTGTAAATTTAAAACAACTTTTTATACTTTTTTTGGCATTATGGAGTATAAATATAACTAAAATCTGTTATAGCCAGATTATTTGTGAAATGTTAGATAACTGAGAAGCTTTCAAACTTGACTTCATCAGTGATGATGGGGGATCAAAATAAAGAGATGCATGAGTCACCATTGATGTCTACAGTAATTTGAATGTATATAATGTATCCAGAAATATCATGATAAAATGATGCATTTTGACTTTACATAGATGTAAATGGTAATTTTTCTTCATTTAGTCATATGGGAAATGTTTCACCATTACTTGGTTTCTTGCCTACGATTGAAGCTGATGATGGACACCTGCTATTTAAAGACCCACTCTAATGAAGATCGTATTTTTTACATGTTCTTGTAGTCTTTTTCTCATTTTGGAGGACATGTATAAAATAATTTAAGATTAAAACTGTGTCTCTGTATTTCTTTATTAAAATGGTGCTGGATGAGAAGCAGATTAAAACCCGTGGTTTAAAAAAGCTCAGGTTTGTGATGCAGAAGGTGAAATGGGCAGACCAACGTGCACTAAGCTTAAGCTATTTCCACTCAAAAATATAAATTATAATCCTAGTTGTAGAAATAAAGCCTTCATTCATAGGTTAACAGTGTGGCCCCACAAAATAAGAGTTGGTACCAAACATTCAGGACTGTTAAAAGTTGCTTGCAGCCATCATTGTAATTGAAACATTTTTTTTCTCTCTGACAAATTTATCCATTGCAAACATTGCTGTTCAAAAAATAAAAAATGTTTTCATGCCCCTGGATGATTTTGCCTCTTTCTGCATCTGTGAGAGTTGATGCTGAAGCTGTCAGCTTATTGATATAAACTAAGCTAAGCTCTTATGAACTCTCAATTGATTAATTGGTGCTTTCAATTGATTAGGGGTTTGTAAAGACAAATAACTATATCAATAATTGACTTCAAGCTCTTTGTTTAATGTTTTAGGTTGTTGAATTCATAGGAAAATGTGCCAGACGGAAGAATAGGGGCAATACTTTTTTTTCATTATTTTTTGAACATCAATGTTAGCAATCAAGAAATGCAACATAGAAAAATGGCTTTAAGCAACAACCTATATCACAAAATAAAGGTTAAAGTCAGTTACTGATGTGTTTTTTATTTGTCTTTTAATCAGTTGAGATCTAAATCAGTCGACTTTGGTTTTTTTTTTTTGAGACTTCCAGCCAAATTTCTTTAATATTTTAATTGAAATGCATAAAATGTGAAAAACTTTTGAAGATCAATTCTTAGGATGCTGTGTAGAGCAATGCTTGCGAATCAAATTGTCTGACTGCTTTAGGCTGCAATGCATAATATTCAATTGGTTGTGCACTTTGATTTGTCATTTGTTCCAACAAGAAGAAAAAAAGTTTGAATATTGCACTTTAACCTCTTAAGACCCGAGAAAATGTTTGAGCTAACCTTCTATCTATGTAGTCACAGTGACCCACATAGGCAGAATTAACTACTGTGGTAATTTAACTCAAAATGTGATGTTCACAAAAGTAGATGCGTGGTATTACAAAGTTAAAATGACCAGAGAGAGTTAAAAAAAAAACTGCTTGAAATTTTAGGAGAATAGATCATTAAGACACAAATGTATACTCCACACAGACAAAGTCCAGGGGATGTTTGCTCCCCGGTGTTGCCTGGCCTTCCCCAGCAGCCCTCCACTCCTGAGCGGAGCTGCGGCCCACACAATGCTCCACTGTCTCCCTGTGAGCAGCTCCACAACAGACAACAGCTCATTATGGAATCAAAGATCCCCTGGCCTCGGCTCCCAGCGCCTGAATCCCGTCCCCTGCTGAGCACGCACAGCCCGTCCCCGGCCCTGGTTGCACAGCCCGAGGCCGCGAACAGCCAGTGAGGCTGGAGAGGGCACGCACGTACGGTGGGGTGTCACACACATGAAAGCACGTGAGCACACTCATACACTTAACCTAAAAAAAAAACTGAACACACATCTCATAGGCAGGATGTCAGTCAGCCATTAAAAACCTCAACAAAGGTCACAGAGGTCACCCAGCTGCTCTCATCTCCACTGCTGATGACAGGGTGATGTGACGATACGGATAATTAACCAGCACCAGAAATTAGCCATGATTGAGGATGGGGGTCCAGCAGCAGCAGATCAATCAATCATTATCTTTAAAAAAAAAAACTTTGTGCACTTCTGTAAAACCCTAAAGATGTAGGAAAAGAGAAAGAGAAGCAGAGTAAAATTATAAAAATCAATTCATACAAATCACGCCGTCCCATTGGGATCCCTCCTCCTGGATGTAGTCTGAGTTCTGCAACTTTTATTTACAAAAGTATTTAACATTTCATTGATTTTTGATTGAAAAATGGCAGAGAAAAGTTTCAAAAGAGATATTTTGACTTTTGAAGTTAAAGACATTTCGGCTCTTACTCACATAGTTTTCTTAATTCACTTGATGTATTGAAAAATAAAGTTCCTGATCTATAGACTGAAATGCTAGACTGCGTAGTTCCTTTCAAATGCTATAGAATTAAAATTTGACATTTTCAAAATAAAGGCATAATTTGAATGACCAATAAAGGCAACTTAGATTGAAAATATCTAGAATCTTGTATATAGAATATTCTAATAACTAGAAAAAACTATTTTCCCGCTTTCTTTTTGTCTGTCATGGACTCTGCCCCCATGACTTTTGTTAAATGTCAAACCTCTGATGAATGCACCCTCAATACTGATGTAACAAATAGACAACCAGGTTTTAAAATGCTCCAAAGTGGGCAATTCTACCTCTCCCTACAATGCACCTAACTACCCGTGATTGTTTACACGCCTCAGAATCTGGAAACGCCCTTTCTGTCTCCTTTACAGCAGCGCCTCTCAACCATTGTTGTTTAATAGCTTTATATATGTAAGATCTCAGGTAAAATACTGGAATATAAAATAGTTTTAGAGCCAAAGAAGTTCTAATTGAGAGCAGAGAACGTGTCACGGGACTTTAGGTTGCCCACAGTTGTGTCGGCGTTCAGCCACATGGTGGAGCCCGTACAACAGCTAGAAGTCAGATGGACTTCAATGTCTGTTTCCATCTTTTTTTTGGTATGATTTCATTCATCCAAGTTAGTTGAGTCCATCATGCATTTGTGTCTCTTTACCTTTCATGATACAGATAATTTTAAATGACTATATGATCAGAACATCTTTGGATATTTCTGGCTGAGCTTAATTTACACCAACATGACTCTACAGTAGGAATGAGAGCTGGGATTTAAACCAGTTTACTTGGTTCTGAGCTCCCTGCAGGCCAAAAAGTTGTATTAACCGAATTCAATGAGGAACAGTTGATCATTATGTACTTAACTTTTAATTTGGAGGTTAATATTTTGTACCTTAGAATCATGAGTTAATCTATGGAGACAGGAAAGCTGGACAGTGTCAACTTACCTGTGCAGTCTGTCCAATTGGCTGATTTTAAATAAAGCTTACTTTATATTAAATGTAACAACAGCCAAGAAAAGCCTATTTTAAATCATATTTCTGTTTGATAAATAAAAATAAATAAATAATAAAATAATAACACAGCCAATGTTACTATTTATTTCGTTATCATTAATTATTCAGTGTTTTCCACATTATACAGCAGTCTTTTCATATTTTAGCATTCATGAAAAATAGACGTATTTAAGTTTTTTTTTCTAGAAAATCCAGTCTAAAAATCTAATAATAAGCAGTGAAAATGAAAAGGTTAGCAGAAAAAACTCTCTGAATTTTTTTGAGTTTTTTTTAAACCTAAAGTGTTTTTCACGAGCATACATTTTTCATCTTACTGCTCTTTGATAATATTAAAAACTTTCTTTTGAAATAAATGTTCAAACGAAAGAGAAATACAAAAAAATGTCAACACATGCAAAAAGTTTGAAGACTGCAGTTTTTATTTATATTGATCAGAATTTATTTCTTAAAGTTTATCTGTATAGAATGTACATCAATTTAAAAGTTTAAAACATTAGTTACAAAAAGCCAACATCATTCCGCCGTGACAAGTTATTGTACATCACACGCATTCTGTACTGTATTAAAATACGTCGATTTTTTTTATTTTTTTGTGAATTAAGAGAATAACATGTTCAGTAGGAGAAAAGTTGTGTTTCACATGCTGATGCTATCGTTGGAGATGTCACCTGAAACCAAAACAAGTTTTGACAAACATGTTATAGCTCAGAAAAAGATCTTATTTACTTAACCCTTTATTACTTTGAGTGGATTCACAAAGAGGAAAAAAGGTGGAAGTGCAGTCATCCCCGCTGATCAAACTCCTGACTCTCTGCTGATGTATAAAGGTAAGGTGGGCTGTATTCTGTCCAGACTGATCTGATTCTCTGTGTCTAGAACACACAGCATCTCCACGGCCTGCTCCTTCACAAACGTCCCCTTAAAATCTAAATGAACGTCGTCTCTGGGCGTCACGTCTCTGCTGCTTCTCAGGTTTAGACCCTCTGTGTCCTTCTTTGCGTTCTCGTCGTCGTCTCCACAGCACAACGCCACCTCGTTCTCATAGCAGAATGCGCTGGGGGAGTGGGAGCCCTGGAGGTGTCGAGCCAGTCTGGGGGCAAACAGAGACGGGGAGCGAGAGTAGCTGGAACTGGAGGTGGAGGACTGCCCACTTCGATTCTTCATCTGGCTCAGTTCACTGGCACTGCACTGAGGTGTTGATGGCACTTCGTAGGTCTTATGGAAGCGGGAGTAGTCCACATGGTATCGGTCACCTTTTTCAAACACAACAGGCTCAAAGCGGTGGCCCCAAAGGATCTCTCTGGCTAAGTAGGAGCTACGGGCCTGTGTGGTCATGGCTGTTGCTTCCACCATCCCTTCCAGGATGACCACAATCTCAAAGTCTTCCTTCTGAAGGTCACTGCAGCTCAGGTTGTACAGAGGACTGTTCTTGTTGATCTCATGCACAACCACCAGCGGCGACACAAGGAACAGTCGATCCAGGCCGTCATCGTAGCCAACGTCAATGTCTGTCTGTTCTAGAGGGAGGTACTCGCCCTCCGATGTCACGTACGGCCTGATGAGCTGGGCACGCACATGGGCCTCAACGATGTGGCTCTTGCGCATGTTCCCCAGGCGCCACATGAGGCACAGCTTTCCGTCTCGTAGAGCGATGACGGCATGATGTGAGAACAATAAGGTCTGCGCCCTCTTTTTGGGGCGCACCATCTTTGCCATTATGGTTCCAATCATAAAGGAATCAATGATGCAACCCACAATGGACTGGACCACCACTGTGACGACAGCAATAGGACACTCCTCTGTCACACACCGGAAACCATACCCAATGGTGGTCTGGGTCTCTATAGAGAAGAGGAATGCCCCTATGAAACCCTGGATGTGGAGAATGCATGGCCGCCACTCGTCTTTTTCTTCATGTGTTGTACTTGGAGGATCCTCATCCTGCACAGGGATGTGCAGGTTGAAGTCACCATGAGCCAGTGCTACACCCCAGAAGATTAGGCCAAAGAGAAGCCAGGACAGGAGGAAGGTAGTGGTGAAGATGAGCAGCAAGTAGCGCCAGCGGATGTCCACACATGTGGTGAAAATATCAGCCAAGTATCGACGAGGTTTATCCTCCATGTTGTTGAAAACTACATTGCACTGGCCGTTCTTCTTCACAAAGCGGCTGCGTGTCTGACTGCTGACCAGGTCCAGCTCCAGGTGACACAACGGCGAGGCCCGACAGCTGTTGTGGACGATGGGCTCTTTTGTTATCCTTAAAGCCAAAGCTCCCCGTCCTTCATCGCTTGTCAGACACTCCGCTCCTCCACCTCCTTCCTCACCTCGCATGCAGGCCGCTGATAAGGTCTGCTGAGTCAGAGGACTGTGGCCATTGTGGAGGCCCAAGGTGGAGATCTTCAGGGCATCTTCGTCAGTGGAAACGATGCTGTATCTGCAGGAAGAGACGGGGAAAGTGGACAAGAAGATGCTTAAAGATTCAGTTGATCATCACTCAGCATGGGAATAAATAACACTGTAGACTGAAAGGAGCAGAATTATAGATCAGAAGCCGAATCACAGGCTTTTAGACTTGAAAAAAATACATATTAATTACAAAAAATAAAACTGAAAAACACCTGTGTTTACTTTGCTTTTGCGACTATCCAATTTTCGTGGACGTCTTGGATGAAGCTTAAACAGTTCTGAGCTTCAAAAGCAGGTGACCAGATGAGAAAAAAAGTGAAAATTTAGTGAATCCCCCGTAAATTACCTTTTGGAATTCCTTTTATTCCTTTTACAGAACATATGATTTGTGGAAGCAAAATTTAAGACCATTTAGAGCAAGTATCTGTTGTAGTTTATTTCGTTACAGCAACATGACAGACAACTGGGTAGAAATTAAACATTGTTTTATGTGATTTTAACACTGTTGTCAGGGTGTAAGAAATTGAAATCAAAAAGCAACTGCAGGACCTCTGCATGTCATTCAACTTTGCTGTTCTCAGTGTATTGTTACTAAGTTGGACACCATGAGACAACTCTGGAAAGGGTTGGTGACAAGAAAGAGAGTCTGACTTTTTAATCTGCATGATTGTCATGGGATTTCCACACAACATGTTTATGAAACGAAGAAGACATTGAAGCCCAAAGTCATCAAGCCTGTGATTTGAGGTGATTCCAAAAAAAGCTTATTTTCACATTTTCTACAAAATATTTTCCCTCTCTTTGTCTCTGATGACACAAGCTGTTGCACCTAAAAGAAATACATTTATGGGAAGTTGCACCAAATATACTGTAGGTCAAACTATAAGTCTCCACAAAAAATTGTGTTTTCAGTGTTTTTGACATGTTATTGTGGCCTTTTTCTGATAACAGAAGACATATATATATAAAGAAAGTTATGCCTGAAATTGCATTTCAGAGTATTTCTTTATTTAAATGGTTGTGAATCAGGAGCAGACAATAAAACGTCATTTGAAAAAGAGCTTTTTTGTGACGTAGAAAATAAGCTTGGCTGGTCACAAGCTCCCTGCTCCACTTCACTCCACAACTCAGAGATGATTTTTCTGATGCACTACTGCAACGCTGCAAAAACGGTGCCCTAGAAAAATTTTTTTGGTTAAAAATGGCATAATCACAATAAAAATCTGCATGTTTGCTTTTTTTAAATTATAAAACCGGTGTTATGTGTTTTTCAAGCGCTGGCAGCTATGCGCTAATGCAGAGACCGGCGACTATTAATAAAGTCATTGAGGGATAGTAACGTTTGAATTTGAAGACACTGTTTGGATGGATAAATGACGGGGTAGGTTGGAGCCGTAGGGGTAGGGGAAGAATTCTGATTGAGCCGAGAAATGGTTCTGAATAATGCCCAAAAAATTTGAATAGTTTACTCAAAATTAAGGCATTAGATAATTTGAAGTTCTCTGAATGGCGTAGGACATCTGTAGATGAATACTCTTCTGGGATTTTCAAAATGTATGTCCTAAAATTACACTGACAGGAGAAAGATACAGTTTAGCCTAAAAATAAGGGGTTATTGACACAGTTTATTATTCCACCTTCTTTACCTGTTGACCCGCACCGCTCCCATGGCGCCAGTGATCATCAGGCTGTGTCTGCAAGGGCAGTAATGTAGGTTGGGACGGGCAGTTCCAACCATTAACGTTCTGTTGCTGGACAGGGAGGCGGTGTAAGCTCAGATCTGTCTTGCAACGGCAATCAGCACTTCCTTCTCCTCATGCATTCTCTGCAAAAGAGAAGGACAAAGACAATTCTACTTCAAATTTAAATGAAATGCAAATGAAAACAATTTAAAAAGACTGTAAATAAGAGGAAACCAAACAGGAAAGTTCTGTTCTGTTACAACATACTTTAGTTTGAAGCACTGAGCCTAAAAGTTTAACTGTGGCTGAAAAAGGATCTCTGTTGTCAAATTTATCACGAGAACCAAAAAAATTGATAAAAGTTGTAACATTTTATGGACTCAACTTTTCATTAGTGTGACATTAAAAATCAATAAAAACATAAACAGATTTTAAGGAACATTCTTTCAAAGCAATTTCCTGTTCCCAACAAGCAAAATAAGCATTGAAAAGTGAATTTAAAAACTCTCACACTTGTTTTGATCATGTCAGAAATGTTGCATGAACATGAACAGATGTTTATTTAGTTTTGAATGACTAAAGCCCCACAAAACCAGACCAACCGGTGTTTCTTCACTCTTTCTGTTTCTTCGCTTTCTTTTCCAGAACATACCATAAATTTCTGTGTTCTTTAACATTCACATGACAGTCTCTCTGCTAAAAACACAGGCAAGAATGCTTACCTTCCAACATTTAAAAATGCATGTATGTACTTGAAAAGAATTTGTGCAACTGCAGTAATGTTTTTGCTATTGTACCAGAACTATCTGAGGTTCAGGAACAGAGAGTCACACCAGTTCTCCCTTCTCTGCATGACATTAAAGGGCATCAGATACTGAAGGTTCTTGGTTATTTCTGGAGATGTTTGAGGTGGTGGGAGTCAGCTAAAAACTTTCTTACAAAAGGGATGTGAACTAGATCTCACAGCATCTACAGGTAAAAAAAAAAAAAAAACAACTGGAAGTGTTGGAAGCAAACTTGACAGAATGACTTCTAAACTCAACAAATTGAATATTAGCAAGTGCCTAATTAACTTATAGGAATTTTAATTAACTGCACAGCGAAAGAAAAGTGAGGATAGATATTGGAGGGATGGTCTATCTGGGCAGCATTTTTGTTTTAACGGAGAAAAGAAAAGGAAGATGGAAGATGTGCCAAGCAGAAGTCAAATATTTGTGAAATGCCAAAGGTTTTGAACAAGCAACAGCCTGTAAAAATGTTTTTCAGATCATGAAAATGATAGAAACCGATAAAATTGTGCAAATAAATTAGTTTATGATAAATTTAGTGTACTGCAATTGCTTGAAGAACAATAATAAATTTACAATGATTGCACATGTATGCCATTTTTACCAAAATTGAAACACTAGTGTGAACATGAAGTGTTTAAATAATCAACTTGCAGCTGGAGAGAAGTGCTCAACTTTTATATTGTCTGAAAAATTCTGTACACCAATCAATTTTAATGACTTTTAATCATTGTTTTATTACTTCAATGAAGTACTCCTTCAGAAAGTTGTGTCTTTTTTAAAAATCAGCAAGAACACTTGCATTTACAAACAACCGAAACATATGTTGAAGCTGGGAAAAATTGAAATGAATCAATTGCAAATCAAACTGCATCACATTGGAGGTTCAATCGAATCAGAACCTTGTGAAACTAAACTGAATTGATTTGGCAAATTAGCAGCAGTACCTAACCCTTTTCATCACTGCCAAAGACAAGTTTGTTGGGCAATCAGACCCAAGAAGAGATCTGTCAGATTTGGTCCAGGAAATGGAAAGCGCCAGGTAGGATCCTGCAGTGCAAAGCTTGTAGTACAATTGATGTCTGTCAGTTTTCCCATGATGATAGTAGCACTTTACTACAGTTGTTGTGATGCTGTCCAGTCATGCATGCACGGCATCCGTGTCCTCCATGTGTGTGGTGACGTTAACAGTTATAAATTAGTTTTTATCTGGCTGTAAAAATTGACTTTTGCCGTGAGAGAAAGTGAAAATTGCCAGTTGCGTGGGTTTCATGTGTGAAAGCTGGGAGCTCTGCTTAATGCAGGGAGCAGACCAGACAGTTTTGTGTAATTAAAGCCTATTGATCAGGTTCTTGCCCAGTGATTAGCCTTAGGCACCTTTAGGCCAACCATTGGTGGAAAACTAGACAGGCAGGGGAAGGGACAAAGGTTTAAAAAAGAGATGAATAAGTGGTAATCCACTGTTCGAGGAACAATTGATCTGCTCTTTGGCCTGATGACAACGTTATGTCAGCAAGCTAGGGACCAGAAAAACCAGGGGGTTGCATAAGCAACAGAAGGCTGTGCTGAGCAGAAAGGTCATTTCTGTTTATTTGAATAATTTGTTCTCATTTGAAACACATTATAATAGAAGTAGCAATAAATGGTATTATTCTGACGAGTGTCATAACTCGGTAACAAAGAATACACACACAAACCGGTCACTTCCTTTGGGCAGTGTGCAAACACTCGTGTGCCACGCTTACAGACTGAGGACAGATGTTGTGGTATGACCGCTCATTGGATGAGTGAAGGATGATGTTAACTAGATAATCCCAAAGTGACAGATGATTACATCAGTAAGTCGCACAGCAGAAGGAGAGGGTCATCACACACTGCAAGGTTTTCTTGCAGATCTTAAGACTAAAACATCCTGTGACTGGGGTCAATCCCAAGATGTTTTTGTGATTTAGCTCAGCACAAAACCCCTTATTACTATGTGTTTATAACATTTTTTATGGAACTTTGTCACTTGAATATTTGCCTAAAAAAGGAAATTACATTTTAAATATTTTATGTGTTAAAATGTCAAATTTCTAGTAAAAGATAAATAGATAATAATAGATGAATTTTGGACAGCAACTTTCTTTTAGCTTTTCTTATCAATAATTTAGGCAGTTTCTAATTTTAACCCATAAGAATCCATGCCGACCTCAGTGTCACAGAAAAATAACCACAAATATTTTCTTAGGACCACTTGGTCTGAGGTATATCCCACATAATTTTCATTTTAAAGAAAAATAGGTGTTAAAGGAGCTAAGTCCAGTACTGATCTATTGAGAATGTTTGACCCAGAGTGAGGTTTGCTGTTCGCCTCAGTCATTGAATATTCACTTCCATTTGGACGATGCAAACACTTTTATTTTCTATAATCTTCATCATGTTGCCTGTGCGTACATGCATTCGTGCGTGAGAGCACCCGTTTCCCCTGCCGGGCCAAACATTTGTGACGTCTTCCCTTAAATACAAATACAACTCCCCCTACCGGGAGTAAGGTGACATACTGTCACATATATGGCTCTTATAATGGGTCTGGGTTCTTATGGATTAAGGATCAGAGAACCAATTATTATATAAATGTTGTTTAACAGTCTATTTGCCTAACAAAGTGATTTTGCTGTGGCCTCCCTTCATGCTATTAAATCATATCAGAAGCAGTCAAATCCCCCCAAAACCAAAATACAAAAATATTACTATTTAGGGTTATTGAAAATGAAAATGATTTTCAGAAAAACATCACTTAGGGCTTTTTTTAAATGTTACAGACATAAATATAATGATATCAAATCTGTTAATGACATTATCAGACTAAGTCACCTGTTTCTGCCTTACAATGTGGAACTGTAGTTTTTTGCTCAGTCAAACCTGGAGTTGGATCTGGACTTTGCAGGCATCTGGCAGCAAACTGCAGCAAACTGCAGACTGACAACTTTTTAATCACTGTTACCAACAGCATTTCCCCCTATCTAATGATTTAATTGTCAGCTGTCTGATCTGTCTTTGTCAGTTTCCTGTATGCAGAATGGTTCAGACTGATGCTGCAGACTATCCTGCTTCCTTCAGTTGTCCAGTCTTCCAAACTATTCATGTTCTCCCGTTCACCTTTTTCTGCAAGATTTACTGTATAATACAGCGTGTATGCTTAAAAATTTATATTAAACTTTCAAACTGATGGACCCATAGCATATTTCAATCATCTGTTTCTGGCCCTTTTTACAATGCAATGTCTGTGTAATTTCTCTAAAATGTCATTTAAATACGTGATCCAATAGATTTTCTGATCTCACCAGATGTGCTTCCAATTGGACTCATTTAAAAAAATGATAAAAAGCGTGTAAATCTACCAGAAAAGCAAATGAAAACAGCACTCAGATTATGAACGCTATCACAGTTTAATGCGTACTCCTTTCTAAAGCTTTACTAAAAATGCTGCGCCAGTTGGAATTGCCTTGTCTATACACTTTGTACTTTATGAGCAAACATTCACAGTAAATGTGTGTGGCTTGGGTTTAAGGAGTTTTGATGTTCCACCCACTTCACCATATCAATGACATGTTTACTAGATTTAATTTTCTTCTCCAAAAAGAGGAAAAAGTGAAAGGTTTTGTACTTTAAAAGGCCAGCTAATTTGAAAACACTTCTTTTTGTACTCATAGGCAAGTAATAGGCTCATTAAACTGTTGACAAAATAATGTTTTAACTCCAAATTATCCAGATAATTTAAAAACAACTTTTTAAAGTAGCTGGAAAAATAAGTGAAAAATTTATGGTAATAATTGTAGTGCTTAGTCAAAATTTTTGTTATATTTTTTATAGAACCTCATTTGTCTGCATATTTGATTGATGAGTTTTTGGTCTTGTGAAACATAGAGAACCCTCCACCCCAACAAGAAAAACTGCAGGCTCCAACTCTGTGTTATGACACGTGGAGAGAAACATCTATGGCTGACGTAGCTTTTTAATCCTCATAATATCAATCAAAGAAGAATTAAAAAAATAAAATGGAAGTATTTAATAAAGTAATCGCTGCACGGTGGCGCAGTGGTTAGCACTCCTGCCTCACAGCAAGAAGGTTCCCGGTTCAAGTCCTGGCTGGGGGACCTTTCTGTGTGGAGTTTGCATGTTCTCCCCGTGCATGCGTGGGTTTTCTCCGGGTACTCCGGCTTCCTCCCACCGTCCAAAAACATGCTTCATAGGTTAATTGGTTACTCTAAATTGTCCCTAGGTGTGAATGTGAGTGTGTATGGGTGTGTGATTGTGGCCCCTGCGACAGACTGGCGACCAGTCCACGGGTGTACCCTGCCTTCGCCCATGAGTAGCCGGGTTAGGCTCCGGCAACCCTGTGACCCCGAAAGGGATAAAGCGGATTGGAAAATGAATGAATGAATGAATAATAAAGTAATCCCAAATGACAGAGGAAATCCTGTTAGTTACCAGATTACTGCATCCTCTAATCTCCAGATCCAAACTATAATCTGAAAGATGCACAAGTGATATGACCTGTCTTAAGCCTTTTTTGTAATCTGATGATTTGCAGGAAAGGAAGAAGAACGAAAGAGATTTAAAGAAGTGCAACTGTTTGTTAAGAAAAAAACTCTACAGATTAACAGATAAATCCAATGACATCACTACAAAATGATTTGACAAACAAATTCCTTTTTTTGTTTTGATTTTCTTTTGAAAGAGTGTGAGAATGTGTGGTTAGGACATTCAGTTCAGGATGTTCTTTAGCGAGAGGAGCCAGTTTGTCCCTGAAGACAGCAGCCCTGGCCCCACGCTGTGTCCCAGTCCTGCAGGAAAGCAGAAACAAGGGCTCGGGCGCTCTGCGGGACTGTGCTCATTTTAACTAAGTGAACTCAGTTTTCCTCCCACTCACACACAGATTTTCTTAGATTTTTTTTTTAGCACTTTGCAGTACATTGTGCAGCTAGTACAGACTTGCTTTAATGGGATAGACTTTCATACCTCAACAAATGAGCAGGACGAGTTCTGACTGATCCTAAAATGTGGGTCATACCTTGCAGTTTCTGGTAAAAAAAAAGTTTTTCTTCTATCTTTGGCCATGCATCACTGCAGGGAGAAGTCCTAAATACAAATCAATGTGTCACAGAGTGCAGGCACAAGTTATGGAGGAGCTGTTTGCAAACTCTGCTGCAGCTGTGACGTGTGTTGGTTTCATTGAGGCCACAGGAGCTGTCCAGTGCTGAAAATCAATCCAAAGCCTGCAGTGATAATCGACAGGGGAGCAGCAGAGCACTACACAGATGTTGGAAATGATGCCGCCTATTAAAATCTTTCCTTTTTTTCTAACCCCTCCCTTCCTTCTATGCCTCACTCATTATTTTACAGTGGACCAGTTCAACAGTATAAACGTTTAGTTAAACATTGACTTTTCTCCATTTTCGGACTAGTTCGCTAGTTTGGTGATTCATTATTTAATCGGAAAACACAGCAACAGCATGAGTTGAAAAAAAGCATAAAACCGAAAAAGTTTTTTAATAATTTATAGAATATTAACAAGTTGTTTCTAAATGTTTTTTTCTGAGTTCATATTCACCATTAAATATCCTTAAAATGTCAATAAAAGAACTTAAATAAATCCCATGCACTTGCACTTACCTTTGCTTTTCTGCCCGCTCAGTAACTGAAAACATGACAATGGTTTCATCCTCCTGAAGTGATGCTTTCGATTTTTTTTCTTACTTTCTCACTCTCCGCCTTCTTTTTCTTCAAAACACAAACATCGTCTTCAGAGATCTGCTCCTGGCTTTCTCACGCACAAACTTGTACATGTCTCCAGTCTGAGCTTTGTCCTGTTGCTCCATCACACTGAGTCGCTCCTTCCTTCCTGCTTGGTAGTTCTGCCTCTCCCCACATCCCTGGTGGCCAGTGTGTGTGCGTGTGTGGGTGTGTGTGCATGCCTGTGTGTGCACAGACTGATACAGAGAGAGAAAGAGAGCTCTGATTATGCGCCTATTTATAAGTGCAATTGTTTTCCCCTGAAACGGAGGATGCCGAGCAAGTTTAAAATTCCAGCCAACTCCAGCAGATGTTCAGACTTACAAGAGAGAAAGAGGAAACAAAAAGTAAATTAAAAAATAAGAAAAAAGTCACAAAAATAAAAACAATACGTACATCTTTTGTGAAACTCCTACAAAACTACTGTAAGATGTTTTTCGGAAAGAAAATTTTAAAAAACAGCAGCATGGAGGATGTTATGGTAGCTGATAAGTCATTCAAGCCTTTGAGGTTCCCCTGATCCAAAAGGACCAAAAGAGGATTACTTGTAAAGCATTGGAACTCTTCATGCTACTTGCATGAAGGTTTAAGGAAGCACGGGCGCTTTACATGAGGGAAGCTGAATGAAGGTTTTAAAGTTGAACATTTTTGTATTTTAACTATTTTAAATATTTTTTGTACTAATTGAAAATAAATGAAATTTCAAAAACATGACCTATGTTATGAGTGTAAATAAATACAAATTTGAAAATAAATGTGGGAGCTTTTGTAGCTTTCGTGTTTTTTTTTTGTTTTGTTTTTTAACAAACAATCATGCTTGGTTTATTTCAAGCAATAAAAACAAATGAATGAATGTTCGAACAAACAAATAAATAAATACAGTACATAGCTATATCAAACTTATTTAAGATATTAATTTATAAATTGATTGGAAATTAAAGAAAATAAAAGCAGATAATGCCATCTTCTTGGCATTGTAATTCCTTTATTAGACATTCAACATATAGTAAACACACATGAAAACTTAGAAAACTTTGACTCTTCATGCTGGGATATTAGTTGAGACTTAAAACAACAGTTTTACTTTCTTAACAACAAAACAAATATGGGATTGAAGTAGCAAAAATTCATTAAATAAATAAATACGTCAAACTGGACCCGTTGTATAAATGTATGACAAAAAAACAGTATATATACTGAGAAAATATATTTCTGATAAACTCCCTTCCTTGTGCAGGGCCAGCATTGACATTTTCTATTTCGGACTTGATGCGACCAATTAGACGCAGCTCTTTGGTTTCCATGGAAACCCTTCTTTCTGTTTATTCTTTCTCACACAGAAATGAACTCTGTTGTCTCAAGCTATTTATTCCCAATTATTTTGAAACTCCTCTCTGTCTTGTTTGTGTAGGAGGGGTGTCAGTGTGCTTCAATATGGGCCCGAGCTGTGTGGTACAGGTCAGAGGTCAGGAGAATAAATGAGTGGGCTCATAGAGAACATAAGTAAACTCAGAAACACTCACAATGTCTAATGTTTTACAGAATACAAGAGAGAAGCCTTAAGAAAGCCACCAGTTTGATAATAAAGCATAAGGTGGCACTTTCGCTGGAAACTTGTCTGTGGATGAGAATGGAGCCACGACACGGAAACGATTTTAATAATAATAATAGCAGGTTATGCTTAAGTTGAATGTCCTGACAGCTCCGTGTGAATGTGAAACAGTCTGCGAAGAGGACATGACTTTGAATGAGGTTAAGCAAAGCCCATCCAAACTGCAAGCACAGTCACGTGTCTACTGAAATAGCCCTAAGAGGTAGTCTAAAAATAGGAAAAGAACACAAATCTTAAGCAGAAAATCATCATAAAGTAGTTATTTGTGCAAGAAGTAATTTTTACTTAACAAGAAATCTTATAAGGTATCTAACTCTACAAACAAGAAGTTAAAGCGTTGAAAAAGAGAGAAATAAACCAAAAAAAGGCCAAGAGTTGGATAGAATTCCTTCAAATATAAATGCATGACCAAATAATAGTTGGTTTTTTTGTTTGTTATTTTTGCTGGTTCTAAGCAAGGGGTTTGTAATTTTGAGTCTCTGTGTTCTGTGATTGTCAGAGTCAAAGTTGTGGTTTTTTTTGCAAATTTTGGCCAGGGGTTGGACTTAATACTTAAGTGGGACCATTACCTGTAAGAAAACTGGACTGAGCAAAAAAAAAAAAACAAAAATTACTCCCCGTTCCAACCAAATTAAATCAATTCAGTCGCCATTTTTCCGTGATTTGTCTATCACCATGTTGAATGAACAAGATGACCTCAGTGAGCAGTGATTATCCAAGTTGGCCTTATCAATGTTAGTCTACATTTCCATGGCAACCACTCTCTCTAGTCAGCATAATAAAAAAAGAGTTTGGATTATCAAGAACATGTTACAAATGGTAGCAAAGCAAGAATGGTTATTCTGACAAGAATGTCTGAGTAATAGCTGTTTATTTCTCAGCAGAAGTCCAAAGCTACACAGGGGATGAAGAATTTAATGGATTTAGTGATTTGATGTGAAATCAAAAGTTAAGTTGACTTGTTAGCATGTTCTTTGTGCTATGATTATCTTAATAATTGCTCATATGTTGCTCTAATACAGTAAATAGCTCTAAATGAGGGAACAATTCTTAACTGTACTGATTTTGCGGATACTTGGATAGGTGTAGAGCAAAGAGAAGTAACTTAAAACCTGGTAAAATATCTTGAATGTCTAATAACAAGGTTTTAAATTTTTGCAAATAGTTTGCAGTTTGGTCTAGATAGCTGTGAGGTTTCATAGGCATAGCACCACCTGACCAGACAGCCCATCTCAGCACATAGAGAAACCAGCGCACATTTTTCCACTGAAAACCTCACAGAGGAGGTCAGTGACGGAAATCACCTCCTAAAGCCCACAGCTGTGGTATAAAAACTCCCCCTTTTGGTCCCTTTTAGATCTGATGAGAAGCTGATGGGAGCTATTTTCTGTAGCGCCGTCCGTCTCTGTGGGCCGGCGTCATGACTCGCCTCGAATGCCATGAGAGCCAATTTACTAAGAAGCAGGCGGCTGCCTCATTTCTCACTTTCAGAGCTGATCCAGGTCAACGTGTTTCAAAAAAAAAAAAAAAAAAAGGCCAGCAGGGACGCGAGGAGGACGGAGGCAGCCTGTACGCCTCCTCCTACTGGATGAAGGCATGCACAAATTTAGATTCTAAACCTGTAAACAATGCTGTTCTTAAAAAGATAAACATAAGCTGTAAAGATGTTTTGGGTCAAATGTTCTTGAAGGTTTGTTGTCCAACATACAAAGTCGTTGACGATTAAAAAACGCCTTTAGTCCCAATCAGATCAAATCAAATACAGAAACTCTGCCACGAAGTCTCATTTTTTCATTTTTTGGAGATTGATCAGAAATGTTTGCATTCTTATGGGCAGTGGGATTTAGCAGGAGCGCGTCAGGAGGCGGGGCCACAGGAGTCTCTGTTTTGTGGTTGGTCAAGTCCATTAATTCATTCCTTCTTATTGAGTCCAACCAAACAGATCTGTGATGAGAACACTTTTCACTAAATAATAAGCAATTTAAAGGAATTTGATATATGATGCCAATGAGAAGGTGAAAATAATATTACAGTATAAGTGTTTTGTATTGTACGGTGGCCCGGAAGTGCAAATTAAACCACAAATCACTCAATGTAAAAACATTTTAAAGATCCAGTTTGTTTCATTTTTCAACATTTTATTTTGATTTCTGGAAATGACTTTTGTTTTCCGAAACGTTTAATTTTTATTTCATTTAATTTTTTTGTAATTGTGTTTTTGGTTTCTGCAATTTGGTTTAAGTTCTAAAATGCAATGCTATTGTTGTTCTTTTAGTGTTAAAGGTTGCAGACGCCTGGTCTATACTAATATATACTACGGTAATGAAACTCTTGCTAAGAGAATGTCCTACGATTGGGCTTAAAATGAACATTTTTGAGTGAAAATAGCTTAAGCCTAAAGAAGAAAGAGAGTTTGACACGAAAGTTCCTCTTAAACTATGTATTGCTCTATTGTAAAAGTGTTCCTATTAATTATTTCAATTATGTTTATGTCATTTTTAGCAAAACTCTAAAAGTCTATGTTGTTTACAAAGACATATTTTCTGCAGGCTGCACGGTGGCGCAGTGGTTAGCGCTCCTGCCTCACAGCAAGAAGGTTCCCGGTTCAAGTCCTGGCTGGGGGACCTTTCTGTGTGGAGTTTGCATGTTCTCCCCATGCGTGGGTTTTCTCCGGGTACTCCGGCTTCCTCCCACCGTCCAAAAACATGCTTCACAGGTTAATTGGTTAATCTAAATTGTCCGTAGGTGTGAATGTGAGCGTGCATGGGTGTGTTATTGTGACCCCTGCGACAGACTGGCGACCAGTCCAGGGGTGTCCCCTGCCTTCGCCCATGAGTAGCCGGGTTAGGCTCCGGCAACCCCGTGACCCCGAAAGGGATAAAGTGGATTGGAAAATGAATGAATGAATGAATATTTTCTGCAGAGCAGCAGGAGCTCATTAGAAATTCACCTCTGGGCTGTGGGCAAGGCCATTTGCGCAGAAGTAATCCTTCGGTGATGAACCATCATTCCTTAGTTTACACTCTCTCCCTCTGCCGTGCAGCTCCTCACAACCCAAACTAACATTAGGGTAGCAAAAAAAAGAATGCAGAGCAATATCAGAGCTACTCAGCCATACAGTTTTGTGCCAGATGCCAGCTCAGACAAGGAAGACGAAGACGTACATGGATCTATTTGTCTGCAAGTGGATGGGTCAGAATTGAAGCAGATCCTGCTCCTGATCCAACACAATTGGAATAAAGATAAATCTCAGAAATGTCATTTTTATCCACACATCCATCCATTTTCTAAATCTACTTTGTCTCTTTTGGGGTCACGGTCTGCCAGAGCCGAATCCGGCCACTTCTGGGCCAAGGCAGGATACACCCAAGACAGGTCACCAGTCTGTTGCAGGGCCACTGTCACATTCCCATACACACTCGCATTTACACATTCACACAGGGACAATTCAGAGTAAGCAGTTAACCTATGAAGCATGTTTTTGGAAGAAGCTGGAGTCCCTGCAGAAAACCCACACATGAACTGGAAGAACATGCAAACTCCATACGGAAAGGTCCCCCATTGGTGATGCTGTTTCAAGTCCCTTAATGTTTATCTTATTTATGTCCTCCATCATCAGAAAAATGCTACATGAACATGTTAAAACACCACAAACAGAATTTTCATTGGAGTGGAATATGCTCAAACTTTCCTTAAATAAGAAAAAAAGGGGGGCTGCTTTCATTATCAGTTAACTTGCTGTATTTAGCTCGAAAAGAGACATAAAAATGAACAATGTTTCATTTTTGCCTACTGAAATATGTTAAAACAGATTCCCTTGTGAAAATGTTTTATTCAATCAACTTGGTTGAAATCCTGTGATTCACTGTGTTTCTGAATATGTGGTTCTGAGTGAGTTGTATCAAGCAAACCCTAAAATGAAATTTGCAAATTAACTTATAAATAATGTATTTCAATCTGTTCTTTTCTTCTGTTATTTTATCATGACAACCGCTGCAGATTTGAATGAAACAAAACAACAACAAACAAGCAGAGATTTTTTTGCCAAATTGGTTTGTTGATGGCAGTGACAAAGAGAATAAAAGTTGTGAACATGACTGCTGCTCACGATCAATACTTGCCTTGAGGTGGAGTAACAGTTAGGAGCACTTAGGCATTCCTTGCCTTCCACATTCATGTCAAGCTAACATTCGTCTCACCCTGATGTGCTTTTATGTTGTTTTTTTTTTTTTGTCAGCGGAACCGTGATGTGCAAAACAAAAAATCAAAGCAAAGATTTGCCGCAGTGACGTAAAACCTTTGCTAAAAGCCGGGCACACGGACACGCACACTCACATGTTCATGATTCTCTGCAAGACTGACGTTATAAAATATATTTGTCTTTTGGAAAAACAAATTAGTTCAAGAAGAAGTTGACTTTACATTTATGTTAAATTTAATGTTTAAAAAGTAAAACATTTCACACTTTCAAAACTTCAACGAATACTTTATTAATAATACATACAATAAATTGATTAAATCTCACAACAATGATAAAAGTCAGGGAAAAATCAAACCCATAGAATAGTGTTCCCTATATTTTTTGTAAGACATTTTTGTATTATACTCAGTTTTCTTTGGCGTTCAAACTTCAGTGTGAGAGCTTGACCTAAACATCCATTTACATTTTTCAATTTTGGTTTATTTAGAAAAAATTAAAGACATTGTAAAAGTTACCCTCTGCGAGAGATATATTTTTATTTGTTTGCATTTCTTGCTTGAACTTTTTTCAAAAAAATACAATATTATCAAAAAGTTAAATATTTATGATCATCAATGAACCTTAAACTCAAATCTAACAAGGCAACATCTGTTACCTGCAAGTCCAACAAGCATCAGGTTACTGAGGTCTATGGTTACTGAATTTAAAGTTACACGCAGCATAAAAAACAAGGCCACCTGCAACCCAGTTTCTACAGAAAATGAGTAATTGAAACATTCTTTTACAAAACCAAAACACAGAGGTGCAAGCGTGAGTTTTGTAACTCGTAGATCTAATGACGAGTTTTAGACACAAAGTATGGTACTTTCATTTCTCTAAAATAATTTTACTTAAGTTGAAGTTTGCCTAAATAATTACTGTAATAAAGAAAACAACTAAGCCGTTCAACTATTGATATAATAGTTTTGTAATTTATACTCGTAGGCAAACAAAGTGAAAAGTGAAACTTTGTGGCAGGTAATTGCAATAAATGGCATTTTGAATGTATTGAATACAATTAAACTGCCTTTTTTCTGTCCTTTCTGCAGAACAAGGCTTTCTCTGTTATAAGGGTGCATGATAATGCACTTTTAAATGCAATTCTTAAACTCTGATTTTCTTCGTTAATGTCCCACTCCAATCATCTTTTGATTTCTTCTAAAAGTGTTTCCACTCGTCTTTTAATTATGATTATGCCATTTTTTTCCACCAAAATCAAAAAACTTGTGCCATTTTCTGGGACATAGTTTCTGCAGAGCGGCAAACGTTCAACAGAAATTTGCCTCTGAGTTGTGGGCGGGACAGTTGGCATGGAGTAAGTCCTCCCCAGCTTCCCAACATCCGTTTGTTTACACTCTCTCTCGCTAGCGTATGGCCCCTAATCATTCCAACCTATCATTTCCGGTGAAACAAAATTGGGGGAGCAATTTTGGAGCTATCAAGCAGTCTTGAGCTGGATGCCAGCTCAGATGAGGAAAATGAAGACTGTAGGACTTCACCCCACAACTACATTTAGATCTCCAAACTGAGCGTTATGGAAAAATAGCGTCTTCAAATTTGGACGTTACTGACCCTTAATGACGTCATCGGTAGTTGCCGGTCATCTACGTTAGCGCATGGCTGCCAGCTCTCAAAAATTAGATAGCAACATCGATTTTATAACTAAAGAGTCATGCTAAAGCAAAAAGTGATTAGCCTACTTACATTAAAATGTAAAGTTCTGTGGTTTAGAGCACAGTCACGGGAAGAAATGCATGTCTCCTCCGAGGCACAGCGAGACGCTGATTTCCCCACCGATACACAGTCATAAATACCCACAGCTTCCCCTTAAAAAACATGCTTGGGCACCACTATAGCTCTAAATGCCGCTAAAATTGAAGGGGTAGAAGAAAAATTCAGATCTGCCTTTTTATGTGAGTGGAACCATCAGAATGGAGTGGAGCAGGGAGCTTGTAGCTTGCCATAATACTAGTGGTTTCTTCGTCACACCTACAAACTTTTTCAAACTGCGTATTTTTATCTGCTCCAGAATCACAGCAACTTTAAAAAATAAATACTCAGAAATTCAATTTTGAGCTTAATGTTCATCATACATGTCCTCCATCAACAGAAAAATGCCACAAGATCATGTAAAAAACACCAAAAACACAACTTTCATCAGAGTGGATTCTTAAGGAATTATACTATTTTTCAATCAAATAAAAAATACATTGAATAATTGTTGTGCTGTCATCTATTCATCATTTGTCTTAAAAAAAACACATCCCTATATGTATCCCTATATATCTAATATGTTGAAGTTTTTTGCAGCAATGCCTCATTCAGGTGGAATAATTAGAATTAAACTACAATATTTTGGTCAAACTTACATAATATTTACCTTAATTGATGCCAATATATGTAAGTGTATATACTATTAATGGAATTTACAAAAAAACTGTATGTACAAATCTAGGCCATTTATGCTGAATAACAAAGTAAATTTAAGTCTCCTCTGATCACAACCAGATGCTGCCCTCTAACTCTTTTATTTAAATGTTCAACTTGAAAAAAAGTTTTGCAGCAGACTCAAGAAAAATAAAAATAAATGTAGAAAATAACAGTTAATCTATTAAATAATGAAAAAACTAAAATTAAAATTTACCTCCAGTCTTTCTTTTATGAGTATTTGGGGTCAAATAAACCTGGATAATTAATAAATTGTGGACATTAAATTAAGGCAAAAAGCAGAATGTTAACCATTTGTGAAAGCTGCAACTGAGAGAGGAACAATTTTTAAAATAATTTTTTTAATGTTTTGTGGCTAAACTCTTATCACTGTCTGTCAACAAAAACAAATAAGTCTGGAAACTTTGGTTGTTGTGGAGGTATCATGACACTGAAAGTTCTTTATAAAAAGAAAAAGGAATAAAAAAGAAAAAAAAACACAAAGTTGCTGAAAATGCAAGAAAAACAAACGACCTAAAAACCACGGAAGTGAACAAACTGAACCCAGGTGAGAAGACGAGATAAGGTTTTCGTACATTTATAGACATGGAGCAGCTGCAGCAGTCAGCATTCAGGCTGCAGGTGCAGAAAACACATGAAGAGCATGGACAACCGTGCACGTGGAGTCTAATGGACAACCATGCACTTCATCTGTAGACTCCACGTGCACACATATATTCTGATGAACTTTTTTCCTTTCAAGTGTACCTCACCTCTATGGAGCTCTGCTAATAGAAGTCTCCCTGCAAAGCAACAGGTAAGCGTTACACTCTCAACCTTTGTGCGTGACTTCCTCTCAGTCCTGCCCTTATTATTGACATCCACTTGTCTTCTGCTGCCAGAAGAAAAGATCAGTTCATAATTTGGCACCAAACAACAACAAATCTGACGCAACAAAGCACAAATAAAAAATAAAAAACTCAGTTTACCTATATGAATGATTCTCCTTTTCATATTTGGCATTTTCAAAACATTTTGGGAGGCAAACATTGTTAAGCAAAAACACAAATGGAATTTCGGATCACCAAAAGCTGAAATGAACCTGTTTTTGGACAAGAATTAATTTAAGAAAATGGGTGCACATGTTCAAGAATTTACATTGGAAAACATTGAGTTGAGGCAGTTTTCTTTCCCCAACTCCACCATATAATTTAAAATATATATTTGACCTAAAAAGTCTTCTGAAGTTAGATGGAAGAACAAAGGAGTTTTAAAAGCTTTATTTATCATGTTGTTAGTTCAGCGGCTCAGAAAGAATTTTAACTGTATTTCCATGGAAACTCGCTCTGCTTTCTAATTACAACAAATTCTGCAAGAGGAGCTGATTGCAGCGCGTGCCACACAGCACGGGACAAAAATATCTCTCCTTAATTGTCATTTCATGTGCCAAAATGTTTAATTATACTCCAGCGTTTTAGAAGCTCACAGCACTTCTTGACAAAGTGTAGGTTTAGAAAACTGTAATTAATCATCACAAACAGAGGACATGCTCTAAAACAAGACTCGCAAAGCTGAGAAGTGGAACTAAGAGCTTTTTTTAGAGCCGACTCTGGGCAAAAACACTTCAAAATACACATCTCTGGATGTTTGAGGACATGAGACTTCACTAGCAGATGGTTTGTAGCCACTTTTGTTGTGTGTACACACCAGGCGCATTAAAACCCAACAAGTTTCAGCTTAATTTGTGTACCTCCCTGAATAGTACGGCCTTCTGCAGGTCTGTTCTTTCAAGCAGTTAAATCCCAGCAGGAAAATCATCATTTCTTCACTTCCTGCTGTGTGCAACACCATTTCTACAGGGACTGAAGCGCAACAAGGGCTGGTGCAAACTTAGATGGATGCAAACTGGGGCTCAAAACTTCAAGTGAAATATTTTGTTTCAAATTAAGCATTTATTTTATGTAAAATAAACTGACAGTATATGAATAATTCCTTAATACGTTTTCCAGAGATAATGTAAAAGTCCATTCACTTTAGGCTCAAAATCTTGCAATTATTAAGCTTGACCAAGGTATACTGAGTGATTTTATGATGACTTAACATATGTATGTATATAAGATTTATTTTATGTATCTACCAAAGCCCAAAGTTGCTGTTTAAGTCACTTTTAACTGAACATTTTTACAGCTATCACATCTTTTAAATTGCTATTTGCAAAATAAAAGCATATCTGGCAGCACTAAAGGTCAACATTTATCTCATCCAGCTACCACTAACAAGTAATTATATTTTTAGGTTTAATGCTATTTTTGTTATCATCAAATGCTGCAGAAAAATTTAGAAAGCCATGAAAGGAAGGACTCAGATGATGATTATCTCAGAACCAACAGGCTAATTAACACTTCAGTCCATTGAGGGGCACCATGTCATTTTCCTAGATCTCCCGCCCACTCACCTGTGGTTCTTCTTTTTTCTTTCTTTTTGCTTACATGATTTAACTGCATATTAACAAACACGTCAGTATAATTCCAAATGATAGCACCACCTAAATACATTTAGTGTAACAGACACTGTATATATTATATTTATATTTATTATATATATTTTTCACAATATCCATTACTAAAAGCATAATCTTTTCATTGATTGATTAGTTTGAATTATTTCAATCAACAACAGCAATGAAAAACAAAGGAAAAAGATAGAGAAAATAAAAACCCATAGATATATCAAGTCCAAGATGGTGAAAATAAGTGATCTTATATAATCCCACCCCAATTATGTTTTACTTAACTCCATCTCCATCTTCTTCTGCTCATCCAGAACCAGGTTGCAGGGGCAGGTCTTCCCTCTCCCCGGCCACTTCCTCCAGTTCCTCTGGGGGGACCCCAAGGTGTTCCTAAGCCAGATGAGAAACGTAGTCTCTCCGGCGTGTCCTTGGTCTTCCCCGATCAGTGATCAGTGAGAAAGGCCTATAACACCTTCCCAGGAAGGCGTCCAGAAGGCATCCGGACCAGATGCCCGAGCCACCTCAACTGATCTCCTCTTGATGTGACGGAACAGCGGCTCTACTCCAAGTTCTCCCCGGGTGACCGAGCTTCTCACCTTATAGGGAGCGCCCTGCCACCCTACAGAGGAAGCTCAAAATTGACCGGTAAATTGAGAGCTTTGCTTTCACTAAATCGTCTCTTGCTCGTCCAAAGCTCTGCAGCAAGGTTTTTAATAGGAACCAGTAAATGGACACACATCACTCCTCTGTTATCGGCTTTATTGGTTGCCTATCAAATTTCGAATTGATTTTAAAGTTTTATATTTATTTTTTAGAACTTTGCATGGTCAGGCCCTAGAATACATCTCTGACCTTTTAACCCCATACTCTTTGACACGATCCTTGAGGTCTTCCGACCAACATCTTTTAAGAATTTCAAAAACCCGTTTTAAGACTAGAGGAGATCTCTCCTTTCAAGCCATTGCTCCTCGTCTTTGGAACTCCCATTGTCACTGCAGCAGATTGAGTCCATTGAGTGTTAAATCCCAGGTCAAGATGTTTTTATTCAGGAAATCTTTTAGTTGATTTTAGTTCTTTTTTAGTTTTACCGAGTTTTACTTTAATACAATTTTTAGTATTATTACTATCGGATTGTATTACCCCTCTGTGGTTTGATTTTATGCTGTCTTTTTGTCATTCTTGTGATTCTTCCTGGGAGAAGTGCTATAAAAATAAAGATATTTTATCCTCTTGGTTCTTAACATCTTTTTAAAGTTGCTAATACTTTTTCAGTCCAGTCAAGTAACTGTATTTCATTGTCGGTTATTGGTTGTGTTGTTTTCCTGTTTCAACATCCAGTGAGTAACCATGTTGTGTGTTTTCAGTGCGTTCACCTTTTGCCATTCCCTCTTTGTGTTCTGCCTGCCAAATCAACCATCTGTGGAGCAGCCCACCACCTTCCATTCGACACCTGTTAAGATGCCCCACGTTTCACTTTCCAAGGATGACACCTGATAGGACGTCCTTGCTCCTCTGTCCCAGTTGACAACCAATGAAACGTAGTTTACTGATGAAAACACCTCCAGCTACATCCAAGCTGTCCGTGGTAAACAGGGACACAGGCCTTTTCTGTCCTTGTGTTGTGGACTTGTGATTAAGGATCTCTTGAATTGTCTGAAGATGTGGAATTGGATCATTTTTCTGAGGTAACTTTTTTTATAAATGTCTGAGTGAATAAAAAAATTGTTTTTTTTCTGAAGAAATCATTATACAGTGATGGAAAGTAATCATTGAGTTTCAAAGATTGTTAACAACAGCATTGTTTTGAGCTACTCATCTGCAACTCATTCTTCAGAATAAATACATTTATTAGACAATGAATAATTGCAGCTAATAAGCATTCACTTGTTTGAAGATGGTTGTCATAATATGATGCTAATCTGTTGTGCCTGAGGCTAACAAGAATCTCCTGGGAAAGAACATCTTGCTGATCCGTCAAAGGATGATTCAGCACCAGGATGTGTGACACCACGCAGCCATTCGGTTCAGCAGTTCAGCATGGCGCCTCCTGTCGAGGACTTTTATTGCTGCCGGTTTGAGGCCAACACCTTTGACCCCTCCCGCTGCAGCTCCTGCCTGCGGCCGAGTCACATGCACCTCAGCAGCGTCAGTACAGTGCATGCTAACGCTGCAGAAGGGGATGAGCTCATTGACGTGGTGAGTGAATGAATTATTCCGCAGTTCTGAGAAAACAGTCGCATCAGGATTAAACAAAAAAGGTTCTTAGGCAAGAGAAGATTGCATCCAGAGAGGAATTTACGGCAGAAAAACAACATAGCAACTTTATAAGTAACAGGTGGTTTAATGCAAATTTTTTATGTAAGTTTGGGGTTTTTAATTGTTACACAGAGATTATACTAATGATGAAACAGTGGGATTGTACGTGAAAATGCAAAAACAAGCAGCGTACAAGTGAAATGTCCATCCGTCTTCAGAACTCCCTGAATCCCTTTAGGGGTCACGGGGTTACTGGAGCCAATCCAGCTACTGTTGGTCAAAGGTGGGGTACACCCCAAACATGTCACCAGCCAGTTGCAGAGTCATACACTTCCCCTCACATGCACACCTTGCCAAGATACCAATTAACCTATAAAACATGTTTTTGGGCTGTGGGAGGAAGCCGGAGTGCCCAGAGAAATCCCACGCATGCACAAGGAGAACATCAAGGAGAACAAAGACTCCACTCAGAGAGAACCCGGCCAGATTTCAAACCTTCACACTGTGAGGCAAGAGAGCTAACCACTGCGCCACATACAAGTCAATGATAAATTTAAAAATGGGGGAAAAAAATGTCAGTAATCTAAACAACCTTATTCCAAAACGCATAATAGTCTGGGTGAATGTGTGTCCTAACTGTCTATTTAAGCAAAAACAAATAGATAGAAATATGACAATTTACAGTAACAACACTCCGTTAAGCTACGTGCACACTGGCCATTGGATGTGCTAACTCGTGAGCTACTGCCCTGCTTGTTTTGCAGCTAACTCTGCTTCAGTAACTGCTGATTAGCTGGATTGTGTGAGCCCAGTTTCTGATTGACTGAACACACCTGATCCCGGTGACCGTTTATTTTTAAAAAGTTGTCGGCCAACCCAACGTTCATTAGAGACCAGCGTCTATTGGAGATTGGGCTGAGCGATAGTGAATTTTTTATGTCACAATGTTGTTGTTTTCATATCAGACGATAACGATAGATATCAGGATAATAACCATATTACTGTATCACCATATAAATCATATTTTGAACATAACAGATGCAGTGAAGAAATATGATGCAACAGTTTTGTTTGCCAGAAAACTAAATAAAAAAACTGAATAAATATTAAAAAAGGGCTGCATGGTGGCGCAGTGGTTAGCACTCTTGCCTCACAGCAAGAAGGTTCCCGGTTCAAGTCCTGGCTGGGGGACTTGTAACAGTGTCACCAATGGGGGACCTTTCTGTGTGGAGTTTGCATGTTCTCCCCGTGCATGCGTGGGTTTTCTCCGGGTACTCCGGCTTCCTCCCACCGTCCAAAAACATGCTTCACAGATGAATTGTTTGCTCTAAATTGTCCCTAGGTGTGAATGTGAGTGTGTATGGGTGTGTGATTGAGGCCCCTGCGACAGACTGGCGACCAGTCCAGGGGTGTACCCTGCCTTCGCCCATGAGTAGCCGGGTTAGGCTCCGGCAACTCTGTGACCCTGAAAGGGATAAAGCGCTTTGGAAAATGAATGAATGATGAATGAATGAATAAATATTAAAAACTAAACTGAAAATTAAAGCAAACGCTTTCAAGTTTACAAAAACAACCAGAAATAAAGCAGAACTCTAAACTGCTTGATCAGTTCCAAGCAATAAATAAACACTGTGAACGTTTCTTTTCTCTTTGAAGCTTCAATCTCCGTATCAAAAATCCTCTTTGCTTTCATTCATTTCAAACATTCAAAGATTAAAAAATATTAATTAAAAATACAACAAAACAATAAAATGGTTTACGGGTATTTACATTTTCGATTTTATGGACAAAAAGATGCATTTTCGTGAACTTGAGACGCGATGAGAAGTGCTGCCACCAGTTGCACGGTAATGTGAGGATGTCAAAGATGAGCGCTATTACCAAGTAAAATGGGTGTAGACGTAGAAGATGGATAACGCTACGGCGTGGCATTTGATTCTATATCATGAATAAATAAAAGCTTGTTACAATCCTTTGGGAATGGGCTGCCATCTGAAACCTTTGAGCAGCACAAGCCCACCCTACAGCACTTTAATATCCAGAGTCTGATGCTTAATCAAAGTTCCAACACTAATTTAGATTCCATTTTTGAAATGGTAAAATCGAAAACAAATCTTTGTGTTATTTTATTTGAGACACCAGGAGATAAAATGTGTAAAAATGTGAAAATTTTTCTTTACGAAGACAGATAGGACTTAAAGATTTATATACAAAAAAACAGGGAAGAAGTGAGTGGGCGGTTCTGGTAATGCAAAAGCACTGGAGCAATGAAATAATGATGAGCACAACTAGAGACTAGCTTGAGTTACGTTCGCTTTAGTTTAAATGGATTGGCTCAAGTAGAGAGGATGGAGAAGGAAAGTAGGACGACAGCAGACATGCCTTCAGGAAGCAGCCACAGTAAGTGAAATATCTCTATGGAAAGTTCAGGATGCTAGCTGTTTGCCTGTTGCTGTTGTATCTTGATTTTCTTTGGAGTTTATGGAACAAATGACAGCAGTCAATACTTTGTGTCTGTTTAGCCAAGGTCACATGAGGTGACTTTTCTTTTGAAGAATGATAAAACTGAATATATACTCCTCTGAACACACAAACGTGTTTTATTTAACAAAACTAGACACATTGGAGCATTAAAAATGTCTCTGGTTACAAGTATTTGCAACATGCTTTTTGCCTTCAATTGTCTCTATCATTCTACCGATCAATTCAAGCCTTTTTGTGTGACTTAACTCAGGCCGCAGACGACGATGACTGTGCCTTGTCTGAGGACGCCACAAGCGCCAGCAGTGATGATGTCAGCGGTGGCTGGACCTATGAGTGGAGTCTGGTGCACAGCCTGAGTGATGAGTGGGAACTTGAGAACTGTGACACTGACATACAATCCAGGTGACAAAATCCTGCAGCCCGATTTCAGAAAATGTATTTTATTTTGCTCCAGAAAACTGTCCAACCTATGCAGTGGGAAGAAACTGGTTGGAATGTAAAGCCTCAAATTGATCATTTAAAGTACATAAGATAAGTGATGATATGTGATTAGGAATCTTTGAAATAAATCTTTACTTTGCTGTTACTGAGCCTCTCTGAGTTTGAAAGAGGACCTTGCATGTGTTGCAGAAGGCATTTTCTTTCTAAATCTTTGGTTATAAACCAAACTCTGACATCCAGAGATCATATCTGTGCTATCAAAGACAAGTGGCCACTGGTTTGGGAATTTATTGTGATGTTTTCTGAAAATAATCTATAGAAATATAGCCTGCATGCAGATTCTGTCAGCTATAAAAACGTGTTGTGTTTGTAAATTTTTTAAATCAAGCTGTAAAAAGGAGTGCAAAGTTACTTTGGACATCTTAAATTGTTCTTTATCTAAATTTAAACGTTTGGTATCCTTTTTACCCCATTCTAAAGCAACTTTATTACCTCTTTTTTGTCCAATTTAATTAACTTTTGAGTTTAAACCCATACATTTTATGAAAAATCTAGTAATTGTCAACCTTCCACCTGAATTTCTTGTGCATACTTGAATCCTTCTTATTTAGTTCTTAAAAAGCTTTTTGTTTCCTTACGCTGTCCCACATTTCATCTTCAGCTGGTCACATTCATGATCCATTCACTGACTGTAGACAAAATTCAGAATTATTTTAAAGTAATTCACATCAGAGGTGCTGTATGGACTGGAAGCTGCAGAAACAGATTTGCTGAGTCACTTGTCCACAGATCATCCTCTTTGTTCTTCAGATCAAGGCCTCTTATGAGTTCCCTGTTCTAATTTTAAATCCTCTGATGACGGGGGGGGGGGGTTCACAGAATGTTGAAAGGTGGCGTTGAAAACCTTGATCCATTTCCAAACTCTTCAAAATAAGAACACCTCACTTTGGTGCTTTGAATTGCTCACTGTCTGTGTTTAAAGTTTATTGTAAAGGTTTCAAAAACTTAAGACCATAACTTTTATCACACACCTGAGCGTGTGACATTTGTTCTCTGCAATTGACCCACCCCTGAGGGAAGCTGGTGGACCCCCAGCATCACCTGGTGGTTTAACTCCCCAACCCAATCCCGTAAGTGTCAAGCAAGGAGGCTTGGTCCCACTTTTAGAGTCTTTGGTATGATTCAACGGATTTGAACTCAAGACCTTCCAGTTTTAGGGTGGATGCTCTGTCACAAGGCTAATAAGCTGGTAAAGTGAGAAGTAACCCGTAGGTTGGAAGTAATACAAGTTATTTCAGGATTATGAAATGTCAAATCAACCAATAGGAGTGAAAGCTAAAAGTATAAACTTATAGAAGTATAAATGTTTGACTTTATATTTCACGTCTGCTATCTTTGACTCCTGCAGCTCTCCAAAACAGGGGGATTGTTCTGACCGGAGCAGTTCTCTCAGCTCAGAGAGGTGCAGCACAGCTCAAATAGAAATGACCAGACTGGACCCCTCCCCTCCTCGAGTCACTGAAAGTTACTGGATGGATGAAGAGAGGGGCAGAGACAGGTCCCGCCGGGCCTCAGGTTAATGGCATACACACTGCATCCTCAAAGACTCCCAAACCTTGACCATTGTAACCATACATACATATATATATATATATATCTTTATATATACACGCATTTAGTGTACTGGATGCTTGCCTCTCTTGGCATTATATCTAATCAATAATCTTAAATTTCGTGAATTTGCAGTAACCAGAGAAGAGAAGGAAAAAGAGAGTGGCTATTTCTCCCCAAACAGAAGAGGTGATAATGTGCAGCAGACGGATGACAGCAATAAACGGTCATATCGCTACTTTGAGAGAGGACATCCTCTACCGAGCAACTACGTCCCTGAGCCCAAAGCCTGCGTCCCCTACAGGAGCGTCAGCCTGGGTCTGCCATCCCAAAGAAGAACCCCAGAGACGTACATGCAGGAAACTTGGCGGAGCGAGTCCCCTCAGAGGTACACGTATCACTCCAACTTCAGACGGGGTGCTGACTCGGAGAACAATTCTCCAACGCGTCACAGCTCTGTGAGTCCGGACCGCTACAAGGTCACAGATTATCCAGAGGAGCCCACAAGAGGGAGCCCACTCTATAGCAGCCAGGCTCGATCTGATGTCTCGTCTCAGCTTCCATCCCACGGTGCCTCCAGGCGCACATCTGGCAGGTCCAGTCCATCCCGTAGGAGGGAGTCCAGAACGTCTCATACAGCGTCACCTTCCAGGTCCATTCATTCACACAAGCATACAGACTCTATACACTCACAGAGCGGTGAATATCTTTTGCAAAAGAGTTGCAGCAGAAACTCCAGAACCCCCACCCAGGCTTCCAATAGACACAGTTTGGATTCAGATAAGTTGTACAGAAACCTGGAGTCGCTCTCCCGTCGCAGTTCCACAGCCATTCAGCAAAACCAATACGAAGGGTCGCAAATGAGGCCGTGCGAGGTGTCGCCTCGGACAAGAACAACCGTCAGCAGCGTGGCCAACACTCACAGTCACAACAGCCGCGATGTATCACCAAGCAGGACAGTGCGCAGTCATCAGAGTAACACCTCACCCAGAGAGCTTGACTTCACAGACAGCAGAAAAAGCCATTCTCAAGGCTCCTGGCAGGGCTCCTCACACTCTTTACTTCCACGGACTCATGCCTCCTTGTCTTCGAGGCATGGTGCAGATTCTCAGGGTCCTGGTGGATCACCATCACACGTTACAGACAATGAAAAAACCAATGAGGAGAGTCCAAAGGTCTGTTCTGACAGAAGCAGGAGCAGCTTGAGGAGGGGCATGGAGATCTTGCTGACCTCTGAACCTAAGAAGACTCCAGCAGAGCTTGAGGAGGTACATTAATCCGGTGCTGTCTGATTACTTGAGAATACACTAAAGACGCGAACTACCGCAGAGACACCTTTATGTTTTGAAATAACTGAAGCTAGTTCAAAACATAAGAAACCAGGAACAAAGTGTATATGAGTAGTAAAGGTGTTCCATCATTTAAAAATTAGGGCAAAAATGTGTCTACAATTTGATGTACCTATCCTACATGTAGGAACCCCTTTTGATACCAGTACAAGCACAAACAATTTCAGACTTGTTTCATGTTAGACGCTGCTTCTCGTGTTGTAAAAAGTGTTAACAAAAACATGTCGATCTCAGGCAGGAATGACCATCGATGACTACATTGTACTAGCTGACATACCGAGGATACAAGTGGAGTTAGAGGAGGAGTTCCCAAGGCTGCGATGTAGAAACCAGAGTCCCAGTCCGTGCAGGGACCAAAGACTGCGGACATACAGGTTGGTGGTACAACATGCCTAAAATAAAAGCCCTACAGTAGAATTTAGATGGAATCTCCAATGCGATCCAATAATAGCTGTGCATCGATTTGTTATTGACAGATGAGCCCATTTCTGTGACAGCTAAAGGTTGCTTCGAAGCCAAACATGCAAAAAGTCAAAATAAAGGGGAGGTTTGAGGGTGCATTGGCTCTACTGTAGCTCAAAATTCAGAAGAGTTTCCATGCTGTGTATTAACCCCAAGGAACTGAATCTGCATTTTTGCCCAAAGAAACCGATAACCCACAGAAAGCTGACTTATCGACTTATACCATTATTAAATCGTTTCAAGATGAAATAAATCGATTTAAACCGATATTGCAAAAAGTCTTTTGGACTGTGGCATGGTAGGTTTATTTTACTATAACGTAAAAACAACCAAGTTCTATCACAGCAGGCAACACACACTGATCGGATCGGATCAATCAGAATGAACCAAATATCTACTATGAATGTAATTGTCAACCACATGTCGTTGAATTGTTGCTAAAATGAGTTGTTACACCCCAAATTGTCTTTCTAGGAGTCAAGATGAAACAGACATGTCCCGCTCAAAGCTTGAATCAGAGGAGAGGGGGCGGGTCAGAGAGAGGGGAAGAGACAGACGAGAGAAATGCAGGGACACTGAGATTGGACGATCCACCCTTAGACACTCAGCAGCATCTCTTTACACACAGGTAAGCTATACCCTAACCGGAGATGGGCTCAACTTTCATTTTTAATCATTTTTTATTGTGTTAAAGTCATCAGATGGACAAAACAGAAAGCACAGACCCGTGAGGGAGAAAGAACAAGCTCCTGCAGAGCAACCTCTAACACAGGTGTGAAACAGTTTATCACTTATTATTATTTTTTTTTTTTTTGCATGTAGTTTTTACTAATCTTAACCCTAAGCCCTGCAAGCATGTATGTTGTCATCATTGTGTCGAGAACTTCTGGGCAGATTTCTTGTTAATTTTTTTTTGCTGGAGGCTCACTCCGATCCTCTTTTGATCTATTTTAAAAGTGTTCCCAGTGGTCTTTTTATTATTATCATTTTCAGACAAAACCAAACAGCCTGTGTTGTTTTCTAGGACATAGTTTCTGCAGAGCGGCATTAGTTCATAAAAAAATTCCCTCGGAGTTGTGGGCAGGATTGTTGGTGTGGAAAATATCATTTAAAAAACCTCAGAAATTTTAAGCTTAGTTTTTTTAATATATGCCCTCCATTGTCAGAAAAAGGCCACAAGAACATGTTTAAAACACCTTAAATACAATTTTCATCGGAGTGGGTTTTTCAAGAAAACATTTCCATGACTACTTCTCATTTTTTCTCACTTATTTTCTGTGTTTCTTGCCCTGTGGCTAACAACCAAACATGGACAAACACTATGCTTGTTGAGTAAGTATTTTGTGCAGCAACAGCACACTTTTGCTTTGTTTTCAACCAAACAATTGTTCCTCTGTATCTTTATAATCACTCTTTCTATTTTGAATTTTCATCGAGCAAAATCTCTTTTATTATTATGCACTAAACTCTTTCCCCCAATCCTGCGCACTTGGTAACACTGTAGTTATCTCAAAAAAGCGTGTGTGTCTGCTGACAGTTTCCGCTTCCTTTTGCCTTCACAGTTAGACGTGAGAAACAAACCACAAGAAAGTTTTTTAAACTTTTGTGTTTAACTTCTAGACGCTGCTGCTCAAAGGGGTGGATGTCCATTCTGGACGAACAGAGAAAGGTAAAATGTTCTTTTTCTTCTTTGTCTAATGTCTTTAAAGTGTGGTTACAGCTTTTTTTAAATGTTGTTTCCTTTTGTAACCACATTGTTTCAGACCGACAGCTCAAACCCAAGCAGCCTTCTGACACAGTTTAAGTCTTGTAAAAGCAGCATTTTCTGTTGTCTTTAAACTGGTTTTGGACACAAATATGATTTTCTAAATAGAGCACAACAGCTTAACAGCTTTATGACATATTAAAAAATTTTAAAAATCAATTTTTCGCTTAAAATTGTGAGGCTTTGACTCAAAGCACGCCAAGTGACTGAGAGGACTTTTTTTTTAATGTTGTCATAACTTTAATTTTGTTTGTGTGTTGCTTTCAGAGGCAGCACTTAAGAACTATAGTACTTGTTCAACCATATTAAAGGCAATTAAATTAAGAAATACCCGTAAGATTTACTATATATTAAATGACTAAAGGAAAATTCACATTTTTGAAGTTTAAGTGAATCAGTGTGATCAATGGCAGTGTAACCAACTTCCTGTTTCTATGACGGTCAAATACAGTACAGCAAAATTTTAGCAAATTTTAACAATCTTCACATTCAAAAACAGAATGGAGTACCTAATTGCCTAAGAAATCAAACTTTTCTTTTTCATGTTGCCGTAGCTTATACCGAGAGTAAAAGTAATATCTTAAAGGATGTTAAAAAGGTCAAAGTAAATCCGAGTGATTTAAGAATCCTGTATTTTTCAGTGGAGAAAGCACTGGTTTGTACTTGCTGATGCTTCACTGAAGTACTATAGAGACTCAGAGGCAGAGGAGGTATGACCTTACATCACATTCAGATTCCATCTTTCTGGGTTCAACTTTTCTTTAACTAATTTTAAGTTCTTCTTTCCATAATGCAGTCAGATGACTTGGAAGGAGAGATAGATCTTACATCCTGTGTCAATGTGTCAGGCTGTGATGTAGGGAGGAACTATGGACTGCAAATACAAGTATGTTTTCATAGCACTTCTTTTAAGTTTTTGTTTTAAATTTCACCATTTAATCTAAGAAAACAAAAATAATCCTTTTCCCATCATCATGAAAAGCTATCTGAGCTGCTTCCTTGTTAGCCACGGTTGTGTGCTTGTCTCCTTTGATCTTTTCCAGACAAAAAGGGCGCTGTTCACTCTTTCTGCAATAACATCTCGGATTCAGCAGAATTGGGTGAAGCTATTAAAGCAGGCAGTCAAGAACAACACTCTGTGAGTTGAACCTTATAGACCTTGTGGGAGATAGTCTTTTACTTTTAGTGCAAATAAAGACACAGAAGGCAAACAGAACACCAGCTTCTCCGTGTTTTCGGATTCACAGTAGCGCAAAGTCAATAAAGTTTAGAAAGTAAACAGAAAAAAACCTGCCTGGAGTGAACTATATCAATGAATCTTTTGTGCTTTTGTAAAATCAGTTTATTATTTAAAAAAAAATAAGAAAATTGTACTCTTGAGAAAAAGGAGATGAATAATGGATTAAGAGAAGCAAATGGATTTAAAATACCCCAAAGGCATGTAATGTGACAAAGCTCATAAAATCAAAAGAATAAACACTGGTACTTTATTAAGACATAGAGGTCAAAGAGAGGGCTAAATCTCTGGTTTTCCACTGACTAAAAGTAAAAATGTGGATTATTTTTCCCTTTTTCATACAGGCAAAATGCAGAGACCTGGACATGACATGGAAAAAAAATAATGATAAATTGTTCCCTCAAATTAGCAATTTGTGCACACAAATAAGTATTTTGTATGCAAAAAATTATCATTTGTATCTAAAAATTAGCATTTTATTTGAATTTTGTTCAAACAAAGAATTTAATTGTTTGCACAAAATACTAAATGGTGTGCGCAAAATGCTTACGTGTGCACACAAAATGCCATTTTGTGGCTACAAATTAGCATTTGATTTGCATTTTTTGTGCACAAAATTCTAACTTGTGCACACAAATTAGTATGTTTTGTGTGCACAAATTGCTATTTTTTTATCCACAAATTAGCATTTTATTAGCTTCTTGGGCGCACAAAATACTAATTTATGTGCACAGATTTATTTTTTTGGCCACAAATTAGCATTTTATTTGTATTTCATTGTAACTTGTGCACACACAAATGCAAACAAAATGCTAATTTATGGCGACAAAATAGCCATTTGTGCGCAAAAAATGCTAATTTTTTTCAATGTCATGTCATGGCAAAGCAAGGCAATCTTATTTGTATGGCACATTTCAAGAACAAGGGTCATTCAAAGTGCTCTACATAAAACATTAAAAGAAACAATCTAAAGAAATATTAAGGTTGATCATAAAAATAAGATTTAAGTTAAAAAAAATTGTCCTGGGCTCCATAGCAATTACACATCCCCAAGAGGATAAAAGTCATAAAGTGTGAAACATATATTTTGAACAATTATTTCTCTTCTAATCATGCAAGCTTATTGCAGAAATATACAAAACATTTATTTGAAACCACACAAAATGCCAATAACTTCATGTTTATTAAGTTGCTGCAGTCTACTAGGTTGTAAACAAGTGTCTGAAGGTCTCTGTAATTGGGTGGTCCTCCTCCACCCCCTTGTCCATCTCCGGATTCGTAACTTTATCCTCCTCCATTTCTTTCATTCGGCCCTCAGCCAATCAGATTCCAGCAGCGAGAAAGAGAACCCTCTCTTCCACAGACCGTCGTCAAGCCAACCACCTGCTCGCTTCACCTGCAACAGCTCTGGAAGTGAGCTTGCCACTTCCACCTACCTCGCCACAGCTGCGAACCCCATCCGTGAGAACGGCCAAACAGCAGGCGGCGATCTGGGTGAAGATTTGTCTCCGACCAGTCAAAGAGAAGAGGGGGAGGGCTGGGATCGTGAGCAAGCCAAGCGACTGGAGGAGCGTAACAAGTGGTTTGAAGAGGGGGCGCCTCTCAATGAGATGAGCAGCAGGTGGGACTCCATGGAGCTGAAGAGGGGAAGCGTACCTGTTCCAGTTACTGAAACCATAGACTTTGAGCTGAACAGGAAGTGGGTTGAATTTGAGACTTTGTCATTCAGTGAAATTAGCCCACAGTCCCTCATTGGTGTCCAGACTTATCAATCGGAAACCCTGCAGCAGTCTGTAGATCGCTCCCGAAGTTACCACCCAAACTCTGAAGAGGTTGAACAATCTGAAGCATGTTCACTAACCGGCATATCAGGGGGGGATCCTCAATCTGAAAACGGTGTCCAAACCCCCACAGCTGAAACTCTTGAGAAGGAAGTAAGTGGGTCACTGGATGATGCTCCAAATTCTCGCAAGATCCAATTTTCCATCTTTGTCCCCCCATCCAAATCAACCTCCCAGGCCATCTATCTCCGACACCAAGTTGAGAGCATCAAGAGGGAGCGTGCAGCTCTGAGGATGGATGTGGACAGCCCCTGTGGCCCCACAGCCCCCTGCAGAGCTTGGCTGGAAGAAATGGAGGGCTCCCATCAGAAAGCTCTGCAGGAGCTGCAGGAAAAGCATGCCAGAGAGATAAAGCAGCTGGAGGAGGAGCGAGATCAGCTGTTGCTGGAGGAGAGGCAGGCGGCTACAACAGGTGAGCCAGGAAGTGACATCATGAATAAACTCGCTGTGTAATTAAAAAAACGATGCTGACATTTTTCCACCAGTATATGCAGTTTTAAGCTAACAAGTTATCTATTGAACCAATGTCCATGAAAGCTATGGAGGCGCTTAAAGCAGCTCACAGAGAAGAGCTGGAGAGGGCCAGGAGGCTGTGTGGAGAAACGGCTCATATGGATTCCTCACATCAAGACCAAATGTAAGCATGGAGGACCTTTAACCCTGTTATCGTGATGATGCTTTCTGATCGGCTCTTGCTGCAGGCTTGTTATGTTCTTCACTCCACAATGACCCCTTGCATGGTGAGGCCTCTCAATTTACACCAGAACTTGTGTTTTTTGCATGGCAGGCCTCAGGCAGATGCCTTGCACGACGAATTAAACGCACTGTCAGAGCAGTACTCTCAGAAATGCCTGGAACTAAGCTGCACAGAGCAGAACAGTGAGAGACGAGAGGCTGAGCTGGACTTTAAGAAAAGAGAGCTGCAGCAGCTGCAAAGAGAGAACCAGGTTTACAGCTATCTTCCATCGGGTTTAACATTAAGATCAAGTCACATCACAGAAAAACTTGAAATCAAACATCACAATGAATATAAATGTATGTTTCAGGAACTTAAGACCAAGCTGGCAGAAGAAATCAGTCGAATGCGTTATTTCATCACAGGCCAGAGATCGGATGTGGTATCCCTTGGCAACACTGAGCACACCGTGTCAGATTTAGAGGTACTGAAAGCAACAGTGCAATTGTAATTGCACTTGAAAGGAATTTCAATTCAAAGATTAACAGTGTAACTTCAATTTGGCTGAATCCACTGATGATAAGGGGTTACTAAGCCAACATCATGTCTTTCTTAAGACAACACTTTCAACATATTCCTTGTTTGGTATTTAAAGAGATGAAGATGCGAATGCTGGCCTCTACTGGTTAAATCTCAGTAAACATCTGTCATCTCTTTCAGTTTACATCCTTTGGTTCCAAACTTCAGGACTTAAAAAATGGGGGGGGGTTAGGGTTGCGTTTTAGAGGATGACACAAAAACATTTTCTCATTTTTTTCTTTTCTCGTTTGATATCAGACTGTCTATTGTATGTTAAACATTAGCTGTCAGTCCACCAGACTCATTTTAAACATCTGATTTTGACCTTCTATTTTTTATTTCTGACAAACCTATAGAATTAGCTGAATGTTCTTTGGTGTTAATTACCAACACAAGCATCACGTGATGGATTTTATTTGTTCTTTTCAGCATATTACATGTGCATGCTTTTATTCTGTAAATGTGGAATTTCCTGATTAGCTTGGTTTTCTGTTAAACCACTGAGGATGTGCACACATTTGCAAAGTAACTATAAAATAGCAGGCAGATTAACAGATCATTTTGTTTTTTTTAGACGCTGCTAAAAGCAAAGGAAAATGAGGTGCAGTATCTGCGAAAAGAAATGACCTGCCTTCAAAACCAAGTACAAACTCTTACCAAGGTATACCCTCAGAAATATTTCATTTTAAGACATTTTGATTAAAACAAAATAGGAATATCATTTTTCATCTTTTAAGATTTTAAAACACTAGATTTTAAATAAACAATTTGGGACAAATACAACAAAAAAACAACAGTAACTATTAAGTAAGATATTTACAGTATAAATAGAAGCAAAACTTAGGAATTCTTCAAATAACCAGAGGACTGAAGGACTCAAATATATTTATTTTTTAAGCTCAAATATAGTGTGATGTATGTAGTTTGTAACACAGTTCTATGTAATTTTACCTTTATCCTTTAAAAGATAAAAGTAAGAGGTGACAAATTGATTTTACATGTGAAAAGTAAACTCTGAGTTTAGTTTACTTTTGTCAACTGAAGCTTCAGCAATCCATCCATTTTTTCTTCACTTTATTTGTCGCTTCTTCAGGAAAAAGACGCAGCTTACGAGCGTTACAAGGAAGCATATGTGGAGCTGACTGGCATGAGGGGCAGCAGCCAGCTGGAGATGAACGCCCTCAATGAACACCTGAGACTGGCCAATGCTGCACTTCAGGAGGAAGAAAGACAAACCTAACAAACATGGATAGCACCTCAAATTGGAGATCATCAGCCAATATGTAGCATTTGTCACCTATAATAACATATTTATGATCGTAAAATGTATTATTGATTTAAATGAAATAAGAACAAAGGTTTTCCACATTTAACTGACTGTTTATTGAGTAAACATAAACGTGCAAACAGGAGTGAAGGCATAGGAAGTATCTTTCACATCCTCACATTATATGTTTGATTATGATGAGATCTAGGTCAGAATTTGAAGGAAATAAGATGGATGGAGGTAGAGGGTGTACTTGGAAGTCAGAAATGCTCCATCTTCTTTGTGCTGGCTGGTTTTCTTGCAGTCCAAACTGCAAAACACCCTGAAAATATATAAAAATGTAAGATTTTTTGCATTACTATAGGCTTACTATAGTTCATGCAAAAAAAAAAAAAACTTTCAGCTTTCAAGTCCATTATAGTGTTAATTCCTCACAAAAAACACCACCAAAGCCGTATATTGCTCTGTTCATGCATCTCTGAAATTCCTCCAAAACCCTGCTCTCTGAGCACTAGCCACTACCAAGCCACAAAAACGAGTGGGTCCTCACATTGTGACATCACAAAACGGGGAACACGCCCTTCCCAGAAGAGTCTGCCACTGCTAGGCTAACACACAAACACACTTTCTCTACAGAGCTACCGGTGATCTGCAAAACGCTTTCATTTTAGCATCAACTCTGAGAAGAAGCTGTTCCTCTTGCACCTAATCTGCAGAGACAACAACGGCTCGCTGCCGAGGCCAGCTCTAGGTTGACATTATGAAATGGACGGCACCCACAAGGAGCGAAAGGCGGTGCAGGAAAATTATCTGCGAAAATAACTAATATTTCATTTAAAAAACTTGTTCTTTAGTGTGCCAAAGTTAATATAGGATCATAAATATGGATATAGTTTACTCTGAAAGGCTGAAGAATATTATGATATAGGCCCTTCAACACAGAAACTAACTTAATAAAGGGCACTCCTGTTTGTTAGAGGAGTGAACATGTTGCTGACACGCCCTTCATTCTAAGATAGGACCATGAAAAGAAACAAAGCAATCATGTTGCAACAGTGGTATGGGCTGGTCTAAAAGTACACTACCTTTACCTCTTGTTATATGGCAAAAGCTTAAATCAGTCATCGTCGTCGTCATCTTCAGGAACAAAGATGTCATGTTCTTCCAAGAGAGCTGCAAAGTTCTTGCTGATCAGAGTTCCCACATAAAGGAAAGGCACCACCACTACGGTCATGCGGATGAGACCAAAGGGTGTCTGAAAAATCATCAAGACATTCAGGTTCAGCCACAAGCCACAGCTCAGTTTGCATTCAAGTGTTTTGTGTTATGATTATTGATTAATCCTGCGGCACAGATTATTTTTATTATTCACAACAGAGGTTATTTGATTGGATTAGAATGTATGATGAAAATTGGCAATGTCTGAAAACCTACATCTAAAAAAATGTTAATTTGGTAGTTATATTTTTTGCTTTATTAATTAAAATTTGTCTAAAATGTCAACTGAATCCAATGTTGGATCAGGAGTTTACTCCTCAACACAATGATGGGCGCTGTTTTTGAATAAACAGTGTGTAAAAACCTTTTCGTTCGCACTATTAACGCTATTATTTAAGTAATTTAAGAAATTTGGTTTTAACAAATCCTTTAGGCTACCGTTTTGATTTACACTTCCAACCAATATCAAAAGCGAACAAAAATATTGCGATTTCTTCGCAAAAATAAATTATTCCCACACCTACAACATTCTAAATAATAACGAAAATAAATTATTTTTTTTAAAAGACACATTAAAACGAAGTTACCTAAAGAACATTTGGTTATTTTTTTCCTCTGGGTGGATACAAAGTTGCACATTCGCACGCTCATTGGTTGTACGTAGTACGCGGATATAAAAGCAGACTTCCTATTCGCTACTACTGGTGTCAATTTAAACATCGCCCCGCCCTGTTTGTTTTGTCATTTTACTGTATTTAAAATACGGCAGAAAGCACTCACTTTGTCTGGTTTTGGAAGGATTGCCCCAGACGAAGTAGATACAACCGTTCTGCTTTGAGTTGCCCTGGATATGGCTGACGTTTTCAAGACGGGGTGACGAGCTGTTGTTCCCCTAATGCTCGTAGAAGCGACTCGAAGCGGAAGCCGGAGAAGGTTCGCCATTTTTCCAGCTGCAGTGGGACGGTTTATGTGCGGAAGGACTGCGCTGCTTTTGACCGGAAAGAAACCACGCCAACAATCTATCAGAAATCACGCATCAGAAAAAAACGTACATATTCGGCGGATAAAATGGCGGTAGATTGGTTAAACAATTTATAATTTTAACTAAATACATTTAAAAAATAAAATTGTTAAGCAAAGTAAAATAAAAATTCTCATCCTCAGGTTTTTTTTGTGTGAATATATAATCCAATAGACGCTTCAAACTTTTGTCTGGAGAATCCCAGCTGATTTATCTTTATTATTGTATACAACTACTGATAGAGAGTTGAGTCTGGAATTTCCTATGCTCCTGAAACTTATCAGAAATTGAGAACATTGGGATCTGAAGACAGAGCCTGGAATGATATACAGCAGAATTGCTTCTTTGGCACTTAACGGGTTAATAAGAATTCACTTTTACATTTTTTCCTCATTCTGTAGCACACATTTAACCAATTTCACAATAAAATAAAATGAAATATAATAAAAAATAAAACATGCCAGAAAACCAAATTTAAAAAAATCAAAAGATTTGGAAAAATTAAACAGGATCTGTTGAGGTGGGTAGAACAACTCACATTCATTATGAGTTACATTAAACTTAAACAAAACTGGCTTCTCTACCTTCCTTGAGGGCCCAAAGCGGTTTACAGTCCCATTCACCCATTGATACACACATTCACACACTGATGGGGGCTCAGCTGCCGAACACTGGCGCCAACCTTCCACCAGAGGCAGTTTGGGCTTCAGTGTCTTACCCAAGGACACTTGTAACACCTAACAGCGGGTTTCTGTTCAATAAATCACAATATAAATGCTTAATATTATGAGAAGTAATATTAGTGAACGATAGCAACAAATTAAGTTTGTACATTACACTACAATATAGGTAATAATAATTGTAATAACTGAGTTGGAATATTTTATTAATTTCTCAAGATTTAAAAAAAAAATTGAAATGGAAAGATCCAAAAATTATGCATGCTGTAAATTTTTAAATGATGTGATGCTAAAAATGCGTTGGTAATTGAAATATATTTATTTCAATTTGTCTCTTCCAGCCCACACTGGGACAATGAAATAAATGTCATTAAATGTGCTTTTAATGGCAATTTTAATATTTTAATGCCACATATAGTTGAACATGTATGTATTTATTTCTAATTTATTCAATTAATGCCATTTTTAAATAATTGATGACAGAATCTTTTTACGATTTAATGACTTATACATTAATTTAATATTGTCTCTTCCATCCCACACCGGAAACTGAAATAAATAAATCTGTCATTAATTGTCCTTTTTTTATTGCAATTTTGTTATTTTAATCCCACACATATTTAAACGTTTATTTATAGATTTCCAATATTATTTATTGGTTTTCAATTGTATTTTGTGATTTCCAATTTTATTTATTTAATGCCAATTTCAAATAATTTTTGACACGTTTATTTAACGATTTAATGACTTATTTATTTATTTAATACCGTCTCTTCTGGACCTCCACAGAAAGAGGAGGCGCTGTCTCAAAAATCCTCAATGCTGAGGGTGTTGTTTACGAAGAGAATATAGTATCACCCAGATTTGTGCGTAATTTGGGATTTTGGAGTGTTTACGCTTCACTTACGCATGAATCTTGGAAACCTGACATCAGATTTGTGTGTAAATGCTATTTTGTGTGAGCGTAACAAGAGATTCCTGTGTAATTTTTAAAGAATGGTGCGTGTAGTTAGTTTCAAGCTGTTGTCATTTTAATTTGTACATGTGTACATTGTATTTTTTTTTTTATTTTGTAATTTCGGAGTCACAAATCAAGCATTACACACGCACAAATCGGGGTGATACTATATTCTCTCCAGGGTTGTTGGGCCTCCAGGCCTGTAGATACACTCTTCTCGTTCCAGCGGCAGACTGCAACTCTTCTTCCCCGAGAATGAGGGACTAAAGAGCGGGATTTCGTGAAGACGAGCTAAAAGAGGAAGTGAGAAGGCGGAAGTGGGCACGTTGAACAAACTTGATAACTTCTAGCTGACTGGCTAGGATCACACTTCGACATTACGTTAGCAACATGAGTAAAGTCGTAATTTCCCACGTATTTGTCGGAATTTTCGAGCTCTTTGCCGATCATTAGTCGGCATCATCGCAACTTTCCACACGAATCGACCCGCGGTGGACTTCCAGAGGCTGCTGCACTTGCTCCACCGACCCAAAAACCACTCATCTTATAGTGTTCGAGCTCAGCACTTTGACGCGGGAAGGGACCGCTTTTTTTTTTTTTTTAAATTGCTGGCTGTGTTGGAGTCTTCACATTTCTCCTGTCGGTGGGGATAAAAGTTGTGCAGACTGTTGTTGGAGGAACCAAGAGGCCTACTACAGTTGAGGAGTACTGCATGTGTTTAAGGACTGCCGCTAGCGACTAGTAGAACATGTCGGCCCAGGCACAAATGCGAGCGATGCTGGACCAGCTCATGGGGACGGGGAGAGACGGTGAGCTGCCGGCCGCCTTTCACGTCGGTCCCTGATATTGTCCATTTAGGAGCCGGTGACTGTTGTTAGCATTAGCCGCCAAGCTAACCTGTCAGTGTGTGGCTCGCGTGCGCGCTTCGTATAGCAAGCTAGCTAAGATAAAAAAGAAGCTAGCCATTGGGAGCTACCTGTTGTTTTTCTTAATTCAAACCTACTTAAAAAATAATTCCATTGCAATTAAGCCCTAAAGTAGACTTAATCATATTATTTCTTCAAGACACATTGTTTTCATACTCTTTAAGCACTCAACTTTGACCCCAAAAAATGCTTGAAACCGAAACTGGCAGTTACTCCTTTCCGCATGCCCAAACTTTGCTCTAAAAAGTAAGGATTTTGTGTTTGGTAGATGATTTATTCTTGAATTTTACACTATTTACAAAACTTTATTTTCCTTTTAAATGTTGGCACATTTATGAACTACGTGCATTTGTGTGCTAAGAATGAAGATTGCAACCTCATAAATTAGTCAAATAATCCTCAATTCTTAGAAGTTGAAGTGCTGATAAAGTCAACATTTAGATTCTAATGAACACATGGTTGTCCCTTTCACCATTATCATACTTAAGCAAGCACACATTTTCTTAATTGTGTGAAGTTAAATTGTTTTAACATATTTGATGGTTTATGTAATCAATAGTTTGTTGCATCCTTCAGCTATGTTTTCTTTCTCTTTTAGGAGACACCATGCGGCAGAGAATCAAATTTACAGACGAGCGAGTCTGCAAAAGCCATCTCCTGAATTCATGTCCTCATGACATTCTGTCAGGAACTGTAAGTACCATGTGTACACCCTGTCCAGTGCATACCAAAAAATTGTTTTTTAAGGGGTTAAAGTCCCACTCCAACTATATTTTTTTTCCGATATAAAATCCTTCACAGTGGTCTTTAAATTATGATTATGGTGTTGAAAAAAGAAACCTTGTTGTTTTTTTTAAATCCGTTTTTGCTGCAGTGGGAGGTCATTAGAAATTTGCTTCTGGGTGGGGGTGGGGGGGGGACTGTTGACACGCAAGTTACTTCAGCTAATTTCCCATCATCCCTTTGTTTACACTCTGTTCCGCTACCTCACAAGCCCAAGCTAACATTAACGTAGCAAAATAAAACAAGTGAGAAACACTAGAGCTATCCAGTCATACAGTTTTGAGCCAGATGGCAGCTCAGATGAGGAAAATTAAGACGTTAATGGATCTATTTGTCTGCAAGTGGATGCATTGGAATCTGCAGTTACTACATCACAAACCCGAGGTTCTCAAACCACAGGGTTTCATCTGCGCCTGATCTATCTTGATTTGAATATGTACCCAAATACAGTTTTAATCTTTAATTATTTTATATATGTCCTCCATCATGAGAAAATGTTGCAAGAACACATTGAAAACACCAAAAACATGATTTTCTTTGGAGTGGGTCTTTTAGAATCTACACAGTTTAACGGGGTTTAAGGTGTAATACTAGATACTTCTAGTTCTCAGCTTTTAAGATCTTTGGTAATTAAGCCAGCTGTATTGCAAAGAGATATTTTGCCACAGAATTTTGCATACAGGCTAAATCAATTTTGAGGTCAGCAACCTTTTTCCTGTATATACAGTTTTGCAGTCAACAAGAGATTATAAAAATTATGATTATTAGATGAATGATTTTTCACAAAATGTCTTAAGGTTGTAGAACACTACCAGCCTTTCATTGAAAAGCAAAATAACAATAGAAATCTGTAACATTGGTATTTTTATGTTTATGATCATCTTTTTTTTTTTTTTTATTTATTGTTTAGGCAGTCTAAATTTGGCTATGTGATTGACAAATGTAATCAATTTTCTCATTTTTTCTTTGAAATTGATATTAATTTTTTTAATCATTGTTTATGTTTAATATTCGTAAATAAGATTTTTTTAAACCTATAAATCTTTGTTGGTTTGAATGTTTTTAAAACGGAAATGACCCATTTTTCTTTGTTGCAGTTTAGTAATCTAGTTACTCATTCCATTTATTTGATCCTAATAAAATGCTGCGGTTTGGGATGATTTTGAACAGAACAGATTTGATTTGAATGGGATGTGATAGATCAATGTCCCTCTGTTTTCTGTAGAGAATGGACCTGGGAGAATGCGCCAAAGTCCATGACCTGGCCCTGAGGGCAGATTATGAGATTGCATCAAAGGAGCAAGAATACTTTTTTGAACTTGATGTAAGTTCTGCACAATCTGTCATTTTGGACAACTTTTATTGTCTTAACCACCAAGTTATAATAAAAGCTAGATATGATTTATTTGTGAAAAGTCACAAATATGCCTGTTCATGCTTAGATTTTTTTTTAGGTACTCTGTCTTTCTCCCACGTTAAAACAATGTTTGGACTATTTGGGATGTCTAGATTGCCTAATGGAAGTTGGTGTGTTTGTAGGTTTGTATGTGTTAGGGGTGTAACAGATCACAAAAATTACGGTTCAGATCGTGTCATGGTTTGGATCATTTTTCAGATCAGTAAAAGGGGCATAAAAGACAAAACAAGATAAAAGTTTAGATTTTTTTTTTAAATGCTTCAAAACATCTATATTGATTAAAACTCAGGGTTGTCAACATTAACGCATTAACACACTCGATTAACTTTAAAAAATTAACGCATTAATTTATATTAAACCGCAGATTAATTACACCCCGCGAAGGTGTCATGCATCAAATTCTGAATCCACACTTCGTCAGGCACTATCCCGCTTATAGCATGATCACGTACAAAAGAAATAATTATTCAATTGATTTTTAGTACTTTATTCTTGTTTTTTTTTTTTAGGTTAAGATCGCTTTTTCACAGAAGTTGGACTATTTGATATGTAATGCGGCCCGTTGTCACGGTAACAAGTCAGTGTGTTGCTGAGCCGGCAGACCTCGAGTGTAGCGGCAAAGGAAAGCAATACATGAGCTGATCATCATGATAGGTTAAATAAAGCATCAGTTAAGAAAGTTCACCTCCTACCGCTTGTTTATGCCATGAAAGAAAAGTTTGTTTTGCAGAAGCCTGCGCATATAGAACATTGTGACCAGAACTTCTTCCAGAACACCCAGCAGCCAATCAAGGATAGAGTATTCACCTGGACCATTTAAAGTGCGAAACAATTTGTTTTTTATGGCTGTACATCAGTATCTTTGTTTTCTTTGAGTAATACTCCAGACATAAAAGTCTTTACAGTTCTGCTTATCTTACTTTTAATGTGTTTTGTGCACACACATTAAACCTCTGAGTTTACACTCTATAAATTTAAACATTTTAGTTAATAAGAATGAAGGGAAAAAAATTCTCTCTGGCCTTTTTTTTTGTTCAAAAGCTGCATGTTGTTGTATAAAATTTACCTTAAAAAACTGTGATTAATCACAACCAGAAAGTGGTTTATCTGATTAATCTTTTAATTGATTGACAGCACTAATTAAAACATATATAAAACGCTTCAAATCCGCGGCGCACGAGTGTGCCGGACCGTGGCTAATGATCCATATGGGATCACCAATGATCTGTTGCACCCCTAGTATGTGTAAATCTATCTAGTTTTTAAACAAGTTATCCACACCTGTCATTTAAAAGATCTTTTTTGCCTAATGTTATTTATTGCAGGCTACAGAGCACCTTCAGTCTTTCATTGCTGACTGCGACCGCAGAACTGAACTGGCCAAGAAGAGACTAGCTGAGACACAGGATGAGATCAGCGCTGAGGTGGCTGCAAAGGTAGCTAACACTGAGACACTTGTTCTTAGCGGTGCTGTTGTGATTTCAGACCACCACTCCTTGTCAATTAAATATAGTAAGAAAGCTCCTCGTACAGCAACACTTTACATTGACTGACTATCCATTTTAGCTATGCTGTCTTCTTTTACTTTTTCAATCATTTTGTTTTGTTTGTCTGATTAAAAAAGGCTGAGCGAGTCCACGAATTAAACGAGGAGATTGGCAAGCTGCTGGCCAAAGCAGAGCAGCTGGGGGGTGAAGGGAATGTGGATGAAGCCCAGCAGTTGCTGGAGAAGGTGGAAAAGACTCGAGCCTTGAAGAAGGAAGCAGAGGTAAAAATATTGTTTTATGTGACATGAAGCAAATATTAAGTTTTACTCCCACTTTCAAAAACCCAACCCTTTGTTGCTGCAGGATGTGTACAGAAACTCTATGCCAGCTTCCAGCTTTCAGCAGCAAAAACTAAGAGTGTGTGAGGTGTGCTCCGCCTACTTGGGTCTCCACGACAATGATCGTCGTCTAGCCGACCACTTTGGAGGCAAACTGCACATCGGTTTCATTGAAATCCGTGAGAAGCTCGACAAGCTAAGGGTAAGATTGCTTTAAGTTTCATCCATTTAACCAAAAAATTTGTTCAAGCTGCTGTGAGGTCAAGCGTTACATTTTTATCTGTGAAATTACACATTTCTTAATTTACTGGTGTTTTTAAATTCCAGAAAGCTGTTTCAGAGAAACAAGAGAGAATGCGCATAAGAAGGAGAGAGGAGCGAGAAAGAGAAGAAGAAAGGGAGCGACAGTGGGAGATGGAGCGCGAACGGGAGAGGGAGCGGGAGCGGCAACGAGAATGGGATCGAGAAAAAGAGCGAGACAGGAGGAGGTGAGGAGGATCGGGTACGGCTTCTTCTGTAGGGACAGAGCTTTGTCTTCTGCGAAACTGACCCTTTCTTTCTGACATTTTAGGTCAAGATCTAGAAGCGGAGATCGGTACAGGTGTGCCTTCTTCATCTGGATCATTTTGTCAGAGACGTTTTGTGTCACGCAGAAATGTCTGTTTAAAGTCCCACTCCAAGCGCTCCCAGTGGTCTTTTAATGATGATGATGATGATGATGCCATTTTTAGCCAAAATCAAAAATTCAGTGTTGTTTTCTAAGACATAGTTTCTGCAGAGTGGCAGTAGTTCATCATAAATTTGCGTGAGTTGTGAGCGGGACTGTTGCCACACAGGAAGTCTGTCCCCACTTCCCATCAACTCTTTGTTTACACTCTCTCCCGCTAGCTTAAGCCCCCAGCCTAACATTATCAGGGCAAAAAAAAGTGCAAGCAATATTAGAGCTATCCAGTCGTACAGTTTTGAGCCAGATGCCAGCTCAGACCTATTGTATCTATTGTAATGGGGCAGTGCAGGAAGCTTGTGGCTTGTCATAGTAACTTCTACGTCACAACTACAAGCTTTTTCAAACGGCATTTTTTTCATCTAATCCTGATTTAATTAACAAATACACAGAAATGCAAATTTAACCTAATTTTCTTTTATGTTTTCTCTATTATGAGAAAAATGCTAAAAGAACACGTTAAAAACACAAAAAAATGTCATTGGAGTGGGTCTTTAAGTAATGGTGTCAGAATAGGCTCTTGTGGGATTTTTTTTTTTGTCATACGTGTGCAGTACAACTTTCTATCTGACTGTGGGTTTTCACAGGGATGGCGGGAGCTCGTCGTCTCAGCGTTCCAGACGGCACCACACGTCTCGCTCCAGGGAGGACGGGTCTGATCGGGACAGAGATCGAGATCGTAAACATCGACACAAGGACAGGCACCGCTCACGCTCGCATTCTCACAGACACAAAAGAAAGCGGTAAGGATTGTTGCTTCTCAGAAAAACTCACCTTTATTCCTTTGAAACTTCAGTGGGTGGTTGCAGCCCTGATTGTGGATCATCTGGTTGCCAGATTATTTTCGATTTTTATTTTTAATTTCAGGTCTTCCAGAGACAGATCAAGTCACACCCGCGACAAAGAACCATCACCCTCACAGGAGAGATCTAGAGATGGTGCGGCAGAGGGGTGGCGCGAAAACAAAGTGGAGCATGGAGACTGGGAAGAGAGGGGGAGGTCCACCTCTCCTGACATGTCCAGAGGCAGGGAGAGGGAGCGATCCCTGTCGTATGAGCGGGACCGGCGCTCCAGCTCCGAAGAGCGAGAGTCGGGAGAGATATGAATGTTACATGGCGGATTTGAGTGAAATTTAGTAAACAAAAGGAGCATGTGAAGGTGTTTGATTGGGTTTGGCTGTCAACTCTGTATGCATTTTCATATTGGGAAGTGTGTATTTGGATGGTGGGGCTGAGGTACTACCTACAGTGGTGACGATCTAAGAAAAATGTAAAACTACTTTTCAAAGAAGTGCGAGGCAAGACTGACATGGGATGGGTATAGTTTCCATTTTTTATGTCAACTTTTCAACCTTATGTACAGTTTACAGAGTGAAGATGTAAGAGAGCGCAGACAAACAAAAAAAAAACCTCCTTAAGTCTGTTTTTATTTTTCTCACTTTTTTTTTTTAGTTGAGTCTTTAAATGTCCATGCTATTTTGTCTGTTCCATGAAGGAACTGCAGTTATGAAACCTGTTGCACAGCCGTTGTGCTTTTGCTGGAAATGGACTATTTGCTGGATGAAGGCACTTTAGATGTGTGTTCTTGGTGCCTTTGACCTGCATCAGTCTCATTCGGAAGATCTGATTAGTCTTCCTGTAAGATGCATTGAACTTGTGTTTTCAAAATAAACTTGCTTGTTCTTTCAAATGAAGTCCTCTAAATTCAAACTTAAACCACTGGTACATCGACTTTAGCGTGACTACACAAAAAAAGTTAAAAGATTTGAAAAAATTTAGGATGACTAGAATCAGAAAAATCCCTTGCAGGCCAATTATTCCGTGGATTCTCAATCTTAAAAGATGCAGAACTTTCAACAGCCACTAGATGGCAGATGGTAAACGAAATTGTATGAGTGTAAACGTCCTGACGTCATACGCAGATTTGGAAAAGAAGCGCGAGCTGAGGGAAGTAAATCAGTAGGAGAAGGGAAGATGTCGCGGCTAAACCCGTTTGCTAAACTTCCTGGGTTGAACACGGCCAATGTTTTGGTATGTTTATTTCTTCAGGTTTACCGTAGGGCGACATTACCGGGCTGCTAATGCAGCGTTTCAGTCAACTGAATGCTAGCATAACTAGTTAGCTTCGAAGCTAACAAATTCAGATAGCTTAGATTTTTAGCGTAAAAGTACTTGTTAAAGTAGAGTTTATCAAAACGAAACTTGGAACACTTCGCAATAACTTCCTATAGTTGAGTTGGATTTTGCTGTCATGTAAGCAAAAGGAAATTGTTAGTTTTTCCCGCTGTCCAGTCATTCGTTTGTTGTTGTTTACGGCAGTTTGTGCTTGGTGCTTTGAGCATTAGCATTAGTGTTTTTTTTTTCTCTACAGCTAGTGGAGAATGAGGAACACTTCCAGCAAAGTTTAGCAGAAGCGCTGGTGGAGGAGACCAGAGTCACCGTCAATGTGTGAGTACTGTCCCCCCATCCTTCACAGTCCAACACAGTGACAGCAAAAATGTGGTTGGTGTCTGAAGTGAGCAGACAATCACATGTAAAGGAGATTTTTAAAGAAATCAGACACAGATGGCAAAGTAGTGAGCTTTATTTATGTTTTTCAACGAAAGGTGCCTTACGCTACAACAATTATTGTTTTACTTCAAAATAGAAATGTCAGTAATTTTAAACTTTTTTTTTTATTATTTAATTGTTTTTTTTTTATTTTCATGAATTGTGTCTTTGTAGGAAAGCCTCCAAAGATTAAAGTTAAGGACAACGATGCAAATATTTACATTTTTTGTTGAAAATAGGGCAAGAATTAAAGCATTTCTTAAAAATGAAACAATTTTTAAAATAATAATTTTGAAAAAAAATGTGATAAACCTATGTGTGTCATTCATAATCTGCATTTATTATATCATATTTCTGGAGGTATATCTGTTAATCGGAATTATGTTTGTTTAAATTTAAAGTTAATAAAAGAAATGGGACACCTTTTGCATCAAACCCAGCTGTCATTGTCTCTTCATTAATAATAAATTTAATAAGCATGTAGTCCATTTTTAAATTTTAAGTTGCATTGGACAACAGAGATGGGAAATTGTATGCAAAAAGAAACCGAATAGCTAACAAAATTAGTTTTAGGTCTGTAATATGTTCAAACAAGCTTAGATGGAAGTGGGATAACAAAAGGCTTACTAATGTCAGATCTGCAGTGTGTTTAAATGTGTCACCTTTGATTATAAACTAAATTATTACTACCAGTTATAAGATTATTGCATCCATTGACTTGCGTTCATTGCCTTCCGGGAAATGTGATCAAAGTACCCTAGTTTGCTCAAAACTTCTTAATTTTGGTACATTTGGTTTAGAACAACTTTGATTGTTGTGTTCTTTGGTGAAAACCTTAGTGTTCTTTGTTGCTTTAAATTCACTGAAAAACATTTAGAGGCATATGTCTTCTGGACACTTCAGTCCTTTCTGTCATACTCAGTACATGAACCTTCTCTCTGCCAAACAGGAGGCTGGCCAAGAGTTTCCCTCTGTCCATTGCAAATGATGAGAGTCGCCCAAAAATTGACCTGGTGGTGTTCATCATCAATTTGACCTCAGAACTCAGGTAATTCTCAAACCCAAATTCTTAAAGCTCATTTATCTGAGCACACACAAGAAAAGTTTGGTTTTTTTTCTGGAATATTTCATAATTAAGCTCATTAGTAAGCATTCCTTCACTGCAAAAGGCTAAATAAATAAATAAATATGATTAATAAAAAAAAAGACTGGCTAATTATAGATAATGCCTCCTAATAAAAATATGTGGAAAAAACTATCTTTTTTCATATATTTGTACTTGATTTAAAACATTATAGCAGTTGTATCTAGTGTGCATTCCAAATTACATTCAAATTGTCTTTAAGTGTCAAAAAGTTAAAATTCTTTGTTTTTCAATTAAACTCATAGATGAAATTGTGTCTTTGGGCTCTTTAGATCACTGAAATCAATTTCAGCCACCTGTGATCATTAGTGTCCCAGGTGAGCTCAATTGAAGAAAAAAAACTACTAAAGGAGGACATTCCACATTATTAAGCAGACCAACATTTTTAAAGCATTATGGGAAAGAAAAAGGATCTCTGCTGCTGAAAAGCAGGAAATAGTTGAATGCCTTGGACAAGGGATGTAAACATTGGATACTTCATGAAAACTTAGACGAGATCATCGTACTATTAAGAGATTTGTTGCTGATTCAGAGAACACACGAGTTGTTTCAGAACGAGGAAAGTTTCTGCCAGACAAATACATTGGATTAGGAGAGCAGCTGCTAAAATACCATTACAAAGCAGCAAGTACATATTTGAAGCTGCTGGTGTCTCTGGAGTCCCAACAACATCAAAGTGAAGGATCCGCCAGAGTGTTGCAGTTCTGCATAAATCTTCTATTCGGCCACCTCTAAACAACACTCACAAGCAGAAACGGCTGCAGTGGGCCCAGACATGCATGAAGACTCATTTTCAAACAGTCTTGTTCACTGATGAGTGCCATGTAACTCTGGATGGTCCAAATGGATGGATGTTTAATCAAAAACATTTACAATTCCCAAATGTAATGTATCTATGTACACATAAACATCCAGAACTGGGCACATAGTTTGTCTTTTCAAGGTAAAGCTGCTTGATTAACTCAGAGGAGGACATTTAAATTTTTGCCTTAAAAATGGTTTTAATGTTATGAGTGATGTGGTAGCCAAGAAAGAAAAATGTTTCTGGTCATATGAAAAGAAAAAGTAATGTCCAGCATCCTAATGGATCAAATGAAATCAAATGATGCCTTTTAATCTCATTGTACATGTGCACATTGATAATAAAGGCATTCTTTTCTATTTTACTCTATTTTATTTATTTGAAAAAGTACATTCCCTAAGTTCTGCAGATTTTTTTCTGTTTTTTAACAGTTTTTCATGATTTAAACAGACATGGGTTTTTAAACATGCTCGTCTGATTTTGTGTGTTTTGTTTTGACAGTTTCCACTCAGCAGAAGCTTCGTTAAAGTATTTAGAGCCTGGATATTTCCTTGGGAAAGTCTGCTTCATGGTCACTAATGGTATGACAATGATATTTCTATATAATTTGACAGTAAAGTATAATTTAGTGCTTCATATGTACTTTTACCTCCTGCTGGCATTTTCCTGCTTTGAAGCTTTCATACTTTCTTCTTGAAGCTCGAAGTTCCTCAGTCCCTGCAGAGCGATTGGACGCTGTCCGGAAACTGGCTGCATCTCTACACTGCCCCCTGCTGTTTGTAGAAGATCAGGTTTGTGTGACAACAACGAAAGTCCAGACCTCTAGACAAAAATCACGTTTATAGTTTTTTTCCTGCTTCTAATCCTATAAAGTGTTTAAATTAAGACTGTAATGAAGTCTACAGTAGTTAGCACCACTTTAAGTAAAACAGATGAGAACATTTTGTTGGCACTGACTGCAAATGGGAGTAAACGGAGTAGGAACGTAGAAACCGATGAGCCGCACAGAAACATGGAGCAGTGATGCAAGAGCAACTTATCAAAATGTGGTGGGATGAATGCAGCCTCATTAAAACAACTTTTAACGTGATACACATTGCTTCTTACACTGTGTTCCCAACTATTTGTCGTAAACACTTATCTTATATTACCCTCGCAGTCGACAGGTCCTTAGTAACCTCCTTTGCCTGCCTCAGCTGTACTAAAAAAGCAGTACAAAGTGTTCTACCTGATGTTAATACTTAATATTATATGAACGTATATAAAGTTTGAATAAGCATGCTATCCCGACAAGGATTGCAAAGCGCAGGACTTGTGACTTCCGGCCAATGAGTGAGGAGATCTTTGGTCTGAAACAGGAAAGTCCGCATGACAGCAGTCTGCATACAGACCAAATGCAAGGTTCAAGACTCGGTCTGGAAAAACACTTTTTCAGTCTGAATACACACTTACCGGTAGTCTATTAGTGTTTCAGTAGCAGACGTTTTGTCTATCGCCCCCTACAGACCCCACAAGGTGTGACGAGTGCTGCAGAAAGGATTCTGACCCTCCTGAAAGTGGCAGCCGGCTTTGTTCCCTTCACTACATCTCTGTACCTGTCAAACTTGACCAGGTGCACTCTGCCACCAGACATCGATCAGCCCAGCTTTGATTCATTTTAAATATTATATTTATTTGTTTTCCTTTTTCTGTTATTGATTGTGATACATGCAATGTTGTTTTTTAAATGGAAAATATCTTTTTGCAGTGGATTAAAGTTGTGATTATTTGCTTTTAATATGAACAAATTAAACGTTTTGTCCTCATAGCAGAAATGCGCTGCAGCACAGCAGCGACCGGCTGACCTCAGCTCTATCAGACTGTGACCAGAAACCCGCCTGATGTCACGTCTGCCAGCCTGCACTCATGCACACTCGTGCACGCTATTATTAGTTTTGGTTATCATGCAGGTTAGCCAAACATCATGTAAGGACAACACAAAGTCAGTGAAAAAGCAGAAACAAACATTTTCCTCATACGCATTTTCAATCTAACAGCCTGGTTCTGTGAGTGTTGAACTGTGAATGAAGGTCAAACAACATCGTCTGGGTGTTAGCAGAAGGTTTTTGTATTCTTGTTATTAACAGGAACACTTGAACTCTGTTTGGAAATGCGTTATATTACCTCGCTGAACTTGAGGCAAAGTCAAAGAGAGCAGCTGACCAGGAGATCATTGCAGACACTCTGGTTCCTTCATTCTTTCACGTTTGTTGCTGATAAAATCACATCTTTCTTTATTAGTGTTGCCGCTCAGATTTAGAAAGCAGTTTTTCTTTTTCCTAGTGGGTGTTTCGTTGTTCAGCAAACGAAACAATGATTTGTAAATGATGGAGGTAATGGTCTGTTTTATTTTTGTTGCAAATATTTGAAAGCTGAATATTATTCAAGCAAATGGAACACAGGATTGTCTACATTTGGGCCTCTGGCCAAACTTTAGACATGCATGGTGTAATTCTTAAAAAAATTAAGCCTTTTGCTTCTTATTTTGATTTAATGGGGCTTTACTCCTTTTTGAGTAACTTACATGTCCAGATAAACCCAGAGGAATTTATGTGATATTGACAGACAAGAGTTTGACCAATTTATGGAATAATTCCTGTGAAAAATCAAAATGTCAAATTAAATACATTTAAATGGATTTTAAGAACACCATGATCAACAGATATGAGCCCAAAACAACATAAAAGAATTTCAAGCAAAGGTTTATAGAAAAAAAAAACATAAAGCACTTAATGATTTTTAAAATTTAAGTAGTGTGATGTAAATATTGGGAATTCAGACACCTACTGTATTTAATAGTTTTTTTTTTTTACTAAAAAGAATAATTATGAAAAGGTGTCTCACTTTTATTAGCATTAATCAAACTGTATTTTTTTTCAAAACAGAATAATTTAGAAGATGGAAAAGCCACATTACAAAACCTACATTTTAACTGTAAATAAAATAATTTATCTATAAATTGGCTTATTGTTCAGAAGGAGGGGGTACTGTCATTTCAGTGTACAGAAACACAGATGGACGAAGGAGATTCGTAAACAAATATCAACTCTCCAAAGAGCTTCACCCATAACGGTATCATTACAGCTTCTGCTACGTCTTTAGTTTATTGTGGAAACCTAATTTTACAGCAAAAAAAGTCATGCTAATATAGAATTATAAATTTGTTGAAAGTTGAGTTAAATATTTGCTTTATTGTAGTTATTCAAAGATTGTTTATGCTGTTTGCAGATGTTATTTCCCTGCAGTTAAGGCTCAGATTCTTAGTTATTTTTGGGGACGTTTTAACTTCATTCTCTGCAGATCTCAAAAGAAGTGGGTAAAGTCCTGCAGGCAATCCATGTGTCTGCTCCTGCCACTTTTAATCTTTATTAGCAGGTTTCTTGAGAAGAGGAAAATATTTTGTAATTTCAAAGTATTTGAAGAAATCATATTTTTAGCATGTTTTTGTGCCTTAGAGAACTTTTGGAGATTTAGAACTCACAATAAATACATTAATGTGCAATCTATTTTAGCATATTTTGTATTTTTACAGATCACCAAAGAGAATTATGTTGATATTGGTGAATAAGAACATCAGACAGAAATAAAACAAGAACATATGTAAATACGTTTTTTAACATTTGGTTATGATGATCCATCATCTTTGAGTGAGGCAGCCTCTGATCTGTTGCCTGGCGTTTGACCTCCACCCTCTGTCATCAGCTGCTCCAACTCAAGAGGAAGCGGTGAGATGGAGGCAGAGGAGCTGTGCCTCGTGTCACGTCTCCATGCGTGCACTGACACCCCACCCCTCTCTAATGGAAGGTTATCATCTTGGCAATTATCTACCAGACATGTTAACCAAACACTGTTTTGGCATCATGTGAGGAACTGGAAAGACAACAAGCCGTCAGCGGGTCTCAGGAATGCCGGTGATAACACTTATATCACTGGCTCTTTTGCACGACTGTCCCAAGTTGAGCCAAAAGAGATTTTCCCTGACATTGTGCACTGTTAACGTTAAAGATTTTTGTTGCTTTTAAACAGTTCAGTTTTTCAGTGTCTTACTTTAAGGATCCCACAAGTGAGAAAGTTTTGATTTAATGCAACAGAAATTCATTGAAAAGTGGGATTGGTTTTAGTTCAAAGGTTCATTCAATTCTATATTTTACAAAACATCTAGTCAGAAAATAAAAAAAAAAATATTGGTTTGTTTTGGCAAATCATTCTTATTAGAAATCAATAATGGAATAATTCAGATTTTTTGTGTTTTGTGTGGTGCACTCAAGGACACAATGATCTGCTTTAACAAACTTTAATTTGACCAACAGAGTCTTTTTGGTCAAATCAACATTTTTTTTTTTTTTACTTTATGCATTTAAAGTAATACATTTTATTAAAATAATCTATAAACCCCAAAGTTTTACCGCATTCTTTTTACACTCAGATTAATTTAAATTTGTTCATGATCTGTACAGTTTAATATGTGCTTTGCAGCTTTAACAGCTGCCTATAGGGTCAAATCTGGATTATCTTAAAGTGAATGTAAATTTTGGGGGAAAAAGCAATTGAAAATTTGAAAACTGCTTTAAACTTAAAAGTAGACATTGTAAACTTGAAGGAATAGAACACAAATGTTTTGTTTTATGTTACCTAATTCGTCCTTTTCCCCTGGAAAAGGGTTGTAACATCAGGGGTTTGGATCTGTGAACTATGACTCAAAGAAGGAATTAGGACCAACCTTTTCTTTACCAGGTTGATCCACTCATCATGTGAGCTTTTGCTCATGTGTTAAACAAATACAAAAAAGCAGATTTTCAAGGTGATTTTTCCTTTTGGTAAGGTTTCATACAGGACTTTTTTCTGTCTGATCCACTAAAAGTTAGCTGTCCGGAGAAAGCAAAATGACCAAGAGTTTCAAAGAAAGCTGGTTTGTAAAAACTAAACTCTTTTTGGATTAATATTGAATTTGAAACAGTGACTCATTTAACGAATGTATCCAAAAGTGTGACCTAAGCAAGAATTTTGGCCATGAGTTCTCATAAAGTTGCTGTAATACAAATTAAAACCAGATCAGAGCAGCTTAACCACAGAAATAGTCCAGGGAAGCTAGGTGGAAATATTTAATGAAGAGTTAGGAGGGTGGTTTTTCTTAACACCTTCATACCGCACTACATTTTCACCTGTAAAAAATTTAAAATGTCTTTAATGTTTTTGCTGTTCGCATGCCGCATGAAAGGGTTCAATTAAAGGTCTGAAAGCTTTCAGGAAGCAGAGGAAGTGTTGAGACACTTCGTCATCACCTGCAAGAATCACATCTTGACAGCTCACCAAAAAAAAAAAAATCCCTTTGACCAATAATAGCAAAAGAAGTTTGGAATCATGCAGGCACGAGATTTTTTTTTCTATTTTCAGCACATGAAATAATTGATGCAAAGTAATGAGCAGAAAGACTTTTATTGGCAAGAATCAAACATCAACGATGATTTACAACACAGAGAAATTCATGTTTCCAAAAATGTTTTAAAGAAAAGTTGAGAGATGAATGCAATCAAGGGCAATCATCCTGCAGGGAAATCAACTTTGTGAAGCGTATTTGGTTATTTTTGCACAATAATGCGGAAGATACGGAGTAGTTTTGTTTTGTTAAAAATGAAAGCACCTGCAGGCTGTCAAGTTCCAGCAGGGACCTCATCCAGCAAAGCCCAGTTCTTTGTAGTCGGCCTCGATGTCTGCAATGATGGCGGCCATCACGTTCCTCAGGGCCTGCTGCCCGGCAGCATCCAGCCCGGCCTTCTCCCCCATGACCTTACCAATCACCTCAGAGATGAGCTGAAACAGAGAAAAAGCACAAGAACAATAAAGTTTTGACTTCCAGTCAGGGTGAAGGCAAGAAGACTTTCTGCTGCTCACAGTCCTCACCCTGAAGTTATTGATGGGGATCTTGTGCTTGGTGGCATGGCTGTTAGCCAGAGGTTTGAGAATGGCAGCGTGGTTGCCTCTGGCCTTCAGCAGCTCCCCAAGCTTCTTCAGTACTGTGGCTCCATGGGCCGAAAGGGCTGCGTTTCCTTCCATGTCACCTTTGGTGATGCCAGCAAACTTGGGGAATAGCTTCTGAGTTTCTGGGTACTCATGGAATAAACTGAGAAGTAAAAGGGAAAAAAAGCAACAAATCACCAGAGATATGTTTCCCCATGAAATCATTGGATTTTGAAGTCATCATTTTGTAAAAAAATAAAAATAAATAAAAAATAAAATAAAGGGCTTTTTTTTTTCAAATAAGAGATGTTTTATTTTGGCCATAGATACATAAATGAAATCTGTTCAATCAGAATGAGAGAACACTGACCGGGTCAGAACCAGGTTCCCATGAGCGCTGTAATCAGCCTCCACTGGACCCCAGTGCTTCAAAATCACGTCATAGTCTGCCATAATCTCAGAGGACCGAGTCTGACAAGACAAAGACAAAAATTACAAGTAATCCGAGACTTCAACTCTGTCTTTTTCATTGAATCAAATACTTTTTTTGTGCTTCACCAGCAGTGTTATCTGGTCTGCCTCCTGTTTGATTTGGTGGCCTCTGTCCAAGAACCTCTTCATTCAAGGGCAGATGGATTACCTGCTTTGCCCTTTGTGAGTCTGTCATGTATCCTGAGTGGAGTTCTGTTCAATTTATGTGAAGGGAAATCCAGTGCACAGTTCTTTAAACAATCTAATGTGTGCCTGTAGATAACTCATGAAATTCAACATTCTCAATCCCAGAATGCCTTAAATCTTAGATTACTATAGATCAAAAATCACAAATTTTATCATACAGACGTTTTTCTCCAGTTTTCTGTATGTTTTTCATGTCAAACATCTTTGAAGTTATAGTATATCTTACTTTAATCATCTTCAAATCAGCCTGAAAGCAGCACAGTAACCAGTGGACTCATCATAATATGTCATTAAATTATGAGGATATCAGAAAACCATTATACCTGCAGGTGATCAAATATCCGTGTGGTTATCCCAAGTTCTCCTTCGCCTGACTTTGCCCCTTCAACACTGACCTTTTATACTCCCTCCCTCCCAAATTTTTCCATCACTCCCATTAGTCTGCCCCGTCACTGCACGCCTCTTAAAATGCTGTCAGCTCCTTGCGGCTCCACACAGAAAATACTGACTCCATGCAAACATCATCCCAGATGTGTTTGGACGTCAGCTAATTATTTTCTGTTGATCATCTGAGTGGGCAAAAAAATGCAGAACTTCAAAAACTTCTCTCATGGAGAATTAGGAGTGTGGAGAAAACGTCTTTAATTAAAATGTTTCCTTATCATATCAAAAGTAGTGTACATCTTTATGAAATGTAGTTTTCTATGGGATTTTCATTTCAAGTTTTTTTTTTTCAAAAGGTCAAACTTAAGACAAATGTAAGTTAAAACCATTCATTTTATTGACTCTTTATAGTCTTCCAGTTTTGAAAAAAGTGATGAAGTTACTTCTATTTTTAAGTTTGTAGCATTATACATACTGTCTCTCTCTCTGCAGGGATGCTTTTCCAGCTAACCATGTTCTACACCCGCTTAATCCCTTTCGGGGCTGCTGGAGCCTATCCTAGGGCGAAGGCCTAGGAAGGCCTGGGCAGGTCACCAGTCTGTTGCAGGGTTTTTGAATTCAGCTTTATACAGGCTGGTTGAAAAGAGTTTCCTACGCTGTGTGACGTTTCTCATATTGAAGATGTCCTACTTTGCTTCAAAATTTTACAGCTTGAGACTTCTTTTTAGAATCACCCAGAGCAGCCATTTCCACTGTTGTTGGTAACAGTCTCTTTGAACAACTTCTTCAGTAAAAAAAAAAAAAAAAAAATCTCATCTGAATTCTATCTACCTCCACCTTCATCCTTAAAAAGGTGGTGCTTCCTTTGGAAAGAGCTTATCTGCCGCCTCTTGTTTAGCTCTGTGAATTTTTTTAAGTGGAGTCTTGCGCTGCAGCGATGGTCGAGCTGTCAATGAACAACTCCACTGGTTCAAGTACCGCAGGTGTCCTTCACTCTCTGACATTTCTCGAGTTTCCTTGAATTGTTTAATTAGAATATAAACTGAGGGGCGTAACAATCCCAAATGTCGCCCACAGGAAGAAGCGTCTTCCTGCGTGGACTCAGCATGATCTTCCTTGCGTGATAACAGGTCCTCCAAGTCTCTACATGCTGTTGGACTGAATCTGAGAATGAATGAGATGAACTGCTGACCTGTCCAGTCTGTGGCCCGGTTCTGACCCGGTGACAGCCGGAAATGGCTTCAGTAACTCTGAGCAGAGAGAAGCTGTGCTGTTGTTATCTGGCAATGCAACAACAAATGAGGGGGAAAAAAACAGTACAGTAAAAATAACACTATGAGACATTAAATAGGTTCAATTTATAATTGCATTCAAACAATATTGTAATACATGATAATTCATACTTTTTTAGGAATTTTTTTCTCTGGTTTGCTGTGTTTCTGTTCCACACAAATGTTTTGACCTTTTCATGCAAAACAGTTACAGTGATTTATGTAAAACAAGCATTAAAAGTGTGATGTAATTTCAAACTAAAACATAAAATAAAATGTAGGCTAAATGCTGCTTCTTTCCCAATTTCTCTAAACTCCAAAGAACAACAAACCTTTTGGAAGCAAACAAACATGAAAAATAATTGCTTTTTCTTGTGGAAAAAAACAGTGATTGTAAATCTCTATACTGAAATTTTACCCATAATCACCATCTGAATAATAACATTAATGAATCCTAGATAAATAAATGTATTATTTTATATATAAAGAAATGATAATAATTTGCGTCTTTTTGGTCTGAATGTGCAAAAATAGAAAATAGTTTCTCTAAAGATTAAGTCAATGAAAAGTCCCTTCATTGTGGTCTTGCATGCATCTTAGACGTGTCTATGGGTTGTATCACGCGTGAGCACGCCACTTGGTGGTTAAAGGTTGAAATGACACTGGGTGAAAGGTGAGCGCCTACTGATTGGTCCAAACTCTTTAACCTCGTGTCCGTTTATCCAATAGCAGCTCAAGATACGATCACGTGGGGTACAACACCCGGAAAAACGAATAGTGACTTCCACAAAAATAAAAAAAAGACACGAGAAGAAAGTTTACATAGATAGACATACAAAGCACAGTTTTTAAAAAAAATATTTATCGTTTTTCTTGAGATGATACACGCGTTTAAAAGCGTCAGACTCACGTCATCAAGTTCAGTAAAACAAGCAGGTAAATGTTCATCTGTTCTTCAATGCACAGTAAAACCGTTTGTGTTCGTTTTATGCAAGCAGCCCTGAGCTGCATGATTATGACAGCGAAAACATTCTTTTCTTTTCAGGAGTCTTCATCTAACCCTGTCTTCTGCATCCTTCATGTCTTCATTCACTGCATCCAGAAAGCTCCTCTTTGGTCTTCCTCTGGCAGCTCTAGACTCAGCATCTTTCTACCAATATATTCACTGTCTTTCCTCTGGTCATGTCCAAAGCATCTCAGTCTGTTCTCTCTGACTCTATCTTTAAAACTTCTAACGTGCTGTCCCTCTGATGTACTCATTCCTGATCCTACACATCCAGGAGAACAGCTAAAAAAAAAAATACATTAAAAAAAATCATCTTAATAGTTTTTCTTTTTCTGTGTTCAGTCTCAGAGCTCTCTGTGCCGGTCCCATGGGGAGAGATCCGGGGTAAAGTGTGGGGTCCTGAACTCGGCAGCCCGGTTCTATGCCTGCATGGCTGGGCGGATAACTGCGGTACCTTCAACACCCTTCTCCCTCTTTTACCTAAAGGTGAATGTCAAAGAGTTTCACCAGCTTTTATTGCATCATTTGCACCAAGAATTCACATTCTAACAAAAAAAGTACTTTTAAATCATGAATGCTAAAACTTAGAGGTGTAAACAGATAATTTAAGGTGGCAGGAAACTTGTGTTCAAGTCAGATAGTTCCGCTTTTAGTTCTTAAAAAGGTTTTGACATTTTAAAACCAATACATTTATGTATTGATTTAACTCACTCATTCATGTATTTACTTGTTTATTTGTTTCACTCACTTTTTATTTATTTATTTTTTCATGCCAACAGGCTGAAGCTCATTAATATACAGAAATAAAATAGACGATGGTTTGACTTCCTCTAATTCTAATTCTACAAGACTGCCAATAAAATCCACCAAATAAATCTTTTTTTTTGGTCATAACTGGTAATAACACATGTCTTTTACGTCTATCATTTTTTCTAAGAGGGGAAATGATGTGGTCCAGATATTAAAATGTCTAGACCAGACTGTGTAAAATGTGAGTTAAGTAATTGTTCACTTTAGTTTAAAAAAAAATGTCATTGATGCAAGAAAAAGAGAAAACAGTTAATCAATGTTTTTGTAGTTCTATTAAAGAATCATTACATCAAAACCAACAATTTAACAGTATGCATTCAAAGTCATGACAACAAAAATAAAAGCATTTTTCATATAGTACATAAATTATGAACAAAATGAAGGTAATTTTTTTTTCAACTGACTAATAAATATTGTAACAAAATTAAAAGCTTTGAAGTTTTTTAACTTACTATAACGTGAAGTAAAGATTGGATCTAGACTTTATTTATAATTTATTTTTGTTTTTATCTCAGTAAATCGCAGATGGATTCCTGATTTTCATTTGTTGTCTGTAGTTTTGTTGCTAAACTAAAAGTTTTAGTTCTTGATGTTTATTTCTTCCATAATTTTTTGAACCAACTTTCAGTGTTTGCTGTTGTCTCTTACGGTGTAAAAACTGCTGCTTTATTTTGTTAAAAAAAGCTTTCTTTATTTTAGTTTTAACACGAAATTATCCTTTTTAAGTTGTTGCCCTAAAATAATTTTCTTTGCATTTGTCAATAAATTATTTTTTTATCTTTTATGTTAGTTGTCCTTTTATTTTCTACCTTGCTGCAGCTCAGACTTTGCTGTGTTTAGCCTCAGTTTTCCCGCTGTGCTTCCATCAGACTGCAGGTATGTGGCCGTGGACCTGGCGGGTCATGGCCGCTCCTCCCATCGTCCTCCTGGCGTTCTGTACTCCTTTCCCTCGTATGTATTGGATGTTCGCAGAGTTGTTGAAGGTGTGTGCCTCCAAACCGTTGCCTTTTACAACTACATTGGAATTTTCTGCACATTAAGATAAGACATTAAGTAAAACATAAATATTTTTTTAATAAAATATATTTATTCCATTTTATCCAAACCCCAACTAATTCATGTAATTGACGGAATTGGTTTCGTTTTGATATTCTTTCAGAACCAAAATGTTAACTGTATTTACTTTCCTGTTTTGATTTTAGCAGTGGTCATAAATGTCGTTTTTATTTTGTTGTTTTTGAGCGAACATCATTTTGTGATTTTCTTTTATGAGTTGTTGATCCAAATGATACATTTTAGATTTCAACTCAAAGATATTCTCCTGAAAAAATTGGGAAAAGAATCAAAAGAAAAGAAATAGACTGTAAGGAGAAGAGATCAGCTTGTTTTACTTTAAACATCACATTTCCTGAACACAAAATTCTTGCATCAGTACAGCCTTCCTTTGTATTGTGAGTATTAACCCTTTGTAATCTAGGACCTTTTTGAGCGTTTTTCTACTTTACAGTTTCATCTAATTATTTACCTTTAAAACAGCTTTTTTGATCAATTTTTACATGTTTTTTTTAGTACAACCCCAACTTTTTTTAAACAAATATTATTTTATTATATTATTTAATAATTGCACCATAAACCTGAAACTTTCCAAAAAGAAAAATCATTACTGAGTAACATATTTTGCCTTTTTATGTAAATGGACACAATTGAGATCACATGGTTTTATAACAAAGATTAAAAAAATGTATAGATGTAAGAAAAATGTATGAATCCAAAAAAAAAGAAAGACAAGGTCAAAACAATGTTAACAATGTTTTTAAAAATGAGGTGAACCTCCTCTAAACAATAGGCCATACGATTTTCTAAGGATTTATTCTAAAGGGTTTCACAATTATGTGTTATAACTTTTGTTACATTTATTTTAAATCAATGATTTCAAAGCTAATAACCATTTTGAAACCGTCATGCTAAATTTTGTGTGAAAACAATATTACCAGTATCTGCATCATTCCAATATTATTGTATACAATCAATGTAATCAGTAAGTGAGATACTACTACTACCACTTTCACACTGTTAGAGATCCACTCCGATCACATTTTGATCTATTGTAAAAGCCTTGCCAGTGGTCTTTTAATGATGATTATGCCGTTTTTATGCCAAATCCAAAAACCTCTTGTTTTTTTCTAGGACAGTTTTCTTTTTGCATGCTCTCCTGCTAGCTTACAGCTCCTCACTTACCAACCTGACATTACCGGAGCAACAAAAATGGTGATCGCGATCTTTTTCAAACAGCGCTTTTGCTGTTTGCATTTCAAACATATTTTTCATCTGACTTACAACGATTGGAATAAAGAAATACTCAGAAATGTATTTTTAAGTTTATTTTCTTTACATATCTGCTCAATCTTGAGAAAAATGCTACAAGAACTAGTTAAAGAACACCAAAAAACACTTTTTCTTTGGAGTGGGTTTTTGACAAACAGAAAAATTCCTCCAGCTGAAGAAAGTTGTGTCTGTTCCCCTTTTGGTCAGTAGGTGGCAGTAAAGGTTTGGTACATTAGCTGGTAGCTAACTTCTGCTTTGCAGGTCATTCATTCTCCCCTGTCATTTGAACTCAGTCTTTCTGTAAATTGCAAATTTCCTGCATCCATGTCAAAGTCAGAGTTATAGCAACCACATCAACGTCCAAAACTTCCATCCAACTGGAACAGCTCAGCCGGTACCACTCAGCTACATTATGGCACATAAAAAAATCAGGAAAGTTTTATTTGTTTTTGCCATCATTTGTGAGCTGTTAAATGAATCTGCAGAAACTGGAGGGAGTGATGTTTCCTTTAAATTGAAAATAGTTTCTGTGATGAGATACTGAACCCGGTTGATGATGTGTGAAATTATTCCCACAGCGCTGCGGTGGACCAAATTCTCCATCATAGGCCACAGCATGGGTAAGTGCGACTGCAGAGCAGGATTAAAGCCTTTACGTATAGTTCTCTTTCATTCACTTTTATTTTTTTTGTTTCAGGTGGGAACGTAGGTGGAATGGTAAGTGAGGTGGTGGGATGTCATGGTGGAGATGTTGGTGCTCGCCTCTTTATCATCTATGTGGTTTCCACAGTTCAGCGCTCTCTATCCTGAGATGGTGGAATCCCTCGTCCTCCTGGACTCCTACGGCTTTTTTCCCACAGAGACGGTACTTTTCTTAATCCAGCCACACACACTCTGACTCACACGCTACACACTGAGTCTGAGTGGTTACTCACAGTATTATGGTTACACTTTGCAGAAATAATGAGAAAGCGTGCCAGTCATGCAGAATCACAACATTTGAATAATTCCTGGTTCTTCTGACCATCTGGAAATGATACAGGCTTTCTGATTTCTGTTGGAGGTCAGAGAGAACTGGAATCCATCACAGTCAAAGAGGCGATGGTGAAGCTAGCCCACCTGCACGCTTCCCTCCTGTCTCAAATCTTGAAAAAAGTTTCCACGTCTGACTCCGAATCCAACTTTAATTCTTCAAGTCGAGAGTCCTCTGTTAAACCAATGAATTTTCCATTTGTTAAATCTGACGTTGAGCTAAATTAATCACATTTTTTCCACCATAATTTTTGAATAATTAGTACCAACGATCATGACGGATGTAGCAGCCATGGGGCTGTTGCTACGGGAAACGGCTACACGAATCCATCAAATAGCTGCAGAATGCCGACGACGTTAACCCACACTGGTAGTGTAGGAGATGGAAGGAAGGAGAAAAAAAAGACTGGAACTTCAAAAAAGGATCCTACATCCTAAAGCCCCACTCCGATCATCTGTTCATCTATTGTAAAAGCGTTCCCAGTGGTCTGTTAATCATGAAGATGCCTTTTTTTTTTTTAGCCAAAATCAAAAATCTGTGTCGTTTTCTAGGATATAGTTTGTATAGAGCGGCAGTACCTGATTAGAAATTCACCTCTGAGTTGTGGGTGGGACTGTTGGCATGGAGCAACTCCTCCCCATTGCTGGGAGCAGGGAGCTCGTGGCCCAACCAGTGTTTTTTTTTTTTTTTCCCAGCATCCCAAAAAAGCGCTTTTTCAAACAGCATTTTTTCGTCTGCTCCTGATTCACAACGATTTCAATAAAGAAATGCTCAGAAATGTAACTTTAAAGCTTAGCTGTCTTTATATACATTACAATGGTGGATTGCACACACCATTGTTTTGTTTTCTGTCATTTTAAAAGGGAAATAAAGCCCACTTTTTTTGGACCTATTAAAAGAAGGTCTCATCTGTAAACTGATGCCTTTTAGAACATTTTTCAATCTTTCCTTTTGATCCCCTCTATATGTTTGGAGGAGAAAAGGTGAGGCCTTTAACCTAAGAACACAATGCCTACAGTCAAGCATGGTGGTGGTAGTATTATTCTTTGGGCCTGTTTTGCTGCTAATGGAACTGGTGCTTTACAGAGAGTAAATGGGATAATAAGGAAGGAGGATTACCTTCAAATTTTTCAAGATAACCTAAAATCATCTGCTCGAAGGTTGGGTCCTGGGCGCAGTTGTGTCCCAACAGGACAACAACCCCAAACACACATCGAAAGTGGTAATGAAATGACTAAATCAGGCTAGAATTAAGGTTTTAGAAGTCCTGACTTAAATGACATTGATAATTTGTGGACAATGCTGAAGAAACAAGTCAGAAAGCCAAAAATGTGACTGAACTGCACCAATTCTGTCAAAAGGATGGCTAACAAAAGCCTCTAATTGAAGGAAAAAATGGCCTTGGGACATGAAACCAAATATTAGCATTGCTGTATGTATATTTTTGACAGATTTGCTCACATTTTAAGTTGACCAATAAAGTAATAAAAGAACCAAACATAATTGAGTATTTTTTGTGACGTAGAAGTATCTGTTCCGATCACTCAATCAGAGAAAAATCAGGGTTGAAGAAATAACTGGAAACTCAAGACAGTCGTGTCATTCTATTCTTTACAAGTCAATGTAAACTTCTGACCACCACTGGATGTCCTCCATCATGAAAAAAGTGCCACAAGAACACAATTTATCTCAGCTGTTTTTCAAAAGACACTATAGCTACACATATGCTATACAATGACTGAATTACTGTTCGAGTTTATTTATTTAAAAGCATATTTTAACATCTGTTCATTTATCAAATGTTGTTTGACCTCAGATCAAAAGTACAGAAAACGGTTCGTCTCCCGAGTGAAATGCCAGATATGGCTTTTTTCAGTGAGTGAACAAACCCCCTCCCTTGCTCCCTGCGAATTATAGCTTGATGTTCACCAAAAGGCTGCATTATATTGACTGAATCCTGCATTGTGTATTTTTTGACATTTCAAAAGTCACATTTGCGAAATGCCGTAAGCCACCAGAGAAATGGAGTCAGCCGCGGTTTTGTCCTCTAATGATTATAGTTTTCCATTGTTTCCATAACAACACACAAAGATCTGCAGCGTCCCGTTCACTGTTGTCTGTTTGCGTTCTGTTTTTATGCAGAAAGAAATGCCCCGAGTGCTGAGGCAGGGGCTGGACGAGATGATCGAGTATGAAAAAACCATGGAGGACAAGAAGACAAGAGTTTATAGTTATGAAAAGGCTGTTGAAAGGTGACACACCTCAGCTGTTGCACACTTATGCATGCCGTTTTGTAATTTTTTGGGTAAAAACCTGCAGGCTGTTGGTTGGAAACAAGAGTCTCACTGAAGAATCTGCAAAAATCCTCCTGGAGAGAGGTTTAACTGAAGTTGAAGGAGGTATATATTTATCCTCCTCCTCTTCTTTGATCTTTGATTTCCTGATGTAATGAAGGTCTGATGGGTTTTCTTTTCTCCTCCTGGCAGGGGTGATGTTCTCCAGGGACTTTCGAATTAATCTGGTAAGATGGCGTTGGACTATTCCGTCTCAACCCAAGGAGTACCTCAGCTTTGCAGCTCACCCTGTTTTGTTTTGTGTTTTCAGAAAAACGTAGTCCGCATAGGTTTGGAGCCGTGTCTGGAGTTGCTCTCCAGGATCCAAGCTTCTGTGCTGGTGCTGCTGTAAGAGCATCTTCTGCTCCATGGTTTCTTTATACACGCATAACTGTATTTTCACATGCCGTCTATGTGTTTTTAAAGAGCAGAGGACGGCTTTGAGAAGATGTTTTCTGAAACAGAACAGAGGAAATTTACGTCTGCACTTCTTCAAGCCTACAGGGACAGAAATGTGAGTCTTCTTTGTATAAAACAGGTTTGGGTGTATTTGTTACTGGCTGTGAAGATGTGTGTTGTTGTGCCTCACATGCTGATCGCTGCACATGAGTTGCAGTTGAGCTGGATGTTTCTGATGCAGCAAAAATTTGAATATCCCATTAACTGACCTACATCCTGAAACATTCTCTCCAGAAGAGATAAAGGAGAAGGTGTTTTTCCAAAAACAGGCATTAAAAATGTTTTGGCTTTGACTTTTTTGCTAAATTAGTCAGTTTGTTGAGAAAAAAGTCCAGATTAAAAAAAAAAAATCAAACAAAAATGAGCTTTAATTTAGAGAAGGCAACATTAAACACCAGAAACATTTGGTATTATTAACAAACAAGAACCTATTGACTTCAAGATTGACGCTCTTTTAAAAATGAAATAATTTGGGCCAGGCGCAGTTTATCAAGGAACCCCTGTGATTCGTGATTTTATCTTTTTATGCTTCCTAAAGTTATTTTATTACCATGTGGGTGTTGAAACGTCAGCTTTAAAACTAAACTGGCCACTGTCAGGATAGTTTTGAGGGTCTTTTTTGTCTAATTTTAGAAAAGCTGAAGACATTTAGAGACTAAAATAATGATGATTAAGAGTCAGAAAAACAGACTTCAGATTAGCTGGCAGGCTAAAGCTAAAGTGTCACACAACGGCACCTTCTGTCTAACTCAATTACAATGAGTGAGCAGCAATTCTTGACAAAGGCTGAGATTAAAGCTTTCTTAATTTGTCTTACATAAATAAAAAAGAACATTCTATAAAAACATCATCACACATGTTTGTTCTTATCCAGTATCAGTCCAATGTAAAACAGAATGGTCCTTTATTTTGAAAGTTGTTTGGAAACATGTTAAATGAGTTCTGACTAAAATATATTTTTTTATTTTTTTAAAACTATACTTAGCAATCCTCTCTATGTTAGACACTACTGTGATGTGAAGTCGTCACATTTAGAATCCTTACTATTTTTTGAGTAGGAATGCAAAAACTTGGCTTTTTTTGCACATTTACCACTAGATGGCAGTATAAAAAATGCACCTCTTTTTTAAACAATGCTGTGTTCACCACATCATTGCTAACTCAAAACAAAAAGTTGCATCACCAAATCCTCAGATTTTTTTTTTTTTCAGCATGCTGTGGCCACGGTTCCAGGCAACCACCACGTCCACCTGAACAATCCAGAAAATGTTGCCCCGCTTGTGTGGGACTTCCTCCAGGCCAAAGTGCTCTCACATTCATCCCGACTGACAGATGGTCAGATTTCTAAGTTATAGCAAATGCACACAAGCATCAGTTTTTACTCATAAAGAATGCAAAGATCAACATTTTTCATTAGAAATTGTGAGTGTACTAATAAAAGAAATGCTGTGCTATTTGTCAGTAGCTTTGGTGCTAAAAGGTGGGAGTCCTTGGATGAAGGAAGAAGTTGTTGTTGCTTAGACACCTTTATTTGGGTATTAGTGGTTAAAATGGCTGTTTTTTTACCGAAAACAAAAGGGTTGAATTGATAGAAATATGGTAATTTATAGCAACATCACTGCCTTACGCTGTACGTACACACTGGGCATTTGACATATTAAGCCCATGGTGTTCACACTGATGTTCACACTGAACAAGCAGGGGGGGGCTTCTTCTTTTTTTTAATCTTTTTTTATTGTTTATTAGCGCATGTCTGCCACCTACAATTGGGAGAGACTTGGTGTGAAATATCAAAGCAGTTCAAATCTTGCAAATTGGGCACAAAGCGGTTCGGTTCATTACACGCATCCTTGCTATGGTGGATATCGATTACCATCATATTAGGGGAGTGGTCCAAGTTTATTTTTATTTGAAAACAAACGCAAACGTCATAAGGCTTGTCGCTGTTCTGGATTCACCAGATAAACCAGCTACGCTCCGATTTTGGTGAGTTTCCAAGTCCCTGATTGGTCAAAGTTTGACCTGGCTAGCTGGCAATGCGCATTTATGCTACAGTCACAAATACAACTGCCACTGCACTATGGGGAGGCATCAATAGAATCTTCAAGATTTAATTTTGACGCCCAATTTTTTTAAAAATCGTTGATACGGTCATGAATGTAGATGGCAGCCATCATGCGTGGACAATGGCCCCCTATTTTCTATCTCTCTGGGCTATCGGGTAGCTGGTGGTACTTGATATGGACGGAAGTCTGGAGATATTTACACAAAGCAGCAGGCAAAGCTGCTGCTGGCCGGCAATTCCGGCTGCCACCGACTAGTGGCCGCCCAGCTGTTTTTTGCCAAGGGCAGTGTGGACGTAGCTTTACAGTCAGTGCAATTAACAGCTAAATTTACTCGACAGCCTTTTCCGAGTTAAGGTCATATTCTGGAGTCGCTGTAGACTGGGATGTCTTTTGAAACTTTATGGAGCGCTGTGGCATCTAAATCCCGACTAAATCATGTTTAAAAGCTTCACTTGTCTTCAAAAAGCTGCTCAGCCACCCATCCATTTACCCAACCCATTAAAGGTTGCTGGAGCCTAACCTAGCTAGTGTTGGGTGAAGGTGAGGTACACCCAGGATGGTTCACCAGTCCCATCGCAGGGCCGGTTCAGAACCACCCTTAAGAAAAAGTTTCCAGTAAGGAATAAAAGAAAACTTTGTTTTATTTTGGGATATAATTTTATTCAGGTGTGGGTTGGAATACTTTATAAATGTGTGCATTGTACATTAAAATGTCTTATTATTGTTTAGCACTTAAAATAAAAGAATGTTATGATGTTAGTGAACTTGTCTAAGTGCAATTTCTGTTTTCAAAATGAGCATTTTAGAGTTAAAGTCCAAGCATGGTGGTGTTTGTGGTTGGGAGGATCATACTGCCAGAATGTCATGATGGCCTCCTTAACAGGTGCAGATGGGTGAGGAGATCCTCAATGTCTGGACACCAGGTGTCTGCTGCTCAACAACCTGGATATGTTTAGGAAGAACCGTTAACATGGATAACAGGAGTCGTCTGAACTTATCAAAGTTTGTCATTGTTGTACAGCTAAATCAAAGATTTTTACAATTCAGAAAAGGTTAATATTCGTAAATTTTCTATTGTAGAAAACAATGCAGTTTTGTTTTACTATTTAGAAATTATTATTGGTAAAAGAAGAAATTGCTAATCTGATTTATTTAATATTGAGTTTTTGGCTAAAAAAATGTATAATTTGATATATTATTAAAGATTTATGAAATTCAGCTCAATTCACATTTGCTCTGTTTGACTTTAGTGGTAAATTGTTTTTGAATTTTTTATTTTATACAATTATCCCAAATTATTTTACTTATGTGTATTAATCTTTGCAGTATTTTGTATCACTGTCACTTTATGCAGATGATACCTTTCTTATGAAACGTGTTAAACAGATTCCTAACCGGAAACCTTTCAGCATCAATCAACCTTATAGAACTGGTTTCAGCATAACCCATAAAAAAACTTTTCTGTAATATTTGTTTTTTAAAGAACGCACATGATGCTAATCTGTAATATATGCATATATATTTATATGAAGAAATTGCAATAGAATGAAGCTATGATTTGTTTTGCTTGTTTCTAATAGAGAAACTCCAAACTATGATGTTGTCATTTGTTCCCACTCCAATGTAATATGAACATATTTTAGTTAACTAATGTGTTTTTTTTTAAAGCTGGAGAAATTAATTTACCACTTTGTCCCATCAATGTTTGTTAAAGTAGTCTATGGTTTCGTTGGAATACAAAATGGCTGCTTTTACTTTTTGAATTAGATGTCACACATGAATCATCAAATCATGAAAAGCATCTTATGTACCAAAAGAAATCCAGTTTAGCTTTTTATAGAAGTCTATAATAATGTCCAGTTCCAGATTTTTATTTGATTTTTTGTTTACCAAGGTATTACTTTCCATTGAAAATTGTTAAAAAGGGACAGGATGTATGCAGATGACTTTGTTGTTTTTAGCACCAGTAGCTCCGGATTGCAACAGCTTTTAAATGTTTGTATTTTAAAATGACAAAAGTGCTGTGATGATTTGATTTTTACACAGGATGATATAACATTTAATTTTCCTGATTTTAGACTCCCTGATTTTGAGCTGAGTTGGTAGTAGTGCAGCAGGTGCAATGTTGTGTCTTCTTTGTATTCTTCTCAGGATCAAGCACAGTTGGTCAATACGCTGATCTCTGAGTCGCTGTGGTGCTACCAACACAATGATGAGTTTTGTGCAGCATCAATGGGTCTTTCCATTTGGATTCCCAATGGCTCGGACCACCAGATTGACGTCTGGCGATCGTGCTGCTACCGTACAATTTCGAGTTATCGGACTGTGGCAGTTGGATAGCAGCACGGGGGCAGGGGGGTGGCTGAAGCGGACGATCATCAGACGATTTTGGGGACCTTGGAGACCCGCCTATCTGTCAATTATCGCACCACTGCCTTCCTGCCACTCGCCTGTCACTGGACTGCCACCCCGCCACCTCCAAATGTGCTCGGGCGGCCACTGACCGATGTCAAAATATCTTTGAATTGCTAAATTTTTTTTTTACTTTTTCTTAAAACTTCACGTAGCAAGTAAAAATGTGACTGCTGCCTCCCAATTACAAATGCTGCCATCATCCAAATTTGTTGAAAAACGTACATTTAGGTCACCATGAGGTGGCATTTTGGGATATGTGACTGTAGTCTTTCAAGTGCACGAGGGGTTGTGAGACTCCTTTTACATGTCCAGGTTTGTGCGTAGATGGTGCATTTCAATGTTGCTAGAATGCTGGGTCATCAGAGTTTTCTTATCAGCCACTTTGAACTTAGATTGTGAGTAATATCTAGTAAAAACATGACATTTATCCACATTCTTGCCACAACAATTAAGATTTTAGCCTATACCTGGTGTGACTGTGACAGGGGAAAAACTCAGAACCACGAAAACCGAGAACAATCGTTACACATCACGCCTGTGCTAGAGTTATCTGTCTCTTCCTGAGGATGTGTTACGCCTACAGATTGCTTATTAATTTCAAAGATAAGAATCGCTTTTCGTCAGGGATTTCATTGTGTGTTCCTAGATCAGTGCGTGTGTTTTTGTTTTTTTCAACTTTGAGACAAATTTTGACAAACGAGCAGAGTCACTCTTTTTTCCCTCCATTTAATATCAAAATAGTTTGTGATTAAAAGAGTGAAACATTTCTTGTGATGGAAAAAAAAGAGAGACAGGCGGCTCCTTTTTGCACAAATGATGACCCTCATTACCATCACGCCGGTGGCCTCAAGCAAGGCAGCGTGACCCCAATTACTGAAGCGGAGCCGCTCAGTGGCAGCAGGTGAGTTGGGTTTGCACTGAGCAGCTCTCAGGTGAGCTTGTGACATTGAGAGATGGTCTGCTTCACCACTTCAGAGACCGGGCTACTGTTCAACTGTTTTATTTTTTATTTCTGAGGCTGGGTCAATTGCAGGGAACATATGTTGCACCTTCAGGTGAGTGACAGAAAGTCACACTTTATAACCTTGAGAAACAGAACTGGTTTATAAAGCTTAAACAAATACAAAAATGTTGCACTAATGAGCTTTTTTTAGCTAAAATCTTTACATCCTAGAGTATATAATCAGCATACCCAGCTTAGAAAATGACTCTGAGGTGAAGCTTATTAAAAGAGATGTGTTTTTGTGGCACTGTCCAATTTGGGTGAAAACTTAATGAGGAAAAGCTTAAGACATATGGATGTGCAGGTGAGGCAGTTCCTGCAGCTACTGGAGGTATGGCTGCACCACACTCTAAGAAATCTGAGCTCTGCTGCCATATTTATCACAGAAAATAAGCTTTTTCTGAGCAGCGCCACACTTCTCATGTTCCTCAGAGGTCACTGACCTCAAGAACCAGATTGTTTTTGCAATTCTTCTTTCTCACTGTGCGTTTATCACCCCAGCCACACACTCAAAACATAAACAACATGCACCTAGTACCTGGTGAAAATGAGTTTTTGGGAACGGTGACACCCCCCACCCCAAATAAACTATGACATCACAGTGGGTGAAACCATCAATAAAAGGAATGGGACCAAAATCTCTTGTGGGGTCAAAAAACAAAACAAAAACCACTTGAATCGAAGATATCCAAAGGAAGTTAAAAATGCATTATGGGATGGCAACAGGAACCGCAGCTTGGTGGCCATTTTGTAGCAGAGTGTGAAATTTGACAATTATCACATGAACCCATAATATGGGAAAAGAAAACTTTGGTTTGAGTGACCGTCATGACATTCTCAAGCCTACAACTACAACCAAAGTTTGGTTAACCTTTGACCTCTGAAAGAGGCTGCCATCTTGAAATAACAAAAAGTCACCTTACCTTCTACAAATTTAAAATTCTGCTCAGGATTTTGATCCATCATCTCCTAACTCCTCAAGCATCATTGAGAAGTTGCTTGGGGAAAAATGTTGAAATTAGAAGTCATAGATGCTGCATGCTGTTAGTGTGGCAAGCTCACAACTGTGGCGTTCCCCATGTTGCTGGCATATTTGTTATCAGAATATTGTGAAAATGAATCATTGGCTCAAGCTGAACAAAACAGCATAACAAGATGGGAATGTAGGCATGGTTAAAAAAAAAAATCTCCATTGCCAAGGAAATCCAAAATGTCACTTTTTCTGATTCTTCTAAAAATGATATAAACCTGTTTGCCACCCCCAGGTGACCAAAACATGAAATGGTTGCTATGGAGAGAAACCAACAGAAAACCCAGCATTTTGAAAAATTGTCTTTTTTATTTTTATTATGCCACTTTAATTAGCGTATCAGGGGTAAAGTGCCAATGAGGGCAGGTAAAAAGGGGGTAATGTGGAAGGTGGCGAGAACGAGGCCAGGTAGCACCTGCAGGCCAATGCGGTTCGCTGCTTTTATTGTTTTGTGTGTTTTCATCACTGTGATCAACATCCCTAATTATTGCCCATGCACGCTAAACTCTGACTTTGAACACTCACTTTGCATAAATACATGCTGCTAATTTCCACTTTCAATTGATCAGCCAAAAAAAGCTGCTTACTTTAGATCTTTATATTATTGTTGTTCAACAGCAAGCTGCTGTTGTCCAGACGCTGCCCGTCTCTCCTCTGCATTCTGGAGAAAGCAACAGAGCATACTTCTGTCGGCACCAGCAAATAATACGACAGCAGTGGAAGAAATCCTACTATTGCTCCTCTGATGTTCTATCAAACTAACTTTATGGCCCTAATGAAGGATTCTGCTTCATGAAGGACAGTTTTAACATTGAGTTGTTTTCTTTTTCCCCTGCGAGCGCTTCAAACTGCTCGTAATGTCTGTTCTCAGACACTCCAGCTCCTCGTTTGAAACGGATCTCGTTAACTTGACTGATTTAATTGGCGGTCTTTAAAAAAAGAAAGATGTCACTGCCTCACAACTTTCCATTATGTAGGACATCCTCGCATCTTTAGTCTGGAAGCGGCACAACGGAGAAAAGAGGGGGAGTTCATAAACACTGCAGCTGCTGTCAGTCAGGGCAGACTGAAGTGACAGAAGTTCCCCCCGTCTCTCGCTTGATGCCACATAAATTGTGCGATTGTCCTCGTGTTAAATGGACTGGAGTGTGTTTTTATCCAGTGAGTGGCAGGGCGGAGAACAAGAGAGGATATCTGAATGGTTTAACTCCCCTCTCCTCAACCACCCTACTCCAAAAAAATAAAAAAGAAAAAGCTCCCCCGTCCCCCAAAAATGATTATAGTTATATAAGTTTTCCTCCCACTCCCTCCGTCTTCTCAATAATCAGCAGAGGTGTTGTCATGGCAACCCCCACCCCTCCTCCGGACGTCAGAGCTGGGTGCTTGAGCATGAAGCCATATGCAGCGCCAGTCTCTGGCGCCTCTCAGAGAGCTCCTGTGATTTCTGCGGCTCTCGTGTGACGGCAGGAGCTGCAGGCGCCCCAATTTGATCCCATGGTGGTTAGGAGTCGGGAGCTCCGCTCTTCATCACAAACCGTCACCGTCAGATGCTGGAGGACTGACTGACATCCACAGGTAAGCACGATACAGTTCACACACTTGCACTATTTTTAGAAAGTACCTGTTCCTGCTAATTCTGGCCACTTTGAGCCAAACTGAGCGAACATCAGACATGCAGATGCTGATCAGGCTATGATCTTCATGACAGGAGGAAGCAGAAAGCCTTCATGAGGAAGTTCTGCAGAGATATTGCAGTTTGTCTGGGGTGTTTGTAAAAAAAATGAAGGAATGCTCATGCACTGTTCTCCAAATCTCCTTTTGTCCTCATTACCCTCTCTCCTCCATCCTCTGCTCCCTGTCTCTGTCGCCCTCCCTGACAGCAGCCACAATGTCTTGGTTGTTCCTGGACTGGTTCATCCCCCTCTACCTGCTGGTGTCCGTTTTGGTTCTGGCCGGCTTCGGAGCGTGTCTGTACTTCCTCGAGCCTGGGCTGCAGGATGCCCACAAATGGAGTAACAAAACAATCCGGCATCACCCGCTAGTGGCCAGCGTGAACTGCAGGGATGACGATAGCAATGCTCTGATATGATCAGGCGGGTGAGCAGCAAACCATCTTGACAGGAGTGCAGGCTCCACAACACTTTGAGGAAAACCTGAAAGAACAAAGACTGTCTGATCATAAAACCTTATTCTGTGTCATTCCAGCTTTTCTCTGTAAAAAAATGAATTTGAGTTAAAGATTTTGAAACCGACATCAAACTCAAACTTAGAGGAGGAACGTGAAAGGAGACAGGAAGGTGAACGGAGGACATGAAGCCCTTTAGGCTCTGTAGCGCTCATGCCATCAGAAACCGCTGCCAACTTTTCAGTACTTTTTGTAGTTCAACAATCACTTCCCATGTACCCGTCTGTTGTGCATTTAATCATAGTGACAAGAGTGCAACGTCTTTGCAGTCGCTGGGGAGGGATGTGCATCCTCCCCCCCGATGTCAGCATGATGCTGCTGTGCAAAAACGGTGTAACTTCAATAAATAAACAGAAGCAGTTGTCAGAAGATGCCAAGACCATCTCAGAATGACAGATTTTGAGATGTTCCTTGTTTTCCATGAAACCATAATAAACCTGTGGTTGTGTAAGAATGGTCGTATTTTTCTTTGGTTCCTACAAAACGATTTTCTAACTTCAATCCTGTTTTTTATTGTTTATGCATAAATTATTATTATTCACCATTTCACTGAACCATTTCTTTGTTTTTGATTGAATTTCATAATCTTTTACGGTGTGGTCCTTTATTTCATTGATTTCCTTTTATTTTTAGCAAAATAAAATAGTTAAGTAAATGTTATAAAGCAATTTCAAGCATTTTCACATATTAAACCTAATTATTCACATAAACACAAACTACATGAAGTCATGATTGTCCGTCATCCAATAGACATTTACAAAAGATTTCTATTAGATAACTGATATACATCTATTGCAGATGTCTACAGGACACCTCACACAACTCTGTTTTGTTCCTCTATTAGATGTCTACCAATAGTGTTCCTCTACTACACATCTACCTGTGACATCTAATCTTTGGACATTGTTAAATGTCTATTAGAGCACAATTTTAAACATTTACTAGTATGATATGAAATATAAAAACCAAGTCAAACATGTTTCTATCATTGAGATTCTGGTGTGCCTTCATCCTTTTTCTCCTCTTACTATTATATATACTTTTGACTGCTTTTTTCCTTATCTTTACATGTAAATACAAGTCTATACTTTAAGAACTTTGCCTCTGAACAGCAACTAGACACTTTTGTGCAGCAGAAGATATGAAAATGTGTTTAAATTCATTCTAATGATGATCCACTCTGCCGATCTACAGACAATTGATCTATGACGAGTTAAAAACCTAAACAGTAGTGGTTAGTAGTGGTTAACAAAGTCGTGGTTAGCTCTTTCACCTTACAGTGAGAAGATCCTGGTTTGAATCCCAGCTGGGACCTTTCTGTGTGAAGTTTGCCTGTTCTCCCTCTACAGTAGTGGATTTTCCTCTTGCTTCCTACCACCGTTCAAAATGAACTGCTGTCTGCTCATTGCTCCTGTGTGTTTGTGTGGTTCTGTGACTAACCGGTGACACTGATCAGGGTGTACTCCACCTGCAGCAGTAGATGGATTGGAACAAACCTGTGACGCTAAAAGGGATTCAGTAAGTTCTAAATTTGAATGGATGGATGTGAAATTGCAGTATCTATTTTTTTAACTCGTAAATGTTTTTAACAAAGTACTCTAATGGACATCTAAAAATATCCAAAGATTAGATGGCTACAATATGTAGTAGATCTCTAAATGCAGTTATCTTTCAGAGCACTGTTGGTAACCATCTAGTAGAGTAACGAAATAGAGTTGTCAGAGATGTCCTGTAGACATCTACAGTAGATGTTTCTGTGTCTAATAGACATCCTGTGCCTAGTGGGTTACAATATGAGACATAATGAAATTGTTTATGAAATGTTTGTAGAGATGGACAAATGAAGCTTTATGAAGCATTGGGGCCTTTTATCCAAGTGGTTCACTAAAATGTTGTACTTCTTGAAACTTCATTTGTTTTGGTAGGTAGCAATAGGCAGCTGAAACATTGAAGCCTTTCATCCAATTGGTTCACTCAATTGCAATGCTACATTTGTTTTGGTAGGTGGCGAGGGGCAGACAAAGCTTCATGAAGCATTAAAGCTTTTTATCCAACTGGTTCACTCAAAAGTGCAATGCTTCTTGAATCTTTGTTTGTTCTAGTAGGACATCTACTGGACTCTGTCAGTTGGCATGAATGAAGCAAGCCTCGATTCACACTTTGCGCAAATGCCCCCTCCACTACTGGACACCCCTCGATACAGACCGTCACATCTTTGAATGTTTGAGTTTTTACCACTAAGCAGGATTTCTTGCGTGTTGGATCCTACACCACCAGTTCTGACAAATTTGCAGTGATCAAAGAGGGAGGATGATAAAATTCTACTATTTCTCCTGTTTCTGTCAGTGGAGCTTCAAAAATTCATCAGGTTAGCCACTGGCCAAGCATGAAGACGAACTTTTATCTCAGAAATCCTTAAAATCATCTCTTGGGGGGAAAAAAAGTTTCTCGGTGGTCTTGACAACTTGATGCAACAGGGGCCAAATGTTTCATCTCCCTACACTGACCGGAAGTTTTTTCAGTGGAGCTGTGCTCAGACAGGCGGTCCTGACTGCATTCAGACTCTAGAGTCCTGTGAACCCTGGAGTTCCTGGAGTGGGAGCAAGACAGTGAAGCCTCAGTGCAGTAGGAATGGAGGGAATGGCAGTGTGTGGGCCTGCAGCTTCCTACTGCTCGACTCGTCGTCTCACATTCTTGTTTACTCACTTGAAAACAAAGGAGGCATCGCATCAGGTTTGACTTTTTTCCTATTAAGTTTATGTTTTCTTGTGAATTTTGAATGCAATCAAAAGTTTCCTTTGCAACTTTCTTTTTATACCTCTTTTTAACTAGATGGAACATTTTCTTTTAAAAAGAAAGAAAAATACAAACATTTTATTACTCCCTCTACTGTCAGATCAGGATAGCTGTGAGATGTTTTCCTTTTCGATTCCTTATTTTGAATGGTATCTTCTCACCTCTTTGCTTCCAGCTGCAGCCAAACAGAATGAGTGTTTTTCACCGTTTGACGCCTCTGCTCTCAGACCCGTCTGCCTCCTGCAGACAAACAAGTGGGCATCCAAAGATTGGTTTGTTACCTCCTCTGTCTTCACCTGTGATCAAGAAGAAAGCTATTCACATCCCATCGTTCGATGAGAAGGGACTCATGTTTAAAAAGTCTGATTTAAAACCGCCAGCAGCAGATGTGTAAGTTCATGTTTCAATCTCAGTTTCTTGATCCAATTTGTCTTTAAAATGTGGGGATGAACTGATTTTTCTTTTTTACTTTTTGACAATTCAGGTTATTGGATTTAGTTTCTAACAAGGAACCTAATCAATCCTGGATGAGCGAAGTCAGACAAAAGAAAAAGAGGGAAAATGGACAAAGAGCTTCGACCGTCAACAGGATTGAACCTAAAACTTGCTGCTCTCCTCGCCTCCCTGCAAACCCCAAGAACAACATTTCTCCAGAAACAGGTGCACCACCCCTTTACCCCATTCTGAAATCAAAACCAGCTGATTCGTCTTTTTCTGCCACCTCAAAGGTAGATTTTTATGCAACGTCGCACCAGCCGGAGCCAAAACCAAGAGTATCTCCGAACTCGACTTCCCAGCGGAGTCCATCTCAAAGCTCTCAATGTTCTAACGGTGGAAGCAGAGAGCAACGTTCTCCTGTTTCTAAAGAAAAAAGTGCTCACTCGATTCTCATCTCAAGCAGTAGGAATCTGCCTTGTGACAAAGCAAAGCATGAGATTCTTGACCAAAGAGCTTTGATGGACTTTACACACTCTAGATTGAGAATTCTCCCTGTGATGAGCAAAGAACATTGCACTGAGTCCCATCGATCAAGCAATTCTCAAAATTCCAGCAAAGTTAGAATAAATGAACCAGAAAATGCTGCAAAAGATCATTTAAAGACTCCAGTTAGGTCAGTGAATCCTAAGATGTTCTCCTCCTCACAGCCTCCTCCAAATTTCAGCGAATCAGGAAGCAGACGACTGGACTCCACAAGAGTAGATGCAGCACCTCCATCAGGTCCACATCCAAGGCATGAAAATGTCATTCCAACATTTTCGAAGATCCCATCTAAGTTCTCTGGACAGCACGGTTCACTTCAAGACATCAAACCTCCACAGATTTACAGGTTACCGTCAAAAAGCTGGTCTCCACAGGTGGACACAGAGAGCGCTGAAAGCTGGTCTGACTGTGTCTCAAAGGGGTTTAACTGCCAGTCAAGAGACATCGATCAGAAACCTGAGGCTCCTCTATGTGCACAAAGAATAAACCGACTCATGACGGGTCTGCTGGCTCCTCAGATTCAGGAATTATCTCGTTCTGTGTCAGCTGGACTGTCTGTACAGCCCGGCCTTCCACCAAACCCGGAGCCGTTTCCAGCATCACGCAAAAGCCACAAAGAGGTGCACGTCAGAGTCACACGTCTAAACCAAACAGGCATTTTCCAACCACCTGACCTCCACGCTGTGCCAGCAAAACCACCGGAGCATGCCCGGCCCCCGTCTGTGGGGCACTGCCCACTCATCACAAACAGCCCCAGCTCAAAGAGGGTCTCCGACCTGCGACTGCACAGAACAAACCAGAACCCAGAGGAGGGGGCAACAGCAAGCCCTCAGCAGACCATCACAGGAAAAGCCCTTTTCCACGAGGAATCTGAGGACCCCTACTATGTCACCATGTTCCACCCGGGCTCTGTGTATGTGGGTGAGTACAAACATCCAGACGACTTAAACTGAGCAAAGTCAACACATTCATCAAGATAAAGGAATTGAACATATTTTCTGCCCATGGGGGAGGGAACTCAGAGGTGGTCGTACAGGATAACAGGGGGACTGAAAACGCTGCTTCTTATCAGCAGAGTAACAGATGCGCTGAGCGGAGATGTGACGGCGTTGGTTAGCGAACTCTAACAAAGTCAGGGGAGCAGGAAGACAGAAAAAGCGTTCTTCCACAGAAGCACTCAAAGTCCTGCAATAACATGCATTCCTATCATCCAACCGGGTCCATCTGTCTGAGGCAAGTTGTTAATCGAATCGACCTAATCGTTTCAAAAATGATATTAGAAAATACCATTTGGATTGAGACATGGTTTATAAAACAAAGTGCCACAGTGGACAACACACATACGATGTCAGCAAAAAATCATCAAACCATCATTACACTCCAATGTGTGCAAACACTTTTTTTTGCAAAGACATGTGACCACACAGTGTGGTAGAATGTTCTAATGATGTTCTGTTTGTATTATTTTGATGTGGGAAAACTAAAAAGTGAATGGATTTGTCTTTAATTCTTGTTTTCTTGTTTGTACACATATTTAATTTATGCTTGATTATCTTGAAAAAAACACAAGGAATGTGGAAAACTTCACCTGAGTCACACTGCTTGAATTTTTGGCTGAAGATGTCCTGGACTGATTTTAGGTCAGTGAATCAGATCGTTCAAAATTACGTTCAGATCGAACCACATTTTCTGCATGAGAGGAGGGTATGTTTATGAAAAACAGCTGGTGCGCAGACATTGTCCAGACTTTTTTTTCCACCTTTTTATTCCAGATTTGACTTTGTTGCTGCTCCATCCTGGAGTCACCACAGCAAATCCTTTCCCTCCGTCTGATCATCTTCTCCGCATCCTCCTTGCTAAAAACACCCACCTTCATCTCATCCTTGACTACTGTCTAGCCTTTTCTTCATTCATCAACTCAATGTCCCAGCAAACCTTTTTCTCATAAAGACACTCCTTTACTTCTTCTTACTTCAGGTTTTTACAACCACAAGTTGAAAAAACAGGAGATGGCCAGCTTCACTTTCTTCTGTGAAGTGTTTTGTGTAACTAAACTTGTGAGCTTCAAAGTTTTTTTTAAAAGTCTGCATAAATGTGCCAATTTTTCTCCCTGGCTCAATACTTTCAAAATTAAATGTATTTTTTAATGTAAAGAAGAGAAGACTCTGAGAATGGAATTGCAGCTTTGGATTTTAACTTGGGATAAGTGTGACTCTAAACCAGGGGTCTGTAACCTGAGGCTCTGAAGCCACATGTGGCTCTCTGGCTGAAGAAAATTAAAATGTTTGTCATTTTTTTTAAAGTAAGGGTTACTTAAATTGCATTGATTTAATTTAAATTAGTTGAGTTTATAAATGTGTGGCTTAAGTGCTCATAGAAGAATAATGTAAAGGATTATACATCCCTGCTGACATCAAGAGGCCTTGTTTGCTCTACGCTTCCTCCAGAATGCATAGATGTCAAATATGTCAAATTTTGGTTAGAAGTCTTTAATGAGTTTAAGGCACATATTATCTTATGCTGCACAACAATGGTTAGTAGCTACCCAAAGGGGAGTTATAATATAGTTTACAAATATATTTGTATATTCTTCATCCTTTTTCTACTAGATCAAAAAACAATGAAAACATGTTAATGTTTAGGTTTACAACAGTAATGAGTGAGTGCCTTTTTTTTTTAAAGCAAAATAAAATATTATCTTGTAGAACTGTGTTTTGTTACAACTAAATTTGTATTTATCATGTAAAAGTTTGACTAGTATCAATATAATCAGTTTAAATCTATAAATAGCTCACTGAATCAGAATTTGGTACAGTCTGAATCCAGACTGTACCAAAAAAAAAAAAAAAAAAAAGGTGGCTCTTAGGTGAGAGCTCTACCGCGCATGCGCTCTGCATCTCCCCACTCCCTCTCCTCGTGTTGCCTTGGTAACATTCCGGTGGGGGGCAGGGGGTGGGGAGGATATTGTCAGCTCGCGGGAAGGAAAGAAAAGGTACCGAAAGCCGTCACATGACCGCTCCTTCTCCCGAAATCCGTCTGCGTTGGGCCCGTTAAACAAGTCCCCGGAGCAGCAGCGCCGAGAGAGGAGCCCGACGGCCGCAGGAGAGGACTCACGGAGCGGTGAGTGGGACGCTCCCGAGCCGCCGAGCGTTAGCTGGTTAGCTGCTATGCTAACGGCATCACTGACTGGAGACGGAAACAATGAGGTCAATGATGGAGCCAGCGTTGAATTTTGAATGGATGCTATAGTAGAAACAGCTCCACAAACACGGCAGCGCGTGCACGCGTCCATTTAAAGGGGATGAGAATGGAAACAGGAGCTGTGAGGGAGGTAGCTCTCTCCACTGGGAGGACAAACAACCCCCAGGTGAGCGTGTGTGAGGAGACAAAACCGCACGATGAGCGTCCGCACAGCGACATTGGCCTCGGTGACCAGCAGATCTGCGTCAGGCTGTGGCAGACCGGCCTGCCTGCCTTCCTCTGCAGCCATCTGCTCCCCTGAAAGCCTGAGAGATGCTTTCTACCACGAAAGGTGGATTCTGTTAAATAAATGGCTCTAAATTATCCTCCCAAAAACTTGTTTCTGGAGCTTTTCTTGAACGATTGTTTTCATTAAGTAATCTTTTTTTTTTATGTGATTAGATTACTTTGCTTGAAGATCTACTCTGACGAAAATGGTGTTCTTAACATGTTCTTATAGCATTTTCTCATGTTGGAGGACGTGTATAAAGAAAATTCAGCATAAAATTACATTTCTGAGTATTCCTTTATTCAAATTGTTGTGAATCAGGAGCAGACAAAAAAAATGCAATTGGAAAAAGCCTGTGTCAGTGACGTATATGTTACAGTTGGCCACAAACTCCCTGTTCCGCTCCATTCTGATGCATCTTGCAGACAAACAGATCCACGTACGTCTTCGTCTGCCTCGTCTGAGCTGGAATCTGATGCAGGATTCAGTCAGCTCAAATAGATGCCTAATTTTTATTAGTGCTGTCAAACGATTTAAAAAAGTAATCAGATTAATTACTCTTTTGGAATGCTTTACTAGTTGAATTTCATACAACAAAATTCAGAAAAAAAGGCCAGAGCGAACATTTGTCCTTCATTTGTATTGTCTGAAATGTTTTAATTTGTAAAATTTTAACTCAGTTATCCCAGAAATGTAATTTGTGCGCTCAAAACACATCAACAGTAAGATAAGCAGAACTGTGAAGACTTCTATGTCTGCAGGATTACTCCAAGAAAACAAGGATGCTGATCTTTAGCCATAAGAAACATTGTGTTTCTGGACTTTAAATGGTCCGGGTGAATACTCAAATCTGATTGGCTGCTGGGTGTTGGCGCACCTAAAAAGAAGTTCTGGACACAAAGCTGAAATCACTGCGCAGGCTTCTTCAAAACAAACTCCTTCATAATGTGGACAAAAACAAGCGGTAAGAGGTGAACTTTCTCTCTGAACTGATGCTTTAAATAATGTACTGTGATGATCAGCAGCATATATTTCGCTTCCCTTTGCTGCTGGAGTCAGTGTCTGTCGGCAGACTCCCGTTCTCCTGTTACCGAGACAATGGGCTACGTTACATATCAAATAGTCCACCTTTTGTGAAAAAGCGATCTAAACTGAAAAAAATACTAAAATTCATTTGAATATTTATTTCTTTAGTAGGTGACCATGGGATAAGTGGTATAATGTCTGACGAAGAGTCGGGGAGTCCTTTTTTATTTTTTTTTCTTCTTCTTAAATATAAATTAACACCTGAACCGCCCAACAGCAAGCGGAGGACTATTGCTTAGTGAAATGTAATCAATTTGCGTTAATAAATAGTAACACAGTTTTTTTTTGTTTTGTTTTTTACTACTCACATGCATTAACGCCTTAACCTTGACAGCCCTAATCTTTTACCCATCTAAAACCAAATCCAAAACAATCTGGTGTGATGCACTTATTATAGATTATAGACTGTTGTCACTGTAATCTGTATCCAGCAGCATCAAACATGGATCTCCTATGCAGTCCTTTCCATAGTTTCATAAGGTGCTTAACAATGTGAGCTCCCCAACATCAGTTCCTTACTAAAGTTGTGGATGGAAATGTGCTGGAAACTACTTGGTAAATAAATCAAATAAGTTGTTTTTCTAAAATTAAAAATCAACAGTTTGTCTCTATCTGGTCTCAAAGTCAGCTGAGCTCATCTCACCTTTTAAAATCTGCCTCCATGTTAATGGAAATGATGTTATTTTTTCCTTTTAGATTTGAATCGTAAAGATTGTATCCACTAGAAAAAAAGCCTTTTTTAAATCTTAATAAAAAAGATAAAAACAACAGTAATGCTCAATTTGTCTTTCCATTTTCAATCCTGCTTAAAGACCTGCTCCAGGGAAAATTGTATTTTTGGTGTTTGTAACGTGTTTTTGTGGCATTTTTGTGATAATTGAGAACAGATATGATGGAAAGTAAACTCAAAATTGCATTTCTGAGTATTTCTTTATTCAAATTGTTGTGAATTTCCAATGAACTCCTGTTGCTCCGCACAAACGGTCCCAGAAAACTACCCACGTTTTGAAAATTGTTGCTAAAAACAGCAAAATCATAAATTAAAAGACCACTGGAAATGCTTTTAAAATGGATCAAAAGATGATTGGAGTGGGACTTTAAGCCCTTTTTGGGGAGAAAAAATTTTAAAAACAAAGAGCAAAGATAATCCTAACCCTAACAAGGCAATAAAAAGCTGAAATCATACACTGTTCAAGTCTGCTGCTATAACCCATTTCATCAATATAGGAAAAGTGGAGCAACAAGCCTCTGATGCTCCTCTGGCCTACTTTCTCTGCTCCTTATAGCCACTGTCACTCACTCCTGTTGTTTTTCTCCTCCACAGACATGTCAGACATAGTTCCACCAGAAGTTCGACCCAAACCAGCTGTCCCAGCCAAACCCCCAAATGTGGGCATTCCCTCTCCTTCCAGCCCCTTCCCGCCTCAGGCTGCAGGTTTTGGAGGAGGTGGCACCTCCGCACCCCCTCCAAGTGCCATTCCAGTTCCCATCGGAAGCCACGGCCCGAGCCACGGCGGCAGTCATGTTTTAGGTCACCCTGCTGCCCATGGCGGAGGTCACCCCGCCCCCCACAGCGGAGGTCACGGCCACGGAGGCTCGCAGAGCTCAGGGGGAGGATCCACCCTGCTGGGATACATTGGCATCGACACCATCATTGAACAGATGAGGAAGAAAACCATGAAGACAGGCTTTGATTTCAATATCATGGTTGTTGGTGAGTCACAGCGAGCTCCTTTTAACACAGAGAAAGACGTCCGGCTTTTCCCCTCATCTCCTCCCTCTGGTCTTTCTCCTGGTTTCTCTCCTCAGGCCACAGCGGCCTCGGAAAGTCCACTCTGGTGAACACCTTATTCAAATCCCAGGTTAGCAGGAAGAGTGCAGGATGGGCTCGGGATGAGAAGATCCCCAAAACTGTGGACATCAAGTCAGTCTCTCATGGTACGTGAACGTCAAAGATTATTCTTTTTTCTTTCTTTCTTTTTTTAAACCACTAGTTAAACACCTTAGTCAGAGTACTGGGAGCTGTACACCTATTACAGCTAGCTGAGCTACAAATGCAAAAACCTTTGCTACCACTAGTGTGACCCATTGACTGTATATTAGAACTGTACTGAGTGACTCCGCCCCTCTCGCTTTCCAGATAGAAAATACCTGCTGGTTCCAAGAACCCAAAATCCTTCTATTGAGAAATAAACAGCCAGACATTATAAATGTCAGAATAATCATTCTTGCTCTGATAGTTTTTTAAAGACCCACTCAGATGACAAGTGTATCTGTGGTGTTTTAACATGTTCTTGTGGCATTTCTCTCACGATGGAGGACATACATAAATAAAATTGAGCTTAAAATTGTATTTCTAACTAATCAGATGCCTCAATAAAAGTATATGGTCTCACGTCAAAACTTCAAAACGTTTGACAGATTTCGTGTAGTCCGCTTTCAAGTGATAGGGGTGTGGACTTCCAACAAGCTCACTCCTGATTGGTGTGAGTGGTTACCATCTGACTTGGACCAATCACTGCTTCTCATATTGTCTGGCTCCAACATGGCGGCATCCATATTTGAAAAAAAATGGTGACTCGACTTCATTTCATTGGAGCCAGAAGTAAGCCATTTTCTATGGGTGATGTCACACTCACTTGCTCCAGTTCTCATATACAGTCAAATGTGTGAATGTTACTCACACCATTCAAGAACTTTTATACTTTTTTCCGTTTATGAACCATTTATGATGAAGTCTGTAAATAAAGACGATGGTTGCTTGTTTGTTGCACTGTTTTTCCTTGTAGTTTGAGAGAGAATCTAGGTTACATTCATTATCCTCCACAGTTTTTGCTTAATCTTAACCTCATTTACTGCGACTGGATGAAAATATTTTATACATGTTTAACCAACAATGAGTTGGAGAAGGAATTATGTGATTGTAGTTTATTGAAGGAAGACCCACTCCAATGAAAATGGTATTTTTTTGTGTTTTTAACATGTCCATGTGGCATTTTTCTTATGATTGAATACATATATGAAGAAACCTCTTGCATTCAAACTGGATTCAGTCTTTATGTTCTGTTGATTATCCTCGTCTTGCCGTTGTTAGTCTTTCAGAATCACTGGAAAAAACTCAATCACTTGTTTTAAAAGACTCTATTTAGGCAACATTTACCAAAACTGACACCATTGTTTTTTTAAATCGAGCACCTCACATGTTTCTGATGCTTCCTTTGTTTGGTTCGCAGTGATTGAGGAGGGTGGTGTGAAGATGAAGCTGACCATCGTGGACACTCCAGGCTTTGGAGATCAAATAAACAACGACAGCTGGTGGGTTCTCTTGATCTTTGACAGTGTTGAAAGCATCATCTTACCGCGGCCACAAGCTTGCTTTACCCACCGCGCACATAACTGTCCCGACACTCTGTAACCGCAGCTGGGAGCCCATCTCTAAGTACATCAACGAGCAGTATGAGAAGTTCCTGAAGGAGGAGGTCAACATCACCCGGAAGAAGCGCATCCCCGACACTAGAGTGCACTGCTGCCTCTACTTTATTTGCCCCACTGGACACTCGTGAGTAGAGAAAATGTTTATAGCGGTTCTCTCCTCTAAGCTCCTCCCAGCCGCTGCTGACAGCGGTCTTTGGCCAAGCAAAAAGATTTGGCCCCTCACTATTTTTGAGTCAATATTAGTATCATAATTGACAAAGATTAAGAAGCCATCAATGCACACTTATTTGCTACAGCCCTGTGTTATGTAAGGAACTCCGGCCTTAACCGAAATATGTGCTGTTTCCGTGCTGGGGCAAGAGGAAAGTCTCATTTTAGGAAAACTTGCCATCAAAAAAACTGTTAAAGAATACATATTCCATTTGTAACGGTCTTCCATTCATTCACCACCCTTCCAGAGTCTTCTTCCCCCCTCTCGCCCCCACATATAAAATGTTCCAGCATCGCCAAAGAACCCCAACAGCTTCTCGACGGAGATGAACCGTTTCCACTTCTGTTTCAGGCTCCGGCAGCTGGACGTGGAGTTCATGAAGCGTCTGAGTCACTCGGTCAACATCATTCCCGTCATTGCCAAGTCGGACACGATGACTGTCGAGGAGAAGCAGGAGTTCAAACAGCGAGTGAGTTCTCCAACAGGACATTTTAAAAGTAAAGCAAATCCGTGGTTTTTTAGCTTTTGCTTTTAAACACATTTCTAAGGCGCTAAACAGCAGAAGGAAATGTTTTCACCTTTAATGGGTTTGTGAAAAATTTCCAGCTGCTCAAACGAACAGAAGTTTCATCTTCTTGGGTTTTCGCTGCAGGTCAGAAAGGAGCTGGAGATGAACGGCATTGAGTTCTACCCCCAGAAAGAGTTTGATGACGATATGGAGGACAAGAGTGACAATGACAAGATCAGAGTAAGTCCCCGGTCCAGTCGTTTCTCCCCCTGTCCTCAGAGGGGTGTGGCGTGTTCTCCTGCGCTGACTCCCGTCCCTCCACAGGAGGCCATGCCCTTCGCCGTGGTGGGGAGCGATAAAGAATATCAAGTGAATGGAAAACGTGTTCTGGGGAGGAAGACGGCGTGGGGAATCATAGAAGGTGAGTGTTGTTGCTGTGTGGTCGTTTCTGATGAGTTGGTGTCACAAACAAAGTTGATGTTTCCTTTGTTTTTCAGTTGAAAATCCAAACCACTGTGAGTTTGCTCAACTGAGAGACTTCCTGATCAGGTAAGGGATTTTTTTGAAACATAAATGTCACAGCCTCTTAACCTATGAAGCATCATATGAATTCATCAGTTCTTACTAAACTGTAATTAGTCTTTGCATGTAGATAAACTTGTTTTTTGCTCATTTATAAATGAGAAAAACGCTTTGTTTAGAATATGATTCAGCAAAATCCTTTCCACGCCTTGGGATTTTATTTTATTTTATTCTATTCTCTATTCATTCTATATTCATTCTATTCTGTTTAGGACTGTCAACGTTAACACATGCGATTCATTTTAAAAGATTAGCTCGGTAATATATATTAACGCTGATTAATTGAACTCCATGAAGCAACCGTCTTCCGCCGGTTCAGGCTTCTGCGGCGTGCATCAAATTCTGAATGCACACTTCGTAGCACACAATTCCGCTTGTAACTTGGTCACTTACAAAGGAAATAAATATTCAATCGAACGTTTAGTTCGCTTTTTCACTAAAGGCAGACTATTTGATACGTAATGCGGCCCGTTGTCAGCCGGCAGAATCCACAGATCACCCCACTCTCTCTGTGCTCTCGCATGGCTCCTTCTCAGGTCTCACCTCCAGGATCTGAAGGAAGTCACCCATAACATTCACTACGAAACGTACCGTGCCAAGAGACTGAACGAGAATGGAGGCCTGCACCCCATCTGTGACACCCAAGAGAGCAACCTGTAGTCCACCAGGTGAAGCGAGCAGCTCGGCCATCGGCGGAGCTCACAAAAGCATAAATGTCAACCTCAGCGTTGCTGCATGTGTGGAACAACCTTCATCTATGACGTTATTTAATGTTCAACTTCCAACTATACCCCCCCCCCCCCCCCCCTCACAGTGTGACCTTCATCTCACATATCAGATCTTTTTAGTTTCTGAAAGCAAGAGTTAGAACCATAACGAAAAGAGCATTTGATCCACTGCCAGCACCTTATCCTTTCCTATTGCACAAGTTAGTGCAAGCTTAGAACCTAAAATTTTAGGAGACGAAGCATTTGGTTGAATTCATCCGAAATTTTGCCTGGTAATAAAGATGAAGCCGTTCTGCTGCAAATTCTGTTTTTGAATGCCCACCTATAAAAGTGGGCAGTGTGACAGTAAAGAACGATCAACTAATGTAATCTGAGGAGGAAAAATAAGTCTCCGTAAAGTTTCACTCAAACTTTTGGGTGTTTTTTAGATGTAGAATCATAGATCACAAAGCAAAACTCAAAGTCATGCTTGAACTATTTTAGATTAATCACAAGTTTCGTCTTTAACTTGTTAAAAATAAGTTTTATTTTAGAAAGAAACAGAAAACACACCTAAAACCTGCTGTTTTCACAAGGAAATCCCCCATGTCGCCACTTGGGGGCAGCATTCCTCAGTGGTGAGGAGTGTCCGTTTCATCTTCTGAGATTTTCTCATTTGCCACATCCACAGCAGCTTGCATCGGGGGCGGCTAACATACCCTTCTGCGTTAAGCCCCAGAGTTACGCACTTATAAACATGTTTACCAGATTTTCTTCAGGAAGTCAGCATTTATTCCAGGTGAGGATGAATATGTCAAAAGTACGGAGTGATCGTAAGTTTTTGAAAGGTAATTAATCCTCACTGGAAGAGTCGCTCATGTTGTTTGGTGTTCTGATGTGTTGTTTTCAGACGGGCTGAAATGTGAGGAAAGCGTACAAACGCCTCGCCTCTTTGTCGTGTTTGTGCGTGCATGCTTGTGTCTGTGTGTGCGTCGGCCTAACTTCAGGTAACAGATGTGCCAGAAGGTAACATGGTAGCCACCACACATCGCTCAGCCCTGCATCAAAGCCCCGCCCCCTAAGGATGTTTATTTTATGACAACTCTTTGCAAACCTGCTGTGATCGATCTGAAGAATCTCCAGTATTACACTGAGTTTATTTGTACATTGGTGTCTTATTGTAATTTATTCTTTGTTCAATTAAAACAGTTGTCCATGTTTTTAGAATGTTTGTCTTATTGATTGTCAGATTGCTAACAAAGAAACAGGGGTCTATGGGGATATTTAAAAAATGTCATTCCAGAAAAAATTGGTTTGATGCTGAAAAAGTAATCATCTATAAATACCTTAGTTTCCTTCAGCAATTGTTTTTCTGTTAGGAAGAAGAAGGAGGGATGCTGTTCTGTTGCATCAACCCAACACAAATATTCACTAAACTTCACACTAGGACTACAGTACAGAGATGAGAATAGTGCTGTTTGAAACATAAAGTTCACAGATTTGTTTTTGGAATCAAAGAAACACTTGAATTTTGATAAAATCACAGGTACATTTATTTGCCAGAAGTATTCTCTAATTTGCTTTTAACCCTTTAAAGCCGAAGAGAGCAATGGAATGGAAATCCAAATTTCTTGTATTTTTTTTTGTCTTAGAATATTTTTGTTAGCTCAGGAAAAAAGATATATTTGAGCTGTGTGACCTGATGTATCAGATATGATACAAAATTAAATTTATATGTAAAACAAAATTTTTTTTCTTGTTTGTTCAGAGGGACCTATAAAGGCTCCAAATCCAAAGAATTTGAATTTTCTGTCGATTATTTCATGGTTCGGGCTTTACAGGGTTATAGCATGGGAACTTTTATTTAATTCCTTTCATAGCTCACCTTCTGCAGTTTCCATTGGTTTTAGAAGTGTTTATGGAAATATTTGATGGTATATATTCATAAAGCTCATCTTCTGATGTGCTCTCTTGTGCTGGACCACTAGGAGCAATGCGGGGCTAAGTGTTTTGCCCAAGGACACGTCAGCACACGGGCAGGCAGAGATGCATCACTCGTGGCTTGAATGGAGCAGGTCATTCATGGAAACCCATCCATGAAGCTTTCAGTCTAGTATTTCAGCTAATCTTAGGGTTACACAAAATCTGGAGGTCTGAACTCTGCAGAAAGTTGGTGACCTCCGCATCATACTCCTCAGGATCTATAGATGCTACTATGTCAGAGCACATGGCTTATCCCTGGAGCTCAGTTGAGTGTCCTAATCATTTCCACTTTGTAATGTAGTCCCACTCTATAACACGGCTCACCTTTCACGATCTCACTGTTTCGCCGTTTTTTTTTTGGTGCAATTTTCTTTTTTTCTTTTTTTTTTTACAGATTATTTTTTTCTGTGTCCTGATTGGCTGTAGATCACTGTCAATCAATCTCCTCTGTGCCATGTCTACTGTACACAGTGCCGTGAGCTTGTATAATGAACATTATTCTTTGATCACAAGCAGATCTTTGGTTTCGTTCTATAATAATGGACTTATTTTTTCACGAAAGTTTGAGCTTTGATTCAAATCAGTCATTAAAAAATATGGTTCAAACTGCAGCTGTGTGCTACAACAGTTCCCCTTTGGACTTACTTGTGATGTGGCAAAGGAAGAAGCAGATGCTTATTCCACCACCAGAGGGCACACAAGTTCAGTCCGACACTCAAACAACACTTTACCTGATGCACACTTTATGTCTAACAATAGTTTGACTTAAAAAAACCAAAATAAAAATCCAGGGGAGTTACAAAACCATTCAAACTGCGGCTTACCTGCACATGGACACTCACGCACGCCTTCTCCACCAAGGGAAGAGGACACCCAGGGGTCGACAAACACATAAAAGCAAACAAAAGACTTGGTATATATACTAAGAAGAAAGGACCACCACCAGCTCCTACATCAGGGAGCAAGCCTCGACTCATCAGACAGAAGGTGCAAAAACATAATTCAAATGTATAATAGCCACACAGCACATGTATATATAAGGTCCTAATTTACTGGGAGGTCCCCAGCTATATGCCCGCAAGCCTTAGCCCAGGGATGATTAAACACCCAAAGGGTCTCGGTTGGAATACAATGGAGTTGCTGAGGATGCACGCTGTCAAAAGTGTTAGGGAGTAGCTCATTCTTTCTTAATGTGTACCAGGTTGGCGTCAGCAGAAGTGGTGATGTGATGACATGAGCGGCGATGCAGACACCGGAGTGAGCTCTCAAACTAGACTGCACCGAGATGAGAAGCAGAAATGTGCTTGAACAAACGGCAAACCTTACACTTGGTGTGTTTTTTGTACAAAATAGGAATTCAGCTGTTCTAAAGTAAATGCAGTTTTAGAATACAAACGAGGCATTTAGCATGTAACACGCATGCCTCTAAAGACACGTCGGTGAACCATAAGCAAGATGCCACTTATGCTGAGAATAAAATACAACTTGCAACATTATAGCCAAAGTCTTAAGGGACCTACACACTGATGTGTAGTGTGTGGCGCATTCAAGAACGTGCTGTATGCTGTTTAATGAACACGCATTCAGACCATGGTGTTCACTAAAGCGATGTAAATCCTGCAAATATTGCTCCAGGCTTTTTTTCCAGGTCTATTCCAATATATGTAAGACTTGTTGTCATATAATTCTCGCTGGGCAGAAAAGGCGCGATTTTTTATTTCTCCCTTGTGATCATGTTTGCAATGGTGTGCACTTCTGTGTTTTGAAAACGATGCTACCTACGTCACTACCAAATCCAAGTCCCTGATCACAGTTCAGCATTGTCGCGATTAAGCGTCAAGAAGTTCAACTTGTTTAACTTCCAGAGCGTGACCAATAAAAGCCCGTTTCGTATGTAGAGCCCGTTACCAGACTTGTGCATAGTTTTCACAAAAGTTCTGAACGCGGAAGCCGAATTTCAGGTTGACGTGTGTTTACATAGACTTTTCATTGAAAATGGCGGCTTGAAAGCAAGTCAACGCGGCCAGTGTGTATATAGTTTTATGCGACGTACACACCAGGCATGTGTGTTGCATTTAAGAATGCACTGAATGTTGGGTTTTGTACGCGCTTTTAGCATATGGTGTTTACACAAGCCTGTTGCTACCCAACACTGGAGAATGTACTCACAGTTAGAAGAGGCTTGGTGCGACACATCTAAGCGATGTGAATCTTGCTCCAAGCTATTTCTTTCATGCTTGGTATCATATAATTCCAGCCGGGCACAAACAGTAATTATCAGTTTCTCCTCTATGATCAATATTAAACCAGTTGGTACTTCTGTGTTTAAAAAAAGACGCTACTTTCGAAGAAACTTTTGTCCACTGGGTTCACTCGGTCAAAGTTCAACTGGCTTAACTTTCAGCACACAGAATTTTGGACACAGAAGCCTGAAACGAGCCAATGTAAATGTTTATATAGGTTTTTCATTGTAAGTAGTCTCTTGAACGCGTGTTGGCGAGCCCAGTGTGAACGTAGGATTATGCTCCTAGCCATGAACAGTCTAGAGAATGGATTCAAAATGTCACCAACAGGCTTGAGAATGTGCTGGTAGGATGCAAGGAGAGCACCACAGAAGACATCAAGCCTCAACAGATCTCCTTCCAATAAGTCCGCCTGCATAGAAACTGATGTTAATTCCTTACCTAAGATGGACTGAGAGACAGTCCCTCTAATGGGTTTCTTAACTTTCCCCAACATGAAATGTATTACATAATATATGTGTAAAATGTATAATGATTTTCTTGAAATCATATTCGGCTCTCCTATTACTATTATTTTGTTCAGACGTCCGTGATCAAGAACTCAAAGTCATTGTTGTTACTAACAACCAGTACCTTGGACCGATCCGGTGGACCGAGCAGTTGAACGAAGATCCTGCAGCCCATTACCCAAGTGTTTTGTATCTCCTTGAGCCTCCTCAGAAGCCTGGCATGATTGGCAATTTCAGCATTCTTTCTGGTCAGATGGCCATTCAGATAAACAGTAGATCCTTTCGATTTTTCCTTTGCTTCATCAGAGCTATTATGTGTTTTTGATTAACAAACCTGATGAGAATCGCCAGTTTGCTGGTATCCTTTACCCTGGGGAGCGGGTGGCAGATCTCTATGGTATTTAGATCCATGGAAATCACTTTAGACTTCAGAAATGATTTAACGACATTCCACACTCAGAAGAAGCACTGCCACTAGCTGCTATGCTAGCGGCAGATTCGCCAGGCCTTGTCTCGAGTTTTTTCTGTAATCTCGTGAGAATTACATTATTCTGCCTTGCTTGTTGTTACTTGTCATCCACTGTCCTCCCCAGAATTTCCACCTGGTTATTTTTTTCACTACTAATATTTTTATGTCAATTTAAACGTTTTTTTTAATTGAATGAACATAAACATGGATTATATGATAAATCTAGCATCAATCTATATGTCCTCTTAGACAGACCATCTTATCCATTGACTGTTTATGAGAACTGGACTGAGTGAGTGTGACATCATCCATAGAAAATAGTCCAATCAAATAAAGACAATTCTATTTGTTTTACAGTATGGACCCAACATGCTGTAGCCAGACCACATCAGTGGGAGCTAATTGGTCTGAATCAGTCAGTCATTGTTTCTATGACAACTGTTCTGGCCAATCAGGAGTTAGCATTTTGGATGCACCCCTACCACTTAAAAGAGATCTCAGGAGGATCTGTCGATCAAACATTTTGAGCATTTCACGTGGGTACCATAAGGCACCACATACTTTTGTTGCGGTAGTCTATCACTTTTATAATTCAAATTTATAGCTTGAATATCTTGCACTGCAGAAAACACATCACAAAAAAAAGGATTAGCAAGAACATTTTAAAATAATAATAATAATAGCATATTGAAGAAGAACGGTTATTGTGAAAATTCAAATGACTGGGTAACAGCTGTTTATTTCTCAAAAGAAATCTATGGAATTTTTGTTTCTTGGAGCCAGCAGGTACTTCCTATTTGGAACATGAGGGGGAAAGGGTTACTCAGTCCAGTTCTCATATATAGTCAATGATCTTAGTTAAGAATAAGCACACATGAAAACTTCGAGACATCTTAGAAATATGCTTTAAATCAAATTATTTTGGACAACATGACCTATATTCATAATAGAAAGATGATCTTGAACTAAATACCAGCTCCAAACAGAAGGTCTAATGTGAAGAAAACAAAAGAAAAAAAACCCACTTGATGTTAATATTTTCTATGCTCCGCCACCACGAATAGCAATGGTACATCCCGCTGAGTTTCTATGACCCACACCGCCTGAGCATTGGGGTGTGACCTCATTTCAATGAAAAATTCAAGTCTCCACCTTCTGTTCCAAGTTTAACGCAAACCAGAAGTGCCAAATGTTGCAGTTCAACCAGAATCAACTCCATCTTGAGCTCAGGGCCGGCCCTGGGCATAGGCGACCTAGGCGGCTGCCTAGGGTGCCCTCTACTGTAGAGGGCGCCAAATGACAATGATTAGGCTATGGTTAGGTTTTTTCACCTTGGGCGACATGCAGCCCAGGGCCGGGCTTGCTTGAGCTTCTCATAAAACAAAACACTTCTCACACTCGACAATGTCTGGTAAGCCCTTTTTAACGTTTAATCGAAATCCTTGATATCAACAGTTTTAAGCCTAACTAGTAATGCCGAAAGTACGACTAGGTAACTCGTGACAGCAAAAACTGTGAACTAGTAATGTTTAAAAGTGTGCAATAGTTCACTAGTAGGCACTATTTGTGCTCACTAGTGAACTAGCGTCAATTTTAAAATAGACACTATTTAACTAGTTACATGCAAATTTTCTCCCACTTCACTACTAAGGTCATGTAAAGCTTACTAGTTAACTAGTGTTACCAAATAATCAAGTTTGCTTATGACATGCAAAATGTCAACTTGTTGACTAGTGAGATGTACATACGTCTTACTAGTTCACTAGTGCGATAGAAAATTGCAACTGCACATGTTAACTGTGAACTTGTAAGGCCAAAAAAGGATACTAGATATCATGTCACAGCAAAAATTGTGAACTAGCCTGAGCTTGAGGTTCTTAAAGGGGCAGCCATCCTTTTGTGTTTGTTTTCTACAGAGAAACGGTCTATTTTATCACTTCACCAGGCATTTTGCTGTTGACTGCAGGCAGAAGTGAAAGTACACTAGGCCTGCCCAATACAGAGTACTGTGTTCCGGTAAAAGATTGGTGACGACTTCAGCCACGACTGAGCACTGCCCATGCTGAAAGGAGATCAACTGTGCTGAGTCTTTGCCGCTGCAACATGAAACAGCTGCGGCTGCCGATCGTTCTAAATGAGGGAAAAAAAATGTTGCTAAAGTTTTGAACCAGGTAGCTCTATACGTAGACTTTATATTTGGATAGACGCCTCATTCCAAACTCCGAAGTGAGCCAGCGGTGCTAGAATGTTGGAGAGCGGATGACTTAAGCTAAGCTACATCCACAACTAGCTGGAGTCAATGAAGAATCGCAGCCGTGTCTTTTTATTGTGCAGCCTTCAAATTCAACAACCTGTGCTCTGTTGAGAGCAGATCGTGTGGAATTACCTTTCAGAAGTAAGTTCTAACAATATTTTGTTTATTAGAGCATTTATAAGTTTGCATAATCGTAAGCAAAGTTTTGTGGCTAACAAAGACATGCTAACGGCAGAAATGGTTTCTTCCTCGTAGTTTTATCTTTCACTATATTTTAAATCTTTTTTTTTCCACTATATATTTCAAAAGTTTCCCAGTGATATAGAATTACAGAGGTGATGGGAAGCTGTGATGAGAAGGGAAGATTTGTTTGTTTGTGACCTAGTTCTCCGGGATCTGCAGGGAGCACTTCAAGCCAGAGGACTTTGACAGGATGGGGCAGATTGTCCGGCTGAAAGAGGATGGAATCCCGTCTGTCTTCAACTTTACATCACATCTCCAAAGGGTTAGTGTATTTATTTGTTTTAATCTTAAGTTCTTTTATACATGTCCTCCATCATGAGAAAATTTTACAAGAACAAATACAGTCACTATTTTTTTTGGCTGCACAGACCCAGATGAAAGGTTAGGGTTAGGATTACGGTTAGTACACTAAATGGTTTCTGAGTGCGGCTGTGTCTGAAGCATCGCTCCTCCAGGGGATGGGTCAGCTGCAGAGAACAAATTTTATACACCTACACTGTAGGTCCTACGGTCCAGCACTCGCCAAGAGTGGACGCTTTTCTCTGAGCTCCCTTATCTATCTTCTCAACCAAGGCTCTTTGTCTTCTCTCCCTGTATCCTGTGACCGCGCTCTGTTTTTCTCACTTTCAAGAAATAATGGATCTGATTTGTTGGGCTGCAGAGCGAACCCCAGTTGCCCAGGAGATACATTTCCGGCTGGAAATGTGAATGACCCATGGGGCAAACTGAGAATTTTCAGCCTGTCAAAACTCTCTCTGGAAGATGTTGAAGATGTTTACATCATTGGATTACTGATCATTTGTTTTCTGCTGACTGAACTGATTGAATGGAACTGGCAGAATCTGGATGTTTCGGAACCTGGTGAAGCGGCTCACAGCAAAAGGCGGGCTGGGAGTGCTTTGCGATGTGATACTTGGAGCCGTAAAAACTCCAACTGATAAACTGAATGGTTTGGAGACCAAGATTTATGCTCTGTCTGCCTGCGTGTATCGTATCAAAGTTTCACTGGGAAGAATGGAAACCAACATGGAGCGAGTTACGGTTGAACTTGGAGGAAATCATGAAAATTGACCCAAGATCAGTGGATTTTTCCACCACATGCAGCCTGGACACTCTGCAGGCAGGCAGCAGCTGTGTCTGCAAATTTACTAATCATCTCTAATCAGAGGTTCCCCAAGCCAAGGGCACTCTCCCTTGAGCAAACCAAAACATATCCGCTGAAAGTGCGATAAGCAGAACCAGTTGTCATAGAAACCTGCATTCCTGCCCTGTCAACGAACCTCTTTCTAGATTTCAACGCTTTGGCGACTCTCTACTCCACCCCACAACCCCCTGGCTGTGCCACAGAGACAGAGCGCTGTGCAAGGATGCACAACAGTCACAAGGCTGGTCATGTGGGAGCGCGGGGGTGGACCATTTTATCTATGTGAAATCATTGTGCTTATATGTCGATGTATTTTTGCTTGCACTTCAATTTATGCTGCTCTATTGCGACACAGATCGAAGATGCCACATCATTCCTGCACCCTCCCTCGTGTGCTTTTTCTGGGTGATTAGCACCGTCAGTGGCTACCGCCCACCACTGGGCAATATGTACGGTATGTCTGTATGTGTTGCCCACCTGGAATTTCCCCACTGTGCATGGGAAGAATAAAGGATTATCTTATCTTATCAGCTAATGGGACTTTAAGTTTAAATAACTGCATCCAACAACATTTAGCTCTGGGCATACTTAAAATACATGCAGGTAATGCATCAATGCAAACCCTAGCTGCACATATTACATGTGGTCAACATGAATTTGCATGAGTAAAAATACCATATACGTATAAATGAGCAGTAGAAATATGAAATATTGTGAGTACATGTGTTGGGGTTTGTGTATGTTTTTAGTAGGCAGGACTACCAACCCCCCAAGGTGGTCAGAGCAGCAGAACTCTACAGAGAAAGGTGTCAGCGAGTCAATCTTTTTACTCCAGCTGAAATTGGTTCCGAAAGGTTATTTCACTGAGGAAGCAGATCATACAGTTCAGGATTGACAACCACATTTTTTATGTCTTATTGTTTTTTTGTTTTTTTTGGTGGTCCATAAAAAAAAGCTGCAACACATGGTAAAATGGACTGCCCTGGAGTTTCTCTGTGCTGTTACATGCTAGAGGCTGTTGGTTTTTAGGGTTTTACTGGTGATATTTTGTTCTCATCTAAATATTTCATCTTAGTTAGATCTGTAGATGTTAGCCATGTCTATTTTCATCTTGTTTTATGCAGGAGGGGGGCATCCCCTTTAAGGATTAATAAAGTTATTCTATTTATTTATTTGTTTCAGTTATTGTTAAGCAATATTTTGAGAAGTTGTTGGAGAAATTATCTTTGTTTATTAAAATAAAACAACATTCTCTTGTGGGGAGAACTAGCGAGCACAAATAGTGACCACTAGTGAACTAGTGAACACTTTTAAACATTACTAGTTCACATTTTTTGCTGCCTCTAGTTACCCAGTCATACTTTTGGCATTACTAGTTAGGCTTAAAACATTGATTAAATGTTAAAAAGGCTTGCCAAAACAGTCTCCGTTTCAGCTGATGAAATACGTTTGTTGTACTCCCACTATGGCTGGGCGATACTGAGCATTTGGGTATCGATCCGATACCGATCAATATCGCAAATATTGATCCGATGCCGATATTTTTCCTAAATGCGGTGGATGTGACATGAACCTCAAAATCTCAATTGGTTTTATTTGCCGTGAATGTTTTCTTTTTAGTAATTTTTAATTACTTGATAATCATAAAAACAGATATTGTACAATGCTTTTAATTAAATGGAAACTAGTTTAGTAAACTAAAAACTTCTTGAAATTAAATAAAAAGTAAGGAAGTGAAAGCAAAACAGTCAACAACAACAAAAAAAGTAACTATGATACAAGGTAAATCAAAATGTTTACCAGTAAAACAAACTACTTGTAAAAATGGTTATTCATTTCATTCACAATAAATGTTTGCATTTAGAAATATAGTTTTCAAGAAGGTTCTCTCAGTTCTCAGGTGTCTGTACAGGTTGGTTGTGGAGATTAAATGATTAAATTAAATGACTTTCCTGCAGACTTTACACTCTTCCTTTATAGTATCAATAAAATGAAATGGTTCTTGATTTTGCTTCTTAACCTGCTGTCACTCATTTTCTTTACGTTCAGTGTTGCTGTAGTTTGTTTTTTGTTGCACCTTGATCATACTCGATCACACGCTGCTGTGCATGTAATCCACCCCCCACGCAAGCCTCGGCTCAGCGTAAGATTATTGACTCCTTTTGCTTGCCATAGAGCATACACTGCCTGGCTTGCGCAAACCATAGGCGGAAGCACAGATCTAATGATCAATCACGTGCGACTTCAAAAGAAAAAAGTAAGAGGGCGAATTTTAAAAATTGCTCATAGGAAGGTGCCGTGGTCGTCGTTCCCTCTGAAGAGACACCCTGAAAGCTGTTTCATTGGCGACTGAATTGGTTGGGTCCAGCTCCCGTAAGAACTTGATCCCGTCCAGGTCCAGTGATCAATGGCAGAGAGGACTCCCATCCCACGGGAATCCTGCGGGATCTTCAGAGCATACCCATGTGAAGAAATGTGTTTCTCCTCTGTGGCACAGCACAACTCAGATCACTCGACCAGCAAAGGGATACCGAGGTCTAAGTCTCTACACCTTTCCCTTAAAAAAACAAGTTTGGACACCACTAAAGTTACAAATGCCCCTACAATTAAAGGGGTAGGGAGAGGCTGTAGGGATAGGGTAAGAATTTGGCCTTGTTTTTGGTACCTTTTGGAGCGGCAAAGCTGTGTGGTTGAGCTGTTGTGGTTCAGCTAATTGCTGTTTGTCCACACACCCTGTGACAAGGCACAACAGGATGTTGAAAATCCTCCTGTTTTCTGCCTCTCATTTCCCTGAGACTTTTACCGGAGCCCGAAATTTTCTCAACACCAGGGGATGGAAGGACATCAGCTGGTCTATGATTTGGGTGTGGCCAAAGGGCATTGGAACACATATTAAAGATTTGTGTTGTGTAAATTACTTGTCTCAGCTACCTGAGTCAGAGGTTTCTGCACTTATTTGTGTTTCAACCATCCCTCTTAACAGCAGGCCGAGGAGATGGAGTAATGACGGGGGTATTGTTTTCTAGTGGCTCCATTTGGCAACAATTAATGGGAAGCCATAATGCCCTACTTAGAATGAGAAGTTTTCAGGCTTTGACACAACAATCCCTCATTTTATTAAACTCTATCAATGTTTCTGAACCTTAAAACTCCTTGACGCCCTAATTTATTTCCAGCTATAGGAAAAAAAAAATCACTGATGTTTTTGTTTTCAAATAGATGCAAAATTAAGGTAATTTTGGAACCGAAATGGTTTGATTCATATTTGCATCAATTCTCCATTTGGTTAAGGAGAATTTAAGATAAACAAAGAGCTTGCATGACTTGAAATTGTAGATAGAAACCAGAGCATAGGGAGAAAGCACAAGTGAATAAGACATGAAAAATTCACACAGAAAGATGAAGCTTTATCTACTGAGGCAAAGGTGCCAATGACCACGTACCATGGTGTGAAAGGGTGGATAAAAACAAAAAAGGTACACTCACACCAAACGTGATTTGCGTGGCCAATTCGCGTGTCCCACCTCTTCTTTGCTGCGTGGAGAATTCACAGCTCGCCGCGTGGCCAAAAATATGTTGCCTAAGCTTGCCGCCTCAGCCGTGTGTGGGAGGAACTACCAGCTAATGTTTTTCACCTGGTTGCTACATGTAGCTAGCAGATAATGTTTTTAGCCTTATTGCTACATGGAGCAGTGTCTGTTTATCTCATTTGCAATGCATGAAAGACACGGATGATGTTTAGAGATCAAGTTTATTTATTTCGAAGAGCTCTACAAAAACATCACGTCTCCATGTTTGGGTTCATGAAAGCATTTAGAGTCTCCCGGTAGAAGGGCTGGGCGATACTGAGCATTTGGGTATCGATCTGATACCGATCTGATACCAGTCAACATCGCAAATATCGATCCGATACAAATATTTTTCACAAATTTGGTGGATGTGACATGAACTTCAAAATCTCAATTGGTTTTATTCGGAGTGAATGTTTTTGTAAGTTTTCCTTTTTTAATTACTTGATAAACATAAAAACAGAATCAGGACAATAATTTCAATTCAATGGAAAATAGTTTTTTAAATTAAAAACTTTTTTGAAATTAAATAAAAAGTGAAGGAATTAATGCAAAACAGGTAACTGTTCACCAATAAAAAAAACAATTAAGACAACAACTGGTAGAAATTGAAATAATTTGCAACTTTTGGGAATTTTAATGGAACAATGAAAACAGGTGAAAAGTAACTTGTAAAAATAACTAAATATAAAATAACTTTAAATAGAATAATTGAAACCCCTCCCTTCTCGTGTTCCAAAAAGGAAGTACTCGCTGGTTGCAAGAAGGCCAAACTTTCATATACTTCCATTGAGACATGGACACTTATTACTCAGTTATGTTATTTGTCAGAATAACAATTCTTGCTCTGATAACTTCTTCTTAACATCTTATTTCTAATCCTAATTTTTGTAAATATATTTTTTCTTTATTGCAAGCTATTCAAATTATAAACTGACCAATCAGATGCCCTGAGCAAAAGCATGTGGTGCCAGCGGGCTCCACCTTGAATCTTTGATTGACAGATTCTCCCAAGCTTGCTTTTCAGTGAGGTGTGTAGTTTGAACAAGCCGGAACAAGCTCATTCATGATTGGCCACAGTAGTTCCTCTAAAAACGTGACTCGGATCAATCACTGTCAACGAGTTACAGTATGGCGGCAGACTATCAGGAAGTGACGGAGAAGGCTCTGGCCTGATTTCGCGAGAACCAGAGTTAAGACATTTCCTTTGGGTGACGTCAACACCTTGTTTTGTCCCGTAAACTAATATATGTAAATGATGAGTGACCAACCCACGCATCCCTTTGCTTTTATACTGTAGTGCAGGTACGTTGCCCCACCAAGAGATGGTGCCAAATTTAAACTTTACAGGATTTATTTACACATATAAGGGATCTCTACTTCTTGACTTTGGGGAGCATTTTTCCTCAACGTAGCCATGTAAGAACCACTCAATTTTTAACATTAACAATAATAATGTGTTTATTTTGGCACAACCTTTTTTTATCTCCCTGTTATCAGTTCAATGCAAAGAAATGAACGATAAGGCCTTTTTTTCAATTATAAGCAAGCATTCAAAAAGCAACACAGATAAAAACTGAAATGTCTTCACGGCAGAGAGGGAGGGGTGAACAATACTGCTGCTGCTGAGATCTCACAGGACTGACAAAAGTGGTGAGGCTGCGATTCAGCTGGGTCTTTTTTGCACAAACTGAAAATTTTCAAACAAGAGTGGAAATATCGATATCTGCGGGTCTGTACCGATCCAATACCTATACCAACTTAAGATCGAAAATATCATATTTTGGATTGATTCACCCAGTATTGAACAGTAACAGTAGTACTGTAATACTGTTACAGTAACAGTAACCGGACGGGCTCTGGAAACCCCACTGCCAAGAAAGGGATACAGCGGCTTAAGAAAATGAATGGAAGTTCAGGAGAGCTATGGATCGATCCGCCATCTTGGATGCTTTCTACCCGCTTTCACTGAAAAAGTTATGTGCCTGAAGTTGAGTCCCTGATTGGTTGAGGAGATGCACCCACCTCCCCAGAGTTCTGATTTTTTTTTTTAAATCTGGCTAGACGTTGTGGCCACTTCTAGACTTTTGTGCCACGCCAGCCTCTCAATTTGCGCCACAGAACTTCAATTCACATCTAAACCATTGACTTTACATTGAAATTGGCTGCACAAATTGCATTTGGTGTGAGTGTACCCTAACATTGCACTTTTTACTCCACTGGTTATCGGTTGCCCAGAGATACACAATGTTTTACCACCTGTATTATACATTGATAAAATGCTTGAGTTTATAGTAAAGCAATTTATCATATTAACTACATTGCATTAAAACCCACAAAAAATAATAAGCCAGCACATTTTAGAGGATGCAGTTTGGGGAAGGAGAAGGGCACAGAAAAAGAGAGATTTTTGTCTGTCTTTTTATGAGAATGAGCATTTAAAAAAGAATGTTTTTGCCATATTTCCGTTAGAGCTTTTTTTATTTAAATTTTAAAAACCCTTAGTAACATTTATTTTTTGTTTAATTGGATGCTCATCATGTAGAGTGATACCTACCTATAATAGTATTAACAGTAAATTAATGTAACTCCTAAAATTTGGGGAAAAAACACAGAGGCAAAAGCTGCCACAATTTTTTTTATCATCTTAACTTGCCCTCCCCTCCATTTGAAATGGTACAATCCAGAAATCTCCCACAGACTCCTAGAATGTGGGTGTGGCTTGGTGGCAGAATAAATTTGCAGAAGGAAATGTGATGCAACAGGACTGTGAGTTACTTACCCATGTGAAAAGATATACAGGTCCGATATTTATTCTCTCCTGACCCAAACATTTAAATGAAAAGAAGAAATATGCATGGTTGAGAACAAAGATCAACTCTGTGTGGTTGACAGAATGGAAGAGGGACAACAAAAAAGTCAGATCAGCTTGTTATGTCTTTTGTCCTCCGTGTGGGACTAAAAAAAAAAATCTATCTCGCAATTGCCTAAAGTTTACTTCACACACTTTAAATGCAGATGTGGAGGCAAAACGTTACAAATATATTTTAAATGTTTTTTTCAAGATAAACGTTTAAACCCCAAACAAATGTTACAAAACTTAAACTTGACACTTGAAATAGTCTCAAGTGTAACAAAGAACAAAAATGAGTTTAAGTGTAGAGGAAACAGCTACATTGGTTTTACTTGTGTTTGACCCCCCTCATGAAATAGTTCATTCCAGTTATTTTCCATGACCCACATTGTTCTAAAATGTGGGTGGGGCTTAACCTCAATGACAAATCTTTATTTTAGTAGGATTTCTTGTCCTTTCTGTAATTGAAACTGTAATGGGATAAGTAGCATAGTTAAAGGAACACAGGCTTCAGATTCTAAACTACCTATTGTGGTTTATTCTATAGAATCTCATTCCTGATTTACTTCCCCCCCTACCACAGTTGAAACTCACATGAGTCCGCTAGAGCCAATCCGAGATGTTGTTAGCAACAGACAGAAAACAGTCTGGGCAGGTCACGAGTCCGAGATACAGCAATAGAGACAACAACACACTTGACACACTCTTTTTCCATCTCCAGATCAATTCCATTGTGACACAACAGAGCTAAGAATGACAACCTTGAAACAATTATCCTGTGGAAAAAATAGAATAAATGAATGAAACATGGTTCTAGATTTTCATTAAACTTTTTTTCCCTCTTTAATTATTTTTAGTTTCTAATATTTTTACCCTAAATGTGTGCAGAATGGTTTGGAAAATTTAGTTAAATATTGACAATGTAACATTCCGATAAATATCTACCAGTAAAATAAACAAAAAATATTGATAAGAATAGAAACATGAAATTCATCATTAGTTATGCCAAGCAGACAAAGACAATGAAACATCAACTACTGAACAGCATTAAGCTCTCTCATGCGGCTATTCTATTTTTTTTTTTTTTTTTTTACAAATCTACATTTTTTATGTTAAACGTGAAAAGTTTTGTTTTACCAACATACAGAGCCAATACGTTTTTTTTTTTTTTGGGGTGTGTTTAAGCATGACCTAAATGTTTATCTTTTCAGACCAAACAAAAGAGTGTAGCAGTTACTCTTCACACAAATCTATTATGGCACAATCACGCTGCAGAAAACAACTGTTTGGGGGAGGGGCACAAAGGAAGCCACAATTTGTTGCTTTCCTAATCAACAAAAACAAACAAAATAAATAAACAAAACAAGATATAAAATTACATTTGTTAAGATACATTTATATATGTTGTGATTGAGAAGTTAAGATTAAAAGGATTTTTATATATATATAAATAATTTTTTTTTAAAGAAAGGATTAAAAAATATTCAAAATTACTATGTGAGCAACGTCTAAACTAAAATAGCACGCTCTATAAATGGTATAAGAGCGGCAGGAAACAAAAAAGGTCGGTATTCCCTTCCCCCCCTGCAAAACAATGGTACAGTCCGGTAATTTTCCAGGAAACAGGGGCCCAGAACGTGGGTGGCGCCTAATTTGAGCTGAATGTCGTTAACTGTTTTAGTTTTTCAACTCTCTGTGTGGTGAATTATAGGTAAACATAAAAAGCACAGGTTAAAGTCACTGTTTACACTGTTGACCACTTTTGGTGGTCACATCTCGTTTAGTGTTCATACGCATCTGCTGGAGCCAATCTTGGTTTTCAGTGGTCAATATGCAATATATATATATATATATGTATATATTTGATTGAAAAAACGATGAAAGTAAAAAAAAAATTAAACATCCAATTGAATTACTTTGTTCAGGCTTTTGGGAAATAGAAGCAGCCCGCTTTACAGCAGAAAGAAAAAAAAGGTTTCTTTTTTCCCACATTGCGCTGGTTCCGCTTTGTTTTATTCCGTTTTTTTTATTTTGAAGGTTTCAAATGTCTACTCTAAAGGCCCAAATTGGATATAGCCCAAATTGGATATAGCCCAAATTGATTTGTTTCAGATGAGAAATTGTTTTTTACTTGCTTAACACATTAAATGGGTGGAACCTAGAATAAAAAACTAATCAAAACCTAAAAGTGTAATGTAACAACATTTATGATTGATTTTTTAAAATATAAATGACTAAGTCATATCATATTTCACAACTGTTTTTTCATTCAACATGTACCATTATTAGTTACTCCAAATTGATTTGAATCATAAGAGTGCTGTGAACCTTAACGGCTAAGCAGATTTTTTTTATAGCATAGGTAGAGTCTATGCGCGTATGTGTATGATGTGTTGATTTAATGTCTTGGTGCCAAAACACACAGCCGGCTGAACCAGCAGACTACAGAGGAGCTGTTTTGGGGGAGGGGCACACAGGAAGGCAGTTTTTGACGGATGTTGTGTGCTGAGTAGAACTTTAAATGACAAAAAAAGTGTCAAATTTGTTACCCCTTGTGTAATTCATGAAGTTTTAGGACAGTTTGAAATAAAATAAGACTTCTTCTGACTAAACTGTCTTTAAAGTTTTGGTTATTTTAATGCCTATTACAAGAAAATGCCCACACATTGAGATTTATCCCCTAATAAGCAAAAAAATGTAAGAGAACACAAAAATTTAGCAAAACTAATAAGGCAACAAATTAATTTCTTAAAAAGTATTGTCCCCCCTGTAGTCAGAAATGGTATGTCCCAGTATTTTTCCATGAACCACTGTCCCACATTGTGGGTGTGGCCTAATTGCAAGAGTAGCTTTCAGCACCTTTTCTTTTAGTAGCTATTCTTTCTATAAAGTAAAAAACATAAATGTTGGAGGACAAGTGTGCAGCTAATAAACCAGAGGCTCAGTGGTTGGACAACAGCAGAGACAGAAATAATGCAGAGCCATTTGTATGAGACTTTTTTTTAAGTCCCTCTTTATAGTCAAACTCCAAAGGTCTTCAAGCTTGGGTACCTTTCTTTGCAAGATTTGAAGTAGTTTTAATTTCAATATACTGTGTATTTTAGAAACAGCTCTGGAGGCGTTTTGTAACAGGCTAAATACACAAAGATACCATGGAGGGCTTCGTGAAATTGTATCCTGCTAACTCTAAAAAATTTACATTCAAATTAAGTTTTGGCAAAGATAGCGTATCTTGAGTCAAACTGCATTTCCGTGCTGTCCTTCCTTTTAGATCTTATGGTTTCACTCATCTTTTAAAGTGTTACTTAGCAGAAGCAGTCACACTTTTGGCATCAAACCAGTCACACATTTGGCCTTAAGTGGTTCATAGGAACTGGTAGTGACAGTTGTTAAGGACATATTAAAAAAAACTTTCAGAGGGGGATTTGTTGTTCATTGACCCTTTAACACTGGAGATGTCACCTGGGACATCTAAACAACACAAGCTCTTTGACATATCAGAAATGTTTGACTGTTTACACTGTCAACATAAATCAAGTGATTGTGATGCAGAGAAGAACGACTTTTCATATCGGCTGTGCACTTTACAAAGATAAAAGTGTTGCATAATGACGCAAAGCCGCTTTTCTCCGCAACAAAATCAGCTGATTTACATGGGTTGCGTAAGAACCCCGCTACTAAAAAGTGTGCAATTTTGGAGCAAGGCCACTTTTCTCTGCTTCAGAATCTGCTGCAATTATGTTAATGCTAGAAAAGTTACAATAGTCAAAAAGAATGCAAACACAGGAACAAAAGCTCTGGTGTAAAAGGGTTAAGGAGGCAGTGCAGATAAAGGAAGCATGATCAACCTTAACCATGTTTTGGCATAAAACACACCACCACTTAATTTTTGACGCAATAAAAATAGAATTCCATAAAAAACTAAATTTGCTGTTTTATCTGCTTTTTTCTCTGAATAGTCGCAGTCCAGTACTTAGCAGCAGGACTGAGAAGGTATCATTTTATTATCCTAGACAGAGTATAAAACATAAAACAACCAAAAATATGTGAAAACTTTATTTTGCTTGTAAATTTGTTTTCACCACTTTAATATGAACAAGGAATATATAAATACAGCAGAATCTATGGTTTATTTTTCATTACTAATCTTTTAGCTGTTTTCGAATACAGATGCCTGCGTTTGCGCATGCAAGTATTCCATCAGTACTACAATCTTTTGTGCAGACAAATCTTAATGTTACCTAAAGTATTCAACATTGCTCTGACATGAAGTGCATTGTTAGTGTATAGCTTGTCTACTTGTATCTATGCAAGAAGCTCGTAAAAGACACACAGATCTGATCTGAAGGCTGCCTTTCCTTAGACTACCACTGCAGTCCATGTCTGGTGTGCATGGGTGTGCAAGAGGAAAAAAACCATCAGACAAGAAAAAATGCAGCAACACACTCGTACTCCTATCACATGTTTTTTGTAGTAGGTATGTGCAAGGCGCTAGCAATGACACAGACTGCAGTTGATGAGATAGTGGAAAGTATTTATTGAGTCCAGGAGCAGCCATTTTGACACCAAGCAAAGCTCCATATGCTCTCCCTCTGCTGGACTGTTGTGGTACTACAGCTTTTTAAATCTAGAAGTGAGTCAACAAAATGGCTGACCTGTGAGATAGAGATCAGAGAATAGCAACAAACTATACACCTGGTCCACGTAGGTGCTATTAAAAAACAATAAAAGGTTCATCATATTTGGTGCTGTAAATTCTCTAAACATGTAAATAAGGAGCAAAACCGAAAAAGCTACGTAATGTTTGGTGCTGAAACACATACAAGAAAATTCAAATGCACAATTTTATTTACCTGTATGTAATTTAGGTTATGTCCGAATTCCCTTCCTATTCCCTAATTACTAGAAAAACTACATTATGGGAATTTTAAAAGCAATTCAGACACTATGCTCACTACTTTTCCCCTTTTTTTAACTGCAAATGTAATGCTGTTGATTTCTTGAACCAAATATAATCATATTAAGACTATTGATGAATCCACTTTGCTCTGAAGATGAAAATTTGGATGGTTTATAATTTTTTTACATTAAAAAATGTTCAAATGCAGTGCATTGTGGTCTATATTTACCAATCTAGTGAGCGTGAATGTACACTGGTTTTTCGCAGACTTACGGGAAATTTCTTGGGCACTGGATTTTGGAATTGTAGATTCGGACAACTCAACAAAATGGTGAACGCCCTATATAGTGCACAAAGTAGAGAGGGAATTCGGACACAACCATTCTTAGCAGAATTTTTTTGAGTCTGTAGTTTAAATAACTCCTCCCTCTAAATAAGTCCCTCCCCCTCTGCCGAGTATTAAGTCTGTGAAGGAGAAATTTCTCACCCCTCCCCATGCTAATGTGGAGCTGTGTCTAGTCTGTGCCTGCACTGCTGGCTCTATGAGGCTGCGTCTAGCATCCTGCAGCTCAGCTTCTCCACACTGAGGTGTTGCAGCTTGAACACACCGACAGTGGTGAGTCCTCCTCAGCTAACACGTACTAACCTATCGTTCAAGTTTTGGAGCCGTCCATACGTACCTCAGCGGCACCAACTTCAGCGCCTCAACCAGCGGGGAGACTTGGAACAAACAAACAAACAAACCTTGAGGAGTAGTGAAATTCAGGTTGCGACGCTCGGCGCGAACGGCCGAGGTCTTTCACCGTCCAACCCCCACCGCAACTGCTGCTGACGTCACACCGATTTTTTTGTGTGTGTCTGCTTCGAAAAGAGGAGGAGCCTATTTTCGAGTAGATCCGACTGTCGGTTGAGACCGCGACCACCGCGATTCAGGTTGTGTGGCACAACCTCCGTTATTCTTCCCCCCTCCCTGCATGCAAGAAGAAGTTACAGTGACCCCAGATGCCCAACAGGTCCGATAGATTTTAAAGGTGATATCAAAGAGAAGAAGAGACGGAGCCGTCTAGAAAAAGCGGGAAGAGTTGTGGACAGCGCTTAGTCGGTGAGTAACGGTACTGCATGTAGCTTGCTAGCAAAACACCTCCTTTTTTTTAACTCTGATGTTTGTGCTTTTTTTTTGTTCTTTATTTGACGCTGGTAAAATTGTTTTGGACACGCAAGCATTTCAGCACATGTAATATTTTGGGAGGTCTATTTTTCTAATGGGATTCTCAGTATATATAGTATGCATTTTTGTGTGAATGAAGATGTTTCAAGCTATCAGAAAAATGTTGCTAGCTAGTACCTGAAACTCACAAAGTTTTTTTTAAAAATCATGGAAAAAATTAGTAAATCAACTTTTTTGATTTTACTTAATAATGTATGTTAATCTAAGATATAATTATATACTTTTAAAAAAAAATTCTTGGACCCCCCCCCCAAAAAAACAGCAATTTTAAATCAGCCCCGCAGGGGTGACTGTTAATGTAGAGCCTTATTAAAGGTAGGCGTTTGTATAATTTGTTGGTCTGGAAGATTAGAATTTAAGTCTTTTAAAAACAATCAACATTTTTTTTTTTTAGGAATGTTGATGTTTTTAAAAAAGAGAACATTTTTTACAACAGTAAACTAATGTAAATGATTTATTCATTTACGTAAAAATGCAAGAAAGACTCTGAGACTAACTAAACTACAGAGGATAAAGCTGCATTTACACTGCACCCCCTTTTTTGGGTTCAGTGGTACAGCCCAGTAATTTTCCATACACCACAATGCACTAGAATGTGGGTGTGGCCTAATGAATATCAATCTGTAGTTGAAACATGTTTTTTGTTGCACAAAACCAGACAAATTTAAATTTCTGTTTGAACTCTAATAAAGTGATGTGTGTCAAGCTTGGCAAAAACCTTGGTGACCGCTTACACACATTCTTAGGAAAAAAATTACAATATATTATTCATTTGTTGAAAAACAGTTTCAGATTTGCAAAAACTTTTTCTGAAACTTTTGGGGTCTTGTTTTATATTTTCCCCTCTCCCACATTTAAAGCACCAAGTGATCAATGTGTGCAAAGTTTACTACACTTGAGAACATATTTGTCCATGTTCATATATGGAGGTTTTTGTTTGTGGTATGACTGCTGTGGATGTGTGTTGTTGTTTTTCTGACATGTTCTTGTAGAATTTTTCTCAAATTAGAGGACAGATATAAAACAAATTAAGTGTACAATTTCATTTATGAAGATATCTTTGATCAAATCATTGTGAATCAGGAGTGGACTAAAAAATAAGTTGGAAAAGCTCTCTGATGCATCCCCTTGTAGACAAATAAGCCTCATTTCCACTAAGAGGTACGGTGCGGTACGGTCTGGTATTTTGAGCGTTTCTATTGTAAAATGGACCCGATTGGGGTGGAGCCACTGTAGCCACTCATAGATTGGAGTTTGTTGATTGAATATAGTGCTTATTTATGGTAACGTTTCTTCATCTTAGCTGCCTGCAATCTTCTTTAAAAGAAGTCTTGCAAGATATGAGGTGTAAGATATATTTTTCCAGTAACTTTCTCATAATTTTCAGTGTTAAGATATTTTTCTGGACAATTTCTTCTCTGGTCGGATACTCTAATCGCTAAAATAAATTAAAGTGAAAGTACACAATTTGTATGCGTTTGCACTCCGGGCGTAAAATTCCATTCGCGGGTGACGTCACCAGCAGTTGTCACACCAACTGCTTAAAGTCTGCATTTCTTTTTTCTTTAACATTACAATGCCCAACATTTTCTTTATCTGTCAAAAGTGTTGAAACATATTTTATGTTTAAAATTGGTTTGGTTGATAAAGTTGTGGTTAAATGGTGAGGGATCTGGTTGAAGTCCAAGTGGCCATATACTGTTAAAACGCTAGTCATAGAAGTGTTATCCTAAATTGACATTTGTCTTTGTTCAAAACGTTTTTGATGTACCTTTTGAGAATAATTTTGAAAGTATTTTGTGTGCGGTCACTTGGTTTCTGCTGTTTTGTTTCCTAAAAGTATTGTTGCTCAGTTATTTTCTTGTTTACTCATATGTTAGGTGAATAGCTTTGTGTTCTTGTACAGACCTGATCCAAATTTAAATGCGCATTGCTAATGCACATATTGGATTTATTGCTATCTATTCTTTGTGTCAATAACATAGCTGCACCTGTTAAGAATTTAAGGATAAACTTCCATTTGCATATTTCTTGCTGTTCTACTAAATTGTTCTACAATTGCCAGTTGTTTATGCTTTTTGAAGTGAAAAAAAAACTAGCAGCTAAAGTTTTTGTTTTTTGTTGGAAAGCCTCATGTTTGATCTACTTATCACAAACACACAGCTACGAGTATCTTGTTTACCATTTCTAGCACTGAAATGGGTAAGCTAGAATGAAAAATCCTTTCTCTTATGTGCTGTTGCTGAACTCTTTAGTCTTCTCTAGAGTAACAAAATGTTTTTTTAAATGGCAATCTGACTAGTTTATGTTTAATGGCGCCCGGGATAACGATTCCTATCTGACCCCATGAGGCCAAGTGCAAATTCTGAAGGACAGGGGGCTATGGTTTGAGTTTTCTTTCTTTTCTTGTTATTTTATTTTTTTAGATCAACTGGGTTTGGACCCGTATTTCCATTAAAGGAAACTGTAAATTTGCTGTTCCTTTCATTTATATTTTAGGTGTAACTGGAAGTCTGTACAAATCTGTTTCTTCTTAAATGTAATAATGAGGTTATGAGGAGCAGAGATAAAGAAGATTGGTACTTTAAGTACTTGGGGTCAGAAATCCTGACCAGCAGAAAATTTGAGAAAAAGGTTGAGTGTGCAAGTAGTAGAAGAACAGGTGGAGGAAGCTTCCAGTATACAACAAAGGTGTCAGCAGGAATGAAAGGAACGGCGCAAAAGACTGTAGTAAGAGTAGCCATCAGAAGAACAGCTCGTATTAAACGTTACAGAGAAAAATGCAGGGAGGGTTTGGATATTATGAGTGGAAGGACAGTAGGGAAGAAGACCAAGAAAAAGACCAAAGATGAGGTTGATGGATGTAGTCAAGGAGGACATTGAGGTGAACCATGTGAGCTGGAAAGAAGCAGAGAATAAGGTTAGATGGAGGTTGGTTATTCACTGTGACCCGTAAATGGTGCAAAAAAAAGACAAAGAATTACATTAAATAAAATGAAGTAAGGCTTCAGGTGGACATGTCGATGGTTAAGCAGCCATGTTGTATAGTTTGTTAGTGGCACAGAGAAAGAGATGGAGGGAAGAGCAGGAGACAACAGAGCTGAAGATGTTCAAGTTGTCTTTGGAAATGATGAGAAGGGATAGGATCATGTACGAATCCGTCTGAGGAACTGCTCATGATAGATGTTATGTAGATACATGCAGGGAAGCAGATTGAGATGGTTTTGAAATTTTTGAGAGGAGAAAAAACAATGGGTTGGTAAAAAGGATGCTGAGGTTGGACCTACCAGAGGCCAAGAGGAAGACTTGAAAGGAGGTTCTGGTATGTCATAGAGGACTTGAGGGTAGTTGGTATGACTAATAATACAATCATAGGGTTATATAGAGAAATTATTAGCTGTGGGGACCCTTCAAGGGGGCATCCGAAAGATAACAAAGAGGTGTTTTCAAAAACGTGGGGACAAATTTGGGGTTCTTGCTTCCTGTGCCTCCTCTCCAGAGGTTAGGGTTAGGTACACAAAGAAGGTCTGTAAAAACATGGATACGTGTTTCTGGTGTAGAAGTACTTGACTATCTGGCAAAGATTCCTGTGAAAAGCCTTCTTAAAGCAGTTGAAGCTGGAGTAACACGGCTCAAAGAAAAGGAAAGGTCATTTAGTTGATATGTATGTTAAGGCAGATGAGTGAATGCATTCAACAGTTGAGTTTCTGAATGAATAAAATCTTACATATCTGATAACATTTTTGACACTTGTAGCATGTGCTATTTTTTTGCATAGTTGCAAGGAAGAAGGTATCACATCATAAAAAGTGGCTTATGTCACAAGTAGTTATTAAAAAAAGTTGGGGGAATTAAAAACACACCAACTGGGGATCCACTATAATTGTACTATGTCAATCCTAGAATCTGCAGTTTTAAAATGTTATTGCAATTCAGTATCCCTGCAGCAAACTCCAGCATGCTGGCTGTGCTGTGACAACCTCAGTATGTCTTGGTCCTATTGATTTTATGCTCACTACTGGAATATTACCTGTTTAGTATATAATTGCTGAACATCCCCTGGAAACATCTTTCAAAGAGATCTCCCACAACTATAGAAGAAGAGGGCATGCCAAAAAACTGTAGCTACCAGTGTTTGAGCTAGCTGCTTTTCAGTACAAACTAAACCCAGTGAGCAATCCTTTACCAAATAGATGTCGCTGGAGACACCTACAAAACACACGCCCTTTGACATACTATAACTCTTCAATCATTTGTGTGATAATTGTGAATCATCCGATTCTGATGCTGAGAAAATCAACTTTGCATATCGGCTGTGCACTATATGCAACACATTACCACGTAAAGTGTTGCGTAATGACATAAAGCTGCTTTTCTTTGCGACAGAATCAGCTGATCTACTTGAATTGCGTTAGCACTTCACTGCTGTTAAATGTTGCAAGACTGCTTTCCTCAGCTTCAGAATCAATAGTTGAACAGTTATATCAAAGTGTCAAACACTGGAGCTAAAGCTTTGGTGTTACATGGGTTAATATTTTTGTACATGAAAATATTTTGCTGCCAATCTCTTAACGTCCACTCAAGATTTTTTTGCTTTTGTTGCTTCAGACTTTCACAACAATCACCACTCGCCAAAACTCAGAATTGATTCTACCATTTGATCAGAATGCAGATTAGTAAAAAAAAAAAACTGCTGACATTTGCCAGCAGCTCCCATCTGCTAAAAACCAAGAACTACTAATTTGTGCGAGAACACAGTGGTTTAATTTTGTAACTTTGAATAGACCTCACAACTGAGGAAAACATCAGCACACAATTACTGGGTTCTGAAATGAAGGAATTTTTAAATTAATTGCTTTCCATTACAGTTATTTCTCACTGTAGAGCGCACAGTCAATACATTTTTTATTTCCGAATTTAGTAACTTACCTAACACCAAACTATAAGGTGCATTAAGTGAGACAAAAGACTCAGAAATAAGTCGGTCATTCAGATTTTAACTCTGTAGATGGTAACTCTATAATTTGTCTGTGTAAGCCGCATTAGCGTATTCACAATTTTCCTTTAACTCCCAACTTTGTTTGCAACACAAAAAGCAGACTGATATCTCTTAAGCAAATGTCACTGTGACTAAGCTAGCCCTCAACCTTGTTAGTAACATTTAAAAAAAAACCATGGGCCTACACTCCAGTCGTATATGCATATTTACAATAACACCCATATTTGTTCGAAGAAAACACTGACTTCCATTTTAATAGAGCACTATGTACCTAAATTGATTCAGCATCAAAAAGCACAACCAGAATTAATCCATAAAAGGTACTCCGGATTACAAGATGCACTGTCCTCTTAATAAAAAAAATAAAAAAAACTGCTTTTTAGTGTGCCTTAAGTGGTAGAAAAATAAAACCCCACATACACACAAAGCCTGTGTATGCTGAATTCCAAAAAATGTAGGGCTAAACAAGTTTGAAAATGAATTGAGTTGCACACATTTTTTTACCAATATTGATTTTTCATATTTTGTTTCATTTTAATAATAAAGGCAGAGTACATGTATTTTGGCATCAGATCGGAAGGAAATTGAACAGCTGTGGCAGCCATTTTGAGCTGAAGCATTCAGTGCCAACACAGTTGAAGTGGGGGTGGGGAAGTGTTAAGTAGGCTAGCTTACAGACCATTGTTAATGCATAAAAGCAGACACTGTTGATTGTGTATGCATTTTTTTAAAATAAAAAACAATTGTCTGTTACGTTTTTTGCTCCCCACATGTGTGCTACTGGCAAAAGAAACAAGAAAAAAGTCTGTTTAGTTTGGGGTGAGGAAAATACTGCCAAAGTTTTCAAGGAACTCTGTTTATATATAAAAAATAAACAAATAAACCACTGCGACAGAAAAATTCAGAAAACACACAAATTTAGTCAGACTTAAAAAAACATGAGATTGCTGTTTAAAGGCCAAAGGTGGACCTTTTACCAATTAAAAAAAACTTGTTCTCAAGACTATGTATTTGTTTAGTATGGGTTGGATACATTTTCTGAATATACTTATTTATTTCTGTTTGATTTTTTTTTTCTTCAATTTTTATGTTATCATTTTACATGTTTCAGCTTTAGTGGTAAGAATCCCTTTTTTGCGAAATGGTTTAGTCCATCCCTGGCAGTAAAACTCCACTGGGAAGCAGATTGCAGTTGTGGGGGAGGGGTATTGGCGCTCTGTATCTGCTTGTAGACTTGGACTGGGAGGTGCTAGCTATAGCTTAATCATCCATCCTGAGTTTAAATGTCTTAGTGTTGAAGTAGCTGAATGATGTCAATTTTGTTAATGTCAAAATATTTTCTTCATAAGATGATCTAGATTCTGTACTTAAAAATTTTTTTCTTAACATGTATACTGAAAATAAAAGGTTTTTCTCTTGCACTCAGTTGTATTATGTTGAGCCTTTGTAAATATTACATTATGCTCATGTAGCTACAATAAAAACCTTTCTGCGTAATGCTAAAGAAAAGGCAGCATGTGCTCAATTGATTCATATGGAAGCTCCTGGCTCTGCGCACCCTTGCCCCCTCCTATTTTTCTTCCCCTTTTTCCTTCTACACCTCTCTGGCTAGTCCTTGGTTGTCAAGGAGTGGGTGGAGGGTGGGGGTAGACAAAAAGTGCGTACAAAATTTAAGCAACCGACACTTGAAACCAATGCTTTAGGGCTTTTGACTAACTGTTTTCCTTTTCACTGTAAAACTCTACCTGTTGGGATACATCACTTTTCATTGAGTATATCCTCACTTTGTTTAGTCCAATTGTCAAAATATATTTATTAGTAGTTTATTATATGTACTGTCAAGCTTGGAATTATATGTCATGTATTGGAGGTAATTTTCCTGTTGTTTGTACTTAAATAAAAACGTAAGCTTGTCGATTGTAACTACTTTATACATTTTTTTCAAATTATAACTCAAAAGTAAAGCTGTGCATATTATGGCACCAGTTATTTTGAAATAAGTTATTCAAGAAAATTCTTAATTTGTATTCAAGTTTCTCTCCTAAGTTTCATTTTCCAAACTTCAAATTTTGTTTACATTTTTTGGATTCAAGTATGTCTCAATATACATTGGAATGTCTCATTACACTCTGGAATGATTACTCTCTCATATGGATTACCACTCTTTTCATGAAACTTGCATCCAGAAAAACTGAGCCGCACTGATGCCCTCAGCCCTCTGCTGTTTAACCTTTCTGGTTAACCTGCCCAGACAATCCTGGAAATTAACTCGACAGAAGAAAACACCACCTCAATCACTAAATATTCCAGGTTTAACATCAAACTAGCATCAATATGTCTTTTCTTAAATTAGTCTCATTTGTGGTAGAATGTTCTTTACCTAACCAAATTAGATTTTAAGTCAGTTTTGATAAATATTTTACATGTCTTTCAAAAAGCATTCTGCACAATGCTTTTGATGGTTCATGCGGTAGTAAGTTTTTTTTTTTTTAAATAGTTTTCTTGTGCGGCAGAAGGTTGAGAATATTGTGTTGCAGTCAAAGCTCTGGCTGTGCACAGCATACCAGGTGGCCATTTTGAGTTTCAGTGAATCCAGATGCAAGCAGTCAGTGTGGGGGAAGGGAAGAGTGCGCACCATGCGCAGTAATTTTGGAATGCAGAATCTGCCTTCATGAATTGACTTTTTTTAACCCAGTCTTGTAGGCTAATATTAGTTTACCACTTAGTTGTTTTTTCATAATGTAAATAAGTAAGCTAAAAACATTCGCTTTGTCTGACCATTTTAAATAGCTACGTAAACATTTTTGGTATTGACAAAAGGATTTCAGTACAAAACAATTGTAATTGAGAAGAAATTGTAATTCGACTAAGTTATTTACTGAGAAGCCCCAGGGACGTAAAGAAGCTCAAAAACTGCACTCAGTGTGACTTTGAATGGAACAAGTAAAAAAAAAAAAAAAAAAAAAAACACTTTAAATGAAGATATTCTAGCTTTTTAGTGGTTACACAAAAAAACAGAGCTCTCAGAACCACAAACCAGAATTTGGAGTGGACTGAAGAGCGGACATGAGTTGTTATGTGCCTGTTCTTTTTAGTGGGCGGAGTTTGCCATATGATCTGCCCTTGCCTGTCCTCAGCATGCTGTTTGCAGCAACACTGGTGGCCATTTTGAGTGTTTGCAGTAGCAGAAGAGGGGGGATGGGCAAAGAATGCGTCGCAACTCTTTAGTTACTCTTGCAAAAGAACTATGGGGATTTTTGTAAAGTGTTTGATGAAATGACAGAAGATATCTTATTTAGTTTTTTATGTTTTTTAATAAAAAAAAGAAATAAAAAATGTATAGGTTGGTGAAAATTAAAAAAGGCATAAACCCTTAAATAATCTGAAGGATTCATACCATGTGTATTTTTTTTTTTAGTTTGCCTTCAGTGAATAATCCTTGTTTTTAAAAATAACACCCCTGCAACAGAATGGTTCATTCCAGACAACAGCAACCCTCCCTGCTGTGGCAGCGGCAGGGTGGAAAGAGTCTGTAGTTGTGCCAAACTGAGCTCTTCTTTTCATTTTTTTTTTTTTTTGTGCCATGTGCAGCTAGCACGACTCTGCGCAGCTAAAAGGCGCCATTTCCCCCTCTTGTTAAAGCAACTGGTTTTGAATGAAAAAAAAACGTTTTTCAAAGTATTATTTGAGACCTAGGTAACTTTTAGGGATAGCTCAAAGATGATTGTCAGAAATTTGTCTCAACATCAAATTTTATTTAAAAATGTTCATGATGTTACTTTTACATTTGATGTAAAGGGTAGAAAAGGATTTTTTTCCATTTAATAAAATATATTTCAGTTTAACATTTCACTTCAATAATTTCTTTTATCTATGGCTTTGTATGCCCCTCCCCCACTTCCTCCCCTTGGGGCATTGGTTCAGCCCATGAAGCTGGGTAGGCTGTTTTACAACAGGCAGAAAGACTGGTTGTATATGTGAGTGTATGCAAGCCTGTGAGTGTGAGAGAAAGACAGCAAAAGGAGATTTGCAGGGGTGGTTGGGTGCAGCTGCCTGTGCGTCAATATTTTGGTCGCAGTTAAGCACTGGCTACGGAGTGCTAGCTAATCTCTTACTTACTTGCATTTTTGTGCCTTTCTTTACAAAATCTGAATTGGCTTTTTTATGTAATCTTAAGAAGATTTCTTTAAGATCATAGATCCTTTTTCCAAAATGTTCTCTCCCTATTTTGTTTTTTAGAAAAAATCTGTTGGCAAGAGTCAAAAGTGGATCTCTGTATTTTATTTTAAACAATAAGTTGCCTACGTAAGAAAGGAGGGACTTTTTAGAATATACCGCAAATTTTTTCATTTGCCTTTAAGGGCAAATTATTTTTTTATATCTTCTAATATCTTCTCAGGAAAAGCCCTGAGACACCAAACTGGCATGGTTGCCTTTTTAATTTAGCAGCAGCTACTGCATAATTTGAATCATTTGTTTGAACGTTTAATTACTCAAAGGACATGGTGTTTTTCGGGAACACATTATAGCCCAATGAAAGCAGTCCCTTTTTGTTTTTGGTATTATAGTAAAATAATGTGGATGCAAAACTGTTTTACATCTTTACTTCAACATCTGGAGAATTTTATTACTATAAAAATTCACAGTAATATTAATAATATTCACAGAATTGTCATGACTTTTAATAAGATCTATTATAATTTGAAGAAGCTAACTCAACCCCCCCCCCCCCCCCAATTGTCGACAGAATGGTTTTGTTCTTGCTGGCTGTGGATTTTTACACTGAACTAGTTTGTGCTAGAGCTGGAGGGGGGGATGGGTGTTGCTAAGCAACGGTCTGTTCACTTCTCTTTTGCTCTGTCTGCGCTGCTAGCTAGTGTTGTAATAATTAATATTCACCACTCAGCAATTAAAAAAAAAAAAAACAGGTGTTAGAACACTTTGTGCATAACTTTAATGAAAGACATTTAAGTTATCAGTGAGAAGCGGACAATAAAGAATAACAATGCATCCATTTAGTTTAATTTTATGGAGAAGAACACATTACATTTGCTGCTTTTTGTAAAGTTATTGGAAAATGCTAATACAAGCACAAAAACTACACACCCTGGTAAAGGGCCATACCCCTGTGAAGAACAACTTGGATTAGTCCTGTTACTGAGCTCCTCCTTCTTTCCTCCCTTCTTTTTCCAACCTCCTGACTGTTCTCTGCTCCTGCGACCAACAAAAATATGGAAGGCCCAGTCCAACTCATCTTGCTAAAGCCTAACATTTGTTTTTATAGCCTTTTTTAACAGTTCCTCATCACTCAGATTGATTTCTATGTTTTGTTTTGTTAGTGCTACAAGTCAAATCCAAGTTTCCTGGAATTTTTTTTTTCTTTTCTTTTTCAATTAGCTATGACATCCTTGTTAGCTAAAAAGGTAAGGGTTTTGGAATTTTGGGGATTTACATTTTAAAGCAATTAAGAATGCTAAGACTTTCTGCAGTTGTATATGTAGTGCAGTTACTTTGTGGTTCTGAATTTTTTTTCATCACAAAAAGGGTTCTGTTAACAAGCAGGTGTAAAGCAGTAATTGTAAAGTTAACATTTAAAAAAATTGGTTATATTTGATTGAGTTTTAATCCGATATTGATGAAAATTAAAACTTTGTACAATTATGTGTAAAATACAACAGAGGGACAGTCGCATAAAGGATGTTTTATGTCCTAAAACAAAACTCTGGACATTTTAAGCACCAAAAGCATATTATGCATGGTTTTCAATCAAAAATAAAAACACGATTCGCGCATCAAATTTACGTCCGCTGCCTCTTTTAATGCGCATCAAATTTGCTGCTCGAAACCTCTCAACAAATGTGTTTATAAACGTTGCACTCCCGCCACATGTGGGAGAAGATACCGTCAAAATGTTTGCTCCTCATCGCTACATGGAAGTTTTGTCTGTATTTCTCATTTACAATTCCCAAAAGACACAGATAAGGTTGAGAGATTAGATCTATTTATTTTGAAGAGCTCTACAATAACAATGGTAAGCACGTCCCCTTGTCTGGATTCATGAGATCATTCAGAAACTCCCAATATGGTGAGGTTCACCATCTACCGCAGGAGATATATCTGAAAGACAACTGCTTTCAGCGGTACATTCGTTTCTCTGTTATCCAGTTTGGCGGCTTGCTGAACGCCATTAGAGAAAGGAAAAAATAAGAATAAAATTAGAGGAACGTTTTATTATTGTCTTCATACAAACAAGAAAAAATCATAAAGATCAGGAGGAGAACAATCAGATTATTCTCCTTACTGGTTTCGGAATCAACCCCCTAAACACATCAGTAAAATGTCAAACTGGTCACTGGTCAAAGCTAGGTCTCAGATTGGTGGACAAGATGAATCTTCTCCACCAAAGTTCAGATATTTGAACTCCGGACATGCCGCAACACAGTAATTGCACTACAACAACTAAAACACGCTGCTGCCAGACTGCCGTGTCATGCTCAATGCTCCAAACGCACCGCAGGACTTCTGATCGCATATGTACATTGACCCAACATTAAAACTGGACGCCCTTGACGCGCATAGTGTTAGGCCATAGTGTGGATGCAACCAAATGATTTAATTGGTATCATAAAAAGTTCTGTGCTGGAGCCCTTGGTATTAAGCATTACTTATGCTAAAGATGTATCTCCTTCTGAACAAGTTAGCTCTGACATAAATTAAGATGATGCAGTCAATTTGTTGTTCTATCTTTTTTAGTCTAACCATCTAACACCAGAGGTTTAGCCCCAGTGTTGACATTCTTTGGACTGCAAAAACTAACCATTTACACAATTACTGTAATTCCAGTGGATTCTAAAGCTGAAAAAAGCAGCCTCGCGGTGATATGCAACATTTTTACAGTATTTACGTGCTTACGTAATCAACGTGAATCAGCTGATTTTTGGAGTGAAAAAGCAGTTTTGTGCCATTATTTTGCAAATAATCGTTGCAAAGCCGATATGCAACATTGCTTAATTTTGTGTCAGAATCAGCTGATTAACATTAATCCTGTAAACGGGCAAAGAGATATGAAATGTTGTTATCTAGGTGTCGCAGGCATATTGTGTTAAGGGTTAAGCAAAGTTAATAGTTAATTCAAGATGCTGATTTCTGTGACTATACTCCCGATAATTTTTCTAATTTGTTTTAAATTTCCAGGGAATTTATTTTGTCCTGTTTTATGGGAAAATGCTGAGACTAATTATTCAAATAATGGATAACTTGAATCCTTTGTTGGAAATGATGTTTCAGTTGTTTAGCCATTTGTAAAATCAGATGATTTGTGATGACATGGTGTGGGGTTGCACACATGCAGTGATGTTTTTTTTTTATGTAATGGTGAGCCTATAAAAATAAGGTACTGATGATGCGACTACATATTACTTGCTACTTTATGTATTTTCTATCAGTTTTTAAAGGGTGCTGCTGTCAGTTAGATTGGATGAACAGCAGTTTATTTATAAACTGTAGTCTGGTTTGTGTATGTATATACATATGTCTGTGATTTCTTTCTCTTTTTTAAAATTATAAATCCTAATGGATCTAACAAGTATCTCTTAATTTTTCGTGGCTTTGAGTTTAGCTTCTATTCTACATCATGTAGACTTGAGGAGCATTCGAAAATTTTTGGTCTAAAATTAAATCTACAATGTTCGTTGTAATGTTGCAACCTGATTAATCTGACAGTGATTTTCAGTTAGCTACAGTAGTTTTTTTTCCTGCCATCGAGAAGCTGAGCTAACCACCATTTTGAGTTTCTATACTAAATCCAGGCGCAGTAATTGAGGCTGCAGGATGGGGGAGGGGAATGTAGGTTCTGTGCCGTGTGCAATAGCATTGGAATGTAGAGTGGTGCAATGATCTTGTTTCCACGTTCTTGTCTTGTTTTTAACTCTTTTTAAAAAAAAAAATTTAATAATGGTTTTGGTGTGCCCTAACTTTTTAAGACTAAAACTCCTGCGTATGTATCCGATTTTTTTTGAGTCGTTGCAAGAGGCAGGTTTGCTGATGAGAACACAGCAGGAATAGTTTATACTGTTGAGCGTGTGCACCAGTATATCAGGGGGTGGTGCTTTTGAAGTGAAAAGTGTACACTGGGTCCATGTGTTTTTCCATTTTCATAAAGCAAGCTGCAAAGTTAGAAAAAAAACTTGTAGTTTAATGACCAATGTTCAACTGCAGCTGTTTTCTAGATCTGATCGTCTGCGTTCCCATAGGTCTGCAATTCAAGAGCTGCAAAGCTAACACACTTTATACGCACCAAAACACTAAGAGTAGTCATTCACCAAATTGAAAACTTTAAAGGAGCTGTGAATGATGACTTGTCTATTAACTAAAATACTAGGTTTAGTTCATCGCAAATGCAGCAGATTCCAAATAAATTATGTCTAAGTGCACCATTCACTCAAGTAAATTCCCTAATTACAAACCAAGACCTCGCTAATCAATCAATCAATCTTTATTTATATAGCACTTTTCATATAAAACATAACACAAAGTGCTTTACACAAAATAAAAATAAATAAAACAAAAATAATAATGATACTAAATAAGCAAATAAAAAACAAATAATAATACAAAAATAAGCATAAATTAACATAAAGTCCCCTCCCCCAGATCCGTACACAACCCCCACCCCTGTCAGAGCTCCCACCCCCTAACTGATGGAGATTGGCAATGAGAAACAGGCTGAGCATGACAGTTTGTTTTTAGAACCTCTCTCTCTGTGAATAGCGGCACAGGCAACCAAATGCAGCGACACAAGCAGGGACCCGCCTCACCACAGCTAGGGAGCGATGCAGGTCCCCATCCAGAGCCGCCGCGGCTGAACGGCAGCCGACCCAGAGAGAGAGAACCCAACTGAGGAAGCACCGGAAACAAAATAAAATTAAATTAAAAAGTAAACATGTTGATAAAAGCAAAAAAAAAAAAAACAACAATAAAACATTATAATGAGGAATTTAAAATAAATTAACAATTTATTGTAAACATTATAAAATAGATAATAGATAAATAGGTAATGTCAGCCTATGATGTGAATCTCAACTCTCCTATTTAGTGAAGCCAATCATAGGTTACATTTTAATTTCTTATCTTTGTTACATAAAGTATATATTTTTTCTTTTTCAGATTCAACATCATTTGGTAAATCCATGACCATCAATCTGCTTGCCTGAAGGTGAGTTAGAATAAATAAGCTTGCATGTTATTTGTTTGTAAGCAAAACATGCCTGTTTAAAAAAAAAAAAAAAACATTAAATGTTGTAATATCTTCCTAAAGACGTAGCTTTTAAACCTTTTTCTCACATGTCTAGGCTGTAAAATACATTGTCAAGTCAACATATAAATATATATATATACACACACACACACACACACACACACACACACAGCCTAAAAGAATAAATGATTGAGCTGAATACGTTTTTAAAAAAACTACGACTAGCATCCACACTAATGTGTGAATGTCAAGACCATGTACCAAAGATTGCAATGTTGTGCACAGCCTCATTGCTGCTGCCAGAACTGCCACAGTCATACTCCGAGAGAAGCAAGACATTTGGTCTGGAACGCAGAGCTGCAAGACCAAATGACGTCATTTTGAAGCATGATGCCCCTGGTCTGTTCTGATTCGCTTAGGAATGAACCAATAGATGCACGAGGCAGGGGAAAACGGTTGTGTTACTGCTGTTGTTATTTCACTTGGCTCTTGTTTTGTCTTTGGGTTGTTGTTTGGATAAATAGAAGGTCAACTGTCAGTCAATACACTGTTTAGGGGTATCTAATTTTAACCTTTCATTCCTTTGCAGATTAAATGTTGAGCTATATCTTAAAGCTAATATTCAATTTAAAGTGATCCAGTGTGCTGCCTCTCCTAGCTCCAATACAGCCTGTTTTTGGGAAGCCAATCTCATAGCACTTGTCTTGTGATTAGCTATATTCTATGACCACGAGCACGTCAACTTGCCCTTATGCGCAGTCTGTTGGTTCAGTGTTAAGATGTGGGATCTATAATTTGTCTTCATGCTTAGAATCACATGCGAGAAAAGATTTGGTAAACTTGCAAACTGTTTGAGATGTGGAACGGTCAAATACAGCTGTACATGTTTGAGTCTGACCCTGATAGTGAAACTATAGTACAGGATGATCAGCATCAAATACAACAAGACATTTCCCTCTGGTAAACATGTTCTACTCCACCACTGTGAAACATAAAAAATAAGACTTATCATTATGCAATTGTCATATTTACGTCTCTACTTGCCTATTTACGTATGTTAGGTGTAAATGTGGAAAGAGCAACACAATGGCAACTACAATTGCTCTCAAGAAATTGAAAAGATAACAATAGATTTTGATATAAATGTAAGGGCATAATATGAAAACATTTAATTATGTATTTTATAAAAAAAATTCTAATTGCTTTCATATATCAAAACATGTAAATACTTCATATAATATTTAAAAGAATTGGTGCTAAACCAGAAAAAAAATCAGTTAGCATTTCACAATTACATATTTTTTAGGCCTTATATTCAACTAAAAGGATTTGGATAGGTGCAACAGTTTGTTGTACAAATAGTAGTAATGGCTGCTTACGTGTGTAGTTTACAATGTTCTTTCATTGTAGATTATTTGTTTAACCTGTTACACATGGCTTTGTGGAAAAACAGGAATAATACTGTGCTTTTGGGCTAAAAAGGACAAGTCTGAGTCACTTTGAGGTTATTTACCTTAAAAGGTTTCTAGCACTTTCATCTGGAGTGATTAACAGCAGCAGTATTAACATCGGGCCATTCAAAATGTACTTTTACTACTCACTCATCTATTTTTAAACATAGAAAACAAAGGCACAACACACAATCAGACCAAATGTATTTTCGGCAGACTTCTGGCTGAAGTGTACCAGAACAGCTTTTTAAATTTTTTTACATTAAGTTTTGTTCATTAAGTTACTTCTGAATAAACAGACAAAAAACTTTACTTCTTCAAGTAAAGGCTTGATAAACCCTGCTACAACAAAACACCTCAAATCTCACCCCTTTAGCTCATTGATTTGTCTTATGTATGCTTTTTTTAGGGATTGCTGCAGAATACACTGGAAGAGCATCAATTGCAAGGAAATGCTCAGAAATATTGTAGTGAAATTAGATTTTGAACTCTTTAACTATAATGCCCTTATTCAGGAATAAATCAAAATTTTCAACTAAACAGAAAAAAACATAACCCTTTTTTTACGGTTGGAAATGGGGAAAAGAAATGAATGGCTGTGGAACTGAACAGTTATGTGTAAATGCATCTCTGAACAAATTATTCAGAAAAGTCCACAGCATCCAGAAGACGTGGAAATCTTTAGTGCTTTTTCTAGATTTTATCTTAGAGCAGGTTAGTGGTCCCTTTTGTAGTGAGATGTCTTGGTTTGCTTTATGTGTTTATAAGATTGATCACGCTGTTTGCATCTATTTTTTTTCCTCTTGTTGTCCAACAGGAAGCAATGGAAGTTGTTGTGGTGGAGGAGAAAAAGAAGATTTTCCGGGCCAGGAAAACTATGAAAATGAGCGATCGTCTGCAACTTGAAAGCCTTCACAGCACTTTGTTGACATCATCTTCAAGTTTGCCCAGCCCATCTCCACCACCCCTTATGAATGGCACTCATAAAGAAGACGGACAGAAAGCAGCCGATAAAGAGCAAAACATAATCTCAGGCTCAAATTCTCCCAACGCAACATCACCTGTTTCGCAGACCTCTATGAACTCTCCTGCGCCATTCCTGTCCTTAAATTTGTCCCCATCCCCTGGTTCTTCTCAAAGTCCAAAAGAACAAGAAGTTACTTCTCCCAGGTCTCCACTCCATTGTGCATTCTTTGACAGTAATAAGGCAGAGAATGATGAAAAAAGTTCTTCTCCAGCACTATTAAATGAGTCTACAATGCCATCGTCAACTCAACCAAAAAAAGATACTACAGGGACGCTATTGGACGAAAAGAAGCAGGTAAATGTTAAAAAGCTTATACGAAACTCACTTTGTGTTACAGAACAGCAATTTGTTTTGTGGATTTAAGAGCTCAAAAATGTCTTTAAAAGTTTCTTTAAATATGATTTTGAAATCTTGACAGGAAAACGAGAGTAAAACAGAGCATCCATCAGTGGATAATTCCCTAAAAGACTCAGCTTCATCCTCACACGCTCTGCATGTGGAGTCTGAATTTACACGACCAGTTGAGGTAGAAAGTGACTCTTCCACAAAAACAAACCCTGACCCCTACATTTCCAAAGTAAAAGATGGAAAGCCTCATTCTCCCAAAGCATCCAGTTCTTCCGCAAGTCTTTCCAAATCTCATTCTGATGCGGAGAAAAAGAAATCCATGGACATCAAAGAGGAGCGCACAAAAGATGAGAAGACTAAAAAAATCATCATCAAGAAAGGGTTAAAATGTGACCTAAAAATGGAGGTGGACTTGGTAAAAGTGGAGCTCAAAAAGGAAAAAAGTGAAGTTGGACAAACTACTACGTCATCTCGACCATCATCCACTCCGCCTTCTAATACAGGTTGGATATTCCCTCAATATATTTGTTTACTAGTTTATAAACTGATAACATTTCCATTTTACTACTATGTATCAGATCGAACATTTTTTTCAACAACAAATACAAAACTGTTATGCTGTTTACTTTGAAAAAAGTAAAAAGAAAAAGTCAAATGATGCAGATGCATTTAATAAGGATTGTCCAATGTGTAGCTCAAGAGAAGAGTTCATGCTCAACACTGAAGCGCACCTTATCAGAAGGAAATGAAATAGACGGACCGACTGTTAAAAGGGAAGGCAAAAGGCCCAAGGTGGAACAGGAAGAACTGGAGGCCCAACTGGAACTGAAAATCAGTGCGAAAGCTGGCAGTCACCATAAGCTTGAAAAGGTATCAATGGATTGTCCTGCCATGTCTTGGCTTAAATATTAAATCTGCTCCATATATGAACCCAACTAAATCTCCCTTTTTTTGGTTTCTACCTTCAGATCGTTCAGCAGCTTGTGGAAGAACGGCTGAAGATCTTGGAGTTGACTGTTTTTGACAAACATTTTCAAGAGCTAAAAGCCAGGGTAGATAAAATCGACTGTGCTAACAAACATCAAACTGCCCTTAACTCACTCCAAGTAGGTTCATTGTACAATTTGTATCATTGTTTACATTTTTCCATGACACAAAATTGTGTTAACTTCTCTGCCTTTCTCCATTAGACCAAGATTTCTCGACTTGCTAAAAAGTTTGGAGAGGCTAACCAAGCATCCGAAAACAAAAGAAAGCAAGAAGTAAGATATAGTTTTTCTTCATTGTAGGTAAAGTGAGATTTTTAAAGTTTTTTTTTCTTAAAAGACTGGTTTTACTTTGCCACAGGCTCTTGCTGCAGCTGCAGCTGCAGCAGCAGCAGCTCCTGTCGCTACCACTACAACCACTGCTGTCACTGCTGCCAAGACTACCACTGTTACAACCATCCCTCAAGCTCAGCGGTAAGTCTACATAATAAAAGTAACTCCTAGACTAAATTTCATGCTCAGTACTTAACTAGTAACTGAATGAATCCATGAAGAACACGTTTTTTTTTTTGGGTGTTTTCTCACTTCTATGCCGGTTTTACTTTATTCATGTGACAAAATAATTTGTTTTCAAATTTCACAGCAAACATGCAGTACTTAAATCGTTCAACAGTCTGTACACAGTGTTTTGTGTGAAAAACATTTGGCTTTTGTATGAACGTGACAATACTGGACTGATAGGGTTAGCATCAATAGATGACATTGTCCCGGGTTGCAAACTCTATATTACGCTATTTTCAAAAACAAACTAAATGAAACAACTGTATGTCCTTCAAAAATCCAACCTCCTTCTTCCATGTCCTTTTTCTTTACTTTGTCAGCCTTTTAACCCTTAGGAGTCGACGGACGCTGCTGAGCGCCCAAATCACAAGACCAGTTTTAAGGGGCATTTATGGCCATTAAAACGTGCGCTGACTGTCTGTTTCAACTGGTTTCTAAAGCAGGGGGTTCAAAAGATATTCCAGTGTGCTTTCAGTTGTGGTTTTTTTTTACTCCTCAAGGCTTATGATAAATTGTCTTTGTTGTTATTTTTCTGCATGTTACCCTTATTCCTGGACCCACTGCACAGTTAAGTAGTTGATCGCCGATGGCACTTGCAAGCCCAAAGTGTGGAATTGCCCTCAATCATACTGAGTATAAAAATGTTATGCCATGGATTGCTGGTGCAAATTCTAGACAGGTTTTGTAGAATGAGCAAGGTTGGAGAAGTTGCAGTGAAGTTTTACAAACTGAGATACTTGGAGATATTTGGCGTGTTTGAAGTGAATCTTTTGTGTGTTGGTTGGGTTGTTAGTAAGTCTATACATGTTCAACAGTCGCTTAGGTTTGGACACAAAACTAAGCGACTGTTGAACATGGTGAATGCGCTTAATATCATCTTTGAGGTGGAAACTGATGGATCCAATTTGGGAATAACGTCATGGTGGTGGTGAAGTGGACATTCCATCATTTGTTTTTAAAGAGAAGACAGCTGAGCTTTCAACTTGCCCCTATTGGAGAACTGCACAGAAGCAGAGACTACTCTGCAGGTACACCAGCTCCAGTAGCCCACAGTAGACACACCTCCATACGTCAGCTTTGAGCTGTAGAGGACGTGCAGATTTTGATACTGCTCCAGCAGTGAGCACGTTCCAACCATGGAAGACACCAGGAGTCCAGGTGGATGAACATACTGACTGTTTTTGCCACTGACGCAGTCTGGAAAATCTGCTCTAGCATCTACAAAAACGCTACGAAAAACAGGGGCTGGGGAATAACTATATGACTGATATAGAAATGGAAGATCTTTACAAACCTTGTGATTTCCTCATTTGCATACCATTGATGTCACCACCACCATCAGAACTACAACACCACCTCTGCCCTTACCAGCTAAGTTGAAGACGAGGCACAAATTCCAACAGATTGCAGTCAATATTTTGGAATGTTCACCTCAATGATCCAGAAGAGGAAGCAAAAAATGACAGAAGGGACTTCAAGGCCATGACAAACTCCTACCAGGCCAATTACTACCCAAGGAGGGAGTTGGCAGTGGATGAAAAGATGACAATGTTAATGAAGGACACCATATATACTGGGAAAAACTGCACATACAAGTGAACATGGGCTGTCATATGATGTGTTCATGAACCTTATTCAGCATCCTACCCTGGTGCTGGGTTCCATATTTGCATGAAAAGGAACTGTTCATCGACCCAGCCAGTTGAAGTTTGGAGCATGTGGCAGCTACAGGGAGAGCAGATGGATGCCCCAAAGCGGGGGGAGCAAATGCCCTAAACAAAATACATGGGAGGGAAGCAGAGGTGAATCCGTGACAGGCCCACTTGTGTGCTGCACCATCCAACCTGCATGTGTCACAGAAGGGTGAAGGATGGAGATGGACACTGGGCTGTGAAAAACATTCACTGACAACACCAACAGGAGCATGGGTGGGGTTGACCTGTTTGATCAGCTTATAACAGTATCATTCCGTCCACAGAAACCCAGCTCACTGGTTCAGTACTGCGTTGCCACACTGGTTGGACTATGCAACGACAAATGCATATACCTTGCACCATAAGATAAGCAGAGCCAAGCAGGTGCAGCTTATGGAGATGGTTTATCAGTGTTCTGGTTATGGACAAGACAGGTCTCCCCAGAACCTGAGGCCTGATCCACATTTCTGTGTTCATTGTCCTAGATGCTGAAAATAACTCAAAGGTAGAGTAAGATGCAAACGCTATCTTGAGGTGGATGAAATCAGGAAGGACACAGCTTTGAAATGTCCAGCCTATGACATGGCTCTGTGTGTGCAGCCGGACAAGAAACTGCTTTGTGGATTGGCAAAAATCTCTATTTAGGATATAAATAGTTGGGAAAATCCTTGTCTGCATTTTTGTGCTAAAAGTTGGGTATGGCTTTGTTGTTGGTCAAAATCTGAACATGCTTGAGATGTGGTCACGTGTATTCAGCTGAAACAATGTTTTTTAGGAGACCCTGTGATTTGAGTGTTGATCTTGTTTGGATATCTGTTTAAGATACAGAAACAACTGAGAGACTGGTTGCCTTTTCATGTAAAACGTTACATTGAACTCTGTTTTTCTGCAAAACTTCAACATTTTTTTTCCTTGCATTAAACATTTACATTTTAAGTTAAATTACAAAGGGTTTTGTTAAACAGTTTTGGTATTTTTACCGTAAAAAAATCCTATTTACTCATTGGGGTTTTTTTGTGTGAGTTTAGGTCCAGTGTGTTAATACAGAATGGCAAAAAGACAAAACTGTAGGTGAGGTTATGCTGGAAAAATTGTATCAGCCAGGGCAAAACAAACCGTTTCCTAGTGAAAATATAAAGAACTCAACACAGTCTAAAACGGCCAATAATACCCTGGACTCCTAAGGGTTAAGTTTCAATTATAAAAATCCGATTAACAGATTAGTTTGAGATGATAAATCATTGTTTATGTACCTGCAAAGTAAACCCCCAACCCCCACCCCCACCCCCGTGGGGTGAGGTCCTGAGTCTTGTGACGTTCTACAATATGAAGCCTGAGCGTTTCTACAGGCAGAGCAGTGTAGTTAAAACTGCACCTCTTCTTCCAACAGCGTGCTCCGTCGGCAGACGGTAGAGCCGCAGCCTGAGGTACCCAGAGAGGGAATGGCACCCTCTCTTGGTAAGACCCCTGCACTGCCTGTCAAGGTGGAAATGGAAGAAGAGGACATGGGGTACGAGCAGGAGACAGATGTCTCACACCAGATTGCCATGGCGACAAAGCTGGCAGAGTACAGTGAAGGAAGATGCAGAGCTGATGTTAAACTCCGCCCAATTTCTTCCCATTTGGAGAGTGTGTTGTACAACAACTGCAAGCGAAGCTCAGGAAACCCCAGGCCTGACCGTTATGCATCTTACCTTTTCCGCTACTTAGTCCCTTATGATGTCTACTGTGACTGGGTGGCAAAGGTCAATTACGTTGGACTAATGGGAAAGGAGGCACTGCCCACAAACTTGAGGAGGGCAATGAGAATGCACATTGATCGTCGGTTTCCTTTACTGTCAACTGAGAGTTGGAGAGAGATTCGTGATGTTATCAATGAAATACTCAGAGTAAAGAGAAGACCGGAGTTTTTTCGAGAATATGACGGAAGGACTACAATGTTAATTTGAGACTGTCACAAGATCATAAGCATTCTGGGACAATTGTCATGAAGCACAATAATCAAACCGGTATTTAAACTTTCATCAGTCATGAGAACACTTAAAAGGACATTATTAAGACCTAGTGACTTTGCATTCAAAACAACATAACCCCATAACGTTATGCCATAAACTTGGGCAACCATTTTGTAAATTGAACCTTCATGCAAGCTGTTCAGATGTTTTACTGGGTTGAATGGAATAAAACGAGGTGTCCACACCATCTTCCGTTCGTTTGTCGTGCTGTCATGAGCACAAAGGGATTCCTGTGTCTCCATTGCTAAGCATGAGCAATCTTTCTGAACAGGCCGGTCCGGGCTACCGTCGAAGTAAAGCAGACTCCAACCATTCCTTCGTCTAGCTCTGCTGGTAAGTAGCAGGATTTTCTCCAGAGTGGAATTCTGTGTTGGTCTGAATGAGTAGAAATGGTTTATGGATTTGGGGAGGAGCTTCAGTCTTTGCACCTGTGTGTTTGTTATTTGTATTTTGGTCATCGCTGCCAAGTTTCTGAAACGATTTAACAGTCACAAGTTCATCATTTGAATACATTTAGAATTAGTTGTTTATTGACTAAATATTGATTTATTTTTTAAAAATTTTTGGGTATGAAAAAGTTTTCACAGAATAATAGATTTAAGACCAACAAATCTGGAGCAATTTACAGAAAATCTGTATTATTTTCTTAAATACAAAATCAAGCCATCTTCATGAATTATTTGATTCTGTTAGACTAGATTCTTTTTAAAATATTTTTATACCCATTCCTAATTATAATTTGTGGGTCTAAGTTTTGTTTGCCTTTCAATAAATGCTAAAACAATTCACTTTTACTGTTACATTTATAAGTGGATTAACTAGAACTCATGGTGGGGCGTCCTTGTAACTGACCTGGGCTGTTTCTACTTGTTCCCAGTTGTTTCGGTCCAAGCCCCTATACCAGCTTCTGTTGCAGCCCCGACCACCTCCAGCACTGCCATGGTTCCCCAGGGCTCCATCCTGCAGCTCATAACCTCCAGCGCAAACAGCGTCTCCACGCTGGCCACAGGCATCACTACTCAGAGTCAGCCGGGAACATTGGTGCTGAAGACAGCCCCCGGGAGCAGCATGGTGGCTGCAGGCCAACCACTGGTTATCCAGCTGCCGCTATCAGTTAATGGCCAGACGGGGACGCTGGTCAACTTCCCAGTTTCTTCATTGTCTGCCGCCACTTCACTAAGCAAGGCTAAAACGACTCCCTCTACCACCACCTTTATTCTCAAGCCCTCTCCTGCAACTAACCCAGTTTCGGTCTCCAGTTCAGTGGCCACCACTCTCCCAGCAATTCAGACCTCTGCGGGTCAGGTCTCCTCCACCCAGATCTCTCTGGCTCGTGCTGTGTACCAAGGCGGTGCAGGTGGATTAACTACTCCCAATGCGGGAGTGTCGGTGACCACAGCAAGAACACCGGCTCAGTCCGTCTCTGTGGTTGGAGCTTTGTCTTCTGCATCTTCGCCTGCAACCTCTGTACCGGCGGCGACCGGTTCTACTGCTCCAGGACCCCCTCAAGGGACATCCCTAACTTCAAAAACGGGTGAGAGAAAAAAAGAAGCTATGCTTTTGTTTTTTTGTCTCCTAATTTAATGACTAACGAGATTATCTTATTTAGACAACCAAACCACCGTAACCACGCCATCCAAAGTAGTTGTGCCCATAGCACGGTCCAAAGGTTCCGTCATTGACCTTACCGAGGATGATGACGATGTTCAAGGTAAGACTGTCTTGTTTCCCCTTTTTGCATTAAAGCATTAACACAATTTTCCAGTTTTTAAGCTAATTTGTCATTTAGCTGTTGTTTTAGCATTATACTAGCTAATTTGGCATCTCCTGAGTTTAGGCTTATTTGACATTTTGCTAATATTTTGGCAATATGCTAGCTGTTTTACCGAATTTATATATTTTCGAGTTTTTTGTGTAAAATTGGTATTTAACCAATACTTTAGCAAGCTATCAGCTACAACATTTATTAGCTGTCGTCTTTAGCATTTTTAGCTATGAGCTTCAGCATCTTTAGTGGCCAAATTTAGCTTACAGCATTCACACTTGCAATATTGCAGGTAATGATACATATCTAGTTACTTTAAAGACTTCCAAATTGTTTATTCCTGAGTTTAAGACTATGTTTTTGTTTTGTTTTGCAGTGACAGGAGTGAAGAATGCAACAGCCCCACCTCCTTCACCTTCGCTGCGTTCCAATCCAGTTACCAGCATTTCCACCAGTAAGAACAACTAGTCCAGCATGTTGAACAAACATACAACTGCACTGAAAGCAAGTAAAACATATTTTTCACAAATTAAAAAAATCTTTTTTGATTTATCTTTAGGCGCTGTAGCCCGGTTGTCCCCAAAAACCAATCCAAACTCCTCAAATCCTCAGATAACGGTGCATCATCGCCCCCCACAGGTAAGGATTTAGAAGTGCAACAATAAGATGTTGAATTTATAAATTGTTTTCCTGATTTAGAATTACATGGCAATTATTTTGTCGTAATGGAGAAATTTATAGAGAACAATTCACACAAAGTTATGCAAACATCAAAAGATTCTTAGCTTCGTAAGGGTTTGGTTTCTCTCTTTATTCACTGATGTTTGAGGAAAAAAAGGAAGAGGAAGAAATAAATTGTAACAGAAGCGTCAACAAGTCTTTAGCGGGACAAAGAAAATTCTAATGAGAAGTCTTTGATTTTTGCTGGGGCTTGTAGCACAGAGTTTATGTGAACTCTCTTCCTGTAACAGTGACATCAGCATTTAACTCAGACAAGAACATGAACACTTGATCTGAGCATTCCATAACGTGAAAAAAACGTTACTTTATAAGGAATTGCGTAAAAATGTGGTTTTGCTTAAAAAAAAAGTTTGTGTGAGAATAACTACATGCTCATTCTATTTAGTCATTAAGTGTTACTAAGGAATGCATAAAGCATTGAAGAAATAGCTCTTTATATATCGGCTCCCTGATGTGTAAAATTCGCAAAAAATTAAACATTTTTGTGATATTATTTTTACATCTGATCAAAGGTGACTTGAAGTGACTGCTTTCTAATGTTGTTGTTGTTGTTGTTTTTTTTCTTTCATAGGATGTTGCCTCTAAGCCCCGCCCCACAACCTCTACAACAACACGAGGTCCCGGCCCAGCACTCCCCCCTCTCCCCGTTGCCCCCGCACCACCACGCTTACTCTCTGAGGCTGAACGCACTTCGCCTCCTCAGCAACTGCAGTTGAAGCTGGTGCCGGGTCAAACTGGCATTGTGTTGTCCTGGAGTGTGGCGGAGGTCGACAGAAGCTGTGCCGCTGTAGACAGCTATCACCTGTATGCCTTTCATCAAGACAACTCCAACTCCAGCTCCGCTCAGCAGCACTGGAAGAAGATAGGGGAGGTGAATGCGCTGCCTCTTCCTATGGCCTGTACGCTGACACAGTTCCAGTCTGGCTCCACATACTATTTTGCTGTTCGAGCCAAAGACATTTATGGACGCTTCGGTACCTTCTGTGAACCTCAGTGCACAAATGTAATCACTACCACTTCTACTTAAAACCATAAAAAAATAAATGTTTTTTTGCCTTTGAATCATTATGGCAACTTTTTTTCCCCCATTTTTTAAAATAAATCTTTTTCTGTTAGGAATTATTTGCTGAACACATGCAGTATCTGTAAATAAACCCACATACATTACCTGGACTACTGACTGACTTAAAGGATTGAAGAAACAAATCTTCATTTTCCCAGGTTCTCTGTATGTGACGTATTATTTTGTGACTCAAATGTGTAAATATCTGATTGATCCTACCCCTCTACAACGTCAGATATTTATGTTGTTGTCAGCGATTACCCCCCCTTCCCATTTTTTTATTTTAGGTCTTCAAACTCCTGTAAACTCAATTGCACAAAATTGTATGCTTGCGCGGTAGAAATGGAAAAAATAACTTTTGTAAGTTCTGTCTGAGACTTTGACAAAAATAATTAAAAAAAACTTTATTAAATATTTGGCTAAATTGAAGTATTAACAGTTTTTACCATGTCGGCATGATGTGAAACAGTACTCTAGCTTACTTAAGCTAAGTCAGAACGTGTATTATTGTTGTATAATAATAATAATTAAAATGGTGTAACATCCCTGAGCCCCACATTCCTGCTGGTGGACTGGCTAGCGCTGGTTCATGGCAGCTCTGGTTAAAAAAAAAATAAATAAATACAGGAGTTAGCTTGCATGCATTGATGGAGAAAAGCAGCCCCCATTTTAGGACATTGAGACATAATAGTTATTAGAAATGCAATTACAGATTTATTTGTGGTACAGAAAGATGTGCATGAAAAAATGTCCATTATCTTTGCTGGTTGCGGTCTGGAACTTAAGCCCCACTGTCTGACGCTGATGGTGGTTAGAGGCCAGACATGCCAAAGCATTACTTCACGTGAAGAACCGGGTGGAGGCGGGCCAAACCGTCTAGAATGCAGAGAGACAACCGTTGATGAATTTTGAAGAAAAAATATGATTGTAATTGCCTGATAAGAAAAGGAAAGCTATTTAGCAATTGGTTCAAAGTGTAGGTATTAAGCCACGTACACACCGGATGTGTGGCACGTTTAAGAATGCGTTTTTAACAGATGGTGTTCACACAGGTCTGTTGCAACCCAATATTAGCGTATGTACTCAAGGTACTGTATGCTCACACTGGCTGCGTCGATTCACATTCAAGCGGCCACTTTCAATGAAAGAGTTCGACACGAAAGGTTTGAAGGTGGAAGCGTGAAATGTTCATATGCGCACAATTCTATAGACTTTTAAGAGGAAGTGGTTGCTTGAATGTGCGTTTCAGCTCTGTGTGAACGTAGCCTAATGCCAGGTTCACACTGGACGCGAAAGCGCCGCAGAACAGAGTGCGGAGTGTCCGCGTTCACTTACAAATCACACCAGACGTGTATTTTTCCACGACAGTCGACAGGCTCTTCTGCTAGAGGTTTTTTTTTTTTTTTGCCATCATGCAGAACTTCTGAGACACCGTTTGATTCAAACAATAAAACGTATGCTTACTTGCGGATCCAATTGCTGTTGCTGCAGCCTCTCAACAATTGTCCTTTCTAACGTTGTCCTTATAAAACGTGCTGGGGATCATACAACTCCCTATGCTTCTCCACTTCTGCAGTTAGTTTTATGTCGTCTATCTTGACTTATTGCCAACTGCTCTCTTCCTCTCTTTTTTTTTGCATCTAACCCACTCCCTCTTCGTAGTCGGCTTCCTACATTGATCTGTGTGTGTGTTTCTGTTTGTTTTTGTGTGTTTATTTTCATCTCTACAGTCTATTTAGATACAAAAATATGATCGCATTTGTCAATCGTGGTGTTTTATTGTGACAATTTGGTTATATTTTAAAAATTGACCGGATTTTCTCGTGTGTCCTGATGTAACTTCCTGTCAGTATTGACGCGGATCACTTGCGGCTCGCGCGAATAATAGAATAGACGGCAAAACATTCTGCTGCTCAACACAAGCTGGCCGCTGAGGTCCCCGGCGCTTCGTGTCTGGTATGAATTACACCATAGGTTGACAAGGGCACCAAATGGAAGCAGACTCCATTCCATGCTGCTTCATCATAGTAGGGTTAGCGCATAGAACGCGCTAATCAACCATGTGTGTTTGGACAGTGGAAGGAAGACTGTCTGAAGAAAAACCACTAATCACAGGGAGAACATCCAACTCCACCTAGAAAGGTGGCATAGTGATGTCCTGGAGTGCAGCGGGTCCAATGAACAAGAATGTGCAAAAGAAGTCTCAGATAAATGGTGTGAGCGGCAGTGTTCTTTTGCTGTGTGAAAATGTGGACACAAAATTGAAACCTGCCCTGCTCAACCAAAAGTTATGTCTTTGTACTGGTAACAAGCTACCCTCAAAAGAGTAAATTAGGCCAGACCTGCAGCTCATATTCACTGGAAACTTGCCAGGACGTTGGTCTTCTCCGGGGATCTCCGCCCAGTGGGACATGGCTGGAACACCTCCTCAAGGAGGCGTCCAGGATGCGTCTAGACAAGATGGCCAAGTCACCTCAACTGCTTCCTCTCGATGTGGAGGAGCAGATGCTCTACTCCGAGCTCCTCATCCTATCGTTCTCATTTTTCAAAAAAACTTGTCTTGTCCAACAGCTGAGCAAAGAGATATGAGCTGAAGGCTTCTTGTGTTTACTATTGCAATTGCTCCCAATTGCAATAGTAATAATTATAATAATATTATTATATATAATAATTATAATAATAATTATATATAATATAATTATAGTAATAATTCTTCAGACACACAAGGTGTGTATTTGTATAAACCCCTTTTGTATTTGAGCCTAAACTTTATTTATATGGATTATGCTTGTATACTTCTCCCTTTTTGACAGGACAGAAAAGAAGAGGAGAGAAGAAGAGAGAGGTAATGTTAGAGATGGGGTAGAAGTACAAAAGAAAGGGGAGGAAAAAAAGTGGGGGTTAAGGAAGTTGAAGGATGATTAAGGGAGGGGGGAGGTAGAACCATAAAGGAACAAGTTGCTGGTAATTTATCCTCATTACTTTCAGGTGTAGATTTTAGTTAAAAGTCCATATGCACACTCAAATTTTGCAAACATTCTTGTTGGCTCAAAAAATCTTCACATGCTTACATTAACATATACACAATACAACTACAGTTCACACGCACATGCTTGCTTACAAACCAACAAATGTAAAGCATTTAATTCTGTCATGCTTTGTGAAAAAGTGAGCTGACACCTGTGTTCAGGTAAGTGTTTATGTTCTACTGAGGTGGATGATGGAATGTGAAAAGAGGGAAAGTGCTTGGTCACCGCCCTCACTGAGATCCCCACCACAGCGGCAGCCAAACCTCCTCCCCCAATGCCTGCACGATATAGCAGATAGACAATGGTTACTTTTATGGCCAATTGTCCGCCCATCACACAAGCACGTCAGCCACCCTTACCAGGGCCAGCAGGACCGCCACAAGGCCCCCAACGCCAGAGCGCAGGGGGGCACAGGAGCACGGAGAGTGGAAACTCCAGCCCAGCCAGAAGAAAAGTCCTCTTGCTGTGCCAGGGCCCCACCGCCGAAAAGCTCCCCTTTCCCCAGACAAGCAGGCAACCACCACTTGAAGTTCTGAGAATCCCCCAGCCCAGGAAGCCAGCACCCAAGGGACATGGCCACCACTGCTGAGGGCCTGGTTCTCTACACCAGGGATGGGGTAGGGGACAGATGATCAGAGGTCCCACCTTCCTTGTGTAATGCATACTATATTACCAAAAGTATTGGCTCACCTGCTTGACTCACATATGAACTGAAGTGCCATCCCATTTCTAACCCATAGAGTTCAATTTGATGTGGGGCCATCTTTTGCAGCTATTCAGCTTCAACTCTTCTGGTAAGGCTGTCCACAAGGTTCAGGAGTGTGTTTATAGAAATTTTGGACCAATCTTCCAAAAGCACATTGGTGAGGTCACACACTGATGTTGGTGGAGAAGGCCTGGCTCTCAGTCTGTGCTCTAGTTTATCCCAAAGGTGTCTTATCGGGTTCAGGTCAGGACTCTGTGCAAGTCAGTCTAGTTCATCCACACCAGTCTCTGTCATCCACGTCTTTATGGACCTTGCTTTGAGCACTGGTGCGCAGTCATGTAGGAAGAGGAAGGGGCCCACTCCAAACTTCTTCCATGAGCTTGGGAACATGGAATTGCACAAAATGTTTTGGTATCCTGAAACATTCCATTCCAGTGTCCATCAGATTGGAAAAGCATGATTCATCACTCCAGAGAACGCATCTCCACTGCTTTAGAATCCTGTTGCGTCATGCTTTACACCACTGCATCTGATGCTTTGCATTGCACTTGGTGATGTGTGGCTTAGATGCAGCTGCTCGGCCATGGAAACCCATTCCATGAAGCTTTCTGCATACTGTTCTTGGGCTAATCTGAAGGTCATATGAAGTTTGGATCTCTGTAGCAACTGATCAGCACATTCCTGTTGCCAGAGAGCATAGACAACTGTACAGAACCACAGAGCATGCATGTAACTGCTATCACAATGCTCACAACTGTTGGAGTTCCTGCTTGAACATTCTCTCTCCAATATAGTAAAGTCTGTGGAGAGTTTAGATGTTTGACCAAAAAACCCAGAAGAGTTCCCAAAGTAAATACTGTTTTTAATTTCCCATCAAGAAACAAAATACTGTGAAGACACATACATTTGAGATTTGGAGGACTTTGATCCAGTAAAATGGTGTGAAGATCTTATTTTTTATTCTTGAATAAAAAAAACCCTTTGAGCAGGGGTCATTTCTGATTACTTTTTTGTGTTTCGAGTTCAGTTTTTGCATGGAAGAAGATGGGTATGGGCCATATTTGAGTCTAAATTGGAGTATTGATGTATAATGAATTTAGTAATTTAGACTTTTGCATCAAGCATAAATCAGTGTGGCAGTATGGATTACAAAAACAAGTAGAAAAAGGACGTGGAGATGTAAAAACTTTGAATAATCAGTAAGTGCAGCTTTGATCCAATAGGTGGCAGCACTGTTCCTCCAAGCCAAAATTATCCACTACAAAGAAAACCAAAAGAGAACTTCTTTTTAATCTCTAAAGGTAAGTCTAAATAGAAAAATAGAATGTTTGTGAGTGTAAAGTGGTGAGGCAGCTCCATTCAGTCACACAGTACCGAAACCAATTATTTTAAATTTGAAAGGTCTTCCTCTCGGAACAGAAGATTTGAGCTGCATGAGGATTCAATTTGATCATTAATGAGAAGAGCCCAGATTTTACACAATGTGCATTTATTAACGGTAAAGAGTAACTAGTGCAGTTTTACAAAAAGAAAACAGAAAATAGAAGTTGTTTAAAAAAGAAACTCTTCTGTTTTCGAACATTTGTGTCACAAAAAAGGAATGGGTCATTTAATTGAAATGTATCAGCTGGTAGGTCTCTGAAGTCTTGTACAGATTGCCAAAAGGTACAGACTGTCAAAAAAAAAAGAAAAAGGGATATCAGTTTTTTAAGCAAAAGTTTATTGAAATGTCTTTATTGGGAACCAGTGGCTCATTCAAACAAAACTGAGGTGAAAGCTTTGACATTAAAGAAGCCTCTTCATGCTTTTTTAGACTTTCTCACATCAGCACAGCACCAGCGTTAAGCTTGAAACCTTATTTGTGTGTTAAAACCAATCTTTTTTTTGCCCCTCTCATGTGCAGCTTTCAGGAAAACCAACAGTTTTAGGTGATGTTCCTTTTCGACAGAAGTCTCTCCAAACCCTCCCTTTAAAAGGAAACATATTTTGAAAGGACCTGGAAGTGATGGAAAGATGAGACTATCCTTTCTATAAAGAAAAGAAGGGATAATCCAATCCCACAATTCTCTGCAGTCCCGACACTGAAGCGAAAATGGATCAGTTATGATAAAGCCATGAAGCATAGAAGCTTTAGAAACACCATCCAGCTTGTAAATATCAGTTATGTTGTAAATTCATGTTATATAATCCAGTTTCACAGATAAACTGATCGGTTTATGTAGATTAGATGTTGGGAAAAAAAAAAAAAAAGAAAAGCAGAGCTGAAGTAACTAATTTAATCTGAACAGATTTTTATTGTTGCTCTGGATGTGTTCATGCATTTCCCATCATGCTGCTGCAAGTGAGTTCAAATCTGCACGTACACAGATCTTCTTTTGGTGTCTCCTCTCTTCTCTGTGTTTCGTTTGATCCATGGCGTTTGGTGGTGAAGTCGAGATTAGGAAAAGTAAGAAAAAAGAGTTTTTATGATAATTCGGATGTAGCCCAGGTTCTTCCTGATTAATGATACACAACTTAACCCCTCCTGTATTTTACTTGGTGTCATGTTCCATTCACAAAAAAGGAAGATGGAGGAGATCTAACAACAGACAGCAGAATTGTGGCACTTTCACACAAAACTGTAAAGTTAAAGAGGGTGTTTTTTGTAATTTGTAGTCACACCTACTTTTTTTGGTTTGGGCCAGTTTGCTTCCCACTTTAGTCTGAGCTGAGTTTGCAGGTGTGAACGCATTCATGCTAACTTTGATCCGGATCAAACAAGCTGACTGAGACAAGGAATCTGGAAAACTTCACCTGCACTGTTCAGTGCCCAGGTATTTATCTCTGAGTCACACTGGTTGAAGTTTTGGCTAAAAATGTCCTGGATCCATTTTAGGTCAGTGAATTGGATTGTTCAAAATGAACCAATATCAACCGGATTGGCAACCATAAATTATTATTTGAATCAAATTGTTGTTAAAATGAATCATTACACCCCTATGAGAAGATGAACCAGCTCCAACTCCAAATGTTAACAGCCTTTTTGGGACTAACAGGCTACCATAGTCTAGCATTAAAAGATTAAACAGCTGTGGAAGTCATGCTAAAAGCTATCAGATGTGGACAAACCTGAAGCAATGAAGACATTGAATGGCTGCTTGATATTTAAACAGAGGGACAAACCAGGGGTCTGCAACCTGCCGCTCCAAAGCCAGAAGTAATGCCACATGATCTCTGGAAAAAACAAGTTTTTAATTTTAAAAAGTAACTTTAAAGTAAAAAGTAAGTAAGTAGTGAAGCGAAAAAAGTTAAGAAATCTAACTAAACATCATTACAAAGTTGATTTTCCATCTTAAACTAATTTAAGGACTTTAAATGCCCTTGTGGTTTGAAAAATATAAAGTCATAAGAGTCACTGACTTAGCTCTGCTTTCAGTTTTGTGAGTTTGACTTGTGATTTCTGGCAGAGATGCCACACAAACTGTAAAATACGCATTTTAATAAAGTCACTGCTAACTTTACACTAAGCTACAACATTTGCGGCATGGACCTGATCCTATGTGACACAAAATGTATTTTATTTTGAAAGGAAGTCATGTGAACCTCTGTCAAACATTATAAATTAAGGTTATTTTCTGTTTATGTTGATCTTTGGCTCATAAAAGCTGGAGTTTGGCAACTTCTTGAATGGTTTTACAAATTTGGTCCATCTATCAACAGTGCCTCATTTACACTCTCTCCTCATTTTCATTCAGACATTTGTTGCAATTCCCTTTTGTCCTTTTGAATGAGAACATCTTGAAGATTCACCTGCAGCTTGGTTATCCCCAGGACTCCTCCAGTCTCTCTTCCACCTGCCACTGTCTTTACCGTCTTCCATTTTTTCAACCATCTCTAAGATCTCAAACTTTATCTATAAGTACAAGTCGTCCACTTGTGTCAACTGGACCTCTTCGTCAAAGCCTGTAATTTAAAGATATATTCTATTCTCAATTGACAGGCCACGCCCCAATGAGAGTCGAACATATTGCATTCTCAATTTAAATTTTGGGTTGGAAGAGCCATGACACTATGTAGGTGAAAATGCAGGGGGCGCTGTTTTGAAATTTCTTCTGAATTTAGGCACAAAAACACTATGGAAAATTAATGGGATCGATTTTAGATTCTTTAAAATAAGTTTGAAGCAAACAATAAACTAAAATGTCATTTTAAATTTATTGTATTATAAATTTCAAAGTGTAATTTCAAAATGCATGGCCAAAATACATATTGAATTCTAAATTGCAAAAGGTCCTTTCATTTAAATTATGGTACGTAGCATCTTGTTTCATGTAAAATTTTGTTTTTATTTAACATTTTATTTTAAAAAAAGTTAGATTAATTGTAATTTTCAAAACTGAATTCTAATTGCAAAATGTATTCTCAAATTGCATAATCAAATTGCTAGTTGAATTGTCAATTGGTACTTGCATTTTACTTTCGATATTAATTTCAATAACGCTGGTGAAAAATACTTCCAAACCAGCTTCTGCTCTTTGATCCTGCCCAGCTCTTTCTTTTCCCTCAGCAATATTTTCCATGAATATAACAGTAATAAATAAAGTTCCACTGCTATGCAGATGACACCCAGCTAAACTTAACAGTGATAAAACTAAAGTTTTCCTCGTTGGCTCAAAATTCATACCAACAGATTTGTCCTCTCCATCCACTACTTGGTTTCTTATTCCCCTCAGGTTAAGAGTCTGGGCGTGATCCTTGACGGTACGCTTTCCTTTCAGTCTCACATCAATAATCCTGTTTCCACCTGCAGTTCTGGTCACATCTCCTTAGGATCATTGCAAGTCGCATCTCTTTGGTCTCATTCACAAATGTGTCCTCAAGCTTCGTTTGGTCCAGAATTCAGCGGCTTGTATCATTACCAGTACTTATCACATTACTCTGGTTCTCCAGCAGCTCCACTTGCTCCCAGTTTAGCTCCGTATCAAATCCAAAAACCTTCTGCTAACTTTCAAAGCTGTTCACAACCTTGCTTCTCCAGATCTCCTCTGAATCTCCACTCCCTGCTGTTTTCTTTGATCATCTTCCACTATTCATTTGTCTGTTCCATGTACTCACCTCACCACATGTGGAGCCAAGCTTTCATCTGGTCACAACCCTCTGACCTCAGAAATCTAACTTCTCTCACAATTTTCACATCCCAAGAAAAACATAACTGTTCAAACTTGCTTTAAATCCACAAACAAAACAATAGAATCTCATTTTAAACTCTGTTATCTGTTTGCATTTGTTTTATGTGATTTTTTTTGTTTAGTTTTTTTTTTACATTCAGAAAAATGTGTAAGGGCCAGAAAGACACTTTCAAATCACATGAATACATACTCTAAGATAGATAGATAGATAGATGGTTTAAAAAAACAACAGATAACAATAAAAACAATGCATAATAACATAAAAAGCACTACAATACAATAAATAACACAATGAAGTGTCCAGAGTCTATGAAGCGTTGTAGACTTTAGTAGCTGGCGAGAAGAAAGATTTGCAAAAGTGCTCCTTCTTGTAGTAAGAAAAAAACACATGCAGCCTCTCAGTTTTTTTTAGCAGACTACTGGCCGGTGAACTATTCTCTGATTTTAGAAGTTGCCCAATGGCAAATCCAGCTTCAAACAATAAAAAAAAAAAAAACAATCTTCCATCATCCACTGAATACAGTACCAACAACAAACTCCACACTCATATCTGGAAATATAAACTGCATCCACTGCTACCGAGAAATAACACCTTCTGGGAAAAAAAAGCACCCCTGTCCTCCATCAAAGACAAAAATCCCCACAACTTTTTAAGCATTTTGATGGATGCTATGGATGCTAGAAGTTATGCCTTAGTCACATGCACCTGTACAGGTGTTGCAGCTTTTTGGGTTGTAGACAAGTGCAGGTGCATCTTAAAGGGAGTGCAGATGGGCCTTGTAGTTCAGTCGAGGCTTGTGCGACCACCTCAAAGGAAATAATGAAAAGGGAACGTATGATTGTTGTGGAATTTACGCACACTCATAACAAACGGGTGATACTGTGGTATGGCTATGATGGCTGTGCTATGACCTGTCGCCTGCAGCATGCCCATGGGGGAAAAAAATGATGCTTGAACATTTTCACCTCACGGCCTCATCGAGTGGTCTAAAATCTTAACATTTTGTGCAGCCTAACTGCATGCCAGATACAAGTTTGTCATTTTTTCACCCACCCACAAGGGCAGTTGTGACCAAGGCATTGGAGGACATTGTGTATGATAGCTGTTTGTATACCTCAACAGAAGAAAAACATTTTGACTTCCAGCAGACGTCCTCAGCGAGTTAACAGTTACACCCCACGACTTCTGTTTGACTCTAATCCCTAAACAACAACAGAGGGAGCTGTTGCTTACTTTAAAGAATCAGTTGTCTTCACAATTGTTGCAGCAGCCTGTCTTCCCTCTGATTCACAGTTTGCCATAGAGGAGCCACCTCCACATCTCCCTCCTCCCTCTGTGTTGTGCCGCTCTCTTTCCCCCCCTCTCGAGAGGCGAGGAAGAGGAGCGGTTGAGCTCCATGCTCCACACCAGAAGTGTGTTTTCACCGTGCACGGCTGCAGCAGCCATGCAGCATGCCTGAGACCCACGCCTGACAGCTGCACTGGCAAAAGGCTGCAGCTCATCAGAGGGAAGCCGGCGTCTTACTTTGAGGAGAAGATTAAAGAAGACTTACCAGTTGCAGAGAGAGGGGGGGGACATCACTGAAAGCCCCCTCCCCTCGACTCACTTAACTGAGCAAAAACGGAAGGCTTTGGAGTATTTAATTTTTTCTTTCGTTTTATATTTTTCTTATTCCTCATCGCGGTGCTGGGAGGTGCTTCCTCTTTTCATATAGTTTCTCTTTCTGTCATCTGCCTCCTGATCTATTTCTCCATCTACTTGGTTTACAATTTCATATATTTATGACTGAGCGAAAGGAGCTTTCTTTCATCTTTTTTCCTCCTTCCACTCCTCATCACACCACCATCTCTTCTTTTCCTCCATGCCATTTCACCTGAGGCTCATCCATCCATCCTCTTTCTGTCTTCAAACTCTAACATGATGATAAACTTGGATGAATTTTCTTCAGACTTCTAAAAAAACAAACAAAACAAACAACAGCTCCTCATGAATGACTTTTCCCCCCCCCGTTTCCCCTCTCTTTTGGTCCCTCCACACCCATTTTATTTGCGTCACTCTCTTGCGGGATTCTTAAATATTTTTCTAGGTAGGTTAACTATCGTTTAGTGTCTGTCTGTCTGTGTGTATTTGTGTGTGCTTTACGTATATTTAAAACACACATTAACACACACTCGCACCCTGAAATGAAAGAGGATTCTATTCTGGTCTCAGATGATTTTTCTCATCCATTCACCCAAACATGCTATGTTTTGTTTCTCTAATTTCTGCATTCCTTTTCAAACATGTTTTTGCAAGTTTAGCCTTAATTTGGTTTAATTTCTTTTCTTGTTTTAGTAGTATTTTGTTTTGCAGAATTCATGTCAAATTCTTGATTTTTGCTTATTTCTTTCCTTTGTCCATCAGAACCTGTTGCTTCTGTTCCACCTCCTCCCATCCCACACCATCCTAACCCTTCTCCTCCTTTCTTTCCTGACTCCCACAGCTCATGTCCTGATGGTCTTCATTTCCATCCTCGGTGGTGTATGAGAGATCGGTTCCCACCAGGTAGCTGTTGATCTGTGGGTGCAGGCTGTGGATAAACAGACTGATAGACAGATAAAGAAAACAGAAGTTGAGATCCCGTCTCATTCCATCCTCTCATCTTCCTCCTCTCTTTATGTTTTGCATCCCACCGCCACACCTCACCGTTTCCAAGCATCAGCCCTGCTGTTTTCAGTTCTGGTTCCCTCAGCCCAAAGGCAGACCTGTAGCTTACCCCCCACCCCCACGCCCACCTCCTGCTTTTGGGGGGGATTTCTGAATCCCTTTTTTTGCGGTTGTTTTCGGAGAAACGAGGGATGTCGCCATGAAGGAGTCCTCCGGTTTTGCTCTGTCTTTGCTTTTTGTGTCTCAACTCTGCTTCTCTGTAAACCATCTCCACTCCAGTCTATAAAATATGTGTTACAGAAAAGAGTTAATTAGGTGAGTAGTGAATTGATCCGAGCACCTCTGCTCCTGCACATGCATGAGCTCTCCAGAGGGCGTGTGGCCCCCCCTCCCCGAAGGGCAGCTGGTCCGGCAGGAGTGTGCACGTGTCCGTCTGCATGATGGGGAGGGATGTGTTCTGCATGAAGTTCCGTCGGCAGGTTCCCCGTGAAGGTTATTTTTGTGTTTTTTTTCCGCCACGTTTGCCTACACCGACACACCTCCCCTCACTCTGCTGTGACTAACTGATTGCTTATCCGACCGTGCCTTTGATCTTTATCCATCCCCATCTCCAAACGTTTACCCCTTCACCTCCAAGAAACTCTTGCTTTTTCCACTGGTGTTACGGACCCAGTGATGCTGTTTGTAATTCATGGCAGCCCCAAATACTCAGTGAATTTGCCTAATTCTGCCTCGGTCAGCTTTCATCAGCTGACGCGCACAGTTAGTCCACTGCTGTGCACAGGTGCATGTATTTACATCTGTTCATTTGAGCCTTTTCCTTGCTGATGCTGCGAGCTCTTTTGTTGATCCACTGTCGCATGGACTCCTCCTCCACATTCTCCACATTCCTCCTCCTGCTTTCTGGCTGGATGGATCTGCAGCAGATCTTTGAGGATCATTTGAACAAAATGCCCCCTAAGACATCTGCAGGTCTGAGGCGACCCACATTCTGGCTTTGCTCCATTTGACTCCCAAGTATAACCGTAATGTGATCAGAATCTGCTGTTTACTCCTGAACAAAAACACATACTTTACTAAAATTTAAGCTAAAAAGAGTACATTTACTCAAGTAATTTTGAACGAGGAGTGATGTTGAATCACTATATTTCGTTTTTTTAAATGTATACTAGAGTGAAAAAAGTGCCTCTACTCTTTTTTTGTTCCTGCCTGATGCCATACAACTTTAAACAAGCAGAATCTGCATTAGTTTAGTTTATTTTACTTTAAAAAAAATCCAGAATTTTCTCAAAAATTATTTTGAAATAAGTTACAAGTTTTCTTTTTTTTTTACAGTTTGAGGATTAATTTTATGCGATTTGAATGATTTAGAGGAACATTTCAAAAGAATGGTCAAGCAGTTCTGCTCCTGTGAGCTTGCAATCTTTAACAAAAGGTTTGTGTGAGAATATGAATATTTATGGTAGAACTCTCTTAACGCTCAACGCTTCACTTAAAAAGTAATGAAGCAAAAGCTGTCATGTTTATTTTAAAAAATCCAAGTAGAAGAGAAATGTTATTTTGGCATTTATTTAGGCTTCTGAGAACTGAAATATTAAATCCAACCCAATTAAAGTTAAAGTTTACATAAAATAAACCCCAAACTAACTGGATTTTTTACATTTTAGAACATTTAGAGTTACAGTATTTAAGTGAATGAAGGAATTCTGCATTGATAATTTTATCAAAGATAAATCTATTTCCCCCTCCTCCCATAAAACTCTTGTATTTAGGCAAATTGAAAGTAAAAGATGAAAAAAGCTATAAGAAAACTAAAACATCCTTTAAAACTTTCAGTTAGCATTATTTTATGTTTATTTGAAATATAAAAAATACCTTAAAATTTGAATAAATACATGCATTTAGTTAGTTCGAATGAGCTATTAGGAATTTATAAAAAAAAGATAGAAATGTAGCTTTACAGTGAATACCTTTGTATTTAACTAATATAAATTAGCATAAAATAATTTCTAAAAATAGAAAAGTTGAAATAAAATGACAAAAAAGTGTAATAGTTTTTTACAGGCTTGAAATTAAAAGCAAACGCCATTCATTCAATCCCACAATCAATTTAAGACATTTTCTACATGCATAAAACTCTTTTAAAAGTGTGTTTTATGTTCCAAAGCCATGCTTTTATCCATTGGTTTCCATGTTGGTGGACCAGATCATACAGATCCAGCACTGAACCACCTGCTGCAGCTGATTTTAGTCGTGTTGCATCAGTCAAAAGCCCTGAAATTAACAAACAGTTAAAACCTTCATTCTGTTCAGCTCTGCTTTCTGATTGGCTGCTTCGTGCGTGTCAGTCATGGTGCGTCAGTGCACCACTGCTTTTGAATTCACGCTAGTTTGTAAATCAAAATGTTTTTGCAGTTGGATCTAGCAAAATGAATTTATTTATGCTTTTCTGATGGCAATTCAACAATTAAAAAAAACTTTATAAAACAGCAATTGTTATGAGCTAAATTCAGTTTTAAATATGAACGCAGGAGAAAGTTCAAATAAGTGATATAAATATTGTTGTGTGTTTTAAACATGAATAGATTAAAAAAGGAACATTTTGATGCTTTATGTAGTTTTTCTATACTTTGGTGAAGAGATAGTACAAAATAAAAGCATGAAGCAGATTTCTTTTTTTGCCTTTAAGATAATGAAATATTTTTGTGCAGTTACAAAGCCAGTCTGTTTTTCATCAAAAACTGCTTTATTTTGTAATTAAAAGACGCATCACAACTCCAAAAAACTGCTATTTAAACTGCAAAATTTTAAACTAAAGTCTCTAGCAAGAGCAACAACTCAAGCAATGTTTTATTTTTGATAAAACAGTATGTTGTGACCTAATGTTACTCAGGAAACACCTGTGAAAAAAGTTTCTTTCATGATCCAGACTTTAATGTTTCAGTGCAGGAGTTCAGTTGTTTGACCCTCGGAGTGAAACGGGAATGACCTTCTGCTCACAGCTGATTCAGCACGTTCATCCTCTGACTCTGCCCTTCATGTTTTTCTCCCGTTCAGAGCAGAGCGAGGAGCCAGCCGCCGCGCAGATGATCATGACTGACTAAATTAAGCAAAGGCGCAGAGTGACAGAAAGCCCAAGAAGAGACAGGGGAGGGGAAGAAGCGGAGTACATCTACTGCTGCTCATCTCCACGGCAACAGAGCTCGCACACTTGCAGAGTTCTTGAAGGAGACCTCGGCGAGCTGCATCACCAGCTGTGGAGGAACTGGATGGAAAGAGACTTGTTCCTGCTCCATGCTGACGCTTTGACCTCATAGTCAGATTTTTTTTTTTTTTTTTAAATACCTCTCACTTCAACTAGTCTTTTTTGGCAGCCACCATCTCCAGCCTCTATGAGTTCATTCAAGCAAGATCCACTTTGTGTCAGTTTTTCACGTGTGACTTCTTCAGCTCCCATCCCTTCATCCGAGGCTATGAGAGGAGGAGTGGAACCACAGACCTCTCCATCATGCCCGTTCTGAAAAGCAGAGCAGAGATCCTGGCTGGCAATGTTCAAGGTAGGCCAAAGATTTTCATTCCCAAACTACTGGAATCTGCTGGAAAGAACATTCAAAAACTTTTTTTCAAAGTTGATTAACCTTACTTAATATTCAGATTTGATTGTAAAAGTGTATATATTGTTATTGTCAAAGTTAGACTTTAGACTTCCACAAATCGATGAAGATGTTGGGCTTGTTGCTAGGTGACAAATGAAAGCATCACCTGCAGTGCTTTTTGTTGGTTCACATGTTCTTTCTAGAATCCTACTTAGTTTGTTTTTGTTTGAAACATTTAAAGGTCACTTCCTGTGAAACTGAAAGTTTCAGGCCTCCAAGAGGACTTTTGTTAAAGAATGTTTGAAACTGAAACTGCATTCATTTCTGCATTAATATGAAGCTAAAACAGCATCTGAAATTATATTGTCATATCTACTACTTCTCCTTTTTGAAAATCTTTCTCTTTTTTTTCTAATTTTTAAAAACGTTGGCGCTCCCTGCTCCGCTCCATCCACTGCAGATGAATACATCCATGCACGTCTCTGTTTTCCTCGTCCGAGCTGCATATGCCTTTAAAACTGTATGGTTGAAATAGATATAAAAATGATTGGAGTCGGTCTTCAACAAATTTTAGCAACTAAGATCCAAGAATAAACGAATCCTTTCCATGTTTACTTGGGTTTTGTCTGAATTTGTAGTAAATATTCTTTGTTTTACTCGAATTTTATCTTGAAAAGTTTGAGTTCGAAGATGTTTTGCAAACAGAGACTTTTAAAAAAAATCCTTTTACTTCCCATCAAATGTTTCCAGTAAATAATAAAGATAGATGAATACCTGGGGCCCCCCAAAACCTTATAAGCCCCAAGATGAATACTTAATAAAAATGTCTAAAAAAAGCCAAAAAGAAAGCAAGAAATTTGTTGCTGCACTTTCTAAAGAAAAAGTATGGGGAAAAAAAATCTAAATTAACGTTAATTAAATTCTACAAGAATAAAGTTGTAGAATTATGGGATATAAGCCAAAATGTTAAAAGAACAAAGTCATAAAAATATGAAGAAAAAAAAGTTAGATTTTTACGAGAACTAAGGCGCAAAATAAAAAGAAAAAAGTCAACATTTTACGAGACCAAAGTCGTACGTAAATAAGGAAAAAAGATCAAAATTTTCTCAAGAAGAAAGTTATAAAACTATGAAGGATAAAAGTAAAAAACAATTACTAGAACAGTTGTAAAATTGTAAGAAGAAAGCCAAAATTTTACGAGAACAAAGTAATTAAAAATAAGAAAAAAGTGAAAATTTTACTTGAACAGTTGTAAAATTATGAGGAAAAAGCTATAATTTTACAAGAAAAATGTACTTTTTTTGGGTCAAATTTTGTTTTTGTGAAATGATGACTTTTTTCATAATTTTATGAATTCATTCTTATATATTTATTTTATTTCATGGTGGCTGAAAAGGCAAGGAAAGTTGGGGAGAAAATTGTCAGTTTGAGAAGTTTTCTCTTAATTGATAGTGAACTTGTTTGTTTAATCTTGTAAGTATTTTTGATTTATTTTGCCCTACTTTAGTAAAACCTGACTAAAATGATGAATACAACCGCTGCAGGGGGCCCCATGTCATTGCTTGCCCAGGGCCCCCAAACAGCTAAGTCCACCACTGGTACAGAGAGGGGCAGGAGAAAAAGAGGATAATAATAAACAAAACTGCATGAAAAAAAGCAAAAATTGACCTTTTTTTTTAATCTCTGATGGAGTTGAGAAAGAAAAATGAGAGGACAGCGTTTAATAAGCCCATCAGAACAAAAGGCTGTGAGGATCCAAACGGTGTTGAGCAGCAGTGTTCACAGCTTCTAGGGTTTTTAAAACATTTCTTTTTGTGAAGCTGCTCTGGAGTTTGACTGATGAAAGGTGTGTTTAGAAGTTAAAGAGTTTAAAAAAGAAAATTAATGGAGCTATTCAACTGAGAGGCACTGTTGCAAAGATTATAAGAGAAGACACGTCAGTAAAAAGCACTCACAGACAGACTTGATATTAATCAAAGTAGAGTGCACTTTCAGACCTATGGTGGGAAGCTTCTTTGATCTTTCCACATGCTGCAAAAGAAGTAAGAAACAGAAAAAAAATCTTTTGCTTCGTCACTGTCCAGCTCCTGCCAGTGGAGCTCCATCATTGGTCTCTCGGTGCCTCTGCGGATCAACGTGTTAGATGGGTTGTTCACTCATCCAAAATCAGCTTTTTTTCATTCCTGAGATAAAAAGATGTAAGCTGTGCTTAAGTCACCTGTCTCTGTCTGCACTACGGTGGACCTGAAGTTCAAATTAAACCAACTAATCGCTCAACGCAAAAACAGATTAAAGATGACAATTAGAAAAGCAAAACAAATAATAAAAAAACAACATTATATTTTAGAAACCACAACAAAATTTAAAAAAAGAATTGAAATACAAATATAACATTAAAGAAAACAAAAGAATATTCCAGATATCAAAATGAAATATTAAAAAACGAAATTCAAAGGGAAACCAGAAATAGTGGGTACAATGGGACACTGCTGATTGGATGATGATGTTTGTCCATCATTTCAACCAAAAGTTATTTAGCATTAGGCTAATCCTCAAACTGTTATTAAACCCGCACTTGAAAAAACTCAAACTTCATCATTCAGTCAGCGATGTTCCATAGTACCTACTTTTCCTGGATTCCTTTTGTGTTTTGTTTTCATTTCATTTTGATTTCTGGAAAATACTATTGTTTTCCGAAACGTTTCATTTCTTTTTTGTTTCAATTTTTTGGAATTGTGTTTTGGTTTCTGAAAATTTGTTTTGATTTCAAAAAGGTTTTTGTGATTTTTAAAAAAAATATATCAGGGCCACCATACTACCCAATCTGTAACAGCTACCCGATCTGTAACAGCTACCCGATCTGTAACAGCTACCCGATCTGTAACAGCTACCCGATCTGCTCCCATGAAATGCGTCTACTTCCACTAAGGAATTTTACGGCACTTATCTGTCAAAGTATCTCTTGAGATGTTAAGAATGATGGGTACCTCTTAAAATGTCAATATTAATTTATTTTTACGTTGACCAAAAGATGGAAAGAATTATAGATGAGAAGTGCAGGATCCTTACGGCTGGCTCCACTCGATCTTTACGATGCATGTACTAATGTTTTCTTTTTCTGTTTCATTTAATGGCAGTTTGCTCATCAGTGTATGAGAAAACCTCCACTTATTGGACATTTTATTAATTAAATTAATCAATTCAATCAATTGTATTATTTGTTTATCACCTTTAAAAGCAGGAGCAACCAAAATGATGAACATAACATCAAATATAAATACAGCTATTAAACAATAAAATACAATAAAGAAATAATCAAAGCATTTTAGCAGCAAAAACAGTATCACATTAAAATTAACAGGCTGGCCCACTAGATCTGGTCTCTGGAGTTCAAAGTCTGAGTAAAAAGATGTGTTTTTAAAAGTGACTGAGGGATCTGGCAGACCTCACAGAAAAAGTCACAAGCCGAGTCCTGGGAACCATAACAAGTATTTGATCTTTAGATCTTAGGACTCAACGTGGGTGATAAAGATGTAAACGTTCCGAAAAAACGGAGATGCCAGACCATTCAAGCATTTAAAAAGAGAAAGTAAAATCTTTAAAACAATTCTAAAAGGCACAGGCAGCCGGTTAAGGGCACAGGCGGGCAGCTGAATTTTGGACCAGCTGGAGACGGCAGAGCAGAGACTGGTCAGTGCCACGGTATAAAGAGTTACAGTAGTCCAGTCTAGAAAAGACTGTACCAGAGCATGATAGGAAAAAGACAAGAGGAAGTGACGCAAGTTTCGCAAATACAAGTTACCGATCAGGTTTCTGTAACAGATTGGGCAGCAACAGTGACTTAGTGGAAGGAGTGATGCTTCAACAACACTCATGTTTTCCTGCTAGCTTGTGAACATCTGTAGCTCCAACAATGTACTTCTAAAACCGAGAAGAGTTTGTTTTTCTTTGCGGCCTGTGCAATGCTCAGTATGGCTGCAGGGGGGCCATGTTTGCAGGGCAGGTTCTCCATCTCCAGGCAGGAGGTGAGAGGTGATGTTAAGGTGATGGTGAGAGGTCAGGACGCAAGCAAAGGGTTAAGATGTAGCAGAACAGCAGTGGGAGGAGAAGCAAAGACATAGTCAATCCCGAGGCGCTTTGGAGACAGAGGATGAAAGGGTTTGGGTGTTGACAGATGTAGCTCTGAGTGCAGAAGCAGCAAAGCCTGAAAGGGCGTGTTGCTGCTGCGTTTGCGATGCTGCGTGCTTTTCTCTGAGGGTGGGTGGTTGGATGGAGGGAGGGATTACTGGGTCTGAAGCCCCCTGGCAGACGGGAAGCGTGGCCTCTGTTTTGATCATCAGACCGTGAGGCGTGCGTCAGCGGCGAATTGTCCTGAGCGTATACGAGCGTGGAGACGGGGATGCTGCAGCTCGCTGACAGCAGGCTGAGTCAGTTTTGGATAACGGCCGCGTGTGAGCAGCTCTACAAATGTTGATTGAGTCGTTGGAGGATTACAGGTGCCGAGCAGCCTGGTGTTTGTTGTTTATCCAGAACAAGTGAGGGCGGGAGAAGTGCTGAGCACTTAGTTACACAATCCACTGATATCCCAACACTTATTTTATTATTATTTCAAGAAACAAATGCTTAAAAATATAATTATGTTTGTGTGGCTTTACATTGAGGCACCCAATAGTCTGCTTCATGTGGTGGAGATGATTTAGAAAGTATTTAGTTTTAAATATTATTTAATTGTCATCTTATGAACCAACTTTTTTAGTTAAGACACCAGTCTGTGGCTCCAGAGCCACATGTGGTTATTTTATCCTTCCATTGTGGCCAAATTCTAAAAAGGAAAACAAAAAACAGTGTTGTATTGGGAACCCACCAATTAAAGAACACAACATACCACTCCACCAGGCTCCTGACTACATTACCCATAATTCTCCAACAATCCATATAGCACTTCCGCTTCATAGTTTACCAAAGTGGTAACATTGTGGTGTGGACCACAGAAACTGAATTTAAGCACATCCACTATTCACACAATAGACGGACAAGGTGGACTGTCATTTATTGAACAAATGTAAGGATTTTAAATGGGTTTCATAGTCCGAACACTTTTAAGAGTCACTTTGTTCTAAATTTACAAAGTTCTGGCTGAGATGCACCAACAACAATAAAGCAAGTTGTGCAAATGTGTTTTCACTGCTGACATTATCGGATGCATTTTAGACGATCCTACATGACACAGGGTGTCTTTAATTTTGAAAGGAAGTCATGTGAACCTCTATCAAAAGCTTTAAACTATTTTATATTTAAACAAAAAAAAGCTTTTATCTCTTTAGGCGTATTTATGCCAAAAACAAGAGTTCGCTTGTATTGGTCATAAAAGCACCAAAAACACAAATCTATGTTTCATTTTTTAGATAGGCTGAAGGAAGACTTTGTGGCCACTACTGGTCACTGAGAAATGGTTCTTTGAAGCCTCGTTTTTACTGAGCGGTCCAACTGTGAGTGGAAACGCTCACCGGAATTGGCCGGGCCCTTCTCAACTGCCGCTCCTGGGAAACAAGGCTGAAGTGTTGTAGGTTTCAGACCCCTGGGTTCAGCCAAATATTTGTTTATAGTAATACTCAAACAATACTTTCAAGTTGTGAAAGCAGGGTGAGTTTTTGTTTTTCAAAATAAAGTCAGAAAACAGTAAATAAAAGAAGAAAAAGACACAACATAATTTGTACAAGAAGAGAAGCGGAAACGAGCTGTAGCCTTCCTAAAAGGATATAAGGAACTAGCTTGTTTATAATTTCTTGCCAATCTGAATAATTCATTTTGTGCAGACATATTTATTTAAGTCTTATTGATTTCCCAGTCAGCATTTTTGAAATTCGGTTTTATATCCACACACCTAAAGATCCACTGTGAGGAAAATTGTGTTTTTGATATGTTCTTATGGAATTTTTCTGTTACCAGAGGACATATATGAAAACAGTTACGCTTTTTAGCATTAATTGTTCCAATTGTTGTAAATCAGTTAGAAAAGGAGCTTATTTGTGACGTAAAAAAATACGCTGAGCGGAATACAAGCTCTTCGCTCCGCAACGAGGAGGAAAAGGGGGGCGGGGTTGCTCTGCCACTCTGAGGCAAATTCCAAATGAAACACACACAACACTTTTTACATTTTTTTCCCTATAAAAGGCATAATAATGATTAAAAGACCACTGGGAACAATTTTACAAGAGATCAATCGATGATCGGTCTTTAAGTAACCAGATCTTAGTAATCGATTCGCTGACCAGGATTTTTTAACGGTATACATTTTCATCGGAATGACTTGGTTTGTATTGGTATGTAAACCCTGTGACCGGGTTGCCAAATTTCTGTCCACACAGACACATTTGCACTACAAAAGATGCTCGCCCAGCTGACTCCCAGCAGAGGAGCAGCTGGAGGAAAGATGGGACGTTTCTGTGAGGCGACGCTCCAGTAAACACGCTCTGATCAACCAGGTGACTTCAGCAACGTGCAGCTACTTCAGGTTCCTTCATGTACAGTTCTGTCATGTACCAAACACTTGCTTAGGTTTTTTGCAACTTGTAACTGTAATTGTGTTATAGAGCAACACTGATTCTTGGGTTAATCGATAAACAATTAAAGCCAACAGGTGGTTAGAAATCTGCTCCTTGCTAAAGCAGGAGAAAGGTTATTTGGATTAGTTGCATTGCAGGTTGTGTGGTTTGGACCCGGATTAATTAAAGTCTGAATAAGTGGAGAAACAAGCCAAAGAAAGACTGCATGGTGCAAAAAGCATGAGACATCCCGTCATCCTCTGTGACGTGTATAATCGCAGCGACCCATTGATTTTTTTTTTTTTTTTGAGTGCGTGTCACGACTTCAAAAGGAAAGCACCTAATGAGGGATCGAGCTCTGTGACGGCTGGGGGTTTAGGCACAGAGATGGCTCAGCTGTCAAGTGCTTCAGTGGGAACATGGACAGGTGGGAGGTACATGGCTGCGCGGATAATGACCCGTATGCTAACTCTTTTCTTTTCTTTTTGTGGCTGGAAAAAAAAAGAAAAGAAAAGAAAAGAAAGGCATGATCAGATCCAGAGGGAGAAGTCCTTCAAAGCTGACAGAGAGATATGGTTAAGAATGAGCACAGTGGATGAAGCCCGTCACGGAAAACCGCCAATGCACCTCTTTGCGTTTCTGTGGAGCAACAAGAACAAAGTCTGGTCTGCGGAGATGTAGATGTGAGGAAGATGGTGAGATGAGTCATCCCCTCGTTCTGGGGACATCTGTGCTGTGTTTGTTGCTGCACAGCAGAGACCTGAACTCTGCGCCTTTTCACTTTCTGTCGCCATTGCAAGAGATCCACTCCAATGAACGTGGTGTTTTCAACATGTTCTTTTGGCATTTTCCTCATAATGGATGACATATTTAAAGAAAATTCTGATTAAAATCGCATTTCTGAGTTTTGCCTTTATTCAAATCGTTAATCGGGAGCAGAAGAAAAAAATCTGTTTGGAAAAGATTATATTTGTTACTTAGAAAATAAGCTCCTTGCTTCGAGCTCTCAACAACAGGAAGTGGGGCGGGGTTGCCCCACACCAACAGTCCCGCCCACAACTCAGAAACAAAATTCTAATAAACTCCAGCCGCTCTGCAGAAATTATGTCCAAGAAAACGGCATAGGTTTCTTAATTTTTTTTTTCACAAATTTTGGCTAAAAATGGCATCATCATGGTTGAAAGATCACTGAGAACACTTTTAAAATAAACGTAAAAAGCTTCTCCTGATAAAATCACCAGTGGTTACACATATACATTGCTTTTGTCTGTTTTATTTTATTTTATGAGTTGATTTATTGGTATTTTTCTTTACCAAAATAAGCCTTCCTTTGTCTCCCAGGCTATACTCACAAAAGTGCTGAAAAAAAGTTATTCTATTCTACTGTTCAAAAGGCACTCTTTTAAAACAATTTTTTTTACATTTTTGTGACGTGGGAGCTGGAGGATTAGAGGAAAGTGGGGAAAAAGGGGGCGCCGACCTCACCTGTGACGCCGTCTCTGGTCATGAGCTCCGTCTAAAGGTTTTTTGTTCTGTTCCTGAGCTGGAAATGCATCGCATTTTCCTATTGAGTTTGTGCCGGTTATTGGGGTGTGGGGGCTCCAACCCAGCATGCTAATAATATTAGAAATCCATTGTGAGGCTGCAGATCCAGACGTTCAGAGTATACAGAACCCTTTTGTCTTGACAGACTGATGTAAAAACGGAGATTTCTGACACATATAAAAGTAAAAAGTCGGGTTTGGTTAAATATTTGTGTCGAAACAGGAAGGTTTTTTTTTATTATTCCCAAAAGGAGTTGCAAATTCTCTCATGTGGTTGAATTTTCATCGCACTGGATGACAAGATCATAATTTTCAAAGGAGATGGTGCCAGGAAACCTGAAAAAAAAAACAGCTTACTTTGATGCTAATTATCAACAGACCCAGTTTTGTTGGGGCACAGTGTACTCAGGTGCTGCCAGGCGGTTCATTTATTTATGACTCTTTTTCAGTTTCAGTAACAGTAACGGGAGCATGGAAATGTTTGGTTTTTTTTAAGTTGGAATCATTTTCCCAATAAAAGTCACCTCACTGCTTGCTGTGCGTTGATCTTTCACAGATTATGAGCGCTGCTAATGGCAAGTGGTGTCTGTTTGACATCTCTGCGGCTTGTACTGGCTGAACCTGATCCGAGTGTCAGCAAACATGTCTCCGTCTGATCCTCGGAGGAGCTAACTTGTCAATTAATTAGCTGCGACTTGCTGGGAGCGAGGCTGGAGAGCCGGCGGGAAAAAAAAATGGCTTCGTCCTGCGAATGTCCCCAAGATGAAGGAGCGGCAGGGGCGCTCGGCGGAGGAGGAAGAGGTGCAAAACCACCGAGCTGATCACATTTTCATTCTGCTTTCAAAGAGTGTTTTCCTGATCGGACATTCTGACCACCTCTGACAAAACGTCCAAAATGCTTTTAATTAAAATCGATGCTGTCCTGTCTGAGAGCCGCTGCCCACACCGTTCCCATCATCTGTTTATTTTAGACACATGTAACTTTTTTTTTACTGACATCAGCCGTTGTTTCCCTCAGCTTTCTGTAGCTTGTTAATGTCTTGTTGTTTCTGCTCTTTTGCAGCAGCTCAGCGGTCAAATGGTGGAGTGTCCACCCAGAAACTGGGACTTGAGACATAGTAAAGACAAAGCAAAGGATCTTAATGCACTTCCTGCTTGTCAGTGGTGGAGGGAGAACATTTTATATCGTGGCAGAAGACCATTACAATTGAAAACATCCCAAACATGCATCTGAAACCGTTTTATTATTGTTATTGCCATTAACATGAAAACAGCAGTTCTTTTAGCTGAGATGCTATTAAAAATAATGCTTTTGTTATTTTTGCAATGCTTAAAGAAGCTTGTATTGGTGATTTCTTAAACTTTGTTGATATTGATACTAATATTGCCTATTAAATTGTGGGGGTCAAGCTTTTTGCAAGGGGGTCAGCTGCCCCTCTTTGGTAACTCTGCCCCTGTAGCTTGTAGATAAACTTTGGACAGATTTATTCATACATGTTTGCCAACATTCTGAAACCCATTCATCGGCCAATTTACAGACTAAACAAGTCACAGAATTTTAAGATAAAATATACAAAATAAATATGATAAAACAGTAAATATCATAAAATTAAAGTCAATTAAAATAAAACTGAGAAACAATATGTTTAAAGACAGTTTTTGCCAAAGTACAAATTCAACAAAATGTGCCAAATTTAACAGTTAAGACGTGAGCAAATGGTTGGGTTTGCTGCATGGAGTCCAAAGCTGCCTAACGAGGAGTCAATCTTGCCGTTCATCATGTCCCTTGAAAAGGTGAGATCTGTTTAAACGTGGCGTGATTCTAATGCTGGGCCGTTGAAAAGTCTTAAGAGACGTTGACAATCTGACGATAAAGCTGCAGTTGGAGCTTGAGGGTGGGTCTCCCTTGGGGGGCCCCGGGGCTGGGTTGGGGGGATGCTTGGAATTCCTGAGTGGTGGTGGGCGGCTTGTCTGGGGTGGTGGAGCTTTTGGGGCCGGGACCCTGCGCTGGGCCCCCTGGGGCGTTGGGATGACTGCTCTTCTGGGCTTGCACTCTGTGCTTTATTTCCTGGGTCTTTCTATTGAAGAACTCAGCAACATAAGTCTGCTACTGAAAGCTACTCTGCAAATGAGAATTGCTGCTCTCCTTTAAACCTATAGCTCTACTCTTACACTGAAGTAAATAGCAGTGGTCCAAACCAGCTGGAAACGTCTTGAAGCTTCAACAGCTCCTTTTTTTGGAAGGACTGTTGTTTTGTCAGTCGAGCATCAATCTGCAGAAAGAAGAACAAATGCAAAGTTTGAGCTGTTACTCACAAGAAGGAAATGAGGCTGTTTGCCTTGCTTTGACCTTTTTTCCCCCGTTTTTAATTAAAAATGGCGTTCTGGGTTTTGCAGAGTTTTACCAGGAAAACTTCACTATTTTACAAGTACAAGTGCAAAGCTTGTGGCTGGACTGAACGTTCCTTGACCTACCAGTTTGCGCAAGAAACGTGAATCGACTGATTCTGACTCAGCTTTGCACCGACATGCAACACACGACGAGCAACGACGGCAAAAGCCGCTTTTCTCTGCAACAGAATCAGCTGATTTACGTTGATTGTGTAATGCAATTTCCTACTGTAAAATGCTGCATATCAGAGCAAAGTTGCTTTTTTCCGCCTCAGAATCCGCCAGAAAATTAATTGCAAAAACAGTCGAGGAGTTACAGTAGTCGAAAGAATGCCAGGGGCTAAAGTTCCAGTGTTCGCGGTAAAAAAATTGTTTACGTATTCACTCTATTGCTGAATCGCATCAGGGTTCACTTGCAAGTGCACAGAGACCTCTCCTTTCAAGCTAACCTGGGTTAGCTACAGTATGCATCATTGTGGGTTTGTTATTCAGTTTTTCTTGACCTATAGGAATTTTTTGTGTGTATTTATTTTATTATTCTTTTCATTTAGCCTTTTCATATATCAATCAATCAATCAATCAATCAATCAATCAATCAATCAATCAATC
>BSAI01000119.1:14665103-14713222 GCA_036245035.1 Adrianichthys oophorus | reverse complement strand
ATCAATCAATCAATCAATCAATCAATCAATCAATCAATCAATCAATCAATCAATCAATCACTCACATACATATTCAACATACCCCCCCCCATATTTATTCACACAAATAACACATTTAAGCCATTTTGTGGATAGACTCCATTCAAATCTTTAAAGAGGTCTAAAAAATCGGAAGTATAAGCTGAGCATCTATAAACAGAATAGAAACTGGGTTTGAGAAAATCCCTAAATGTTTCAGGAAACCATTCAGCTCCATTTACAGACTCTTATGACAGTTTGGTCGGCAGCCAGCGTTTTTAGGAACCAACACCGGCTTCATTTGGACACTTTCTTTGTCAGAGTGGAATGAGCAGGAATGGAGAAGGTAAATACGGTTGGCTTCCAGAGTTGCTGCGGGGAGTCATTATAACTGCTGGATGTCTGATTAGTTGACAGAGGGAAATGAACAACCTCCTCTTCAAAAATACATTAGATTTTGGTGGAAACGCTCACATCTCTTTGCTAAACTGAACGTTTTGTTTGAAATACATTTATCTAGGAGGGAACTTTTTCATGTTTTTGTTGAAGAAAAGCAAACAGAGATAAAATGAAGGAAATAAATCTGGTGTTTCACTGAAGCAAGAGAGGGGTTTGGTCTTTATTTTAAGTAATAAGCTGGCAGTTTAACTGTAGATTCTGAAGTGTTTTTAAGTTAATAAAGTACAGAAAAACTGATCAATGAGACTGTTCAAAGGATATAGGTTGATTACCAATCGGTGAAAAAACTTAGAAGAGCCCCTTTATTTTATATTTTTTCTATTCGACCTTTATTTAATCAAGAAAAAGTCCAACAGTGAGTCTGATGGAGCAAACATTACCTCAATAAATGTCAGTTTCAGTGTAAAAGTGCTTAGAAGAATAAAAACTTTGAACACGGATCATTGGAGAAAAATGCTTTTGATGTTTTCTAACATATTCCTGTGGCATTTTTCTGATGATGATGGAACATATCTACAAAAAAAAAGTTTCTGAGTATTTCTTTATTGAAATCGTTGTTGAATTAGGAGAAGATGGAAAAGATGCAGTTTGATTGTATTTGTGATGTAGAAAACACGCTGGGTGGGCCACAAGCTTCCTGCTCCGCTCCAATTGGAGCATTCCGCATGCAGATGTCTAGATCCAAGTACGTTCCTCGTCTGAGCTGCGATCTGGCTCAAAACTGGAGAGCTCCAATATTTGCCATTTTGGTTCTACCGCTGATGTTAGTTTGGGTGTGTGAGGGGACGTAAGCTAGCGTGAGAGAGTGCAAACAAAGAGCTCTCAGCAACAAGGAGGGGAATGGGGAGGACTCTGGTCCTGCCCACAACTTTTAGGTGAATTTCCCATGGACTGAGTTAAGCAAAACATCTCCAACTTTACAAACCAAGTACAAAAGCCTTTTTTTTTTTACTTTGCTTGACTGATTCTTGAATAATAAAACCACATTTCTGTGTTACATATTTTTCATTTAATCACACAAAGATCAAATCTGTCCACAGCACAGCTGCTGGATGTGCTGAAAAGTAATGATTGACATGACAAAATGTCAGAAGATTAGTATAGCCATCACAGTTGATCCACCTGTGTAAAGTGGGCACAGTCCTTTATTCAGTTTGTGCACAGCTGCTGCTCTGATGCCACAGCTGCTTAATAGATAGAACCTGTTTGTTCAGGTAGACGCTGTGCACTCTAAGGTTCAGATTCTGAGAGAGCATCTGATTAAAAAACTTAATTCATGTCAGGAGAAAAGAGCAAAAAGGGGAAAATAGGATTTAAAGTGGATTAAAGTGGGTTCTTTTCATTAGTTTGTGTCTGACTTGACTTGCACAGAGATTGTGTACTAAAGAAAATTCACTTGAAAAATAAGATATTTGCCTAAAGCAGAGGGATGCACTGTAAAAAATGACTGTCAGGTTTTAAATTCAATAACTGCAAAGTTTTGATGCCTTTATGGTCAAATGAACAAATCAGTATTTCAAGTCATGAGACAAATATAAACTTTAAAACAAACATTCTTTAAAAAAAAAGTAAACCACAGAACATTTTCATGTCTGGAAATGTTTTTCGGAAGATACGTTTTATTGGAACAAAACAACATCACCTTAACCTGACTAATGTGAGCTAGTGAACAATGTTAGCATGTTTTTGGCCCGTGGAAGAAACATCTTTTAGTTTAAGTCCAAGTGGGAACTCTAACTTCCGGATTGAAGCTTGTTCCTAAACAAAAAATACTGGTGTACTTCAATAACTTACCACTAGGGGCTTGTTACACAAGCAAGTTTGCCTCAATTGAGTGTGCTCAGTCTTTACAAAAGAGATTACACTTTCAGGCTAACTAATATATATATATATATATATATATATAGACATTTTATAATACTTGTTCAAAATAAATAACAAATACAAACAAAATAAATTGCATTTTAATAGTCATGGGGTTTTGATACCATAATTCAAACAAACAAATGCATTTTGCAGTTTACAATTTTACATCCAATTCAGTCATAGATTTTAAAAATACATTGTTTAATTTACCATACAGTATTAAAAATGACATTTCAAATTATTGTAAGCTTTAAATTATTTTGAGGTGACTTAAACTATTTTGCATTTTAATTTGTAAAGGTGCTTTGTGTCAAAATTGAAAAGAAACTGCAAAGTCATCCATTTTTTATTTACTCGTTTGCCAAAAGGCCAGCTAGGAATGTCAGATTCTCATCAGGGAGAAGACCTCCTGCCTAAATACGCTACGCTCCACCTCTACTCCCTTTTGGTTGACCAATTCAACATATTATCGATCCACAACTAACCAATAGAATTATTTGGCATCTGAGGTTAAGGACAAGACAGCTAATAATACGCTTCTATGTGTCCACTCTGTGCTATATCATCACATGTTTAGTTTAGAAATGTAATCTGTAGAAAAATACCTTTTATCTATCTAGACCTAAATAGATGGACATGCGTACATATTTATACAACATAACAAAAAGGCAGATTGTTCCATGGGCGAGGCTCACGGTGCTGGGCTCAGTGGGATTCCTTGTCTTTGACATCACACTTTGCCAAAACGGTGAAGAAAGATTCACAAACTAGCGTTACATGATCAGCTGAGTGCAAATAAAAAAGTGATGGGACATCATTGTCCATTTCCATCTGCACCGACAACTCACAGTAACTGAAGCATCTTCGCAGCATTTGCAAACTTCAGACGCACATCATCATCATCATATGTTGATGTTTGCATATGTTATGCACATTTTTAATGTGAAGGAAATCATTGTAATTCCTTTTTTCTCTATAGGATGGATTTCGCTCCTAAAATTTGAGCAGTTTTGTGTAAAATTGTGCAATATATTCACATATTAGCTGTTGTCCTTTCCATAGCCACAGTCTAAATGCAAAAATAAATCAAAAGCATGAATTTTAAATGATAATATTAATAATAATATGGATAAACAGTCATTTTACTGTTTTTTTAAAATGCAAATCCATTTCAGTTGGATAAAGGGGTGTCCAGTCGGTGTGACTGAAGCTACTTAAAATTTATGACTGCAAGCATGACGCTAACTTCATCTGCCCTGATGTTACTGACCTCCAGTTTAAGTTGTCTCCCTTCTCCCCTCTGATCTTTGAATTTCAGATTTAAACGCTGGCTCATTACTATGAGGCTCACATTTACTCACCGCATTTTCAGCACAAAAAAAAAAAACGAGTTGATTCTTGTTGAAACTCCGGTGCCAGCTGGTGAGAAAACCTGTGAAAACAAACCGACCCGACTGGAATATAGAGCAGGAGCGTGTGTTGTTCTCTCACACCCTGCCCTCATTTATCCGCTGTAGATCCACGCTGATGAAAAATTAATACGCAAATTCAAGCAGATGATTAGATGAAGACTGATGAAGACGTCAGTGAAGAAGAAAGCTGGAGCGAAAGGTCAAAGTGGAACACCACAGAGACTACAGCTTTTAGCAGGATCGAATATTGCTTTTGGTTATGGATCTCTCAAGCTATTGAGGTCATTTAAACCCAGTTAAAGGTTTTTAGCCCGTACTGTTGGAAACGAATACTAGAGTACAAATCATATCTGTCCACGTGTGCCACTGTGGTGTGTAATGTGACATTCAGTGACACCTACTTGCTCCGCTCTTTTCTGATGCATCCTCAGGTAGACATATAGATCTGTGATACGTCTCTGTTTTCCTTGTCTGAGCTGGCATCTGACTCAAAACTGTACAGCTGGACAGCTCCAATATTGCTCATCATGTTCTATTGGGGTTGTGAGGGGCTGTAAGATAGTAGAAGAGAGTGTAAACAAAGGGATGATGGGTAGTGTTGAGTAAATTATTTTTAAAGGGTAATTGATTACTTTAGTTACAGAAATAAATTGTAATGAAATTACTTTACTCATCACCTACTTTTAAAAAGTAATTCACTACTGGTTACTTCACTTTTTTCACTCATATACAAGAAAAAGTTTAATAACTAATCACGGTAAAAGTTGAAAAATACCAAGTGCCTCAGCTTTGTGAAGTTGATGTGGTTTCGTCGGTCAGTGATGATCTGCTCTGTTTTGGAGAAGATTCTCTGATTCTCAGGTGTAAGTTGGTTGTGGAGCCCGTGTTCTGTGAATCCTTCCTACCTGTGAAATTTTCATACCCGCACTCCACACCGCTTCTAGATGAAATTCTTTTTTTGCAGGCTCTAAATTCTTCCTTTATACTATCCGTAATAAATTTAAACGGTGTCAGATTTTGAATTAAGGCAATGTAACTGCAGCAATGAGGGCACGTCTGTACTTTGACCAAACCCCAACTCTGCGTTGATGCACATGCCTGCGCTTATGTCCCAGTAACAGTTTTTTATTTAATTCATCTCTGTTTTTTTTCCGTTTAACCAAGAGAAAATGTCAGAGCCTACAGAACCAAAGTGATAAAGTAACAAAGGCTTCTATAGTTCAGTAATTGTAATTTATTTTCTGAAATTTGAACTGTAATTTGTTTTGTTCCTCCGTTTACAGACAAGAGTAATTAAATTCTAGTAATTCTCAAGCATTACTTTTTTAATGCTTTACCCCATCACTGATGATGGGAAATGAAGGCAGGCTTACTCCCTGCCAACAGTCCAAAGTTTAGAGGTGAATCTCAATGGACCTTTAAAGTCCCTCTCCAATGACCTTTTGATCTATTTTAAAAGTGTTCCCAGTGGTCTTTTAATTATGATTCTGCTGTTTTTAGCCAAAATCAAAAACGTGTGTTGTTTTCTAGGACATAGTTTCTGCAGAGCAGTAGTACCTCATTAGAAATTAATCTCTGAGTTGTGGGCGAGATCGTTGGAGTGGAGCAACCCTGCCTCCCCTTTTCCTTCCGTTGAGAGTTGGGAGCAGGGAGCTTGTCGCCTCCCCGGCGTATTTTCCACGTGACAAATAAACTATTTTTAAAGCTGCTCCTGATTCACAAGGATTTGAATAAGGAAATACTCAGAAATACAGTTTTAAAAATAATTTTGTCAATAAATGTCCGTCATCATCAGAAAAATGCTCTAAGAACGTGTCAAAAACACCCAAACCATGATTTTCATAGGAATGGGTCTTTAAAGAGGCGGGACAAACTTTTTGTTTTCTTCTTTGGGGGTGTCTGCAGCAGAGCTTCTTTCTTATCAGTCACTGAAGACGCTGCTATGTCCTCATGGGAGGTTTTGAGATGTTCCACCTTAACTTCTCCTCTCATCCACCCTCCTGAACATAGGCTTTATTCGGTTCCACCACCACCCTAAAATATTTTAACATTGCTCCACACCCTCCAAATGATCTGATCAAGCAGACCAACAAAAAATTGTCCCAGAATTTTGTTCTGGGTTCCACATGCAGCAGCCGTGACGAGCTTTTAGGCTGAACCGCTCCCATCCCCTCCAGGAAAATAAAAAAAGACTGTCATGCACTCAGCCAGAGTGTGTTAATGAAGACGTCAGCAGAAGTTCCCCTGCAGCAGAACTGTGATGAAAGCACCGGAGAAATCACAGACATGGCTCTCCGCCTCGCGATCGGGTACAAGTACCAATGTCACCTGTCGCTGACCACCCACTGTATGCAAATGAGCTCCTAAAGTGACATTCCTGTCAGATTATGTCTCCATAACACCCTTCAAATGAGCGACAGCACATCCTACCACACTTGGGCCCCGAGGGATGAAGTAAAGCCTGATAAGGATGGCCCACGTGTGCTCACTGTTTACTCCAGATGCTTAAAGCCTTCACATCTCCTAATCCACCTTTCCGTCCAGCGTGTCTGTGGCTGTGAAGTCGATTTAGAACGGACTGATGGGGCGTGATCTGTATTTGCGTTGTTAAGCAGCTCTGTGATCAATGTTCCTCGGTGTGCAGCTGGTTACAAAATCTCTGGAAAACAGTCGGGAGGGCGCAGGTGTTTGAAATAAGCGGCACATTTCTCTTCTGTTCATGCATATGCTTCATTTTCGGGTGGACGGCTGGTCACGCCTGCGGTGAAGCACCGGGATGGGGAATTTTGCATCTAGCTAATTGTTACTCATGTGTGTAGTTATTGCTGTATGAGGAGTGTCGAGACAGAAGCGCCTAACAGGTCAATGTGCATTCAGACTCCAGATAGGGTACCAGCAGTAGAAGTCAGCTGATACAGAAAAATCCAATTATTGATTCAGATGATTGGAATTATTGTTTTGGTGCTTAAAATATATAAGGTAAACTAAAACATGACACAAAAAGTTGAAAAGTTACCAAAAGTTAGTCTAATAAAGCATTTGTACCAGGCATGTCCAAAGTCTGGCTGATGAGCCGAATGCAGCCCACGTTAAAATGTCCATCGTCATAAAACAATAATTGTAATATGCAGCCCAGCACTTTCTTCAAACTGTGCGTAGGATTTTTTGATTGTGATTAGATTCATTAGGTTAAAGGTCGCTTTAAACCTGAGACAACACTATCATGCGACTCTTTTTTGACACTTTCAAGCTCATTTCTAAAATGTTGACTGTAAAAAAAGTTGACAATGAGGGCTGCTGCTTTCAGGACAAGGGGGAAATCGGAGTATTTTTTTTCAGCGAAATGTAAAACATATGCGTCTGCCTGATATACCAAGAAACTATGACTTTTTTCAAGGAGTTCAATAGGAAGAGGCAGACAAGACATGCTATTTCTGACAAGCTAACTGGGAAAGAATGATCTTGTTTTGGTGAAATTGTATTAAGCTGTTTTTCTCTTCTATGTGCAATAAAATTTTCATTAAGTAGCTCATTTGCATTTAACATTATTATAAGGGTTTAAAGAATGCAACCCGATTGGTTGGCCCTCACAAATATACTCCTCTCGACCATAGATTTTCCCCGGTACCTTGTAGGTCAATAACACTGACGGTGGTGGTTGTTCATCCAGGCACTTACCGATCTGATTTCATATTCAGGCTCATAAAAAACTTTTTGATTGACACACATTGTTTCTCACACTGTTTTCCCGACAATCAATATGCTATGAATACTACCTTCTTTGTCGTCTCCTCAGTAACCGTCTTTCAGCACGCCGTACCAAAGCCTGACGTCAACACAGACGTTCAAAATATATAAAAGTTTATCTTAGGATTTCCATTATTCTTTCTCTTGTTGTTTTGTCTCACCCTCGTAATTCCTGGCCAATGACTGAAGAGATCTGTAGTCACATGCTTTTGTTTACAGGCTTGACTTCCAAACGGAAATGTCCGGTAACAGCAGTCTGAATACAGACCGAATTATGAAGGATTAAAAATTATGACATTTCGTGAACGCAAGTTCTTTATTTAAATGCTGAAAGGCATTCTTGTTTTTCAGAAATATTAGAGAAACATTTTTAATACAACTACAATTCCCAGAGCCTCGCCCCTTCACATTTGGTAACATTAAAAGGCCCCAAATGTCCTTTGTAGATACCAAAACAAGTGAAATCGGTACTATGCAGCGGCTATCTGGCGATGTTCAGGTTTTATAAAATAAATTTCAGATCAGTGAAATTTTTAGCCTCTTCTTTGTATTTTTCAGGACCTGTTATGCATTTCCTCAATGATCGAGAACAAGGACGCTAATCTGATCTTTGAATGTAGTTTACTGAAACATCTTTGTCCTCGTGACATTTTTGCTGGAGGACGTATTAAACCACAAATCTCCAGTTGCAAAGAAAGACACTTGTTAAATAGACATAAATATGAAATAGAAACCCCCTCTTAAAGATGAATACATTCAACATTTTTATGACAGAATATGAAACTTTTAATCTCACTGATAATGCTATTTGAAACCCGATTTTTTTTCATAGTAGCACCAAAAAAAAGTACAATCAAAATGATCCTGGCTAATAGAAAAAAAAAATGAAATATTCGATAATAACTGAATTATTGTTTGGTTGCATCCCTTTAGTTTGGGAACCCTGGGGTGATGGAGCTTCAGTGATGAAGGCAGAACAGTTGGGTGGTGTGTAGTTGTCAGATCCTCGGCTGAAATTCGTGGTCTGCCAGCTTGGGGCTAAAAGCAGCAACATTTATGTAACATGACACTGTTCAGAGCAGGATCAGCTTTTACTTACATTTAAAGCCCACTCTTCTCTGCCAAGCAGCCCATCTTTCAGCCTTCCTCCCTACTCCTGAAGACGAGCGGAAAACTGCAAAGCATTCCACATGCAGCACAATGTGCGGAAACCATCGACTCAGGAGAAGCTTTAGCTTTTAAAAACTTCAGGATGCAGCTGGGAGGAGAGCAGCTTTGACTCGCAGATAAAAGCTACAATCATTTTTCATAAATCACCTCATTATTGACCATTTTTAAGCCCTTTTGATCACATTTTGGGTTTTTTGGGGGGGGGGATTTAAAGAAAATATTGTGTAAACGTTGTAGCTTGTAGCATGAAATTTAGGAGGAGCTCCAACTTTGCATTTATGTTCATTTTAATGTCACAAAAGTTTACATGATGCAGCTACAACTTTATAAACAACATGCAACATGCAATTCAATATTTTTTTAAACTACTAACCCCGTCAAACATCAAAACATCTAAAATCTTAAACCTTTATGCTACGTTCACACCAGGCTTGTGACGTGCATTCTTGAACGCACTTTTAGCATATGGTGTCACACTGGACTGTCGCGACCCAATTCTAGTGCATGTTCACCACCTACAGTTGGAGGAGGCTTGGTGCCAAATGTTGAATCCTTCTCCAGGTTCAATTTCACGGCTCTATTCTGATATACGAAAGACTTGGTGTCACATCCTTCAATCTGGGCGCAACCATCATTTTCATTTTTCTCCATGATCAATTTACCAACAGTTGTCCGTCCATATGTCATTACCAAATCTGAGTCCCTGATTGGTCAAAGATTTGTCTGGTTTAACTTTCAACGCGTGTTCAATGGTCACATTGTTACACAGAGCCAGAAAATGGTCTTAGAAATGTGCATAAACGCAAAATGTACATAAATGTACATATGTCTACCTAAATTTTTCATGGAAAGTTGTTGCTTGAACACTTGTTACCAAAGGTGGTGTGACCATAGCTTCAAATGCCAACTTTATTATTTGATGATTTGTATTTTACTTTTTTTTTAAATTGTCTTTTTAAAATTCAATTAAGGAAATGAACTGTGGTTACTTGCAGTTTTGTATTGTCTAAAGATCATCAGCAAATTAAAATAATATCATTTACAGCAGATAATATGAACAATATTAGTATTTTCACACAATATTTGTTATGTTTTTTAATATTTGGTCTGGCACAGAACAACTGACATTTTTTGTGTCTTTAAAAACATCCAGCCCCTTAAAACTACCAAACATTCAGCACTTGAATGTCTTTTTTTTTTACTTAAGCTCAATTGACTTCAAGTTGCTTTTTGTTTAAAAATAGAACAATGTTGTCAAAGGAAGTTAAAGAAAGGCACTTCCTCCTTCTCACCGCAGTAGAATGTATTGAATTATCCTCTCATTTCGGTGACTTCTGCAGACAGATTAATGCATTACTTCTTTTTAAGTGCTGCAGGGAGGCGTGCTGCTTCTCCACCGGCACGTCTCTCCACGGATAATTTGTGTCACACTTTAGCCGGGCTGTGAGCTTTGTGCTTGAGTCAACAAACAAGTTTTCTGACAAATGTTGAGCCCCACAGAGAGTGATACACAAAAGTCTCTGTGCTGTGTTTACCCTATAAGCTGAGCTCCACGTTGGAGGGAGGAGGTCTTTGTTCTTTCCAGTGTGACTCCTCCATCCTCATCAGACATTCAGGGCTTTTAAATTAGCCTATTATGTTATGGAGCACACCCAAGCCATAGTAATGATGAATACCGCTAATCAAGTGAACTTGATTTATTGGTTGTCATAGGTTCTTAGGTTGGGTGTGATGTGTTTTCCTGTGAAGGGTAAACGATTAAAAACAGGAGAAGTCGATTAGGAAAGAGGTTTAGCTGAGCTGGATTTGATAGAAATCAAGTCAGAATTTCAAAATGTACAAGTGAATGTGGCAACCAGAAAATACTGGACTTAAAGTAAAAATAAAACCAGTAAACAACCATCTTGTCAGAAGCTTTGGCAGTGTCTTACTTAGCACTTTGGGGGCCCCAGGTGAACAATAATATGGGGCCCCTATATGGCGCACTTAAAAGCCTTAATTTTTTTCAATAAACAACAGTGTGCCTTGTAACCAGAGCGCCATATAGATCATTTCTAGTTGTGCTTACTAATGTCAATCTGAAAGGTACACGGAGCTCTGTCAAAATGTTTGATTAGGAGTCATTGTAAGTACGGTAACGCATCTAACGTGCAGCAGTGTTGTATTGTTGTTTTTTCTTTTTTTTGACATATTAATAGCAATGTATGGAGTTAGCGTAGTCACAGTACTGTTTGTTTTAGTGGTATGGGTCTGTTTTTTTAATGATGGGTGTTAGGGGGCTTGTGAAAACGCTGACGGCAAATGTATAGCGATGTCTGCCTTTTTTTTTTTTTTTTCTCCATTCAGAATATCTCTTCAGGGGTCACCACATTGTTTCAGCTTTCACTGATTCAAATCAAATCAACCTTTATTTATAAAGCGCTTTTCATTCCATGCAGCATAAATCTGTGAGTGTGATAAGATATGGTTTTGATAAAAATAATAAAATCATCTAAAAGCCAAGTTAAAAAGGTGTGTTTTGAGCCTGTCCTTAAAAATCGACTACAAACGGAGCAAACTGCACAGCTAACGTGTAGTGGTGTAGGCTATTGCTAGCAAAGTAGAGAGTTATCTTAGTCACAGGAACGTTTCAGCATATCAGTCTGCTTTTTTGACATTTTGCAAGCACAATTGGGAGTTACAGATTTTGTAACTATACTGACGCGAGTAACATGTAGCAGTGTCAGATTTTTTTTTCCTACATTTTACTAACAAGGTTAGGCGTTAGCTTAGTTTCAGTAACTTTTATTTTTGTAGGATGAGTCTGGTTTTTTTACGTGTCGCAAACAAGGTTGGGAGTTACAGGTATTGTTAATATGCTAAAGCAGCTAATGTATAGCATGTTACAAACAATTTTTAAGGAGTTACTGTGAACACAGTTAATACTGTTAGTTACTGATTGTTTTTTTTTTTTTGTCTCACTTAATGTGCTTTACTTTGCCGTATTGGTGAACATAAAGGATTGTGTCCTCGGTCTGAAGTCCTGTTGAGTAAATTACAGCATTTCCGTGCACCACTCTTTCCTCCCTTTTAGCATTATTCCACAAAATTCCTTCCCAATCCCTGTTTCCAGTCCACCATCAGGCTAGGAAAGGTTGAATTGATTGTGGGTTGGTCCTCCTGCTAAAGTAACTCGCTCTTGCAGCCATACATTCCCGGAAGGGGTTCCCCTCTGACACCATGTGGCATTTTCCTCAATGATTACAGGCCTCAGCTCTGTGCATGCTCTTTATTTACCGGTAAGTCCACTCCAGGTTTCCAAACACACAATCTGGTGGGGATCAAACGGCGGCGCCTGTATGAATGCGCCATGAAAGCATGAGAAAACCTGAACCATGATCAAGAGCATCTACTGTCTAAGTGAAGAACGTGCTCACACAAAGACTATCCTGTTTTATTTTCAAATTAAAAGCTTTTTTTTTTTTTTTTTACCAGTGAGAATCGGCACTGCAGTAGGATTAACACAAACTGTTTATTATTAGTATAAGTCACGTACTTAACAGCAATAATTGGAACAAGTTTTGTCTTCCTGCGCATCAGGGTTTTTTGCGGAGGCATGCTCAAAGTGTTACTATGGGAACCAAGCCCTCCTGTTATACAGCAACACATATCCAGATGAGTCTTTTTTTTTTTACTTCTTCCCTTCTTTCTTGTCTACCGTCACACTTCTTGCATGATTTTAAAAGACTTTTACCAAACAGTTTCCCTCTGCTGCCCTCTCTTGAGGGGATTAATCAGCCTTTTCTTCTTCAATGATAGGAAGCTCTTTCTTTCTTTCTTTGCTCTTTTTTTTAAAGTCATTTCCTGCCTGGATTCTTCTTTTATCTTCTCATGCTAATCATATCTTTTTTTTTTCAATTTCAGTTGCATTTCTGCTCAGTAGCTCCTGCCGTTGCCGTCTCCCTTCCCTCCCCTGCGCTTCTTGCAGCTTCTTCTTCCACCTCCATCTCTTTTGTGTATGTCTCTATTTATGCTTCTATCTCCACCTTTTTTTCTTCGCTGCCTCCCACCCACTCTCTTGCTCCTCCAAGCTTTGCTGTTCACATGGAAAACTCATCTAATTTACAGTTAGCATGTGCACGTGCAATTAGGCCTGCCAAAGCACTGGTGATTTGACCTTCAGGGCACTTGTGCCATTAATATAGGATATTCTAACAGAAGTTACATGTCTGTGAGAGCCAGAAATCTTGCTTGATTGTAGGTGACCGAATACTTATTTTCCACCATAATTTGCAAATGTATTCTTAAAAAATCAGACAATGTGATGTTTTTTTTCTCGTTTTGTCTCTCAAAGTATACCTATGATGAAAATTACAGGCCTCGCTCACCTTTTTAAGCGGGAGAACTTGCACAGTTTGTGGCTGACTAAATACTTTTTTGCCCCGATGTATTTAAAAAAGACTGTGTTTATAAACTGGCACAAGAATTGTCCGAACTTTGTTGACAAATCTTTATTGTTGTCGTAATTGACAGTAGACCACAGCCCGAGTCCTTTGTATAATTTCTCATCTAAATCTGTCATAGAAACATGCGAGTAATCTACTTTCTTCTATCGATAATGTTCTTGCCTGCTGCTTCTACAGATTTTTTCCTCTCCTTGCATCTAAAGTTCCTCCTCAATCTTCTGTCATTGCGCGATCTGCTCCACGGATGTCTGCGGGCCAGAAAAGTGGGGCTGTAAACATTATAAATGATCGTCAATAGCAGATAAACAGCTGCCTGCAAGCAGCAGGGAATTCTGGGAGCAACCAGCAACTGCCATGAATTAGGAATCCTAATTCCATGGGAGTTGTTGTTGTTTCCTGACACATTTTGGCGAGCAAACATTGAATCCTCTTGAACACATGACCCACGTCTGAAGGTGGTGAGCCTGCAAGCAAAAGTGTGTTTTTGCAGTCTTTTGGAATCAAATTGTTGATTTTGTTAAAAATGTTTTTTTTTTTTATCAGAAATGAAATACTAACTTAATTTTAAGAAACTTTCTTTACTCCTTTAGCACAAACAAGATAACACTTCTTCTATTTCCAGCAGTTTTGATAGTGTGACGCTGCACTGATTCATGTGCAAGAGGGTCAAATTTTACTTCCATGTAGATTCATCTTACATATTTACTTTCATGCTGCTACATAACTATTAAAATTACATAAAACATTGAAAAAACATTTATTGTATTGCTCAGTAGTATCCCTAAAACATTAAGGCAAAATGTTTAGTATTTTATTTGGGCCATTCTGCCAAAGGAGTGAAATTTGCCGTTTGAAAATCTTTGAAAATAAAAAACTTTTTTTTCAGTTCCATTTTAATAAAGAATTTAGAAATATACACGTTTACTTCTTCAGAATTAGTACTAATCTATTACAACTTTTGAAAGTTTTTACCAAAACAATTCTTTTCTTCTGTTACCAACACTTTTAAAACCATGTTAAAAAACATTAACCACACACATTGTTTTTACTTAGAAAAAGAGTTAATGTAAAAGAAATGTTTAGTCACATGAAAAATGTATCGGCATTAATGATAAAAAAAAAGATTTGTATTTCTCTAAGAAGGCAAATCAACCTTTTTCCTTTAAAGGACATAAAAATGTGATCTGAAGATTGAGGATGTATTTCATTCAGCTGCAAGCAACTTTTTTGAAGCTGTTTCTGCATTTTTTTGCATTGTTTTTGCCATGTTAAGTTTGTAAGTAGCACATCACCTGACTCAGAAGTCATTGTTGCATAAAACTTGGGTCCACCAAACATCGAAAAATATCCATGATAACGAAGGAATTCGGTTTTCCTTTTGACTTTTTTGCCTCTGGTCAATCATTGAGTTTCCAGCCGCTCAGTGGTTTGGTGTTAAGTCACCTCACAGTAAGAAGATTAAAATTAGGAATGTCAAATTATTGCTTTAATCACAATTAATTACAGACAAAACATTTTGCTGATCTAGTTTATCTAATTTTTAATCTAAAACTATTGTCTATTATGCAAGGGATAGTTCCCAGTGAAGTGTCTGTTACCCGAAATAAAATGATGATGCAGAGGCCCGATTGCGTTGGACAGTTACTTTCTTGAAGTCAATTTTTTTCTGACAATGGACACCTTAAAGGGGCATCGTCCAGCTTTTACCAATTATGAAAGAAAAATTAAATGATAGTCTTTAGTCTTGTGATATTTCTTTTGAGTTTAAACAGAAATTTACAAAAAGGAGACCATTTGAGACACGGTGGGATGCGTTGTCATGGTAACGACTACAGAACCTGGACTGACCTCGCTCTGCTGCAGCGGCATCATTTCAGAGGGAAAGTTCACCCCTTGTTTTTTCACAAGATTATGGAGCTAACGTTTGTTTCAAAGATATAAAGTCTAAAACCTAAAAAGTTCAACTCCTCTGGTGTTTCACCTCCTCGTGTCTCATCTCCTCCTTTTTAAATTTCCTTCTCTCTTTCTCTTCTGTTTCATCCAAGTCTTCAAAATAATCAAATTCACCAAACAGATTCATGGAAACTAAAAAAAAACCTCAAGTCTTCTCTACTGTCTTGCTGTTGTGATAAACTGTAGAATAACGCATGTCTACATGTGTTTTATAGTATTAATAAAAGGTTTGTTGTCAGTCTTTTTTGAATTGCACCCTATGGTGCAGAAAAAATGGTAACTAGCTTTCTATTGACTTTGACTTGTGTTGGAGACTTGGATCCCTCCATTTTTCAGTAATTTTAAAAGCATAGTACCCACCACTTAAATTGTTTTGTGAAAATGATTGTCTTTGCTGAGGCATCAGCTCCATGCCTGTCTGTTGACGAGCCTGTAAGCTTTGTTTTGTTAGGAATGTGACTCCACATTGCACTGCACTTGTCATCAGTTGACATTAGTTCAAGATTTGTGCCCCACAACGAGTCAAGTGGCTCAGGTGTTTACACCTCATAAAAAGCACGGATGGTGCAAAGTGTTTTCTTGAGTCATCTCTCTCATGCCTTCACCAGCGCACATGTCCTCTGGGAGTATTTTTAACATTTGCCCCATCACTGTCAAGCATTGATGTTTAGATTTTATGAGTAGATATGTTTTGTTTATTGTCTATTTTTTCTCTCTCTGCCTTTTCCCCACAGGGACGGCATTTACACTTCTCCACGATGCTTGTCAGCCTTCATCCATCTCCCTCCCACCTCCCGGACAAGCGCTTGGAGTTTTCCTCTCCTCACTGTTCTGCTTCTTCAGTCCAGTCATCCCGCTATCCTTATTCTCAACCTCGACTGACCCTTCCCTTCCTGTCCTTCATCTTCTCTTTGTTCCTCTTTTCCATCGTTTTATTACCGGTCTGCGAGTCTCGGAGGGGTGGAGGTCCAGGAACAGGGCCTGGAGGTTCCCCAGGAGGACAGGGAGGCCACAGGGGTGGCAGCAGCCAGCGGGGTGTCATCATCCCTCCTCAGTACTCTCCTGGCTCACCAGCGCTACCGCCTCTGGGTCCTAAATTGATTAGCTCACTCAGCATTGCTGTCATTTTGGTGGGAAACTCCAGTGAAGTAACCTTAGGGGCAGGACTTGAGAAAGAGGACTTCCTTCACATCCCATACCCTCCCAAAGTTGAGGTGGTCACCATGAATGAAACTGACCCAAAGAGCATCATCAACCGGATCTGTGCACAAATGACCAGGAACTCTCTGCAAGGCGTGGTGTTTGGAGACGACACGGATCAGGAGGCCATTGCTCAGATCCTGGACTTCATCTCTGCTCAAACGCACATTCCCATCCTGGGCATCAGGGGGGGCTCGGCTATGGTCATGGCCGCTAAGGTAAGAAAAGATTTAAAAATAAGGAAAGAGCATGGGTTGTTTCATTAGACGGAGATTTTCTGTTGTTGTTAAGACAGGAATCTACCAACTTAATGCTGTAAACTCTATACTTGTTTAAGATTCAGAGTTCAAAACTCTCAGATGCTGCTTGCTCGAGTTTTGTGCCTGTTAAACTGCACCAATTCAGTGGAATCACCTTTTATAGGCAATTAACTCTACAATAGGAATCTTTGTTGGAATTTAGTCAATTTATTTTGAAAAACCTCCTTTTAAAACAAAAGATTTATTGTGCTAACTGTTCTTCCAGCTTACCCTTTATATGACATGTCGTCCTAATTGCCAAATTCATGCAATTAACCGCTTTTGTAAATGTAACTGATGAGTTGTGCTGTCATAATAGCGTTATAATACATTAATATCTAATAAGATCAAGTGATAAGTAAAAAAGGCAGCACTGCAGCCCACATCTTCTACATCTTTTGCTTTAACACTCATGCTTCTCTATTTTTAAAGACAACTGAATTCCCTTACAGGCATGAATGTGGATGATTAGTTGTCAATTCAAAGATGCTTTATTTTTTCTTTCCTATGATGCACTTGTACCTCAGACTATTTGCTGTTTTTGTGCTACCTGCTAGCTGAGTTTTACAGGACAACTGTTAGCATGTGGTGTGCGAGCTAAATGCCAGCTCTGGGTTAAGAAAAACAGCTGTAACACTTCCGCTTGCTAAATGCAAGGTATCTTTTGCAGGGCAACTGTTACATGCTACATATGCTCAGTAGACAGTGGGAATGTGACACATGTGGTTAAGACTTAATATACAAGATCATGTATCCTTATTATGTCAAAATGTTATTGAAACCCAAAGACACGTCTTCTATGACTGTAACTCAGTTAACATTTTTTGGAAGGAAGTTTACGAAGGGATTTCAATAAAAAATGTTAACATTCAATTTGGTAGTATTAATAGTGACAAAGTATACAGTTTATGTTTAACAGTTTTATTATGTTGTGGAAATCTTTTATTCACATAGGCTGTTTTTTTAAAAAATGAGCCCCAAATTTAGTTTTTTTTATAAACGATGTGAATCTTTTACGTTAATCCCTTCAAAGGCCAGGCAATAAAAATGTTATGAAACTTTTAGATAATCTATCAGTTAATTTATTTTAAGTGACTTTTTCACTATTTATTTACTTTTTTTTTTTTATTATTGGGTGCTCAGACTTTATTACTGTAATATGATATGTTACTTTGTGCATGACATATAATGTTGAATTTGTGTAAACAAACAAACAAAAAACATTACAAAAAGAGTTTGGGAGTTTGGACACACCCCATACTAAACTTTAAAATATATGTGGTAGCATGCTATTAGTTTATTTTTAACTAGAGCTGCAGAAACAGATGGTTTGTATTTTACTGTGTGAAACAGAACCAGTTTAACCAGCAGAATAGTAATCCTACAGAAAACATCATAGATTAAAAGTATGAAGAAATTGTAATTGATGTTTTTAAAAATACAAAAGAACAAGAGCTGAAACCAAAATGCAGGAAAAATAAAAACAAAAAAGTAGCATTGTGAAAAAATACATGTAAAAGAAACATTAAAACCACATAAGAGCGCAAATGTGCCTTGTAAAAATGCAACATATGATCCCTCCTGTCCTTTTCTGTTCGGTAAAACCTTAACTTTTGTCAGTTTCTGGCAAATGATGCTGCATTCTCCCTTTTTCCTGTCATGCTGTTGTTGCTGTTGTGTATGGCGTCCCTTGTGGCCACAGCTGGATTGAGGTAAAAAGGCATTGGCACAAATGTGACTCTTTGAAAGGAATCTGCCTTGCAGAAACGAATTGCTCAGAAACGGACTCACTTGACCTCAGAAGAGTTATATGCGGTTTCTCCTTTATTTTACAATACTTCTTTCAGTTTTTTATATTTAAGAAATGTCAAGTCAAACCACTGGCAAAAAAGGAAGTAATGGAAGAAATTTAGCATCATTATCAGCTCCACTTATTATTGATTACTTCTTATTGATCGAGTGATTGATTGCTGAAGCCATCACTAAAAAAAATTAACTTAGTTAGGCCACATTTTTAAATCTAAAGGTTTTGGTGAGCCAAAAACTAATTGTCTGGTATCAATGACAATGACAAAACCAACTATGGACAGACACGATCTTTGATTTGCTCTTTTTGGAACAGTAATCGTTTTCTAGAAGTACTTCATTGAATGAAACTTCAAGCAAATTCCTTTTCCAGATTAAAAATATTAAAATACACTCTTGTTTGCAGCCTTTTGTGACTAAAATTACACTGGAGTCAACTTGAACAAAAACAAATAAATAAAGATCAAATGCTTAATGGCTTATTTTTCATAAATGAACATCCAACAAATTGACATTTTAAGCTTATAACAAAACTGACCAAAAACCGGGTGATACAATTATCAAAATGTACAAATTTCAAAATTACTGTCAAAGTTATTATTGCCAATTAAATGTTTGACATTTGAGTTTACCACAGTTAAACATGGATGCCACTGAATGTTGGTAAGCGAGCACAGAATTGTAATCTCGAATGCAGTTAGATTTTCTTTTCAGATCCCTGATCCCAGGATTTTGGGCGTTGATGATGACAGCAAGCTTTACGTACCAGAAAATAATGTGCTTTTATTTTGACGGGTTTATCTGTGCATCACTTTTCTTCTAGAGGATAAACGACTAAAAAACAGTTTCTCATGTTTTCCTTTGGTAATTTACAGAACCAGGATTGCACTGAAAAAAATCTGTGAAACAGAACTGTGAAATTGTGACATGTATTTCAAACACTTTTATTATTGTTATTCATTATAAAACAGCAGTTCTTTTTGCTGAGTCGCTATTTCTAATGCTTAAAAAAAGCTTGTTTTGATGATTTTTTAATATTGTCAATAATGATACTAATATTGACTCAAAAATTAGGGGGCAAATAGGGGTCCATCCATCCATTTTCTCAACCCTTTTTTCTCTTTTGGGGTCACGGGCCTGCCGGAGCTAAACTTGGCCACTCAGGGGCAAAGGCAGAGGACACTGGACTGGTTGCCAGTCTGTTGTATAGGGCCACAATCACTCATACACACTCGCCTAGGGACAATTTAGAGTAACCAATCAACCTATGAAGCATGTTTTTGGACGGTGGGAAGAAGCCGGAGTACCCGGAGAAAACCCACGCATGCACGGGGAGAACACGCAAACTCCACACAGAAAGGTCCGCCATTGGTGAAGCTGTTTTAGTCGGGACTTGAACCAAGACCTTCTCGCTGTGAGGCAAGAGCGCTAACCACTGTGCAGCCCGGAAAATGGATGTAACGAAGCTTTTTCCTGGGAGGGGTAGCTGGCCTCCCCCCGTAGCTCCGCCCCTGTAATTTAGCATAATATTGTAAAGGAAGGGATTGTTTTCGAGGAAGTAATCTGTAATGAATTACAGATTGGAAGTTTCTTAACACTGAATGCTTAGTAAACTAACTGTACTGGTTCAAGTATGGTAGGCTGTTCAACAATGCTGCATTCACATATCAACAGGTGTGGGAAATCGTACAAAGGTACGATCTGGAGTGGATATCATGGTAGTAGACACCTTACAGCGCCCCCTGAGGGAAAACAGGAGGGGTTCTGCGTGGGAAAACTGTGTGTTGGAGGGGAAACTGCAAACATTCTCCTGCTTACCACTGATTACCATTCCCTTGACTTGTCTTTTTTTTAAAGCCTCCATTCTTCTTGCGCTAAACATGTTCACTATCAGCCACACGTTCGCACACACACACACACACACACCGAGGGGGTGAATGACGTTACCATGGCAACCACTCACATATATCTTTCTTCACGCACTGTATAAAAAAACAGCTACAAAGGCGAGGAAAGAACAAATCATTATTTCTGCAACAAAAAAAACAATAAAGAAAGAAAGGCAGCGTTCCTGGAGAGGCGAAGTTATGAATACCAGAAAGGAGAGATTAGAGCTCAATGAGAGAATGCAGGGAAAAAAAAGGAATCAAAAATTGGAATGTGGGAAGAAAGACGGGGGATTGACAGATGAACTGCCTGCATGTGTTTTTAGTCAGTGATTTTTAGGAGCTGCTGAGGTATTAAAGATATTTATAGCTTATTGAGTCACACAGCTCTGGAAAAACGCCAGCAACTATGCATTGAAAGATGAACAAATAAACCACCTAAATATTATATCAAGCTCCATAGAAAAGCAGCTTTCTACTTACATCTAAAAGAAAGAGATGAGTCAAAGCGGAGGTTACGTATTCACTACTGATATCACGTCGCCGCTCTTCCTCATCTGTTAGAATACGGATGTTTGCAAGACTTTAAATTAGGGTTTCAACACCAGAATGAATACTTCCTCACTGCAAAAACTGGCTTAAGAAAAACAAAAACTGGTTTATTTTCTGTCTTTCAAAAAATAAAATAAAATAAAATAAAATGATCAAGAATATTTTCCAACAGCAAAATAAACTTAGTCTGAGAAAACACATCTTAGTCACTAACATGTATATAAGAATTCTTGAAAAGACCATTTTTTTACCGCATTGTCAGGTATTTCCTCTTTTTAAAATAAAGAATCTACCGATTGGGTCAGAACTTTGTACTTATTTCTGAAGAGTTTGTTTTTGCAGGTCAAGTTCAGGTTCATCTTTACTTTTTTATCTTTCTTTGCAAAAGAAGCAGATAAAAACTTGCAGTTTGAAAAAGCTCAGATTTGTGACGCAGCACCTGACATGGGCGGGCCAACGTCTCCTTTCTCCGCTACAGTTCTGAAGCATCCACCTGTATGGCGTCACATCTCTGCCATTAATTGAAGGCCGCGAGGCAACGGGGCGGGGCTTTCGTTTTTAACGACAGCCCCGCCCCGTTGCCTCGCGGATTTGACCAGAAATTTCGGCCAATCAGATCAACCAGAAAGATTACCGCCCCCTGAGTGACAAAAACGCCCCCTGAAACTGAGCGGGCGCGCAGAGCTCTCACCGCGCGCGCTCAGTTAGGACTGCGCGGAGCAGTTGTAAGATATGCTCGCTCAGTTATCAAATACGCGCCCTTCAATTAATGGCAGAGATGTGACGCCATACACTTGCAGACAAATAGATCCATGTGTCTTCATTTTCCCCGTCACGTGGAGCAGCATAAAACGAATCAGCTCCCTGTTGGATCTATAATGTCAGCCCAGCGAATGCATCATGAAAGAAGTCGACTGATGAAAGGCTTACTTCACTTTTTTTACAGCATTTGATCTTTTAATTTTTTTTTTTAATTGTTGCGCTCGCTTAATTTAGTGGAGATTCCTCTGGAGTAATCTGCCTGATTACTGCGCTTTCCAGCACCTCATTGTGTTCAAAAATGTTACACAAACAGGTTGGTCCAGGCAATTTGCCCCTTTTTCATTTAGCCATTAATTCACGTGGTGCCATCTTTTGATTCTGGCACCATCTTTGAAGAAGGCGCTGGCCCGGGCCCACACTCAATTATGGTTTTGGAGATTAATGATGCCTTTCAGATCCATTGTTAGGATTTCAAGCTGTGAGTATCAGATTTGCTGGTAAATGATAATAGCTTCTAAGTCTGTGTTTGGGCAGATTACAAGAGTTGTTTTCTCTGAAAACAATCTTTGGAGAGCCCTGGAGCATCCTCATAAAGGGTCTTTGGATGGGCCTTTTTTTTGGTTCAAAATTCAGTTTTTCTTTTAACCTTCTCAGCTCTAAGTCAATTCTCTTTTAGTATAGATCTGGCGTTGCTGAAAAACTGTCTATCAGTAAGAAAAAAAAAACAGAACTTGTGGGTGAATGGTTTTCTGTTTGTTGCTCCCTTCTGGTGTAATATCTCGTGAAAAAAGGAGAAAAGAACGGCATCCATAGCTCTCCCTGTCAATGAAAACTGATTCACTGCTGTTTGATTGATCACCACAATTATACACCTTCTCTGTCTTAAAATAGATGGAAGGTGTGTGCGCGCACACGCGTGTGGGTCTTATTAGACAGACGTGATCTGAGAAGTAAATTATCTCTCGGACCTGTCTGGCCACTCGAGTCTGACACGACTCAGGCAGTGATGAGAAGCTCCTCGCTGTTTCAAAGGTGATCTCACCTTCGCTTTTTTCACCTTATTGCTTTCGCTTCCATTTCGTGCTCATGATTCCTGGCGCTTTCACTCCACACCATCATGCATGCTGGTTGTACATCAGAGGATAATGCAGCACATCTGTTCTGGTTAGCCCCAGTTTCAAAAACTACTCATCAATTTAAAAATGTCACAACTTTACACCAGGAATCGCAGCACTTTAAACTTTGTTTCAATTTTTTTTTGCATCTGTAGCAAAATTAAAAATCAATCATTTTTTATGATCCTGATTATTATAATTATGTCCCCCAGCAGTCCTAGACTGCGAGGAAAATGTTTTCGATATTCTTCAGTCTTACTGTACGCTTGAGCAAAAGTTTCGCCCCCCGGCCTCATACTCAAAGACTCACCAACATTTGCAAGCACCTTGTACCTGATGAAAATGTATTTTTGACATATTCACCCCCCACCCACCTAGAAAAAACCTTAAAACAAAAACCAATGACATCACAACGGGCAGAAATGTCAGCAAAATGTCAAAAATCTCATATGGGGTTAAAAAAATATTTCAAAATCTTCTAACGGCACCAAAACACACCTATTGGGGATAACCAAAGGAAATTTAGCAGCTTTCATTTCCATTTGATCTTGTCTTTTGAGTGATGCGTGGCTGTGATGTTGTCAATCTTACCGACTGTCTGCCTGGTTTGTCCTGCCTGTTCCGCCGTTTCTAAAAGGTTGATATTCTGTGATGCCATCCAGATAAAAACGGACTTCAGATGGACACATGAAACATCCATCTTTATGTACAGCCACTGAGTTAAACATTTAGTGGTATGACATTTTGTTGGTAGATATATTTGGTCTTCAGGAAAGGGTCATCTAAATGTGGTGGGACGACATCAGAAATGACAAAAACTTCATTTTTATGTTGAAAAAAGCTCCAATGAAACTTTCCCGAGCACGTCCGCAGTGTTTACTGCAGTAGTAAGTTCTATTTTATTATTTAAAAACTGAATTTGCCATCAGATGTCAGGTACTCCTCAGAACTTTTACCTTTTAACTTTTAACTTTTACCTTCAGATGAAATTTTTTGTCCTTTTTACTTGTGTCTATTTTATTATCGATACATTTTTTATAGTCAGAAACCTCTGAGGCTGATGGACTCTGGACATGTGCTCACAACAGAGACTGCTTCAGGAGTGATTAGCGTTTCCCTCTTTAAACTAATTCTACCCTGTTGGAGCTTTTAAACGTCTTTTCTCCTCTCACTCAAATGTGTCACCTCGCCATTCTCCGATGGTCGTCCTCTGAGTGACGTTCCTTCGTTCCTATGCTTGGCTGTACGTTTAACCCCAGAAAGATCTGACAGATGGAGTTTAGATGGAGAAGAAATCTGCTTGAAAATAATCCGTTCACCATCCCAAGATGAAAGTACAGTAAAGAAGGAACGGTCACACCTGTCGTATTTAAATACTGCCGATTTCAAAACATGTTCTGAGTGAAATGTGATTTATCTGATGATCTGGTTTTTCTCTACATTTGATGGGAACTGTCACTGAACATAAGGCTCTCTGGAAACTCATTTCAGATGTTTCAAAGCAACATTTCTGCGCTACCTGGATGCCATTAAGGGTGGATAGTATGCAGGGTGATGCATGCTTTTAAATGATTTCAGTTTGGAGTCAATTTTTTCTTTTTCAAAGAACCAAAGCTATTTTTGCCCTCCAAGTTAATCTTCTGTTTGGACGAGCTGTTTGTAGTCAAATGTATTTTTGTCAGTTAATCTTTAGCGGCTCACTAGTGTGTGGGATTCTTGAAGGATAAAGCTGTGTAAAAATGTCACTAAAGTTCCTAGTTTCCTAAAATGTTCCAGGAAAGAGCCAGAAAGAAGTAGTTTTGTTTCTGGAAGTTTCTAACTTGGAAAATGTAATTATTGCAGCCCATATCACTATAAATACTCCACCATGCTTGTGATGCAAAGTGTTTTTCCAGCGTACTGCTTTCTGCTCATTTTCTGACTTCAAAAATATCTTTTGGCGTTTTATTGGTCGATTTATTTCATTATGTTATTTCACTTTACAGAGAAATGCTTTTTGAATTCATGCCAGACTTAGAGGCTTTAATTTTTTAAAGCCACAAACTTCCTTCTAACATAAGACAGTGTCTCAATCAATCAAAAAAAAAAAAAAAAAGACAAATCTAGTAATCCTTCCTTTAGGCTGCGTTCTAATCTGAACTTAAACACACCATAATATAATTTATCATAGGTAAAATTTTAGAAGTCAGTTAAACAGCTTTCAGTGCATGTTTTGGGTTTAGTTGCTTAGGAGACGCTTTTACCCACAGCTTTCCAACTGAAGGTGATGTGGGGTTATATTTTTTGTCCAAGTTCATTGTGAGTTGTGAGCCGGTTATTTAAACTCTGACCAAGAGGCAAATATTTGCTCAATACAGTGTGGTACAGATACTCCAAACCCACTTTACAAACTTTGGTATTTAACCCTGTAACATCATAGTGTTGACATTCTTTGGGCTTCTGTTACGGTAGTTCAAAGGCATTTGTTATTTAGGTGTCACCCGTGACATCTCCAGTGTTAAAGGATTAAAAGATATCTTTTTGACTTCCAGACTGAAGCCCAACTAAAAAAGTAAATTGCTTGGATCAACGTGCAGTTCACAAAGTAACCGCTTGTTCTATAGACAGTACATACTACAATGGTTTAACTCTTTAACACCAGAGCTTTAGCTCCAGAGTTGACATTCTTTCAACTACCATAACTCTTCAGCCGTAGACGCGATTGACGTGATCCTGAGCGGGTTCGGAAGCGAAGCATTACGGTGCAAAACCGATATGAAAAGCCACTTTTTGCTGCGTCAGAATTGGCCAATTCACGTCGATCCCATGTCAAAGCGCGTGTGTTATATATGTGCCTCCAGTGTTAAAGGGTGAAACCACAAAAATACTAAAACTAATAAAAAAAACGTGGGTGACGGACCACCAGTGTTGGATAGGTTATTTCCAAAGAGTAATTGATTATTTGACTTTAATTACTAGATGAAACTGTAATTAAACGACTTTACTCATTCTTCAATTTAAAAAGTAATTCAATACTTATTACTTTACTTTTCTCTACTTGCATACACATTCTCAAAGGAATAAAGCTAGCACAAACAAGATCCCCTTGTAAAATCCACAAAATAAAAACGTAGAGGCTACACAAAACTTGTACTCAACTGAAATGTTCATGTCTTTGTTTTCAACAAACTGGAAATAATATGAATATGTTGCAGCATGCCACTACAAATTCGTCCACGTCCTTATTTACTCTCCGTCTTACTTTAATCGATCTCTAACTCTGCATTAGGGCGCGGTAACTCCTTTTTTTTTTTTTTTATTAGTATCCATTTTGTTTTATTTTGCCAAACGACAATATCAGAGCCAACTGTTTGCATAAATCAACTTGTTTTATTAGTCACCTATGGTTTCACTGCAACAAAATGTGAGTCATGAAGTAATGAGGGTTTCTGTAGAATAACAATTGTAATTTAATTATCAAAATTTAATCTGTAATTTATTACATTACTCCATTAATGACAAAGCTAATTAAATCACAGTAATTAGTTACTTTGTAATTCATTACACCAACACTGGAAACCACCAATACAAACTAACCAGAAGAACATGAGAAGGTTTGTGGAATTTTAACAAGTCATGTAGAGCTCTAAAGCTAAAAAGATGGATTCTAAAATGAACTGGAAAGCCAGTAGAATGCTTCTAAAAGTGCAGTGATGAGCTCTTTCGTTGGTGTAGCTTAGAGGACGTGCTGCATGGTGGTCAACAGCCCAGATGCTATGAAGTTCCTTTTGCTTAAACCTGTAAAAAGACAAAGACGAAATAAAAATGTGAGTAATCATTTCAAGTTCTACCTTGGACGCCAAGAACTTTAACTTGGACATGCTCATCAGCTGGAAGAAACAGTTCCTGGTTAACATTTGAACGTGGTGACTAAGTATACGTTCTTTGCACAGTACGGGCTGAGCTGCGACTTATACTCAGGAGCCACTTATATATGGTTTTTCTTCTTCATTGTGTTTTTAAAAAAAAAATTATTTCTTTCTTTTTTGCTCCAGCAACTTATATTGAAGTGCGACTAATATTTTGCGACTTATATTCCAGAAAATATGGTTAATAGACATTGAGTCAAACATGACACAGAGGTTTTAGAGGTTGAACAGAAAGGTCAAGGAGCCAATGTCCTATCAGAAGGATCTTCGTCTTAGGAGCTGTGATTAATGACTATCTTATCTGAATTCCACTGGAGGAAATTGGCTCTTGACCACAGGTTGATGCAGGTCAAACAGCTGGTTTAAGAGAACACTTAAGGGATCTCAGAATGATTAGCTGTTAGCTGTCCTAAAGTAAGTACATAATGTGATGCTGCGATTTCCAGGTCAATAGAATAAATTCCATAAAGATAGCTGCAACACTGGTGCTAACAGATAGGACCAGCATACCTCCACTACCTTTTTGTTTTAAAGTTGCAGTGTTATGGAATATAATGTGAACCAAAACCTTTTCAGGCCATGAAGCTTACCAAAACTAAATATAAACAAGATCTCTGAGATTGTCAAACAAAATAATTGTTTTGACTTCTTTTTTATTGCATATTTTCATGAACATTTTGTAGAAAACAGTTGGCTTGTGTTTGAACGACTAACATCTTACATCAGAATTTGGAATAATCATTTTACTTCTAATTATTTTCATCCCTGCTGCTAAATAGGTCTGCTGCTGTCACGCAATGAAGTTTTTCTGTGATTAATTAATTATAACCTGTAATTAATTAATCTAACTTTGAAAATACTTTAAAAAGGGTCATTTTGAGGTATTTCCATTTATTTTTGTGACATTATGGCGCAATAAAAGATCAAAATATAACTAAAAAAGTGGCTTCATGAAGTTTTTTATTGTAACAGACTTTCAATCTTGACTTCCACACCACCAATTGAATTTTTTCTTACAATTTCAAACAAAAAAGAAATTCAAAACAAAACATCAAGTCCGCAGTGCTCTAATTTAGGCAACAGATCAAGCAAATCAAGCAACAGTAGGATCACTTCTCAAGCACTCAAAACATATTGACCACTGCTTCTCATAAAAAATTGGATCCAGGATAAAACGCACATAAAAGAAAGGGCTTTCAGTTGACACATCAAAGATGAAACTTTAAAATTTAATCTGTGGTGCAGTCGAGGTGTTTTTGAAACGCAATTTTTCTGCCGATAATACCGAGTGTGCTTCTCCATTTTCACCTCACTTTGCAACTAACCATTTCTCCTCACCTTGGTTTCACCAGAAGTTAAAGCCTATAAATTGCTATTTTTACAGCAGCTCACATGCAGAAACAGTAACGTTATAGACTGAAAGTGATAAAAACAGGTTTGAAAAAAAACATGTGTAAATGCATCTTTAATTAATTAATTGCAGTCAATAATTTGACACCTAACAAAAACTATTGTGCGGTTGTGTTTGAAGCAGAGTTTCAGTCGTGGGATATTTCCTGATAGGATATCTAAGATGTTATTGATGCTTAGAGGACAAAACTCAACAAATATTTTGTTGACAGTAGTCGGTCACTATTTTACAAGCAATCCTTCATGGATGAGATGATGAAAGCCTTCACAGTCGTGATCCTGTCCAGAAAAACAAACTGCATCCACTGCTTCTTTGTATAAATAACCTTTAAAAATGTGAAACAAATCTGCTACTTCTCTTGTATTTTACTGAAAGATTCATATTTGGCTGGGATTTGAAATTTACTGACTTTAATGCTTTATTATCTATTCTGAAAGAAATGACCTGACTTAGAAGGAGAGTCCAAGGGATTGAGAAGTCAAGCAAATGTTGTAAAGTCAGTCAGAGCAAATTAGGAGTTTCACTCTGTAGAATTTATAGTTGCACAGTTTTTCACAGGTCTCCTTGATCATAATATGGGATGTAATTCCTAATCCTTCAAGAGTTCACAGATTGCGTTTTCAAATAGTAAAAGTCAAGAAGTCGTAAAAGAGAAAAAAAAAAGTACATATTTTATTTCATTCTTTGACTTTCTTATCACTTTCACTTTTCTTAAAACCGTGTCAGTAAATGACGACCTAAAGTTTTCCTGAATGTCTTTCCATAAATTAAGGCGACAGTCAAACAATAAGCTCTTTCGATTCTTTCACTGAAAGACTTTTACATTTTAATTGCGTCCTTCAAACGGACTAGCAGTCCCGTTCTCCCTTTTTTTCCTGCTTCTTTCTCTCCTTCTAATACATTTGTTTTATCAGCCGCTCTGCAGCGCGTGGACAGGAAGACTAATTTAGGAGATCACAGAAGACTTCTCTGCATTGCGTTGAGTTGCAACAGGTTGTCAGAAGGCTCTGGGAGTCTCAGTTGCTTTGGTTTCCCCTCTGAGCAGTAACTATCTTTCTTTTTACTATTACAATAAATTAAAGCTAATTAGCTGGCTAATCTAGAATGGAATATAATTTAAAGTGGAGTGGATTAGTCTTTGATGTGAGAAGTAGTTAGACAAGTTTAATAGTTTGAGATAAATGTTTTCTGGCTGCACTGATCCTGAGGCTTTCTGCTCTTTGTTTACCTTTAGTCTGCAAAAAGCGAGAAAGCCTTTGTGAAGTTTGAATGTTAGCGTTACAGTTTTGCTCGTAAGTTTACATACTCTGGAAGAAATGATGATTACTTGCCTAGAATGTGAATGACAACACAAAAATGTTTCTTTCCACTCACAGTTAGTGGTTGGAGTGTTGCAGTGTTATAACCTTTTAAATTACAATGACAACAGAAACTTCCCAAAATACACAAATCAAAGGTTTACAAACCCCAGTTCTTAATACCTTGTATTTCCTCCTTCTGCATCAATAACAACTGTAAGTCTCTTGTGGTCGTTGTGGATGAGGTTCTTATTTTCTCTAATAGTAAAGTAACCCATTCTTCTTGACTGTTTTGCTTGAACTTCCCATTTGAGATCTTCCAGAGTGGCTTAAAAATATTGAGGTCAGGAGACGGCCACTCCAGAACCTTCACCTAATTCTGTTGTAGCCAATTACGGGTGGACTTGACCTTGTGTTTTGGATCGTCATGTTGAAATGTCTAAGTGCGTCCCATGCTGAAGAGTGCACCATTTCCACAAGAATCTTTCGATAACATGCTGCATTCATCTGCATTCATCAATTTTGACCAAGTTTCCTGTGCCTTTGTAGCTCACACATCCCCAAACCATTAGTGATCCACCTCCGTGTTTCACAGTAGGAATAGTGTTATTTTCATCATAGGTCTTGTTGACTGGAGTGGCTGCTTGAACGCGTGTGGCATAAATGTTTTAGGAACTGCTCAAAGATAGCAAGCACCATTAACAAACAATCTAAGGCTAAAATACCTCAACTTTATTCAAACAAACGTAAAAATCGACCTGTTCATTGTTGACCGTCTATTTCTTTTTTTATTTTTTTTATTTTACTGTGGACATTTAGTGGGACCTCAGCTCACATGAGAATGTTTGTGTGCACAGCCATGATCAGAATGATAGAGGTTTCCATCTGCCTAATTTGGTCATTCCTGTTTGAAGCAGTGATCTAAAGACTAATTCTCCCCAATTATGGTTTGTCAAGCAATGTGACCCTTGTGCATTCTTGAGTGAAAAGATCAAAACATTTCCTAGTGGTCGTAGGAGGTTCTTCTTCAGTTTTATTCAGAACAAAGACATGGGGGGCACAGGGGAGGTAAAAAAAAAAAAAAAAAGCAGACCCAGGATATGCAACACATTACAAATCCCAGTGTTCACTCTGATATAATGATCTCTTAAAAAAAAGGCAAAAAAATTAACTTAGAAGAATTGAAACGTCTTCCAATGGGAGATGGAGAAGTTATGTAATGTGTAATTATGCAATGTAATACTCACGACTCACAGATGTTGCTTGGTCAAGTTGGTGCACGGTTTCATTTCAAAGTTGAATGAAAAATCAATCAAACCCATCACAAATAATTACTTTTTTCCCCATTGCTGTTAAAGCCAATTAGAGTAAAAGATAATTTTAAGGAGTTAAGCTTAAAAGTTGAAGGCAAATTTCACATCCTGAATGTAAAGAAATGTTTAAGATTTGTGGCACAATTTTTACCTGAACAACTTTTTAACGAACTGTCCCATTATAACCATTATGACGGTTACAGTTCAGCTTTTTTTTTTTTTTGAGGATTTACTTTCTGACATACATTTTTTTTTACTTTCACTTAAAGACACTTATATCATGAAAAACGTATTGTTGGTTTGGCCTTTGACCTTAAGTTCCACTCCGATCATTCTTTGATCTATTTTAAAAGCGTTCCCAGTGGTCTGATTCCTAATTATAATTATTACATGCTGTCTTTAGGAAAATGAAAAATAAACTGTGGTGTTTCTGCAGAACGGGACTGTTTATGCTACCACCTTTCCCCATTGCAGAGAGTTTAGGGTTAGGCCCGCCCAGTGTATTTTCTATGTGACAAATGCATTTTCCTACAAACCGCATTTTTTAATCTGCTCTTGATTCCCAACTATTTCAATAAAGAAATACAATAGATATATTTTACATCATCAGAAAAATACCACAAGAACATGTAAAAAAAAACAAAAAACATTATTGTCATTGGAATCTGACATGTTAAAGAGGTGAACAGAAATTTAAAAAAACAAAAGACCAAAAAAAAAAAAATCACTCTTCAGTTACAATGTCACTTAGGGTGTACTCAGGGCGGTCACATTTGGAAAGTTCATTTTCCTCGATAATCCGGAACAAAGTTTCACTCTGAATACACCAAAGCGAACCCTGGACCAGGACTAGGAACCGCTCTCGGATCTATGTTTTGAGGTGGTCTCGGTTCAATTCCAATGGGACTTTTAAAGTGATACAGATTGTTTCTCACTGTTTTCCCAACAACCTATATGTCATGAAAACTTATCAGTTTACCTTTATACCCGACGTCTCCTCAGTTCTGCAGCTGCTAGCATCCTCTGAGTTAAAGCACACACGACACGTCTTCTTGCTAGTAACCGTCTTGCAGCATGCCTCTGCCGTACCAAAGTAAAAAGTAAAAATTGGTTCTGACGTTCAAAGTTGGTAATCAAAATATGAACTTCTAATAAGTTAACCATTCCGACGAGAATTTTAAAGGGCTGCTCCTCGACTTTCTCTTGTTGTTTTGACCCACTTGGAGTTCCTAGTCAATTACTGTAGAGGTCTTTAGTCACGTGGTTTTGTTTACAAGCTTTGGTCCGAAATAGAAATCTCCAGTCTGAATACAGACAGAACGCAATCTTCAGGACTCGATCCGGACCAAATTAAGTGGACTGAACCAATGGACTTTCCTAGTCTGAATACACCCTTAAATGTGAAAACATTTTCCCGCTCTTTAATTTGTAAAAAACTCCTTAGATTCCCTAACAAACCCCACCTGTTTTTTATATTTATATTTATTTTTAATCACATTTTATCAAACTAACATATGTAACATGCTGCCAGATTCCTGCAGGATTCTGTCTGCATTTTGTGGTAAATTTCTGGGTGTTTCCTTTTGAGCAACATATCGGCTGCTTGTGTTTTTTTTATTTTTGTGCTGTGAATAAAATTTCTTACTGTAGGGTGATGGACTATAAATTGCTTGGAAATAGCATCCCTTCACACTAAAATGTATTTGCCCCCAGGGGTCTTGTCCAAATTGTTGCTGATATCTTTCTTTCTCGTTGTGTTAAACTTTTGAGTGACTTTTGGGCGTTTTGTTTAACTTATGTAACATAATTGTGATAAAGGATAAGTTTATCCAATGTTTTGGTCATGTTTATTTTTTATTTTTGACTAAGTCCTTCAATAAAAACGATACACTCAGACTAAATGAACTGGATCTTTTTATATTTTAAAAGCCAAAAGAGCCAACATGATTCGTAAAATTCAGAGGATGTTTTCTGCTGACATATTTTTCTCCCCACCTTTGAAAAACTGGCATTGATCAACTGTTGTGCCTCATTCTGAGTTATTCTGTTTTGCTGACAATCACAGGCGCTGTCTGGTTACTTTAAAATCGCTACTTGAGGCGGTTGCCAGTGGGACTGAAAACATTAATGGTGACAGATGACTCAGCCCTGGCATGTAATCATGAAAGCGTGAGCACACTGTTTTTAAACAGAGACACATAAAATTGTTTTTATTATAGTAAAAAAGGCAACACTGCACAGTGTATTTTAGTCAAAAGACTATTTTCTGATGTTTTTGATTGTTTCACATCTTTGATATTGATTTTACTGGTTTTCTGCTGCTTTAAAAATGCATTTATAAGTATAAACTCTCTCTAGCTGTATAAAAAATGCAATTTTTTTGCAGTTGCATACATTACATTGAGCTGTTTCTTTTCATCAAACTGATCTTCATCATGGTGATGGTTCTTGGTGAAGAAATACAGAGGAAAACAAAAGGAGGGGACCAGAGAAAAATGAGAAGCTGAGTTAAAGTTAAAGCTGGGCTGTCCTACAGTATGCTGGTTTTCATGGTTTTGCATCAGGCAAGGGACGAGATGTTAAAGACAGAGCAGAGGGACTTGTGGGCATGTAATTCCAAACAGAGGGAAAGGGGGTTTTGTTTTCTCGTCTTGCATGGAGCAGGGTAGCTTTGGAGCTGTTTAAATGCATTTATTTAACTTTGTTTGGACTGAGATAAGAAAAACACAGTGGAGGAGAAAGAAAGACAAACACAGAGACAAAGTCTCTTCTAGTGGCAGCAAAATTTTGTATTTTCAGACAATCAGTGCCTAAGATATGCAGATGTTTACCAAACAGCATTTTTTTATGTGGACAAACACACAAATCCACTTAAACATTCCCAGATTCCCATTATGCACATGTTGAAATGTCTGTGTTGTTGCATGAGAAAGCCTGTGCTCAAGTGAGTGCAAGTTTACTACTGTTGTAAGTGAGTGTATGCTTACTACTGCATTCACTACTGTGATGTCACTGAGGGCATATTCCAACTGGCAAAATCCATTGTTCTGGACTGTATCACCTTGATTTGTTCCGGATCTAGTCCTAAACCTTGTGTTTGTTCTGTAATCAGAACCGTCAACCTGACTGCTGTTTTGAATCAAAGCTTGTAAACAAAATCATGTGACTGAAAATCTCTTCAGTCATTGGCCAGACATAACAAGTTTGGGGCAAAGCAACCAGAGAGAAAATAATGGAAGCACTAACCTTTGCAATCGTTTACTTATTCAAACTTTGTATTTCGCTGACCAATTTTAATGTATTGATCAAGGTCAGTGTCATGAATAAGTCTCCTGTCTCTCCCTCCGACCACAAGAGGGAGCCGTCTCCAGAGTATTCCGTCTCCTGAGCCTCATCTTCACTCCATTTCCCTTCAGCCTCTGCCTGTTGTTCCCAGACCTCACCAGCTGTTTCTCATCCAGGCAATCACTACAAACATTTGAAAGCAGGCACCAGGCTGTGCTCAGTGCGAAGTCTCGTTCTAGTTTCCTCCTGCATTCTCTCCAGCAGTCCTGTTCTCATCTTCAGCCTGCCTCGACCCCAGCCAGTCTTTGACTATTGCCTGCCTCCGCCTCTGACAAACTCCTCCCTGTGCCTGACCCTCGCCTGCTCGCCACTGTTTTGCCTCAGCCTCTGAGAAAACCCTTTGCCGTTCCTGACCGCTGCCAAGCTTACCATGAATTCTCCAAAACACTGCATATGGATTCATCTGCCTCCGACTCATTGTTACAGTCATGTACAATTGTTTTTATTGCTACTTTGGTACAGTGGAGGCATGCTGTCAGGCGGTTACTGAGGAGGCAACATAGAGGGTATGCTACAAAGTGTATAACATTAAAAGTTACTTTAATGAGCCTGCATTCATCTGACCGCATTTCATTGAGTTGCTGTGTTTCATCATTGCTTTACATTTGTCTACAACTCATCGGTTGCTACTCTTTTTACACACCATAATCAAATCAAATCAAATCAAACTTTATTTCTATAGCACTTTTCCAATGAAGCATAACACAAAGTGCTTTACATTAAAATAAAACAGATTAAAAACAAGCACAACCATAAAAATGTAGACCCCCCATCCCCACCCCCAACACACACATGCAATCCACCCAACCCCTTTCACAATTCCCACCCCCTTAGCTGATGGAACCCATTGGGAAACAGGCTGAGCAAGGAGAAAGTTGGCTGGTGGACCCATTATAGTTGGGTCCTCTTCCTCCGTGGACAACCACATAGTCAGTCTAATGCAGCATCACAGGCGAGGACCCAGCCCCACCACAGCAAGGTAGCGAGGCAGGTCCCCATCTAGAGCTGCAACAGCTGAACCGTAGCTGACCAAGAGGGAGAGGACCCAGCCGAGGAGGCACTGGTTTTAAAAATAATAAAATATAAATCTAAAATTAAAATGGAACATTTGATAAAAGCAACAAGCAATAAAACATGAGAATAAAAAATATTCAAATAATCTATAAATAATCCGACGTAAAATCATAAAACATGATAAAAATAATAAAAACAGGATAAATTAACATGATAAAAACTAACTAAAAGCTAATTTAAAAAGATAGGTCTTGAGCCTTTTCTTAAAAACCTCTATGTCCTCTGCGGTCCTCAGGTCCTCTGGCAGACTGTTCCATAGACGGGGGCCATAGTATTGAAAAGATGCCTCTCCATAATTTTTGGTTTTCACATTTGGAATGATTAGTGGACCAGTGCCAGAGGATCTCAGGGTCTGCGAGGGTTCATATTTAACTAAAAGATCAGATAAATAAGAAGGCGCAAGACCTTTCAGACATTTAAAAACCATTAAAAGTATCTTAAAATCAATCCTGAAGCAGATGGGGAGCCAATGCAGGGATTTTAAAATCGGGGTGATGTGAGCTCGCCTTCTGGTCTTGGTGAGAACTCTTGCAGCAGAATTTTGGAGAAGCTGAAGGTTCTTAATGCTATTTTTTGGAAGACCTGCTAGAAGGGCGTTACAATAATCAACTCTACTAATTATAAAAGCATGCATCAGCGTCTCCATATTAGCAAGAGAGAGAATTGGGAGGACCCAAGCCAAATTTCTAAGATGAGAAAAACCAGTTTTAATCACCTGCTTGATATGTGGGATAAATGTTAGCTTGGAGTCAAAAATAACGCCCAGGTTTCTGACTGTTTCAGAAAAATTGAATGAAAGTTCTTTAAGTTTCAGAAACTGTTTCTCTCTCTTGGCTTCAGGACCAATAACCAAAATTTCAGTTTTCTCCTGGTTGAGCTGCAGAAAATTATTTGCCATCCATGATTTTACATCTAAAATACAATTAAAAAGTGCTTCTATTGGTCTTGTGTCATCAGGAGACATAGCTATGTACAGCTGGGTATCATCAGCATAGCTATGAAAGCTGATGTTGTGCTTCCTGATGACATTCCCCAGAGGAAGCATGTAGATGTTAAAAAGCAAGGGGCCAAGGATGTAACCTTGAGGCACACCACATTCAATTTTGTGGACCCCAGAAAAGTAAGTGTCCATGCTTACCATAAAGTTTCTCTCCATGAGATAGGAAGTGAACCACTGGATAACAGTCCCTGAAAGGCCAAGACTTTTAAGTCTGTTTAACAGGATCAGGTGATCAACAGTGTCAAAAGCAGCACTTAGATCCAGAAGAACTAATACTGTGATCTGACCTGAGTCCGAGGCACATCTAACATCATTAACGATCTTTAAAAGGGCTGTCTCTCAGTACTGTGGTTCGTTCTAAAACCAGACTGGTTCACCTCAAATATGTTATTGTGTAAGAGAAACTCATTTAGCTGAATAAAAACAATTTTTTCCAGAATCTTGCTTAAAAATGGCAAGTTGGACACTGGTCTGTAGTTATTAAAAACCGTAGGATCTACATTGCTTTTCTTTAGTAACGGTTTCACCACTGCAGTTTTAAAAGCAGTGGGAAAAATACCCGTTTGTAGAGAGGAATTTATGATGTTTAAAATCTCGCTATCAAAAGATCCATAAAATGATTTAAAAAGTGATGTGGGGATGGGATCTAAAAAACAGGTCGTTGGTTTAACTTGGGAGAAAACTCGACCAAGTGTTGCAGCTTCAACCAGGTCAAAACTGTCCAGTGCTTCCTCGGGTAAGGTCAAGTCATCATTTTTATTACAATTGCTTCTTTGTTCCATCAAGATACTAGATCGTACAGAAGCAATTTTGCTCCTGAAGTGGTTAGCAAAGTCCTCACAGAATGCAGCAGACGCTGGCATTGTGGTCTTATTCATGTCTGAGCTCAATAAGGATTCTATTGTGCTGAAGAGGACTCCGGGATTATTTTTATTTTCAGAGATTATGTTCGCAAAGTATGAGTTCCTGGTCTGTTTTACAGTCTGGTTGTATAGTTTTAGTTGATTTTGGTATAGTTGATGGTTTATTTCAAGCGTATGCTTTCTCCAATGTCTTTCCGCTGCCCTAGCTCGTCTCTTCAGTTGTTTGATGTCTTCGGCTCTCCAAGGGGGTGAAGGTTTGATTCTCATCCTTTTAGATTTTAGTGGAGCAACTGAGTTGAGACTGGATCTAAGTTTACTGTTAAAACTTTCCACAAGTAAGTTGCAGGGGGCTGGTAAGACAATTGGAGAGTTTGAGCGAACAGTTGAAATAAATTTTTCGACCACTTCAGGAGTCAAGTAGCATTTCTTCACAGTTCTCACAGAGGTCTGTTGTTTTATAAAACCAATGATGTTAAAAAGCACACAGTAATGATCATGCCCGGTTACCGTGCCCAGTTGTTCCGCTTAGAGCACAAAGCCTATTCAGACGGAAGAATCTCAGAGCAAACCGAAGTTCAGTCCGGTTTAAAATGAACCTCAAAAGATGGGTCCAAGAGTGGACCCTGGTCCCGCTTTTATGTTATGGAATGCTCCCCCAGCCAAGAGTAGGGTGCCATCAGAAGATAGTAGAGGTCTCAAAAAAAAAAAACAATGTTAAGCCAGGATTGACCAGGTTCCAGTTGCCAAGGCAACAATGGAAAATGTGGAGTGGTCCATTACCTGAAGGCAAAGACAAAACCAGCAGCTCTACAGGGACAGTACGACTCCTCAGTTTTGGTGTAAAGTGATTTCGGGTTTGTTAGAAAATGTTTACATGTTTGCATTAGTAACACCCCCCTTCTATCTCCCTCTGATTTTATTATTAAATATTTCTTTTAAGACTTTCTTTAAGACTGACATTTAAGTCACTAATGGGAGGATAACGTCTCTTGAGATGAAATATCTCATTTTCGACAGGGTCTTCTTTTGTAATTAGAGTTTTTGTTTTTGAAGTAGGGCTCTCAACGTTAACGTACGCAATTAATTTTAAAAAATCAGCGTATTAATATGTGTTAATGATGATTAATTACACTCTGGGAAGCGACGTCGTCTGCCGGTTCAGGCTTCAGCAAGCGTGCGTCAAATTCTGAATGCGTCAATTCGAGCACAATTCCACTTACAACATGGTCACTTGCAAAAGACATAAAAATTCAATCGATGTTTTGCACTTTATTCTTTAGTAGATTTAGATCAGGGACTTGGATTTAGTAGTATATGTGCACACAAAATACCCAATAGAGGGAACAACTTATGTATTTATTTATTTTATGTTCAGGGCTCCGTAGAAACAGTAGTAGATCTTGAACACAGTAAAATTATATGACACCAAGTCTTCATTTAATGAAATACAGTTGTGAAAGAAACGGCTTGGAGCAAAATTTGCACTGCTTTGACATTTTGCACCAAGTCTCAAGCGCTGATGCACAAATTTGAACTGTGCTAGTATTGGGTAGCGATAGTCGAGTGTGAACACCATTTGCTAAACGCACATTCAGGAACGAGCGTTCTTGCACACGCGTGACGTCCCTGGTGTGCTTGAACAAATGAGTCACAAATGGACAGTAAATGTGGTCATATGACCAGTTGGTTTGCATTGAACCAATTTAAAGCCAGTTTTTCAGCTCAAAAGCCACTTATTTGAAAGGGAAAAATGTTGCAAAATTTTGGGTAATCAGAAATGTACAAATTAGTAAGTAATAATAACAAGTGTGGGAACACACCCACTTAGGCCATTTCAGAGCTCAGGGTTGGGTTGGTCATTTATCAGTCAAAAGGTTACGCCCCAGTAATGATCAAACATTGATCAGAATGATGAGGCACTGAAAAAATGTTACCCTATACAATTATAATGAGGATGTGTTCAACCATAAAAGCAAGTATACATTCCCTAGTGTTAATCCAATGAACTGATGCAGCTCCAATTATTTTTATTTGCAAATATGCTTCAGTCTGTAAATATTTATTTAGAAAAAACACAAATAATGAATAAAATATTTTTTTCTGTTGCAGTTTTCTGTTTTTACATTCAGCGTATTGAAAACCTGCGCTGTGCAAACCCTCTCTGATAACTGTTTTTGAAACTGCGATCTAATTCAAAATCAGCTGACGGTTCACGATGATGCCAGAAACAATCAAACTCTCACCACACGGGGCACACAGTCACTGTCCGTGTTACTAATGCCAGCTTGGTTTCAGCTTATCTTCCCTATGAGGAGAACAGCGCGATAGAGGAACTGGTCAGAAGTTTCCCGTTGCTCCTGTGTGAACGTGCAGGAAACCTGTCACATGCATGTTTCCCTTAGATGTGTGTTTGCTTGTCCTCGCTTGTGTGTGTGTCAGCAGCAGCAGCAGAGAGTGGGAATTAATATCTGTTGGTGACAGCTGGAGTGTCTCTCCAGTAGCTGTTCTGACACATGCAGCTCTGTGCTCTTTATCTTCAGTGAGAATGACACTGAGTGGCACCATCTCTGACGCTCTTTTACTCACGCTTGGCCGTTACCTAATCAGCCATGGATCTAATTCTCAGCATTTGCACTCAGCTGGGGGCTCCTACCCAGGACACAATGAGCTTCAGCTCAAGTCTTTCCTTAGTTCAGGTACAAAACAAACACAAGCGTCCAAGCAAGAGTGCTGCCCTGCAGAGTGAAGTGTCTGCTGGATAGCTTTGATTATTCACTGTGCAGCCGTACAAAAATCTGTTTATTGCATGTGGCCAAATGGCATGTACTTATGGTAAATGGTATACAGTACATGTACTGTATGGTACTTTACTACTTTCTTGGAAGGCCCAAAGTACTTTACAGTCACAGTCCCATTCACTCATTAACATTCACGCACTGATGGTGACTCCACTGCCAACCTCTAACCACCAGGAGCAATGTGGGATTCAGTGTCTTGTCCAAGGACACTTTGTAACACGAACAGGCAAGCCGCGAACCGAATCTGTTCGGTCCGAGGTTGTTCTGGTGTCCCCTAGGGCGAGGACAGGATGTGGAATAGGGGTGGGAATCTTGAGACACCTCACCATTCAATTCAATTATGATTCAGGAGGCAACTATTCAATTATGAAAGAATTGGATTCTAATTCTGCATTTTTTAGAAATATTTTCTTGCTGTACTTTCTTCTGTCTTTGACCCAATCTGATGACTTCCTGTCCTGTAGGAGTCAGAGGAAAATAAAAATGTATTCGTTCATTCATTTTCTAAACCCGTTTTGTCCGGGTGCCGGACCCTAACCCGGCCACTCATGGGTAAGGGCAGGGGGACACCCCTGGACGGGTCACCGGTCTGTCATAGGAGCCACAATCACACCCATGCACACTTGCATCCTCACTTAGGGCCAATTTAGAGTAACCAGTTAACCTATGAAGCATGTTTTTGTACGGTGGGAGGAAGCCGGAGTACCCGGAGAAAACCCACGCATGCACGGGGAGAACATGCAAACTCCACACAGAAAGGTCCCCCATTGGTTACACTGTGTCAAGTCCCCCAGCCGGGACTTGAACTGTGGGTCTTCTTGCTGGGAGGCAAGAGCGCTAACCACTGCACCACCGTGCAGCCCAAAATTAAAAATTAAAATTAAATCAGAAAAAGGGCGTTGGTTTTACACTCCACCCACTGTTCCCTTCATCAACACATCACAGGCCAAAGCTGAGCCCCTGATTGGCTGTCACGACGTGACTTTAGATTTTTAAACTCTCAACGTGCTGCGACGCCCAAAACTCACCACGGTGTCCAAAAACGTGCCATGATGCCCAAGAGACGCTGCTCCCAGACCGATCGACAGATGCTCTTATCGCACCGCAGGACCTCTGGTCATGTCTGTACATTGACTTAACCTTGAAACTTTTTCTTTTCCACTGCTGCTCCTATCTCATGGTAAAACTTTTAGAACTGTCTGCGACTGCAGGAACACATCTTGAGCTGATTTTGAATTCGTTTTATTTTCATGTTTTAAGCTTGCTTTTGTGTGCCAAAGCTTCTTGTCCAGTTATCTCTCGAAGAAAATATTTTTTTATTACATGGAACTTCCAGGTAAAATAAATGTTAAATAAAACTGGATGTCCCTGATGCACAAATTGCCCTTGAATCTTTTGGATCAGCCGTATGGAAAAGTGTCAGACTTTGGACCTCGAGGCTGGCATCTTCCTGGTTTTCAGAAATCCGACCCTACTTACTGCTGATTACCTGGATCAGGTGTGTTTTGCCAATGAGAAGCAAAAGATGTAGGACACTTGGGGGGGTAGGGGTAGTGGCAGAGCTGAAGTGTGAAAGGAAGGTCATGGACGTGAAGATATTCACTGACAAGAAAGTCAGGGTTGTCTGAGCATCTCTCTCAGCTTGGATTTGAAGCCAGAGGAGGAGCAGCTGGTGTGACCTCCATGACAGCTGGAAGACTACATTAGGAAAACCCAAAATCGGTGCAGAAGTTCTGACCCCGCATTATGTCCTCTTATCGTCTACATCTGGTCGTTGAAAACTCTTTTTTATTGTGTTAGTCTGTGTTGGTGGGATCTGGACAGATTAGTAGGAAATCCCCCAGGCATGTCGGCAGAAGTGTTTCAGGAATCAGCTTTTCTGCACACTTTTTTTAGCATTTGATGAGGAAAGTATGTCGAATTAACATAATTTTGCTTCCTAATCTCGCCTGCTTTCAAGTGGACTCCAGGCTTTATGAACAGGTTTAAAAGATTGCTTCTTTCACTTTGGGACAGAACTGTGTGTGTGTTTGTGTGCTTTCACTGAGGCTCACAATTATCCTGTTGGGGAGAAGCGACTGTTGCGCCGCTGCAGAGAGCGTTCACACACTGCCCTGTTTATCAAATACACACTTGCAGAAGAGGCCAAATCCCCAAACTGCCGTACCTGCCTCTGAGTTACTATCTATAGATGTCCTTCTCCTGTCCCGCTTTTTCCTCCTTCACCCTGTTTTCTCTCTTTTACACCACTTTTCTGTACTCTTGCACCCTCCTTCTAATCTCCTGTTTTCTCCTTTTTTCTGCTCCTCTGTATCACAGCGAGCCAGCGCTCTCGGGGAAGCTCAAAGCTTACATTCTTTCCCTTCAAAGCCACTGCTCGGCTGTAAGGGAACAACATTAAACGTGTTTCACTTTTTTTTTTTTTTTTTGACACGCTAGGGAAGAATGAGCGGCTGCTTAACAATTTAAATGTTGTTTGTTGTTCACATGTAAAATCAAATCACTGCGCAGAACTACTGCTGTTTTCCTGAGAAAACTACAGAGCCCTGGACATGACATGAAAAATGTTTTCCCTTAACAGAGCATTTTGTGCACATATTTTAATGTTGTGCACACAAAATACCATCTTCCGTGCACAAAGTGCTTATAAAATGCTAATCTGAGGCCACAAAAGAGAACGTTTGTGCACACAGAATAGTGATTGGGGCGAAGGATTTATGGGTAAAAAATAGTCTCAACCGACTTTTGTGTAATTGTTGATTTGTAACTTGTGTCTGCATGTTTGTGTGTACCTTTGGATTTGTGTGTGCGTGATTTTTGATTTTTAACTCATACAACACATTTTGTGTGTAATTGTGTGTGCTTGTAATTGTGTCTTAACATGTACACTCGAATATCAAAAACTTGCAAACTTCAAACAAATATAACATGGAATGTATGTGCGTATAACTTAAAATTACATCAAATTAAAACCAACTATAAGTTCAAAATGGCTTCTACGCATACAAATATTTAAAAAGTACACACCAACCACCTGATACACATAAAACTGCATTATGCACGGATGAGAGTTACAACGACATGCGAGTGCAAGTTTTTACCAGATATAATTTCCAATCCAAGTGCAAAGCGGCTGATAAAACTTTGATGAGCCTGCATTCTAGCAGAATTTAAACGCATCATTTACACATAAATCTTGGAGACGTGGAAAAAGTCTCAAATCTGATCTACACACAAATCGGATGAGACTATTTTCTTTCCATACAATTTTGTATGCACTAATTTGTACACACAAAATACTAACTTATGTGCAGAAAATTCTAATAAAATGCTAATTTGTAGCCACAAAATAGAAGTTTGCACACAGGAAACAGTAATCTGTGGCCAAAAATATTTGCTTGCACTAGTTTGTGCAGACAATATACTAACAAAATCCTAATAAAAGGCTAATTTGGAGCTACAAAATACTCATTTGAGGGACCCTTTTGGTCATGCCTAGGGCTTTGTGAAAAACAGTGTTGGACAGTTGTGGAGCAGCGGAAGGGTGGTCAATGATTGCAGGTTGAAGTCCCATCTTGCCCGCCCGTGTATCAAAGTGTTTTTGTGCAGGACACCGAACCTCACATTGCCTCTGGTGGAAAGTTGGCGCCAGTGTTTGACAGCGGAGCTGCCATCAATGTGTGAATGGGTGACTGTGACTGTAAAGTGCTTTGGGCCTTCAAGGAAGGTAAAAAAAGCTTTACCATTTACCATTTAACAAAGCAAAATTTGATCTAGTTAGACCTTGTGTATGAATTTCATAATTATGTAATTATAATGTAAACAGCAAACAGTGTTTTTCCAAGAAAAAGCTTCCAGGAAATGTGTTTGAATAAATACAACTCTATGTCCATCCATTAATAACCACTTATTTTATCTGTTAGCATTTTATTCATATAAAAGTAAATTAAACTATTGCCAGATAATAAACTGTTTTATTTGAAGTGTTTTAGCATCGTGAGACATTTAGCAAATGAAAAGAAAGCAAAAATAAAAAGGTAAAAGAGAAAAACACTTTTATGCAATCATTTCCAGTTTTTTTCCACATGAATAAAAGCAACATTTTTTTATTTGATTGATTATGCTCAATAAAAATACGAACACAAGCTTTTCACAATGTTAATGACAAGTCCAAGTCCCTGATCGGTCAAATTTAAACTGGTTTAACTTTCAACTCTCATTTAATAGAAACACGTTTGTTACATAGAGGTTGAAAACGGACTATAAAACTTGCGGGAATGTGAGAGTTTTGAACGCAGAAGCCAAAAACTGGCATTTAAGAGCGAGTTTACTTAGAAGTGGTGACTTTAACACGTGCTTCCAAGCCTGGTGAGAGTTCATTATCAGGTTTTACATGCTCCAATATTTTACCAAATAGGAGAAAGGGTGTCTAGCCCAACAAGAGCAAAGAACAGGAGACATTTGTTTGATTGGTCTTCCGGATCAATCACCTGTAAAGGTGATTTATTGGAGACAAAAGCTCATTTATGGGTGTGAGCTCTGAGATTTGCTTTCACAAAAGGGAATTGGAGCAAAAATGGTCCCTTTTATTCACTTTTGACAGGTTAGCTTCTTTTGAATAAGTAGAAATAGTTAGATAATAAACGTTCAGGATGGAAAAAAGTCTGATTCTCTCAATGTGTGTTCACAAATCTTTGATGGGAAGCGGCTGAACTTGACGCTCAGACATAACAGAGATCTGTTTCTGCATTTGCTGCCACCTTCTGTTCTCCTCGTTTTACAAAGTTGTCACGTAGTCACTGTTCTTTTCAAGCATAGAGCAGATTTTTTTCTCTTGTGTGCTTTGAATGCATACACATGACTGCAGTCTCCGTTTTTTGCCTTACAATTCCAAGGGTGCTTGTTGAGAGGTTAATATATGCTGTAATATTTCATCCTTTCATAGCAGAAAAAATCAATCATTTCAGGGAAGGTTTGGTGAAAAAGTAAATGCTATTTGCTGCTACTGATATTTGCTCCATCAGTGGGGTCAAAGGTTGCATCGTCTTTTTATGATGGAGATTATTTGCTTCACATACGTTCTTTAGAGGAGCAACTTCGCTCCAACATCCAGCTAGTAAGACTTTACACATGCAGCCCACCTCTGCCAGCTTAGGTTATCATCATGCCTTAGGTATATATAGTGCAGGACGTGTATGTGCAGATGAGTGGGTGGCCCCAGCCTGCAGACTGTCACTGTCGATGAAGCAGGAAAAGGAGAATTCGGTCCCTGCAGCCTAATCTGAGGGAAGGAAATTTTCATTTGGATGTCACAACAAAACTCACAACTGCCACAGTTCCAATTTGTATTTTTCAGGAGGAGTGCTTGTTTTCCTGAACCAATAATTGAGCCATAAATGTTCTGTAATTGAGCTCCTGCAATTCACCTTCAGGTGCGTCAATGAGCTGACTTCACAGATCTGTTTCTATATCTGTGCGCAGTTCGGTGTGAGTAGGTTTTTTTTTTTTTCCTTTTTTTTCACACTAATGGCATCTTTAGCAAGGCCGTTTCTATGGAAACCGAGTTGCCAGGGAAACACTGCATGTCTCTTTGAATTAGAAATGTCTTTCTCTATCCCTCATGCCTTCTTTCTGCATGTCTCTCCTTCACTTTGGGCCTCCTCGTCTCCTCCTGCGCCGTCTTCAGCGGGCCGGCTGCTGCCAGTCAGAAAGTCTCGGATTGTTGAAGAAGTGCTGCTCTCCCAGAAAAAAAATAAAAAACACATAAATAAATAAATCTGAAAATATATATTCACTTAAAGGAGCCGTCTTTTTTTTGTGGGAAAAGAGGAAGAACGATATATTAAAATTGCAGGGAAATGATGAGTGACATTCAGCAGATAATGATGATGAGGAGCAGCAGGACCGAAGGAGGAAGGAGAGGGTGGGAGAGATCTGATGAAAGGAAAGGAATGAAGTGATTGATTTTTTTTTCTCTGTAGAACCGCTATATCTGTGTAACCATGCTGCCACATTTATCTGGTCTCTGTGATTGAACCGTGCGTGATAAGAGGAGCGGCTGGTGTGTGGACATGTATGGTTTAAAAAAAAAAAAAACAACACAGAAGAAACAAGATCTTTTGGGGGGCGGGGAGGAGGAAATGGAGTTGAGACACGCTGAGGGAAGAGCGTGTCATGACAAGGCTCTGAACCACATGTCTGTCACTGCACGCTGTGCTTGACTCCAGCCTGCCCTCTCACCCCGGGAGCTTGTTAGAGAAGAAAAGGATCACTGAAAAAGCAGAGCGTCTGGATGAAGGGAAGATAGGTGGCTGCTTGGGAATGGTGAAAGTGGATGTGTTGGGGGCAACTTGACATGGTTAAAGGCTTAAATGAAAGCTTACAGCTGTGGATCAGGCAGGAAGTTACAAGTGATACAGTTGGTGGTCACAGTATAGACTGATTCATCTGTGGTCAATCTTGGCTTCTGTCACTGTAATATTGTGGTGTTTCACACTGAAAAATATATACAATTCTCCAACACATCACATCGCAGAAAGTTTTCCTCTATGTGATCTAAATTGACAAAAATCTGAAAAAATATTTTAAAAAGTATCTTTATCTTATCTTAAACTAAAAGCTAAAAGTCCAGCGTATATCTTCTGATAAAGATGAGAAACTGTCCATAAGTTGCAAAGACCCACTCCAATGAAATTCATGTCTTTGGTGTTTTCGAAATGTTGTTGTAGCAGTTTTCTACAGAAACTATAAATAAAAATATTGTTGGAGTGGGGCTTAACATTGGAAATATTGGCGTGTTATGACTATATATAACGTCTGAAGTTAACTAGAAAGTTGACCCAAAAAAACTTGACAAACGCTGTTTTTTTCTGTCTAAATCTCGGTGTTTTTATCAGTTTTTTTATTCTAAACCCTTTATTTATTACATATCATTTTGATTTAATACAACAGTAAAAAGACATAACCAATTGTGTTTTTTGGGGGGCTAGCATATAGCTTACCTAGGACCTTAAACTCTTTATCTTGTTTGATATAAAATTGAAATTCATGAACTATACATGTAAAATTTCAGTTTATGTGAATGCACCACACGCCGAGCATTAGCGGTACCATACATGACACAACCCCCCCCCACAGCAAATCAATCAGCCTCCATCTAACCCTCTCCTCTGGGTCCTCTGTGCTCACACCAACCATACTCACATCCATGAACCTCCTCTTTGCTCTTCCTCAAGGCCTCCATCTGCAAACTCAGGATTCTATTACCAACAGAAACCCAGTTGCTCCTCCGAACTGCTTTTCTTTTACATTTTTCATTAAAAAACGGCAGCTTACGTCACAACTCACCATTTGGAAAAACAAAGTAGCATCGCTAATCAAATGCGGGATTTTTCAAATTCAAGGGAACATCGTTTTCTTTCCAGATGTGAAGCTATAGTATCTACTCGATCTCTGAATGTGGTAACATCCTCAGACAGACACACCGGGCCTGGTAAGCGGGGTCAGGTTTAATCAGTTTTAATGATCCCCCAGATTGGTGGGATATGGCCCAATCAGCACGCAGGCTGCTAAGTGTCGCTGATGGATGACCTGCCTCTGCTGCTCTAACGAGCTGAATGATCTCCTCATAAAACAGGTCTTGATTAGCTCATCGGGGCGGAGGTGCTGCTAAAATCCACCCCCTTACAATAGATTTGGTCTTTCTGACAAGTTGTTTTTTTTTCTGAAGATCTGCAAAGACACTTGATTATCAAATGAAGTTAAGTTGAAGTGGAATTTGTTTGTTTGTTTGTTTGTTTCTGTCACGTTCCGTCGGTGCAAAGATTTGGGCTGGACTGACATGAGGCACCCGAGTAACAACAGTGTGTGATTGAATCAGACAATTAATTATATCTTCCTCATGGTGACACGGTAGTGAAGAAAGCTTCTGGCGAGCGTCGGTTTCCTGTGCTTTTCCCAGTACGATGTGCTTTTACTCGTGCTGTGTGTGTTTGTGTGTGTTTGCTGGGTGGTTCTTTTGGTGCGTCTGCATTTGTTGGTGTGATAATAAATGCCAGTGAGAGACAAGCAGATTCATTTGCTCTAATTAGACATTCAGTGAATGATTATGTCCGTGGTGCAAAATTGAATACTTGATGTTTTTGAGAGACGACAGCAGGAGCCCTGCAGTGTTTGGAATTCATTTAAACGTTTAATGCGACGAGTGGAGCAAAATTGCTTCTGCTTATGGGCAAGTAAGGGTCCAGCCTATAAATATATCTATATTTCTGCATCTGAGATCAGTGGTTGTACAGTGAGGGCGTTTAAATGCGTTTAAATGCTACTAGAATGCTGGGTCATCAGAGTTTTCTGATCAGCCGCTCTGAACTTATAGGGTGAATAATATCTGGTGAAACTTGACATTTTCCAGCTTTCTAAA
>BSAI01000119.1:14638108-14665093 GCA_036245035.1 Adrianichthys oophorus | reverse complement strand
TTTTTTATGAGTTACAAATCAAGAATTACGCACGCACAAATCCAAAGTTACGCACAAATCAAGGATTATGCATGCACAAGCCTAAAGTTATGCATGAATCAAAATTACGCACGCACGAATCTAAAGTTATGCACGAATCAAAATTACGCACGCACAAATCGGACTGATACTAATTTATCTCCACAGTCGTGGTCACATAGTAGTATTTCGTACACTTGAATGAGCGTTTTCCGGTCATAATAGAGATTTCACTGCACATTTTATTAGCAACTTGTGGGAACAAATTAGCATTTTGTGCACACGAAAAAGTTTTTTATTTGCACAAATTAGTAGAAGGAATTAAATTGACTAAAATACTAATTTGTGCATACAAAATGCTAGTTTGAACCCACAAAATGCTCATTTGTATGTACAAAATACTTAATTTGTGCATCCAAAACATTATTTAAATGCAAATTTATACCCACAAAGTACCAATTTGTACCTACAGAATACTAATTTGTGTGAACCATATATTCATGAAATGCTAAATTGTGGCCACAAAAATACGGATTTAAACCCACAAAATGCCAATTTGTGCACACTCAAAACTCATAAATGCTCATTTGTGGCCACAAAATGCTAATTAATAGCCACAAACTATTAATTTGAAGGGACAATTTATTAATATTTTTTAATGTCATGTCCAGGGCTCTATAGATTCCATCCAAGATACAAAGCAAGAGAAGGAAAACAGAAAAATCCAAATGGTTAATCGGATGTTATCCGCGTGGTCAAAGCAACGTAGTGCAGCAGTTTTTAAGGTAAAAGAGGCAGCAGGCATGTAAAGTGTGTCCTTGACCTTCTGTCTGTGTATTTTTGGCTTAGCTTTCTTTTTGTATCTTTTTATTTTGAATCGTTCTTTTGATATAAATTCACTTGTTTTTATAGTTTGTGCACATTCTGCTGGTCTGTCAGACCCTAATACAGTAATCAAACAATGTAGACATTTTAATGTGCAGGTGTTTTTATAGAGTTTGCCAATCTGAGGCACAAAGTGGATTAAACAAATTCAGCCTCAAATTGCATTTTTATTTCTTTTTTCAAATCGTTGTGACTATAGCAGACGAGGAAATGACGTTTGAAAAAGAGCTTCATTTAGACGGGGTCACAAACTCCCAGCTCTAAGGGAGGACTCCTCGCCAACAGTGCCGCCCACGACACAATTTAGTTATATTTTGGGTAAAAATTGTGTTATCATAAATTAATGGACCAGTGGGAACACTTAACCCAGAAAATGATCGGAGTGGGTCTTTATCGTAGATTTCTAACATCTGTGACTTTAACTGAGAAGTGTTGGAGTAAGTCCTTCACCTGTGTCATTGACAGCCAGTAAAGTCCACTCAGTCCCTGGCGGTTTCTCACCTGTTAGCCTTCTGTGGAGCTGCGTTCTCCCTTTTCTCATTTGCTCTCACTCTCAGCTCACCTGCGTGCTGTGTTCTTTAGCAAGAAACTAATGTGATGCATGGTTGCCATGGCAGTGACACGCAAAGTCTTTGGCGAGTCGTGTTATGAGTAGGTCCTGCAGAAGTCTTGATGCACCTTCGATCAGCAGGTGTGACATTTAAAGTAAACTAAAGAGAGAAATGATGGGAAAGCTGAGAATTTAGAGCAGAAATGAAAAAAAAACCAACAACACAGTAAAATCTCACAAAATGAACCAACAAAACATCTTTAGTAAATGATTTACACTGGAAAAAATGGACTTCTCAAAACAAGTAACAACATACAAAATAAAACATGTTTTCCCCAAATTATAAGTAATAAAAATGGCTAATTTCATTAGATTCTGTCTTGGTAAATTTCCTAAAAGAAGTTTTTGATTTTTTTTTTACAAAAAGGAGAAATGTAATCTTAAAATTAGATATAAACACGTATGTTTAGGCCTTTTGTTCAGGTCATTGAAAGTATATCTTAAAATAAGCATGCATTACTCAAACAAATATTTGTAATCATGCATATTTATTCACTTTTTCAAAAATATATCCTATTCTAAAGTCCACAACAGTCCGACTATCCTTATATCTTCTCCATAATCATCTTCAGACTGGACACATTTGGTTCCCCTTAAAGTGAACCAAAGCTGGTTTCCGCAAATAATCCAGAACCCATTTTCAGTCTGAATGCATCAAGGCAGACCCTAGTCCAGAACCAGGAACCGCCCTCGAACCCATCTTTTGAGGTGGTCTCGGTTCGTTTCCAATCGGACTGAGGTTCAGTTTGCTCTGAGATTCCTCAGTCTGAATACAATCCATTCTCGGGGCGGAACAACTGGACCAAAACGGCCACTGTATCCGGTGGTGTTGTAAACAGAGTAGGAATAACGCAACGGATGAGCCGCAGACAAATGTAAACCAATGATTGCCGTGTTATCAAACAAGGAAAAAAAATAGTCCAACCCCTCACTTGTTATAAAGTTTATTTTAACAACACTAAAAATGCTTCTTACATGCTTTTACGGTGCTGCTGTGACATCATCCTATAAGCTACCTTGTAGTTCCTTAACAGAATTCTCTTCAAAACAATTCTATAGCACCACAACGATTGGACACAACTCATTGAAATGTGGTTGAATGAATGCAGTCTCATTAAAACAACTTTTAACGCGACACACATCGCTTCTAACTGTCTTACCAACCATCTATTTGTAATAAACACATATCAGCGTACCTTCATAACCAGCATCTCCTCAGTAACCGCCTTGCAGCACGCCTCCGCCGTAATACAGTAGCAATAAAAAGTGTTATACCTGATCTTGACATTTAAAGTCGACCAGCGAAATATAAAGATTGAATAAGTGAACTGTCCCGACAAGGATTGCAAAAGTAGGATTTCCAATATTCTTTCTCTTGTTGCTTTGTCCCGCCCTCATAATTCCTGGCCAATGACCGAAGAGATCTTTAGTCATGTGGTTTTGTTTACAAGCTTTGGTCCCAAACAGAAACGTCCAGTTCACGGTAGTCTGAATGAATACTAAGCGCAAGGTTCAGGACTTGATCCGGACCAAATTAAGCAGACTCTGAAAATGAACTTTTCCAGTCTGAATACACCCTAAAAGACACATTTAGAGATCAATTCGTCTTAAATGATGCCAGTCTGTATTTCACAATAAAAACTTCTGCTTAGAAATATTATGTAAAAAAAAAACAAAGCCTGTTTCAGTAAAGGCGTTGCTTAAAGTAAGCTTAGATGACACAACGTACTCCACAGTCTTAAAACAAGTCATTAGAGCTCATGGAAAAGTTATTAGTAAGTTAGTTTTCTTTAAATGAAGTGTGATAAGATATTTAAACTAGAACCAGTCAGAAGTCCTTGGAGTGTGTGTCCTTGTGTATAGTGATGATGATGTTCAGAGGAGCATCCTGACTTTTTCTTCCTTTATAATGATTTCATCTTAAACTGTGCTCAAGACAAAACAAAGCAAATGGAAGCAGTCTGGGAGGATTTTCAGAATTCCTCCCACATCCGAACCAAATCTGCTGACATGTTCCGGTGATGATGCCCTCAGAGAAACTCCAGCTCAACACGAGAACCCATGCAGACTTGAGGAGCGGCGCTCTCTGTCCTGCTTCTGGATATCAACACACTTTGGTGCCCATTTTCTGTCAGATTGATCTTTTTCACGCAAATGTAAGGAGTTAGCCACATAAAAGAAAGGCTTTTCTTTTGAAAAGCAAAGCCTTTCCTGGGCGTTTGTGTGAGATCGGAGTTTGGTTTTTGTTGTAGATGTTTTTCATCCGACTGGAGTTTTTATTTAAAGGAGAATTTTAGCAACCAGCTTTTAGATTATGAAATATGCAAGAGGCCTTTAGTTTGAAAAATGCTTATTTTTGTTAGTAACTGATCTTCATTTATAAACATTTCAGTTGGTTTAGGGTTTTTTTAACATTTTTTCGATGAAATGTATTTTTAATTCACTTTTTAAAATAAACTGTCGAACAGTTTTTTTACTTTTGAATCACGGCGTGTCATTAAAATGTTTCAAATCAATGTAATACAGAGACATTTCACCATTCTGAATGAATGTGCGCTAATGCAAGAATGTTTGAACGGATCAGAAAATCCAGAGCGACTTTCCATAAATTGTATGTCATTTGAACTATTTTGCTTTGTAATATTTTACCGTAATCTTTTACATTTTTTGCACTCATCATCATTTAAACAGGATTCAATCTTGAATTATTTTAAAAGTGGTTCTTTAATCATGATTATGCCGGTTTTACCCAAAATCTAAAAAAAAACTGTGTTGTTTTTCTAGGATATAGTTTTTGCAGAGCAGCAGGAGTTCCTTAGAAAATTGTATCTGAGTTGTGGGCGAGACTGTTGGCATAGAACAACTCCGCCCCCCTTTCCTCTCCGCACAGCCGAGAGCTCTCTGTTTAAGCTATGTTACAATCCCTCACAACCCCAACCTATCATTACCGCTGCAACAAAAATGGTGAGAATTAATGGAGCTATCCTGCTCTACAGTTTTGATCTAGATTCTAGCTCAGATGAAAACAAAGACGTTCATGAATCTATCTATCTGTCTACGAGTAAATGCATCAGAATGGAGTGGAGCAGGGAGCTAGTGCCCCGCCCACATTGTTTTCTTCATCACAAATGTGTTCTTTTTCAAACTGCATTTTGTTTTCTGCTCCTAAATCACAACAATTTGAATAAAGAAATGCTAAGAAATGCTGCTTTTTTTCATGATGGAGGACATATATAAAGAAAACGAAGCTTTAATAGCATTTCTGACTATTTCTTTATTCAAATCGTTGTGATTTAGGAGTAGATGACAAAATGCTGTTTGAAAAAAGTTTAAACGAAAGGATCATGGGAAATCAGCGCGACCTTACGTCCTTGCTATCAGTCCCGCCAACAACTCAGTGGTGAATTTCTATTAAACTCCTGCTGATTTTCCCTGCTTGATTTTGTCTATAAACGGCATCATCATAATTAAAATCCCACCGGGAATGCTTTGAAAACAGATTTAAAAAATGATCAGTGGGACTTGGAGTAAAATTCAGTTTGACAGCAGTCGGTGTGTTTCAGCAGAAACTCGCTGACTGCTGAGCAGTGATTGGCTGTTTTCAGCCAATCAGAAGGAAGCATCATTTGCAGTTCCATGATTTGAAAAAAGAGAGAATTTCTCCAAAAAATAGAAAGAAACTCTTTGATTGCCATAAAACGTGTCTATTGATTTTTGACACTTACTGTATGTGTGTGCGTTACACAATAGCACTTTATCAATGTTCTCAGACTTTCACAGACTGGTATTTATGCCTTCAATCCTAATTATTTAGAGTCAATAAACATCTCCTCTGTTCAGTTTTTTTTTTGTTTCATTTGGTGTGATGGAGGTTCGTATCCAGATTGTTCTGTGCGCAAAAATCCACCATTGTTGCTCTACAAACCGCTGCGAGGCAGACACCTCTTCCTCTGGAATAATCACCTCGATTAAAAATAGCCAGATTAATTCAATCAGGAAATGATGGAACGTGTTCAACAAGTGCATTAAACGGGGACAAAAATGAAACGGGGTCACTGATAATTAAAACTGCAAATACCAGATGAATGAGCTCGTTGTGTGAGTTTCATTAGAAATATGATGATGAAGAAGCGGGCTGGACTCAAACTGGCGAGGATTGACAGCGGCGGCTGTGGAGGCCAGACTGTGAGGAGGAAAGATACAGAGAAGGGAGCCAGATGAAATGTGACGAACGACGAGTGTGATGAAGAGAAAAAGCCGAACGCTGGAGGCACCGATGTGTGCACGGCCACTTGGATGTGTGCTTGTGAGCCTCTGTGAGTTGTATGGAGGGGGTGGAGGTTGCTCATTTTTCCCAGGAAAGACTGGGCTTTCTCCGAGCCTCAGCAGCCGCCCCTCTTTTACCGTCAGATCCCGTCCCACCAGGCCTTGTTGAGCCGTGGGCAGAGACGTCTGTAAATCTGTTTGGAGACAGGCTTTCAGCGGCGTGACATGGATGTGAGCTGCCAGCTCCGGTAAGCTGCTGCAGCTCTCGTCCATGTGTCCTGAGAGGTGTAGATGACAGGCGGGGGCAACACCTCCCTGTTGGACAGCTTTAAATGGTCTGCAGGCAGTGTTTCCTCTTCATGTAGATCACTTATGTGCAAAAAAAGTGTTTTATTTACTCAGATGAGTGCACGCATTAAAGTGTGGTTATTTCTGTCACCCACTGGGTCTCCAGTGAAGTTCAGTGAGAGTGTGGCCGCACCTTCTTCACTGGAGGTTATGCTGGCACTGTAACACTTCCTCAGGGAGCAGGAAAGACTGTTTTAGTTTGCAGGCCATGTCTGCACAACATTGGTCCTAATGTAATTCTGCAAAAGAAAAAAAAACGTTTGTGCCAAATCATTGCCAAACTTTTGTGCAGCTTCGATTCTTTTTAAGAGCTGTAGGCTACATTTCCCAAAATGCCACTGCGCGGCAACCAAAATTTGGAGAAGGCATTAGAAAAAAGGTAAAATTTTATGGCAACCGGACAACTTTTTGTCTAAAGTTTGACATCGATCAGTGGCCGCCCACCCTGTCTGACTGAATGATACCTGAAGGCCGCCTGACAACCGGCATATACATTCATGATTACGCCAACGATTTAAAAAAATCAGCAGCATGAATTGTGGATGATTCTGCCAATGCCTCCTTATCACGTGGTGGAAGTTGTATTTGAGACCGAAGCATAAACTACGGACACACCGGGCAGCGATTGCCCTGCGACTCGCCAAAGTTCCTTTTGCCAGGTAAACATGTTATTGTTATTGCAGTAAGACAGGCGGAGCAATGTGATTGGCACATCCTCTAGTCTGTAAAGACCGTTGGGTAACAGAGAGTCAGGGACTGAAAAAACGATCTTCTATTTTATTCTGGAATAAACCGACCCTTTGACCAGAAGTCAAATAACAGTTTGTTTAGAGTTTATTTTGTTCGTCTTCAGTGGTCGCGTGAACACGTGTTGCTGAGGGTGGTATGAACGCAGCTTAAGATGCAGTTTGTTATGCTGCGGGATGAGAAGCAGTCACAGATGTGACAACTACGGTGGCCCAGAAGGGTCACAATTCAACACTTTAAATTCACAACACGACACATGACAATTTGTCATGACACGTAAAAACATGAACTGGCAACACAAAAAACTTAACTCACAACAGAAAGGGTCTCAACACAACACTTTAAATTCACAACACAACATAATTAGTCACAACATGAAAAAAATGAACTCACTGAGCTAATAAGTGACCAGTGGGTCACGTTCCAATCCTGCTGCTCAGTTTTCCAACGTATCTGCCGATCTGTTTCCCGTCGTAACTGATCTTCACACATGAGAGTCTCCAGAAAACACAGGAGAGAGATTTTCTGTTTCCTCCATTTTTTTCCCCCTTTTTTTGCTGGACGTTTGAGCAAAATTTGTTTATAACATGCAACAGTGATGGGGATGTTTTACATCAGCCAAGAGTGATGACAGACAAACCCTCCCTCCACTCCCCTCTCTTCCTATTATTGGATTTTAACCAGTTTAGAGCTCCTAAATGAAGAACCCAATCTGGATAAATGCTGCTGCAAACCAACAGACCGTTCTGTCACAATTTAATCTTCTATTTGACTTATGACAAGAAAAAATACTTTTTTTTTTTGCTGGGTTTGAAACAGAATGCCTGCAAACACTTCAAGCAATTTTTGGAACTCCTTCAAAGATATCAGTGACATTTCTCTCTGGCTTTTGCAGCCCAGTAACAATACATTTAGACTTTTGATGTATATGAGAGCAAGCTCTGAAGCATAAAGCCTTAATTTTGGAGTGAATTATTCAGAGATCACATTGATTAAAGCCAGTTTGCTGCCTGCGCCTGATGCTGACAGATGTAATCAGCAGCCTGGTCTTTAAGCATCATTAACTGATTAGATTAGTCTTTCAATCATTAAAAATCTCTATTCAAATGACTTCCCACTGTGGAAAATGACGAAGCACCACCACAGTTTCTTTATGTTTTCATCTTGAAGGAGTTTTTCTAAACAAAACAGTTTAAGAATCCAAAGAAAACATTTTAAGGAAGTAAAGGAATCGCTCCAGAGTTTAAAACAACGTGATTTTATACTTAAAGGCAAATTTGACTTCTGACTTTATACCTTTTAGAATTAAGAGCCTTATTGGTCTGAGAAAGCGACAGTCTTCAGTTATAGCCTTAGTTTATATTCACATTTGTGGGGAATTGATGATTATATTTGATTCTTCGTGTTGATGAGGTTTTCCTGCAGTTTGAGCTTCTATCATGAAAAAATTACACTGTAAAAAAAGGGGTAAAATTCACCTTCAAATATACATATATATGTTCAAAATGATGCAACAAAACAGGAAAAAAAAATCAATGCATGAATCCAAACACCAAAGATTTCAGTGTCTCAATGTTAAACCAAGGCAACACAAATACAAACCTCTGAGGGTTGGGAAAGCTCACCTGGAATGAAATGAAGTTCATTGACTGAATGTGAGAGCAGATTCTTGGGGTGTGGACTTCCATCAAGCTCATTCCTGATTAGCAAGTGTGGTTGCCATAGAAAAGATGACTCAGACTGACTTGAACCAATCCCTGCCAACTGCTCGAAAATGGCGGTCTCTGAATTGCTAAAAATTAGCAACTGAATGACTTCATTTGGTTGGAGCTTGAATAAACCATTCTCGGTGGGTGACATCACACTCACTCTGTCCAGTTCTCATATGCAGTCAATATGTGGACCAAGCCATAAAAAAACAGGTTTTATTGTTTTGCAAGTGAACCCTGGTGCAGTTCACCAGTTTGAAAACATTAGGACCGTAATGCTGACCAAAGTCGTGAACTAAAGAAATAACTGACAAAGCATCACTTTGAAAAACAAAAAAAATCTGGCCACGCACAAAACATGAAAAGCTTGAAAAGCGTCTTGTTGGTAAGCTCGGGTACAAGAGTCAAAGGCGGCATGATATAATTAAGCAGAATGAATTCATTTTGAAAAACTCTTTTTGTAATTTTAAGGCAGGACCATCTCCAAACCTGGAGATGCTGAGGGCCTGGTTCCCCCCACCAGGGATGGGGTAGGGGAAAGAGCATTTCTTGTGTAACGTGTGTATTTTCAGTGTATCTGCATTCATTCTTTGAGAGTTTTGTCCTTCCTTCATCTTTGGATTCCTCTCATGTTTAGATTGTGTGAAGGCAACCAGACCAAATCAAAGTGTGAAACGTTCCAGCATCACCCCCCTAAAAGAACCGAGCTCTCTCCATTTTTCTATTGTAAAGCGAGCCCCAAAGGCAGCAGAGAAAGCTTTTACACAGATAAACAGCCTCATTGCGCTCTCGCTGATGCTCAGCTTGGCCGTGTAAGTGAGCAGCTCCATGCTTTCACCTCTGACCTAAAAAGAAATCAGGAAGTTTATAAAAGCCTTACCTTCTTTTTTAAACCTTTTTGTGAAAGCTGTTTTTTGTAGACTTCTCCCGACTTTCAGCATAACTCAATGTTCTTTTGCTGCGGAGTGCAGAACATACAACGATCTATAGCTTTATATTTATATAACAACATAAAGATTTTTTTAAAGCCACAAGGCAAATCTCCAATGAATGACATCCAGTTGGAGATGAACTTTCGCTTTTTTAGTGCAGATTGAGAAAAAAATCACATCATTTAGATACAAAATAAATTTCAAAGTCCCACTCTGTCATGTTTTGATGTAGTGAAAAATTGTTCTCAGTGGTCTTTTAACTATACGATAATAGCATTTTCACCCAAAAATCAAAAAGCCTGTGTCGTCTAGGACATAGTTACTTTATTAGAAATTCAGCTCTGAGGTGTGGGCAGGACTGTTGACCTGGAGTGAGCCATCCCTCCTTTCCCAACATCCCTTTGCTTACACTCTCTCCCACTACCTTACAGCCCCTCACAAGCCCAACCTAACAAGTAGATGGATCTGACCTGAGAGAAGCAGAAACACCTACAGCACTGCTAGAGGCTTTTTCCAACTGCAGTTTTCGTCTACTCCCGATTCCCAACAATTTGAATAAAGAAATTCTCAGAAATGCACTTTTAAGTTTAATTTTCTTTTTTCACATCCTCCACCATAACAAAACATGCTACAAGAACATGTTAAAAACACAGTTTTCACTGGAGTGGGCCATTAAAAGGAATACATAAGTCTGTCTAAAAATTGTTATTCATGATTTTATCAAGACAGGATTGAGTTTAAAAATCAAATGTTGCAAGTCTTTTATTGCTTCAAAAGCATAGCATGTCAGTTTAAAAAGCATTCAGATGCTTAACTGTCCTGATTGACCTCTGAACCACAGAAAAACAGTAAATGTAGCAAAATGAGACTTAAGGAAAGCACGAAAAAGTGCTTTTCTCATGTTTTTATCCCCTCTCCTCTAAAAGGCTGTTTTATACATATAATGTCGCCCAAAAAATATTACAAAAGCTTGATTTTTTTTCTTTATCAGTCTAATGAATGTGACAAAAACTGCTCAGTTAAAGCTTTTGTGCAGAGACTAGAGTGAGTCATTTGTGTTTGTGGAACATGCTGTCACTTTTAACACATTTAAGTTGTTAGTAACAGAAGAAGATATAATAAAACAAAGAAAAAATGAAGTGATGAGACGTTTTCCACGACTTTTGATGGAGTCAAAGTGATGCGAGACAACAGGCAGGAAAAACAAGCAAACGGGGAGGACGACGGCTCCAGCGAAGCCACTGTGCAACAGCGATCATTGCTGTGACATGAACAAAGGGAGCCACAGGCCATTATGTAAAAACAGGAGATAGAGAGGAAAAGATGGGGCGAGTCAGGAGAAAGAGGGAGCTGGTGGGGGGACGGCTTACGTCTCTGACGTGCGAAAAAAACGCAGAAATGAATTCGGGAGTGACGAGTGAAAAAGAAAGCCGAATGAGACGATGATTAGCTGTAATTTTAGTTGGGGAGAATAAGGGAAGTAGTGACCTCCCGCTCCTTCTTAATAGCAGGGTTGGTTTCGCCACTGATTACACTGTGCTTTACCCACTTTTAGAAAAAAAATAATCAATTACAAGAAAGCGATGAAATGAAAAAGCAGGACAGATGTGTGAAAGGGAATATTGGGGTTAAATTTAAGCTCAATGCTTAATTTCAGCTCCTTACTGCAACTGTGGCTAATGAAATGTTTCTATGATTGTATGTACTCATTAAAAGAAATGCTGTTATGCTGTAAAACAGCAACAAAAAAAACCTACTAGGGTACTTCGGTTGTTGTTTCTGCAAATAGAAAAAAGATCTATTGTGACAAACTTATGAAAAACGAAGTCTAGTTCGTCTGTAATTATTTAACGTTACTAACTAATACACCAAAGAGCGTAGAGAGCATGTAATCACATGTAAAGCATTTATTTTACAAAATGCAATTTAGTGTTTAATTATTCACCCTTTATAAATAGTTCTGTACCATATTTTATACACTTGAAGGTGCACCTAAAAGCCTTATTTATAAAAAAAAAAAAAAGCCCTATAATCCAGAGTTCCTTATGTGTGGATTAGTTCTGGTTTTGCTTCCTGATGCTGAAGTGATTTTCGGAGGTACACAGCGCTCTGTCAAAACGTCACCCTTTTTTTGTTCTTTTTTTGTCGTGGGCTGTTTTTAAAACGTACCTCCCACAATACATAAAAGAGCACTGTTTTATGAATACGCTAATGCAGCCAATGTGACAACTTTTTTTTTTACATGTTGCTAACAACACTGGGAGTTAGTTTAGTCACATTAATGTTTGAGTTGGCCGTATCACTTTGTTTTTTTACACGTAAAAGTTACAACTATTGTGAATTAGCTAACGTACCTAATGTGTAGTGTGTTACAACAAGTTCTATTGTAACTCTAAACGCAGTTAAAGTCTGACTGACTGACAGATTTATCTCTGACTTCTTTGTCTCGCCTAATGTGCCTTATAGTTTGATGCGCCTTATATATAACCATTGCTTTATGATCCGGTGTGCCCTATTGTGCTGAAAATACGGTATTAAAGTCAGACTGTTTTTGATATGCAGCGAGTCAGGCTGCGCGAACAACGCACCTGCTTTACAGCTTGTGAGACTTAAAGTAGGTCAGGATTTAATGATTTTTATAGGATTTTGAGCTTTTTTTTTTAGTCATGTTTTACCTTGTATTCAGTTAATTTTCAGATTTAAGTGTTAATTTGTGTTGTGTTCATGCAGTCTGCTCCTTATCACATCACAATTGTCACGCCTCTTTCTTCTTTCGTGATTCCTCCAAGAGCTTTTATGTGAGGGCGCTCATCTTTCCTCTTTGTGTTTCCGCCTGCCCTTTTGCTCTGTTTGATTTCTTGTTTTTGTATCGCTTACCATCCGACATACATGAGCAAACAAGACAAAACTCAAAACCATTCTTAACCTCAACCTGCTTTATCAACGGAAGCCAAATTCTACAACAAGAATATTAGAACTCAGGATTCAGATTTTAATTCAAGAAAAAAAGAAATCCCAGTAAGCTAAAGATGTAAAATTAAGAAATATTTAAATTAGTGAACAATGAGAAAAAAAATCCACCTTCTGCTTTTTGAAATAAATATTCTGTTCTTGCTGATAAGAATATAATCAAGAATCAGTGCTAACACGTCATTAAACAGACACTGATTGCACTGCTGCTGCCATTGATTGATCTGAGTACAGACAGGAGAAATATATAAAATTGTCATTTTTGTGTTAGCCTGAAGAACCCCTTTCTGTTCTGCTGTTGCGCTGCCAGACCTGTGAGTCTTTTACAATCTGTTTCAGGTTTAATCCCACTTCAAAAGCCGGTTTTCCCACAACCAGATGCTTGAAGAGTCTCTGCAACGCTAAATGCTTATTATCAATTAGAGCAGAGCAGAGCACATGTGGAAAAACATCAGTCTTCACAAACACTGTATTGCTGTTAGCATATCAGTACAGAGAGACAGGAACGTTTGTGTTTCTTTCCTTTAAGAAGAAACATGGAGGGAAGAATGAGATGAGGTTTGATCTTGACCTGAACAACGTTCTGCTAAATGCTCTTTAGCTACGTTCACAGCGTCCTCAGCAACGCAGGTTCAAGCAACAACTTCCAAGAAAAACTTCATGTAAATGCGTGTTTATGCGTTGCCACGCAAGTTTCTACACAAGTTTCTATGGAAGTTTCTATGCAAGTTTCTGGGCTGTACGTACGAAACATGCAGCCATTGAATGCCCATTGAAAATTAAACCATGGATGCATGGATGGTGTCCCTTTTGATTCACGGAAGTGCCAACTGTTTGGATTTGAAAATGGTTTATTTCAAGCAATCAGATCAAAAACAAAGCTAAAGAAGACAGACAACAGAAATATATATCTATACAGAGATATTTTAAACTCAGTATAACCAGTCATGAAATGAATTGGATAATACATACATACGCCTTCACATAATCTTGTACATAGTTCAAATGTTACTCTTAATCATAATTTGATCATGGAGGAGAAATGAATAATTATGGTTTGTGCTCGTCCAAGTCTTTTGTTTCTGAAAAAAATTTGCACCTCTTTGACATTTCACACTAAGCCTCTTCAAACTGTAGGTGGCGTACATGTTTGTCCAGTGTGAACACCATAGGCTACCTAGCGTGAACGTAGCGTTAGACCTCAGGAAGTTTTTTTTTTTTTTTTCTGAATACTGCATTGGTCAAATCTTCACTGGCGTAGGTATGAGCTGTCAGAGTGAGCCTTTAACACCGGAGCTTTTTTTTTTTTTTTTTGGTTAAAAAACAGTAACAAACTGAGGAGCATGAAAAGACAACATATGAACGGCCATCAGCCTCAAAGTTGCAGGGAAGGTTTGGATTTCCTGCTGTGAAGCCGTAATACCATATATACTCTCTGATTTGTTACTTTGTTCTTTCTAACGGCAATCACCACCTTTCACTCACAAACAGTAATTCACAGTTGTGACAAATTATAGCCCTGAGCGGTGATCGGGGTGTAAACACGACCCTCAACACCTCCAGTCGATTCAGCGGCCTCCACGGAGAACATCTAATTCTGGACAACCTGAAGACTAGTATGCTCTCATTACAGAGCCTGTTAAGTGTCACCTTTCATTACTCACCACTGCAAATAATCTGCCCGGACTTTGGCTCTGCCTGTGAGAAACTTGGCTGTTATGTATGAGTGACTTGCGTGTCCTTGACCATTTTGCAGCTCCCCACAGAAGACCTTTTTCTCTGTTGTTGATTTATGTTCCCAAATTGGTTTCCAGGCAACAAAAAAGCCCTCTAACGAGTTGAACTCTTTGAGTAATCTGGTATGGATCTGAATGAAAAAACCTAAATATTTGGAGACTGTTTAAATGTTTTTTTTATTATGGTGGAACATAAACTACAATTTAAATAAAATAATTTGGATGTTTTGAGGCATGAATTGCAAATAGACAAGCCTCAAACAAGATCTCTGAGTCGGGACATGCTCCATAACCGGCTGTGACCTACCTTCCAGTCTTCCCGAACGGCATGACTCATGACCTCGCTTACTGATTGGCTCCATGTCTTTGGTTTCCAGGATGACCACTCCATGTTTTTCCAATTTGGCCCATCCATCGAGCAGCAGGCCTCCGTTATGTTAAACATCATGGAGGAGTATGACTGGTACATCTTCTCCATCGTCACCACATATTACCCCGGTCACGAGGACTTTGTCAACAAGGTAAGAGACTTAAGAAAACAAACAAACAAAAAAAAACATTATTTTAATTTTTTTAAATAAAAACTGGTGAAATGGAAGCAACAAAAGTGTTTCTGAGAAGAGAATTGTTTGGCTTGAAGCCATCATTTCAAGCCTTTTCAGAAAGATAAGGTTCAGCAGAATCCCGTCTAAGTGTTCCAATTTTTCGACTGCTTTAATGGAAGAGTCAGATTGTCTGAACATGTCCTGTTAAAGGGAGCCGCTCTTGGAGGCTACAGCCCGCTTATCTCCAGGGCAGAGAACAGGAAGGACGCATCCTTCTGAAAGAGGGATGGCATGAGATCCTCCAACAGTTTGAACATCCGACAAACATCTGAGAATAGAAGAAGTTGTTGAAAGTCAGCTTATCATATTTAAGAATGAATCTGGAACAGAGACTTTAGTTTGAATAAAGTTAGGCTGCAGTTCAAAAGGTGAAGGAATCAGTTCTCATGACCAACCACCACCAAAGCTCCCCTGAAGAGCTTCTCCTGTTTGCCAGACATCAGAAATGTCTGTACATTTTTGAAAAAGTATTTAATATAACACAAATACATGACAGCCCAACAGAACCGAGGCAAATATGTGTAATTTTTAAAAGTTTAATGTTTTTTCTGGAAAATTGACTTTTTTGGTCATGTGGTTCCAACTAGAGCTGCTCAGTCCACCCCCTTCCTGTTTCCCAGCTCTCATTCATTCATTCATTCATTTTCCAAGCCGCTTTATCCCTTTCGGGGTCACGGGGCTGCCGGAGCCTAACCCGGCTACTCATGGGCGAAGGCAGGGGACACCCCTGGACTAGTCGCCAGTCTGTCGCAGGGGCCACAATCACACACCCATGCACACTCACATTCACACCTATGGACAATTTAGATTAACCAATTAACCTGTGAAGCATGTTTTTGGACGGTGGGAGGAAGCCGGAGTACCCGGAGAAAACCCACGCATGCACGGGGAGAACATGCAAACTCCACACAGAAAGGTCCCCCAGCCAGGACTTGAACCGGGAACCTTCTTGCTGTGAGGCAGGAGCGCTAACCACTGCGCCACCGTGCAGCCCCTTTCCCAGCTCTCTTTGCACTTAATGCAGTTGATTACCTGGATCAGCTGTGTTCAGTCAACCTGATCCAGATAATCAGCAGCAAGGAGAAAAAAGAGCAAGGGAAAACAGGCAGAGTGGAAGATCTCAGGGATTGAGAAGCAGGACCAGCCAAAGCTGCAACAACTGGTAAATCGTTTAATGTCTGAAGAGGGTCAAGATTTTAACCATAAAATTATTCACATCTGTGCTCCTTACAGGAAAAAACAAAGCTTTTATTTTGAAAATATTTAAACCCAAACATATGTCAAACAACAAATATGGGAATGAGATTCAACAAAAGCACTGAAAATGAAGCAGAAGTATAAGTGTGATGTGTCTAAAATGAGAATGTGAATATAGACAATTTTTTTTTGTTTACTTTCACACTTGTAAAATATTTTAGTTCTAACTCTATGCTCCCAAAATTGTCCATGTTCAATTTTCTGCAGGAGGATTTTATAATATCAAGCTTTAGAGAATAAATCTCCTCTGGTTGTGTTAAACACTTTCACGTTCACCTCCCATGAGGTGTGTTGATACAAACAATTTGGAAATCTAGGAGCCAGAAGGAGATGAAGTTGCAGACAGTTTCTCTAATCCATTAATTCCTTTCCATGGCAGATTCGCAGCACCATTGAGAACAGCTTTGTGGGCTGGGAGTTAGAAGAAGTCCTCCTTCTGGACATGTCAGTGGATGACGGAGACTCCAAAATCCAGAACCAGATGAAGAAACTGCAGAGTCCCGTCATCCTCCTCTACTGCACGAAGGAGGAGGCGACCACCATTTTTGAGGTGGCGCACTCCGTTGGTCTCACAGGCTACGGCTACACCTGGATCGTACCGTCACTGGTGGCCGGAGATGCAGACCACGTCCCCTCTGTCTTCCCTACAGGTACACCACACCATCACTTTGCCATTGGTATAACATGTAACGTGGAGAAACAACTTTTTGAGTTTAGAACTTCACTGGAGATCACGACTGAAAGAACCAAATTATAAAATGCCAGAAACAAAACCAGGATGTAAGACACAGGATCTGACTTAGAAAACGTAAGGGATGAAAAACGCTAAAGGTACATTCACCGAACGTGATTCGCGCAGCCAATTCGCGTGTGCAGCCCCTCCTTTGCCACGTGGAGATTTTGCTGCTCCGTAGATCCTGCGACAGACTCTCTAGAGTGTACCCGACTTTGCCCAACAGTAACCAGGACGGGATCTGGAAACCCCGCTGCCCAGAAAGGGATACAGTGGGTTGAGAAAATGAATGGAAGTTCAGGAGAACTTTGGATCGATCCACCATCTGGCCAGCCACCCTGGCCGCTCAATTCACGCCATTTCCAGACTTTTGCACCGCGCCAGCCGCTCAATTCGCACCGCAAAACAGCCTTGTAGTGATATGCAACACTTGACAATAGTGAAGGACTTACGCAATCGACTTAAATCTGTTGATTATGCTACAGAAAAAAGTGGTCGTCACGCAATACTTGACGTTTGCTATGTGTTGCATTAGTGCAAAGCTGAAATGAAGAGTTGCTTTTCTTTACCTCAGAATCAGCTGATGCCTTTTTGATTGCGTATGCGGACGAAGAGTTATGTTAGGTCAAAGAGCTGAAGTGAAAACAAGTCCCCTAAAAATCTGAACTGTAGCCTGTCCAGAGATCTCTGTCCAGTTTCACTCTGGGCTTTTTGTTCCCCCCCCCCCCGAGTTTGTTTCCAGGTCAACCCCTCCTTGTTTTTCAAAGTGTGAAAATTCCTATTTATATGAGTGTGAAGACAAAAGGTTTCAGTTCACTTTATCGGGAATCCTGGTTCAGGTTAGCTACAGGGGAAGGCAAAAAGGCAGTTCAGGCATTTTGAGCAGGAAAAAAAAACACAGCCCACAGAGAGAAACTGAAAAAGAAAAGCAAATCTAACAGGAGTTTTTTTCAAACTAATCCTAACACAAAGATGAGATTAAGGTTATCAACACAGAAGGATGACAGGAATGATGGTAGGGACTTTTACTTTGCTCACCAAGACACGTTTCAAGGGCAAAATTACAACTGGTTTTAATGTATGTGGAACAGCTATACTGTATGTAGGTTTAGTAAAACAACGTGCACTAAAAAAAGGTGCATAAATCTGACATTCTCTACATATTAGCTATTCTTAAAAGAAAAGAATCCTTAACCTTTTAAAAAGCCTAATCAGTCCCCTTTTCATTAGGTTTCTCTGTGTTGAAGTATCAAAAAAGAGACAGATGGGTCAGCTTCTGTAGAGTATGCACGTGTTTCCGCAGCTCACCGTTCACATTTCTCACAACTCAATCACAGTTGGATTTCAGTACAACCCACCATTTGGTGCTGAAGCAACCAGTGGGTGGTGGGTGGTGTGGTGGGGTGGGGTGGGGGCAGTAGTATGCCTTTACTCTGTCTGTGCCGTCATTAATACAACACAGGAAGAAAAATGAAATGCAGTTTGTAGCAGAAGCTGTTTGGTTGACGTTTCAGACAAATCGTGCATTTTGTGGTACAAGCACCAAATTTGAATCAAATATATTTGGATCCCCTCTTTCGGAAAAAATGGTGGCCATTTGCAAAGATGGTGGCCGTACACTCAGTTGTTGTAAAAATTTTCAATTTCTGTTTCCGTGATTTTCATCATTCATTCATTCATTCATTTTCCAATCCGCTTTATCCCTTTTGGGGTCACGGGGTTGCCGGAGCCTAACCCGGCTACTCATGGGCGAAGGCAGGGGACACCCCTGGACTGGTCGCCAGTCTGTCGCAGGGGCCACAATCACACACCCATGCACCCATACACACTCACATTCACACCTACAATTTAGAGTAACCAATTAACCTATGAAGCATGTTTTTGGACGGTGGGAGGAAGCCGGAGTACCCGGAGAAAACCCACGCATGCACGGGGAGAACATGCAAACTCCACACAGAAAGGTCCCCCAGCCAGGACTTGAACCGGGAACCTTCTTGCTGTGAGGCAGGAGCGCTAACCACTGCGCCACCGTGCAGCCCCTCCGTGATTTTCAACTGGACAATTTGGAGCACCAAATATATGATAATAAAAATATTATGAAATTAAAGTCCTAAATGGATGAGAAAATACTTTAAATCTAGTAAATTTATGACTTTTTTTCCCCTAAATTTAAGAAATTAGGACCTCAAAAAAACAAAGCAAGATTACAAGATTAAAGTCCAAGTGACTGTCCAGCAAGTGAACGGCATATGCAACAGCAGACCTGCTTCTTGCACAACTCAATTTGATCAAATGGTCTGGGATTTGAACAGAGAAGCTGAATTTTAAGTGATGACGTTAAAAATGTTTGGAAGCTCCTTTGTTAGATTTATGGTTTATTATTGTTTTATTCGTTGATGGGTGGCTCTGCAGTTGGCAAAGCATCGATATCCCTGCAGCTGTCCACTTCCAATCCTTTCTTCCTCCACAAAAGACAAGATTTCTTTCAAGTCTGTGTGATGCTTATATATGAAAAAGCCCGGTAATTGGCATAGTCTTTTCAATTCAATTTTATTTATGTAGCCCAATGTCACAACCTCGGTGGACTTCACACCGGTATTTACGCAAAAGAACATAAAGTCATAAAGTGGAAACTCTCCCACTCCGAGACGTGAATGTTCAATCTTCTTATGCTAATACTAATTTCAATTTGAGTCGGCGAAAGGTTCTGAATTTCTTTGTTTTTGATACCTGTTTGGAAATAAAGCTTCACAAAATGTTTTACGCTTTCACCTTCGAGCACAGCTCTGATAAACAGACAACTTTGTGTGTTTTTTCTCGTCAGTCTATGAATTTTTTTGTAAATGTACGTGTTTTAGAGTTTTACAACTTTGTAACATAAATGTTTTTGTCGTTGACTGTAACGGTGTAAAGATACGACTTTATTTTTGTAAGTTAACAGTTATTCATGACTATTTTATTCCCCGTAAATGTACGTGTTTTAAAGTAGTAAAATTACGACATTCAATGTAAAAAAATTTACAACTTTAAAATATTAATTTACAAGCGCAAAGTCATACATCTAGCCTTTGACTTTTAAAGTCGTAAATATATGACTGTATTCTAGCAATTTAACAGTTATGTTTTTTTTTGGTGTAAATGTATCACTTTAAAGTCTTTAAAGTTTATAAACTGGCCCTAATACGCCGTTGTACTCAACAATATGGACTCAAATGCGGTCTTTAAACTTTAGAGGTACCTATAGAAAACGATTATATATTTTAAAGATTTTAAAACCTTGGATTTTCTCGTGGCTAACGCGGCTTTCTGAAAGAGGGGATTCAAACGTAAGTCTATGCCAAATTTGGTGCTTGTACCACAAAATTCACAATTATTTTAATAACCAGCTCCACTATTGTCAGATGATGGTCTGAAAGGTGAAACAAATAATGTGCGAGTCCAGGTCCATGTGTCTTACGTTTAATCATCCACTCCTTTGACTTGCAGCTTATCATCCATTTTTCTTTTCAAACATGACAAAGATATGGTCTGACAAGCGTCACTTTCTGCATTGTGACTGTCAGTTCTAAGAATAATTTCAGCCCGGTAGTCCATTGTTAAGAAAACTCCCAGAAGCTGTTTTGAGAACATCTCATGTGAAGGCCTTCACTTGCTGAGCATGTCAGAAGCTGTTTATCTGAATTGCAGTAAACACATTTTTCCAGTTCAGCAGGTAATAAAAAAGAAGACACTACCTGAGATCGCAGGCTTCTTTTTTTTCCAATAAATTGACTCAATCAGATCCAAATATGAGCACATCATCCAGACCAGTCATGGAAAATGACCTGAACACTGCTGTTTGGGTGAAAGAAATGGATGTTGACGTTGGATAGTTTGTGGTTTCTCATGGTTGAAAAGCCATTTGTAACTAAAAGAGCAGCACGAGGGCTTTTCTCCGGAGCGATGTGCTCATGCTTTTTTTCATTTTTGTGGTATTTTTAGGAAAATGGAAATACTGATCTTGAGTATTTAATTTCTCAGCCAGAGCGTTACAAGATCATTTTGTTTCTCTTCGTTTTATTGTTTTAAAACTCTTCCCCCTCTGGCTGTTTTTCACAGCATGCTATTTTTGCTTCCATCCTCTTTTCCTCACACCAGTCCCCCTCTTTTTTTTGCCTCGTACACTCTTCTTTTTTTCTCTCTCACCTAATCTCCCTCTGTGTTTCTCCCAGGTATTATCTCAGTGTCATATGACGAATGGGACTACAACATCGAGGCCAGGGTACGCGACGCCGTGGCTGTCATTGCCACTGCGACCTCGACCATGATTTTGGACCGAGGGCCGCACACGCTGCTGAAATCCAGCTGCCTTGGGACGCCTGACAAAAAGGGCTCCAGCACCGGCCATTCCAAGGAAATCTTGAAGTGAGTCAGTGCTGAGGGGGCAGCAGGGGCAGCTGTTGCACGTGGAAAACATTAGCTATGGAGACTTGAAACATGAAGCAATTACACCCCAGCTTTTTAGCATCTTCAAGGACATTTAGCAAACAGCATTCACACTAGCATTGTCGCAGGTAATGCAACTTTTCCAGTTTGATGTGCTTTACACCTCATTTTTGAATTAATAAGTTTTAAGTAAGCAGCGTGTGGTACACTGCCACCTTGCAGTTTCTGGTATAATGTCCTTTGACCTCACCTGCTGAATTTTAAAGGACAAAAACTGAGTCAGAAGTTGCGCAGACACCTTGACTAGAATTTACTCTACCTAACTTTGTTGTTCCAAAAATGGGCGGGACTGACTTGTGTTGGGTCCATCCATCTCCCATAAAAAAAACACATTCAAACAATTTTAAAACAGATTGTTCAAAAAAAAAAAAAAACTAAATATAATTGAAAAGTTATATAGCCAGGCTGAAAATGTTTGTCTTTGCTGTAAAGCTGGACTTTTTTTTTTATCATAGAAGTGAATGGGAGATTGTTCACTTCTAAAACAACCTCCAGTGGTCATTTAAGGAACAAAAATATTTAGTGCTTCCTGGTTTGTTTCCAATTCAGGAGGATTACTGGGGCTTGGTTTAAATCCAAGTTTGGCAGACCTTTTAGTCAAAAATAAGGCATGAAAGGTTTCTTTGTGATTTTTTTCTTGGCTATCCAGGTTACCAAGCCTGATTGTTTGTAACATGTGTCTATAATCTGACCACAGATTATCTGCTTTGATAATGACGAAGGTCAAACATCAGCCAACCCAAGCATGCGTGTTTGTTCTAAATTTCCAACGTTAAGGATCCTCCACTGACATCCCATCATTTCTTTGTTTAGCTGCTAGCTTACAGCCCCTGACAACCCAAGCTAACATTAGCAGCGCTACAAAAATGGTAAGCAATATCGGAGCCATCCAGTCGTACAGTTTTGAGCCAGATGCCAGCTCAGACGAGAAAAATGAAGATGTTAATGGATCTAATTTTCTGCGTGGATGCATCAGAATTGGAGCGAAGCAGGGAGACTTTGGCCCACCCATTTCAGTTTCTACGTTGCAACTGAGAGCTTATCAAACGATATTTTTTTATCTGCTCCTGATCCATCAAGATTTCAGTAAAAAAATACTCAAGTGCAATTTTAATCTTAAATTCTTTTATATATGCCAGTATGGAGGACAAAAATGCTACAAGAGCATGTTAAAAACACCAAAAACTTGGTTTTCATTGGAGCGTGTCTTTAACAAGTCCATTTCCTGGTTGTATTTTTTTTCTGGATTCTGCCTTTTATTTTACAGCTATTAGGTGATTTATTTTGGCTTATCGTCCTCTTTTGACAAAGTTTCAACTCTTGTACAAATGGCCTCATATTATCCTCTTCAGCAGCAGCCTAAACAGAAGAAAATGCTCAACTGAGGTGTCTTGTGACACCTTTATGAACTTGTTTCTACATCGCCTTGCTAAAAGCTATGTTGCATTAAAAGTGTTAGAAAGCAGATTCTCTCTTTTTTTTCTCTCCTCTTAAAACCAAACAAGGATGAAGCCGCCGCATGTGACAGTGACAGCTGTAAATGCTAACACCATTAGCTTGAGAAAGTCAGGAGGAAAGGAGCAGCGTTCGAAAACCCAAAGGCATTTTAATCAGCAACAACATTAGAAGATGCTGAGTGGAATTTCCCACATGCATCAAAAACCCATTAAATTCAAAGTTTGTTTCTGTTCAGAGTAATTCATCAGGCAGTTAGCATTAGCATATTTAGCCAGCAAACAGCCTGTTAGACCTAGAATATTAGCACATACAGTGGTTTGCAAAAGAATTCGCACCCTTTGAACTTCTCCACATTTTCTCACATTATGACCACAAACATAGATATATTTGATTGGAACTTTACGTGAAAGACCAACACAAAGTTGCACACAATTGTGAAGTGAAAAGAAAATTATTCAAGAGTTCAATTTTTTTCTTTACAACTAAAACACTGGAAAGTGCAGTGTGCAAAAGTATTCATCCCCCTTTTCTCTGAGTGCATTCAATCACCTTCGAAAGTTGCTTAATGATTGGTGACCGATCAAGGATAAAGTTGTGGAGAAATTTAAAGCAGGGTTAGACTAGAAAAGGTGGTCGTTCACCTAAACTAACAGGCAGAACAAGGAGAGCACTGATCAGAGATGCAGCCAGGAGGCCCATGGTGACTCTGGATGAACTGCAGCGATCTACAGCTCAGGTGGGGGAACCTGTCCATAGGACAAGCATCAGTCGTGAACTGCACAAATCTGGACTTTATGGAAGAGTGGCAAGAAGAAATTCATTGTTAAAAGAAAACCACTAGAACTCCCATTTGCAGTTTGCCATAAGCCGATGGGAGTGACCCAGCAAATGTGTGGAAGAAGGTGTTCTGGTCAGATGAGAACAAAATGGAACTTTTTGGCCTAAACTCAAAACGCTATGTTAGGCAGAAATCTAACACTGCACATCACTCTGAACACACCATAACCACTGTCAAACATAGTGAATTTCTTTTGAATTCACAAGTGTGTGCCACTTTTCACATCAAATTCCAATCAAATATATTTATGTTTGTGGTCATAAAGTGAGAAAATGTGGAGTTCAAGGGGTGTGAATACTTTTGCCAGCCATTGAAGATGTCAGCTGGACCAGTGAATTTCCACTAAAATCATATTTCATTATATTAAATATGTTATATATTATATATATTCATATTAATTCAAGTTGGAGATTTTTTTTCCCCCTTAGTTTGTTATTTTAAAGCCTAAATGTTGGTAGCCAAAGGCTAATTACATTAAGTTTATTTACGAAATAGAATTAGGTTTGGTTTGGAGAACAGTCTGACCCAAATTTTTTATCATAAAATGTAGTTCCGATAGGTTGTTTTGAAGAGCTTAGCACAGGGGTGTCTAAACTTCTTGCAAAGAGGGTCAAATTTGGTGAGGTGAAAATGTGAGGGCCAACCAGTCAGCCAACATTTTGAACCCTTATTAATGCAAATAAACTATTTAATCAAAATGTTTATATTTTTCACATAAAAACAGAAATATATATATATATGATTTTCCAAAACGTTAAGAAGCCACAGGTTGTTGCCACAAGTTTAAAACAACTGATAACATAAGTTGGCCAATCACTATCAAGAAATCGTCGTTCTTAGAAAGGGCTAGAGGCCACATTGTATTCATTTAATGACAGGGGCCTGTGGGCTGGTGGAAAACTAGAACCGGGCCCCCTTGCCGGACTTTGGACACACCTGGCTTAACATCTACAGAAAAAGTTGCTTGAAAGAGCAGCAAAAAATCTTCTTGACGAATCTTAGTTTCTCAGAAGAACAGAATCCCATCATCTGTGAAACAATTTGTATAATAGGCTCGCAATTTTATAAACGTGCAAAGAAAAAGCAGGAAAGATCAAATATAAAGTTGAGCAAAAGTTTGTAGCTGCAAAGATTACCAAAGCCTTTGCATTATTGGGAAATGCTATATTTTCTTGTCACTTGTCAGCTGACTTTTTTTTCCTTTTCAAGGAGATGCAAAGATTTTCTTGACAATTTTAGCAGAAACATGTCTGACTCTTATCTGGATGCAAGATCATTTTTCTCAGCCTCGCTGGCAGTCTTGTCATGTGCCACAGGTCGCAGCTTCAATACAAATCTGTATCACAGCATAGTCCGTGAAAAATGAGAAGTTTTTTTTTTTATCTCATGAGGAAAAAAAATAAGAAAGAAAAACTGAACCTATTAATATTTAAATGAATTATTTTTAAAAAAACAGTAATAAAATAGCTTTGGTATAAGCCTCCTTAAAGTAAATAAGTGTGTTTTAAATTGAATAAAAGCTGTTTGGAAGCAGCATGCTTTATTAAAATAAATAATGAAGTAGGTTTTTCTTCTCTTTGCTGATTCACACATTTGCACAGATTCACTTGCGCTTACCCTGAAGCCACGTTCCCTACGGAGAGCCTGAATTTGTTTAAGCTGCATTAAAAGTAAAAAAAAAAATGGACACACAAGTGGTGAAACTCTCAGACTCATTAAATTAAGATTCCCAATAATCTTTATCTGAACTTACAGCTATTTGTAAATAAAAACATCCCACTTTTCCCCTGGACTTCTCATTTTGGAGCACTCCAGAAGAATGCAAACATTAGAACTTAAGAACAAATGCTCCTGATTCAATGGGACATGCTTTTTTCGTCGCAGTGATCATGGACTCTGCAGTCAATTGAGGGCTCAGTCAACTGGGTGTAAAAACAAAGCAGTACCATTTCAATTCAGTTTGTTTTTAAGCAAAGGTCACACCAGAGGTTGTCTCAAAGCGCAACACAAAAAGCATCAACATGGAGCTTTATTAGTTTAAATTGGTGTAATCCAGTTCAGTCCAGATCATTAAAACAAGGCCACAGTCTCTTTATTGTGTAATAACAGCCTGTATAAGTGAGCACGGATTACAATGATGGATTTTTGGTGCGATCTCTGGACTGAGAAAGCAGAGGGTGAAGGTGAGGAGTTGCTGGAAGTCTGTCATGCTGCGTTCATTGTGCATGTGTCCCGCTTTCAAGAATGTGTTGAACGTAAATTCTTGAGCGTGCTTTTAGAACATCATCTTCACTCTGGACTGTCGCTACCCAATACCAGCACATTGCACCAACCGTTGGAAGAGGTTAGGTGCGCAACGTCAAAGCAGCCTTGTTCCAGCCTTTTTTTTTCACAGCTCTATTCCGACAAATGAAACACTTATGAAAGCCATATACTCTGGGCGGGCACAAGCCGCAATTTTTCATTTCTCCACCACAATTTTTTAAAAGGTTGGTACTTCCATAAAATAATAAAAGGACGTTACCCATAGGTCACTACCAAATTTGAGTCCCCGATTGATCTAAGTTCAACTGGATTAACGTTCAACACGTTCTGTGGATGCACATTTTGCATGTAGAGCCTGAAAACAGTCAAAGAAACTTGTGTAGCTTTAACATTGACTGTAAATGAGAACTGGACTGAGTGACTCTTCCACCCTCGCCTTCCAAACAGCAAGTACCTGCTGGTCCCAAAAAGCCAAAATCCCAAAGACTTCTATTGAGAAATATTACACAGGCATTCTATTTGTCCAAACAACCATTCTTGCTTTGCTACCTTTTTTTTAACAAGTTCTTTGTAATCCTCATATTTTTTTCATGGTATTTTTGCTGTTGCGCAAGTTATTCAAGTTATAAACTGGCCAATCAGGTGCCAGTACCAGTAGGTGGCCTTTAGTCAAACTTTCAAGCGTTAGTTGTGTGTTAATTGTTGAAAAACAATCTGTTTGGTGTTTAGCTGGGATATCACACTTGAATACGTCACAGCTAGCAAAGGGAAAATGTGTTTTCTGTTCATTTTGTCAACGTCAGATTGACTTTAAGAAATCAGACAAGATAAAAATAATATTATTCAGCCTTTCCTGTCATGGCGGTGTTAATGTTCTGGTTGAAGTTGATATATTGCAGGGAAAAAAGTGGTCTTGTTTCCTTATTTAATGTCAGGGCTGCTTCTGTATGCTGGTTAGGATCCAGCCTCCAACAGGAGAGATAACAATAAAACCACAGCCATGAATATTTCAGTCCCCAAAGGACACTATCAGACACAAGGCTGGCTCTCAATCATCCCAGACCTGACATCCTGCAGTGTGTGCATGTATGTGTGTGCGTGCGTGTGTGTGTGTGTGTGTGTG
>BSAI01000119.1:14577899-14638008 GCA_036245035.1 Adrianichthys oophorus | reverse complement strand
GGGGGGGGAAGCTAGCCAATTCATTTTCCTCAATTCCATGGAGCAAAGGTGGGGAATTCAGTTCGGTGGATGTTGATGGTGACTCCAGGGGCTTTCAAACACATACACACAGGACACGCTTAATTCCTGCCAGTGCATCACCAGCCCCCCCACCCCAAGAGACAAAAGCAATAATATGGCCATATGTCTGCGCGGTCCTGTGTGGCTGCAGGCCACAGCAGGCAGCGCGCTCTCCGCATCGCCATGCCATCCAGTCGGCGGTGATGGACAGAGATGGGTTACCACTGTGAGTCACTTAAATTTGTTTAGGGGCTGCTGACCTTACGGGGCGCATTGGAAAGGCATGCACGCGCGACCGCGCACAATGCTAACAGAAATACCCAGGAAAGCACACTCAAGAGGCCTTTCTTTGTTTTCTGTCTGACAGAGAGGACAGGAGGATCCGGGATAATGAGAAAATGTGCTGCATGAGGAGGAGCAGGCCCTAATGGGTCGATCCGTGTGACAGGGCCAATGTTTTTAAAATCCTGGGCTGTTGATTGTGCACATTCAGAATCCTTGTTTTGTAGAGAGGTTTTTCTTTGATGCGATCTCGCTTTTTTTTACGCATTGGTTAAGTGTGCTCGTCTCATCATGTGACTTTTAAAGTACTTTTTTTCTTTTTTTTTTTTGCAGCAGAAGAGCAGCTTTTCTTGCATTTCTTAATGGGCACAATAAAAGCACCGTGAAGGCGAGCAGAGTCTCTTATCTATTATGCTTCTGGGTATCTAACGCACAAATGAGCATTTCTTTTGACGAAATCCTTTCCTATGTGAGTCACACTATCAATAGGCACAAGCCCCGCACATCGTAGTGAATATTTCCGTCTCCTTTTCTTCGGTGCGTCACTCTTTTCTTCTCTTCCTCACTGCAGGTCTCACAAAACAGCCTGTAAAAGTCTATGAATGACTCTTCTTCAAGATTCATTGCTGATCTGTTTTCTCACAGAAACTGCTGATCAAAAGTTATTTCAATCAAATACCAGAATTTCAGAAACTAAGATCAATCACTGAGTTACCAAAATGCCTATAGATGTTTGGTGTAAATACATTTCTGTCATGTGCCGTTTTATGAACGATTACTTCCTCATAGGCGTGGATCCATCCTCTTTATATGCTTTGTCCTACTTAGAGCACCAGAGTCAGTTGCTGCGTTTACATCGACACAAGTAATCGGAATAAATGCCTGATCAGAATGAAAATGAGTCATGTAAACATGTAATTCGGAAAACTCTGACCCAATTAGACTCAAAATGTCCTTTCAAATGAGATGGGCGGGTTCAAGCAGGGGCGTGTGCTTCGTCACGGCTGGCTGGACTGCTAGCGCCAGCAAGCTGCGGACTGAGGAGAACCATGTGCTCGAGCAAAGGAGCGGCGTAAGAGCGCCGTAGGTGGCCTTTGAATTCCTGTGAAACCGAGCAAGCAATCATGTGAATTTGTGCTACCAATCGTGCCCATAAATAAAAGGCTGGCTTTATTCACACATGCTTACATGCAGTCAAGGATAAATGCCCTAACTGTAACCCCTCTAATGAATAAATAAGAAGAAGAAATGCACGCTCAGAAGATCATCTTTCTACATGCTAACACCAGCCATGTTCGCTTACAATAGACCTCCATTACTTCTTCTTCTGCAGCTGTTTCTGGTATGTTGGATAGTTCTGTCAAATGGATTTATTCCGATGGAGCGTGTGGCGTGCATAAACGTTTGTTGTAACGTTTGATGACGTTTTTCAGGACCATGAACACAGTTCAATTCTAATTCGATCTTTGATCAGATTACATACATTGTTGCACATGTACACACAGCTACTGTTAAAACTCACAAATCTGTGCATTTGCACTGATATGCTGTGAAAACAATCACTAAACTGCTGTGGCTTATTGATCAGTGACCATTTTTTCCCCTCTTTCTTTGGCCAAAATAGAAACATGCAACACACAGAGTATTAGAGGTTAAACGTCAGATTATGGGGCATTTTGGACAACAACAGACACAGAAATGGGATAATGGGTTGGACTATATTCATCTTGTAGAGGAGAAATTCACCAGTCCATAGTTGTTACAGAAATATTCAATGTCTATTTGCCCGAGTCTCAACATAATAGGCTGTTCTTTAAACTTGAAGGGTTCCCTACAGAATACCATTTCATGTATATATTTTAAAATCTTGGATTTTCTTGTGGTTTTCGTGCTTTTCTGAAAGAGGAGATCTTAAGGTACATCCATGCCAAATTTGGTGATTGTACCAGAAAATGCAGGATTATTTTAATAACCGGCTCCACTGTTTTGACTGCACTGGACTTGGGATGATGTTGCATAACTTAGTGTTATAAGGTTCTTGTGGATGCAAAGGAAAGACATTTCTGATGATTCATCGTGTTAAGGGAATTGGCCCTCAGTCATCATGCGTCTGAGGGTATATTGTGATACATCATGAACCCTAATGGGAATGTTTCAGGACTTCACAGGGCATGCTGCCAGTAAATTTGAACGTGCATGCTTTAGGAGACTAAGAACAAGCAACATAAACAATATTTCAGCAACACTCCCCATCACCTAGCAAAAAAATTGCTGATGAAATAAAAAAGATTCAAGTCTATCTTGTGACAGTTCATTTCTGTACAGAAATGTAACTATTTAGAATCCTTCGGATTGAAATATAGTCAAATCAAAACCACATTTCCTATGAAGTGTTTTATTTTTTCAAGAAACATATTCCATTTATTTAGTCTTTCGTCTCTTCAACCGGAAAACAGGTACGTTGGCCTGCCAGTAGTTCTTCTGCCTTCTTCAGTCCAGTGGGCAAACACTACCCTGTAACTTACAGTACAACTGTAATCAAAGTTACACAGAATCATTTCAAATGCTTTTGTCACGGTTTGACATAAACATACCTGTCAACAGAGTAGTTCTCTAGCAACAGCAGACGCCACCACCGCTGCAATACAGGCATGTCATGCTGTCAGTGGATATATCTTGGGTTACGCTTAAATTTCACTTTATGCTAAATTGAGTAATTAAAGTTATAGTTACTGTCAGAAACTTACCACTGAGTAGTCAAATGACACATGTAAGGTAATGTACAAGAAGACCTGCAAAAAAATAAGAAAGCATAGTAGTAGTATCAAGCAGGTATGCTTACATTGCACATTTGTGATGTTAAATCTAATATCCTTTTTTGCTTCAGTAATGTTTGAAGAGAGCAGAAAACATGTCAGACTGTTTGTTTGTTTTATGATTTTGATCCATAACCACCAATCTAACAAGAAAACACACTTCAATATTGCTTTACATAATTATAACTAATACGAGGAAATTCTAAAGATAGAAAGAAACCGTTTTAAAATAGCTAACACTATTCAAAACATCAGTGAAGACATACTAAGATTGAAATTACAAACACAAGAATTGATTACAAGAATAGGAATCAATACAGATTTTGAAATCTACCTTCAAAATGAAATGCCGTGTTCACATGTCCTACAAAGTGCTCTTTTATCTTCCTCCTTCTGATGGCACGTGCCTCCATCTACTTGCCAAGATTAAATCCCGAAACATGCTCCTGTAGAACAATTTGTTAAAAAAAATATCTCGCTGTACTTAATGTCTGCACTTCAATGTTTGTTTTTTCCTTCTACTGACACATCACAGAACATGCAGTCACTCAAAACTCCGCACTACGGTAACTATAACTCCCCAAAAATACAAAACTGTAATTAAGACCAAGCAGCAGACATACAAATCTATAGGAAACAAATAAAGGCCCAAAGTAGTACGATTAAGTGATAAAGCAATGAAAAAAAAAGAAAAGAACAAATAGGGAAACAGGCAACAGATCATGTAAACAGATATATTATCCACTAATTATGTTAGAATTATAATATATGTTAATGTTAATGAAAATATTATTAGAAATATTGTCTGTCGGAGTTAAACTATGCAAGTTCACAAAAAGGCGTTGTAGTAATGGCAAACAATGGAAATAAGGCTACAAATGTCATTCACGTCAGTTACTTTTTGACATGCGTTTTGTTTTTCGAACTTTTGGGGAAATAATAAAGAATAAAAACACTCCACAAACCAAAAATATGTTAATTGGAAACTATAATAAAGTTTGTTTTTCAAGACGGAAAGAGAAACATTTTAGTTATCATTCCCACCGTAAACTCAATAAATCTTCCAGAAAAGATACGCAGCTTCTGCTTCTGGTTTGTCAATAAAGTTGAAAAAAAACAACTTCTGTTTCTGACTAAAGATGAGTTTGGGCGCCATCTTGGTGCCATCTTGGCACCATCTTGTGCGGCGCTCACGGAGTAGGTGTCATGTGTGTGTTACGGTTCTTAACTTCCTTCTGGCTCTTCCTTCGCCGCCATCTTGTCTGCAACCAGGTCCCCCTCGTTTCTGACCCCGGTGTAAACCCAGTTTTAGAGATGATTTCCTGTTGCAGGCTAGTCCTTCCTGTTCCTAACCAAAATAAAAGCATATTTATTGTATTAAAGTTAAAGGTAAACTCCCATTGGTAGTCACACACTTAGGGGCATGAAACAGCTGGTGCACACACACTTGCTCACGCACGCACGCACACACACACACAGTAGTGTGTCAGGTCTGTGGATGATTTAGAACCAGCCTTGTGTCTGAAAGTGTCTATTTGATGGTTCCTGAGTTCTCCCCCAAATCCCTGACTGCCCAAGTGTCAAGCAGGGAGGCACTGGCTCCCATTTTTGGAGTCTTTGGAATGACTTGACTGTGGATTTGAACCCACGACCAACCAATCTCAGGGTGGACCCTCTTCTGCTAGGCCACCGAGTTGGTATGAGGTTTTCTCCAAACATGTGGATGTCATGGTTACCAGGAGCGACAAAAAATTTTTAATTCACACATATTCAGCTAGGAAAAAAAAATAAAATCAAAGAGGAAAAAAAGTTCCCCCAAAAAAGGGAGATTTCTTTCCCAATCGAGTCATTTCTGACAGATGCTAGTTTCCACAGACCAGACGAAACAGGCGGGAAACTTGGCTGAGAAGAACAAAGTGGATCTGGAGGATTTTAGTCCCACAAAGTCACACACCGACTTCAGATGAAAACTGTCGCTTGGTTGAACTCTTAATTGGTTTTGTGGCGCAAAGCATTTCAAAGTGACTGATCACTGTCAAAGATGTGGGGGAATGTTTGCTGAGTTTGATTGGCTGCATAGATAAATATAAATGAAAAAGCACAGAAGCCATAGAGACGTACTTGTTTTGTAAACATTTTCGACAGAAAGAGTTTTTCTAATCTGCCTTTCAGCCGTGAGAAAAACCTTCATAAAATGGCAAAAGGGAAATGAGATGCAGAGTGAACTCCTAATGATTTTCTTAAGCTCAGTGTTTCAATTTCAAAGCTAGAATCAGTAAAATCCAACTGTTTCAAATTAGTTTTGATTTGTCATTTTATAACACAGATGGATTTAGCAACCTTACATTGTTTATTAGGTTAGTTGGTTTCAAAATTAGTTAGCGGCTTAATGATTTCCAAATGAATTATGACTAAATTAACTTGTTTTAAGAAAACCGCTGTCATTGATGATTGTAATAATCCAAAAGATTGTATAAACATGAGGTGAAAATGACTTCATGTTCAAAAGCAAAAATGTTGGTTAATACAAGAACATTTGATAAAATGGGATTTGAGTTTATTTGACCTTATTAAAAAAATCTTTAACAAGTCTTTAAAGAATATATAATAAAAAATAATGTTCCTGTACTTGAGTGAGTTTAGCTTTTTCATGAGAAAAAATGTTGCTGTCAAATTTGTTTTTTATCATGAATTTTTCAAAGAATGTTTACACATTAATGTTTGATATAATCTTTGGTAAATCAGAGCAGATTTTGTTTACCTTTGTGTGGCTGTGCCCTCTAAAGGGAAGCGTTTGTGTGTATTTAGGGCTTCCTGGCTTTGAAAGGTCATTCTGCTGGTTTCATGAGGGAGAGCTCTCTGATGCATGTTCGCGCTCCCGCTTCAAGCTCCACAGGTAGCTGGACTCATTAAAGTTCACGCGCCTAAAAAGTAGTTCCGGTCACAATGCCCAAATATTCTATATGACTTCTTTAAAACAACCATTTTGCTTCATCTTCTGGACAAAAACAAGCGCTTAGAGGTAAACTTTCTCTCTGAACTGATGCTTTGTTGAACCTATCGTGAGGATCAGCATATATATCGCTTTCCTTTGCCGGTCCAGCGACGTATTCTCATGTTACCGTGACAACGGACCGCACCATGTATGAAATTGTCCGCTTTTTGTGAGAGAAAAATAACAAAAGTAACGTGCTAAAAATCCATTGATGTTGTGAACAAGGAGGTGGGTGGAACCCAAGAGCAGACACGTTTTAAAGATGAGAAGGTTATGTTTATTGATTTGGCGAATAGTGGAGCAGGATGACAGAGCAGGCAGGCAGGCAAGCTTAGCTGACAGAGCGGGCTGGCTGGCAGACTGACACACAAGCAGCATAACGATCTGACACTGGCTGGAGGTTTGACGCTGCTTAAAAAGCCATGGTGATGAAGATCAGGTGGAGATGATCAGGAACAGGTGCCGTTGCTTGACGAGGGGGAAGGAACGCCTCCAGGGCACAACAATTGAATATTTATTCCTTGTGCAAGTGATCATGTTATAAGCGGGATAATGCCCGACGAAGTTTGTGCTAACCTAAACCATCTGACGCAAAGCGGAAAACTAAATTAATCTGCGTAAATAAATGTTAACTCGTTAAGTTTTAAAAATTTATTGCGTGCGTTAACATTGACAGCCCTAGCTACAACCCCACAGTGAAGTATCATAGAAATTAGAGTTAGCTTGATGCCCTTCCTGTCACAATCTTGTATTTTATCCGGGGTAGGGACCGGCACAGGCAGACCCAGACTTTGGCCCCCTTGTGGCTTTGTAGTTAAGACAGTAGCGTGAAGGCTCCTGCCTAAGGACCCACATTGCTTAAGAGTGGATTCCCCCTGGTTTACCCATGCAGCAGTCCTACACACAGTCAACTGAGCCATCCAGCCGCTTCGTAAACATCAAGTACACTAATGGAGGATTTTTTTTTAATTCAAGGATGATTCCCAAAAAGTTTTTGCAAAAGCAGTTTTGATTTTTAAAGCTATTGTATTGACTTTCAAAGGACCAGTAAATTGGTCTGATTTTCAAGCGCAGTTAGGTTTGAAATTAAAATTAAGGACAGAATTTAGGCATCAACTAAACATGGGAAACTCTCATAAAGGTTTTATTGATGGATTTTTTAAATGAACAAACAGAATGTTGTGGCTAAAATCTAAGAGTTCTGTTTTTGCTGCAGCAGTTTCTCATTTGTATCGTCTCACTGCAGAGCAGCTTCCAAAGACCTAATGTCAGAAATGTTGGACTGTCATAAAGCGAGCAGGCGCCTACAAGGGCAGCACACAGCAATGTTAGTCCTCGTTATTTACCCTGTGAATGAACACGCGGCCAGGTTCAGGAATCTGATGTTTTCCACCTCTGATCTGTGTTCTGCAAAGGTATCTGGGCCTCCATCAAGGCAAAAACGTGCCGGTAGTCTGTTCATTTACATTCCGAACACGTGTAATTATGAAACATGCTGTGAGCGCACCACGAGCTACAAAGTTTTGCGCTGATATAATATTTATGAAGAGTAAACGTGCAAATCTTCATTTCCTGATAAAAATCAATGTTTAAATCTTCAAACTTAGTGTTTCCGTCTGCTTTTCTAGGGTCAAATGATGAGCAAAATCCCATTTTCAGCTTCTGTCATGCACATTTTGGCATTTACTTTTTTAAATTTGCAGACATTTATTCTGCTTATGTCTTACAGTGTGGTGCAAAAATCAGTCATTTGTGTTTTTTACTGTAATAAATTCAAATCTTAACACAAGCTAGGTTTCAGGAAGGTTCAGGTGTGATGTTTGACAGAAGAGTGTTGTCAGTAAACAAAAGAAAGGTGGAAAAGACTGTGGTAAGAGCAGCTAGAGGATCCGAGAAAGAGACCGGAGGCAGAGCTGAAGGAAGCAGAGATGAATACATTCAGGTTCTCTTTGGGAACAATAAGGACGGATTGGATCATGTCAGTGGAACAGCTCATGTTTTGGAGAGAAATGCTGGGAAGCAGACTGAGATGGTTTGGACATGTTCAGAGGAGGTTAGTAAAAGGATGCTGAGGTTGGAGCTTATGAGGAAGGCGGTCCAGACTACCATAGAGAAAGTTTGGGTTAAGAGGGTGGTTGGTGTGAGCGAGGAGGATACAGAGGATACGGTAAGATGGAGACAGATGATTCACCATGGCAACCACTAAAGAGAGCATCCAAAGACAAGGAAGATGCAAATTGACTTTTGAAATGCAACTATCAGAAAACCCAGGTCGACATGGTAGTCCATTAGTTGATTTGGTTTGGAGAAGTCCACTACAGCTGGTCTGTTCTTCAATGTGGTGGCGCATTTGATCTCTAAATTAGCTTGACTTTTGGTGCCAATGCATCATAAAATAAAACACGTTCTGCTCTTCCCTGTTTGTACTCCATGCAGAAATGACAGTTGCCGTAGATACGAAACCCTTCTCTGGCGTATCATGTGACTTCTACAACTGTGTTTGGTTGAAATAGATTCAAAGGAGATTGATCCATACAGTGAAGTAGTGGAGAAATCTACATCTTCATTTGAGATTTCATTGTCATATAGCTGCAGGATTGGGTAAAAGACATGAGATTATCTTGTCTATCATTATTTTTGTCTGATTGCTGTTGTGCTTTTTACATGCGGTAAAAAATAAAATGAATGAGACTAAGATATGCTAATGAACTATAACCTTAACAAGTTCCACCTACTGTTCAATGATAACTTCAAAGCAGTCTTGTCTTTACTGTTTTAGTAGTTTTGTTTGGCAAATAGAAAAAATTCCCAGTAATACAGTAATCACTAAAGGTTACAAGATTACTCTTTGATTTCATAAATAGTCCTGTACAATATACAGCTTTTAAATGTTTTTAGGCCACCTAGTGGTGATTTAAAGAGCGTTTGAACAGCTATGTCGCTGCATTCATATTTAAACTGGGTATTCTGAGCCTTTGAGAACAACTACTTAACGTCTTGATTGCTTTAAGCAATCAGACGCAATTTCTTTCAAACAAGTTTGAAATCAGAGCTTTGGAGAGCATGTTATCGGGTTCAGGTCATGCTGAGCTCCTTTATGAGTTAATAAACCTTTATATGTCACTGGCACCATTACCGCTGTTCACCTGCAGGAATACATGCGTTTAAAGCAGGAGCTGTCCAGCTTCTAGTTATTGTGGTTCTGCACTGTCAAGCAGATACAAGGCTCTGCAGTTTGGTTTGATGCTTTGAGGCAAAAAGGTTCAGTAACTACATTTATGACAGAAAAAAAATCATTCTGCACCTTTTCTGCAACAAACTTTCTTTCAGGAGACTCCAGTGATGCTTGATGAGGTCATTTGTTTACTTCTTACCTTCACAACACTCACACATTAACTTCCCCCTCTCACTGAGTCTTTTCTAAAAAAAAAAAAACCGTTAGCTGTTATTTACATATTCAGTTATGGAAGCTGAACTCTGAGCTGTTGCAGATCCCTCGAACGTCCTTTTATTGTTATGCTTCATCCTGATTTAAGACTCAAAAAATTCTAGAATTTTCGCAAGTGTTATATGATGTACCACAACCACAGTTTTTAGGGTCCATCACTAATCACCCTGATTAAAAAAACTATATCTGAAAGAAGTTTAGAGAAAGTACGGTGGCCCTGAAGTGCGAATCACATCAACAAATCCCCCACTGCAAAAACATTGTAATGGTCATAATTAAAAACAGCAAGACAAATAATAAAAAACATTACATTCTAGAAATCAAAACAAACAATATTTCCAAAAAAATTGAAAGAAAATAAAAGGGACACATTTCATAAGAAAAGTAATTTCCAGAAATTAAAAAAATGTTGAAAAAGGAAGCAAAATAAGAAACTGAAAAGGTCCGTTTTATGGGGCGTCAGTGGACTGACTGGATGATGTTTGTTGACCTGTTCATTTGGTTTCTTCCGGCAGAAGAGTTTTCTTTACGTTTCTGGCCACAGTCGCCGCAAAAGTTCAGTGATTGTTCAGTAGACTCTTTTCAGGCAAAAACATCCTTCTGCTTTTCTTCAATTTCTGGAAATTACTTTTGTTCTCTGAATTATTTATTTATTATTTGTATTGTCGTTGTTTTTTTAGTATTTGTGTTCGCTTTCTTTTTTGGTTGTGATTTTTTAAAAATATGTTAATTGTTTTAAAAAATGTTTTATGTGCAGCCATTTCCAAAACCACAAATTATCAGAAATTTTCTTCACAAACCATTTAATTTCCTTTCACATGAGAGCTTAAATGTATTTAGTGAGTCAATTAAATTCTTATTCAGAACTGTTTTTATTTTAGAGACGTCAGAATGGTTTTCTTTATACACGCTCGTGCATTTCTATCACAAGATCTGATCTAGACACTGGAGTTCTTGTTGATGTCCATCTGCAGCTCCAGAGCCTCGGCTCTTGCATTCTGCAGATCGTTCGCTGCTTCTTCTGAAGCAGTTCAGTCTATTTGTGGTCTTTACCCAGCTTCTATCCTACAGACGCGTATCGTGTAGCTCACATTTTCTCACTAACTGCTGTCTCTTCAGGGACAGATTTTCTGCAAATTATGAGTCATACATCTCCAGATGATACAGTATGTCAGTGTGTGCACGTGTGCCCGCTTCCTCGCAGCAACATGCAGCAGATATACTGTAAATTTTCACATTGCTGCATTGCAGCGACCAAAAACTTTTGCTCTGCTTGGTTGGAGAAAATGGAAGGCATCCAAGAAAAGACCTTTCAAAATAAGACGTATAAAAACCGAGTTTTCTGGGGGGGAAAAAGAGGATTGTGTTCATGCCATTGATGATTCATGGCGCCCGCTGTTGCAGATTTCTCCTTTAAGGAAGAGTTGGGAAGCTATAGCAGCAAACAAGCAGCTTCATATGGATGTGATGAAGCCACGCGAGGTTCTATTCGCAGCTCATCCGAGTTTTTTTTTTCCTTCTGTTTTTACCAGAGTCAGAGGGGAGCTCTGACATGAGGAGAGATCAAATGGCACATAAATGCTACATCAATAGTGCAGTGCTACAAAATGATAAACAGAGCTGCCGCCACCGCTGTACATTCACGCTGCTCATTTGTGCAGGTTAATGCACAGCCAAATGACTCATACCGATGCATGGTTTAATGCCGCGCTCAGAGGTCAGCTCCTGAGATTGATCTGAGAGGGAAAGGCAGCGTGAGGGGAAGTGGGTAAACACTCCAGTATGGACTGGTATCTGTATATATATACTCGCCGTCTCCCTTTCACGCAACTTCTCTTGGGTGAGATGACTGTTCCCATGGTAACGCAGCTGATTGCAGGAACATCGCTGCGGTCGTGCGTGTCACGGCCGCACATTGCATCGCATCATGCTCCTCCCAAAGTCCTTATGTTGTGGTTTCACTCACACTGACACTAACTCACTTGAACCTTCATGACACAGGCACTCGCGGGGCCGCTACTCATCCCACCGGTTGCCATGGCACCAGGGCAAGCAACAAGTCGGACCTCCAGAGCCTCCAACTCCATTGCCTTGATCTTCTTTGTAACCTATTCAAAGTGAGATCATTCCCAGGAGGCTAATCCCATGTTACTCACGCATTACAGCACTTGCAGAGCCCTCGCCAGCCTGCATGCAGCAGCAAGCATTTCATGGAGGCTCGAGTCACAGTATTGACTCACTCGAAGTGTTTAGCCTGCTCAGATTGGCATGTGTGTGAGAGCAAAGAGAGGGAAAGGGAAGTTGTGCTATAAATACATGCTGTACAGAGAGTGGGAGATACAGTGATAAAAATCTTGGCTTTTGCTCAGCCTGATATCTCCTTGTTAGGTTTGTAAATTTGTTTTTTTTCTAATTTTACGTTTTTGCCTCTCTTTGGCGTGAAGTTGGTTGAAATGTGCTTCTTTAGACATATTTAAGCTCAGAAACACACACCATATTGTTTGAATTAAAGATATTTATTAATCCGGTGGATTTTTTTTCCGGTGGGAAGGCAGAGCGTCTCCATGGCGATGACAGCCCACAGGATGAAGAAGAGCATGGAAAAGAGGCAACTAAGAAAGAAAGTGATGCTTATCTGCCCCTGTTGCACTTGTTGACACACAAAAGACACTGAGTTCTCTAATATGGACTCATAAGGCAGTTCGAACACCCCCTTCCAGCTCTCAGTCTTGATCTCTTGTTGCTTCAACTTCACCCGTTGTTCTGTTTTAGCTTTTTCACTGTTACTTGTGCCATACATCTCAAACTGGGCCATCTTTGTAGTGTTTCTGGTCCTCTGCTTTGATGCATTAAATATAAAATATACAATAGCTTCTGATAATAGGACGAGCTCCTCTCCTCAGGCTTAAAAAAACAAATTGCACTGACATGTGTGACTGAATGCAGCCGTGTTCAAAGAAAGATCAAATGGACATAAGAATTTCATACAACTTGCATCTTAAATTCATGAACGAGAGAGTTTTGCAACAAAGGAAAAACACGACAAACAGTTGCTTCATTTTTTGCCACCAGCTGGGTGTGAGCATCTTGTTTCTTTGCCACCTAATCTATTTTACCTGTTAAACTTTCATTTTTCAGTCGTAACTAATAATGGTCAAGTGTCTGAAACGTGTTGCTTCCTAGGTTCCTGGGCTGCTGCTGCACTTCTTCCATTGATCTTGATCATTTGACCCCAAATATTAGCCGATGGTGACTTAGAGAGTCGTGCTGAATCCAAATGTTTTATTTAATGTTTGTGTGTGTGCTGAATTCAAATTCCCTGTCACATTTCTGCAAGATGGAACATCAAAGACGTTCTGCTGTGGTTACTGCTACCCTGACCTCAGCAGAGAGAACATCTTGATATACTCATGGGTGCACAAAGTGAAGAGCAGGTTTCACCATGCAGGCTGCGTTGCGGCAAATGTTTCACTTGCAGCTCTGTATACCTTAAAGTGTCTTCATGTTCAAGGCTGCAGGTTGTAGGGTTGTCTTACAGATACTTTGTTCAGATTTTCAAATCCCTTTGATTTTATAGTCCGTTTTATTTGCTAAAAACAAGCAAATTTTAGGATTCTATTCTTGAAAATCAAAATGTACTGTTTTAATGTATATTCATGTATGTATTTTAATGAAAAATTTAAGCTACATTTACACCGGCCTCGACAACACGCGTTCAAGTGACCACTTTCAATGAAAATGTATGTAAAGATGTGTTGCGGGCTTAACGTTAAAACTCTCGCTTTTGCTACGCACATTTCTAGGACTATTTTCTGGCTCTAGATACAAAACACGCGGCCATCGAACAGGCATTGAAAGTTATACCAGGTCACAAAAGTGCTGACCGTTCGAAAGTTTAAGTCAAGTCAATAAAATAACATTTAGAGCTTTTCAAAGTTTACTTCCCCTGTGAAACATTTAGGAATACATTTGTTTTACTAAAATTGTTTTGCTAAATTGGACGATTTTATAATAAGTATTAAAGAAGGACCCAGAGTGTTATAAAACAAAGAAATATCCATTTTAATTGCCATATTTCTCAGATAGCTGTTGGTAGAGGTTAAAATAAACCTCAATTGAAAGGATTTATGAGATTGATTAAATCAACAAATTATTTGTTGGTATAATTTTTTTACACTATAACAAAACCCTCAAACTTGAAAATCTTTAGGTACATTAATGAACTACATTTCTGTAATCAATGACTTTTTTTGGCTTAGGTACTAAGCTTTTCTTTTGTTACCAGGTACCTCATGAATGTGACATTTGAAGGTCGAAACCTGTCCTTCAGCGAGAAAGGCCATCAGATGTTTCCAAAGCTGGTCATCATCCTTCTGGACAAGGACCGACAGTGGGACAGGGTAAATCTCTCCTCCTTTGGTTTGTGACCCATCTGCCGCATCTTCAGTTCGGAGTTTTCCGCTCGAGGTAGCTTTTCCCTGGAGACTGAGCGCTCTCATCCCACACGTACGCAGGTCGGCAAGTGGGAAAGAGGCTCCTTGACAATGAGGTACCACGTGTGGCCTCGCTTTGAGCTGTACTCGGGAGCGGAGGAGCGGGATGACCACCTTTCCATCGTGACGCTGGAGGAGGCTCCATTTGTCATCGTGGAGGACGTGGATCCACTCAGTGGGACCTGCATGAGGAACACGGTGCCATGTCGAAAGCAGTTAAAACTCAGGTAAGAGTTCTCATTTTAATGTGTTTGCACTCATACAGACTCACAATTAACCCTGTAATATCCACTACATCAAAGAATTGACAGAACATTTTTACTCTCTGATGAAATCCACAAAAATAAATCCTTTTTTAACGAGACAAAGATTATATCAATTGTGATAGATTGGATGATTTTTTTTGCTCACAACAACGTTAGTTAAGATGCAAAAATATTGACATAAATGTTATTTACCCACGGTCTCAAGCTTTATCCACACAATGGTGTAACTGTATTATAAAGATTTGTTTATTAACAAATTTAGTATTATTTCAATTCAAATAGTCATGTAAAAAATGAGAAACAATAGAACAGTTTTTCTCACCAAAACATTTAGAAAATTAGCCCAATTTTTTCCCGCCAAAAGGGCTTTTGACATTTCATGGAGGCAGCCATTTTGAAATGAGCAGGAAAGCCCCTTCTACTGCCCCCTAGTGGACTGATAATCCACTGCAGGGTAGAAAACATGGACCAAGTTATTCCCAAATCCTGAAAGAAAGTTTGAATAATGCTAATGACATGAGGGTCTCAGAAATGCACGTGTCAAACATGAAACGAATGGTTATACAGGGTTAAATAAGGTTATAAAAGACCATTTTGGTGATGTTTTTGGGTCTTTCTTAAGCTTTTCATGGGTTCTCCTCACATTTTTCCAATCAGAGCTCAAATCTGCATTGGACCACTTCAAACAGAAATGGTCGATGTTGTTGTTGTTTTTCATTGTTGTTATTTGTTTTTTGTTGTTGTTTTCTGTAATTGTTGTTGGGCTTTTTTTGTTTTTTTCTTTTACTGGACTGAACCAATGAACCATTAAAGCATTTTGATATCACATCCATTACTTCTGAAATACCTCTATGAAAAAGTAAAGATTCAGTTTATTCAGTTTAGTGAAAGTCAAACAAATAAAGGCCTGTTTTCCTGTATTCTGCTTGTGTAGAGGAATTTTTTTCCCTTTCTAAGGAAGAAAAACAGAAGAACAAAGTTAGTTTTGACCTGAATATTTAGTGAAAAGTGGAGAATTTTTGGAACGTATTCATTTCTAGCATAGGAAGCTTTGTGGGAGTCTGACAGAATTTGATGTTGGTAGCATTTTAAAAAAGAAAAATGTCAACTTTAAATGTCTGACTGAGCACTCAAAAGCCATATAAAACTAATGTATTTTCATCTGATGAAGCCATCTGGATGAGGGGTGAAATGTTTAAGAAAAAAGACTTCTAGTCCAAATGCCATGACTCAATTTCTAGAAAATGTCTTAGATGTTCTGAATAATCTCCCAGAAATAGAGAAATTCTTTTGATTTCTCACTAGCTATGTCTTAATGTGTCTTTGCTGCTTATTTGCAAGCTAAAAAAAGTGTCTCATGCCACAGCTTGTAGTTATTTGTGCAAAGTTTGCTATTATATGTGAAAACAACAGCGGATGACCCACTGGGTAAAGTGGGTTTTTTCATGCTTGTGTGATTTATGAATTAGCAAATGGTAGATGAATAAAAATGCATAAAAACAAGAAGGGAGCAATACACTTACCTTGTAATACAAATTAGTAAATAAAGTCAACAGGAAAAATGGAAGGCTTTTTTTAATGTATACTTTAACCCTTTGACACTTGAATTTATTTTTAGTCATAAAAAGTAGTTTGATGCACATTTGCATCAACAGGCATCAGCGGGGTTGAGGATTCTTTCACATAAGAACTGATTGATCACAATCAGTTTGTTTTCCAGGAGATTCCAGTTATCAAGTTTCGTTTAAATCGCCCTCTGCAACGCACGTTCAAGTGACCACTTTCAATAAAATCTATGTAAACGTGCACATAAAGTTAAACCAGTGGAACTTTGACCAACCAATTAGGGACTCAGATCTGGTAGTGACGTATGGATGGCGCTCTATATAATTCACGCTATTACTAACCATTTGAAAATGGACCATGAAAGTGATATGAATCATTGCAGTTTGTTTGCATTTTCTTTGGGCGATGTCACACTCACCCGGTCCAGTTCTCTTATACAATCAGTGCGTGAAACAAAGTAAAGTAAGACTTCTGTTAAGTGTCACTCATACCCCACCCACCTGCCAATCAAAAACAAATACACTCCCCGAATAATTTTGGGGAATAAAAAAATATCAAAAGGACTGATTTAAAATAATGTCTTTTAATTGGATATGTGATTTTTATTTAATGTAAAAATAGTTTGTTTGTGAATCTAGTGGTCACTTAAGAAAATGCAACGTTTGTCAGAACCAGCTTGGCTCCGAATTCATTTAACGTCAGGGGTATGTTCAGGTCTTTTTCCCTTTTTTGTTTTTTTCACAATAAGTAAGCAAATACCGCAGTAAAGAAAGTAGTTAGTGTCTGCAGAGAACAGTAGTTTGTGTTGTAACCTTAAGTACCTTGACATTTTCCTTATTTTACCTTTCGGGCGCCTTCATCTGAGCCCTGTAATTACCATGAAGCCTTTCACCTCTGCTCACTCGATCATCGACTCATTTTCTGTTGATGTTTACTTGCTCTTTACGTTGACCCCGTCTCTAAGCAGCTCTCCTCCAACTCTCATCATGAATTTGCTTTCGCAGGCACCTTCAATGGGGAACCTGAATTTTCAGGAAGCCTTTTGAGCTCATAGTCTTGTGTTTTTAAATGGACAGATCTTTACTCCTTTTTTTATTTTATGTTTTTATTCTGTTCTGCTCAACTCCTTCCTTCTGCTTCTCCTCAAAGCGTCAGACGCAGCAGATCTGGTGTAGCCGGCAAGATGGCACAGATAATTGCTCTTCATTCGGGCTGCGCTGTTATCCATGATGAAAGCAGACAGATGGGGGCACAAACAACTAAATCTCTGTTTAGTCCTTAACATTTCATCTTCAGAGTTTTTGACTTCTATGTGCTTGATTTCATAAAGTCCAAATAAAGCATAAAGCAAACCTGAACCACACAGAAACACGTTTGTTCTTGGCTTGTGAAGAATAGCTTCTGCCCTAAATGCCTGAGCTGCTGTGGTCTCTGTACTCAGCTGCTCCGCACTTGTATGAGCTGCCAGTCAAAACAGCCGGTGACACATGGTTTGGTAAACTGCTCCACTCGCCCTGTGTGTTATTCCTAGACCGTCACTACGGTGCTGTTTTGATGAGAGCACATAAACCTGTTGGGTTGTGAGGGAATAAAACGTGCTGTTTAATAATTGCTGTTGTACAAACATGCTTTGTGCTTCAGTTTATTCTTTTTTTCATTCCTGGAGTTTTTTTGTTTTTTTTTAAAGTCAAGTGTTTGTGGTTGTTGCACCTGACTGGAGTACATTAGTTTTCTGCAGGTGAGCTTCCCCTGTGGGAGTGTGGAGCTAACACCAGGCTCAAGAGCCCTTCAGTGGTTTAACCCCAAGTCCAACCTTTGGTGCTAAAAGCCAACCTGGGGGACAATGGTTCCCATTTTTAGAGTCTTTGGTCTGACCTAATATGAATTCAAACAGTCTAAAGCTACAATGGATGGTATGTCTGTGAATTAAAATGGATGTCATCCATACATCACTACCAAATCCGAGCCCCTGATTGGTCAAAGTTTGGCCTTATTTAACTTTTACAACGCGTTCAATCTGCAAGTTTTGTACGTAGAGCCCAAAAAGTCAGGAAAAACGTATGTAGCTTCTCTAAACAATGTGAGAGTTTTGTAAGTAGAAGCCCAAAATGCGTCTTTCCAAAGACTTTTCCGCTTCAACCCGCGTTGCTGTGGGCGATGTGAACGTAGCTTGACACTTTCAGAGCTAACATCTGGTTGCTAAGTTGATTTAGAACAGATGTTTGCTAAAACAAAATGCTTTTGTTTGTGGACTTTCTCGTGGTTCCAGTTATTTAAACTTTGTATTTTGTTCGTCTTCTTTTCCTCTAAGCAATATGACAGGGGATTCTGGGATTTACATCAAGCGCTGCTGCAAAGGTTTCTGCATCGACATCTTGAAGAAAATCGCCAAAACCGTCAAGTTCACCTACGACCTCTACCTGGTCACCAACGGCAAACATGGCAAGAAGGTCAATGGGACGTGGAACGGCATGGTGGGAGAGGTGAGGGTGGTGCTCAGATGTATACAGTCTCTTAAATAACAAAAAGCAGAGAAAGGTGTGTTTGGTTAGTATTTGTTATAACAATGTTTATTTGATTTTAGTTTAGTTTCTAACCTTTTGACATTTGAAAGAAATCAGATTTTTATAAATAATAGATTTGAAAAAGGAGCAGCAGAGCTGAGTTTGTAGGTTGCAGCTAATGAAATTAACCAGAATCTTCTATGCCAGCACCATTTCTTTGCTCTTGTGAGAGCTTCTGGTAATTTCACACAGCCAATCGGTGTCAGCGCAGTCAAGAGGTCCTCCAGAACTGCTTTTTACTATCTTGCCCGTTTGCATCACATGAACATTTGTAAAAAAGCTGAATCTTGCACTGATAGTCACATCTTTTGGTGGCAGTATTATGATATGGGACAGCATCTACATTCCATCTCATTGAGACAATCTCAATGCAGAGAGACATGAAAAAGTGAAAATATCCTGCTAGATCTAAATACCATCCACCGCAAGGTGGAGTCATCAAAAGCGACCTTATTAGAGCAAAGAAGTGATCAAGCAAATACAAACGTTCTTGTGTTTTGCGCTTCGTTTGCACGCCTGCTTTTGATGCAGTCAAAAGGTTCTTCTCTGAGATGTCACATAAGACTCAGAGGGAGAGCCATGGATTTTTTCCTGTCAGCTTTAGCCCCACAGTAGTGAGAAGCCTCAGCTTTTCATCGCTGCTAAGCAGCTTGAAAATACTCGCAGTGACAGTTCACGCGGACCTGCTGGCACACCAGCTGATTGTGGATTTCACAGCTGGCAGAGCGCTGCCGTTGAGCACTGGAGACTCCACCACACGACCATAATTGAACCATCATAGTGACAAAGAGGCACTTCTGTCGAAACAGCACCAATATTTGTCCTTCTGGTTTCCATCAGAAGCAATAAAGCGAGCAGGAGCATTCAGCGCTACTGCATGTTTGACCACTCCACGGCTTTGGAGCTCAGTCAGGAGTCCTGCTTTAGAACCCCGATGTAAATTATGCACATTTGTACGGGCAGATGAGCTGTTGTTGCAGGTTTTCTAAAAAAAAACAACACCCAAAAAAAGTTCACACTGCACTTTTCAGTTTTTATTTGGAAAAGCTCTCTGTATAATTTTCTTTCCACTTCACAAGTGTGTGCCACTTTGTGTTGCTCTTTCACATAAAGCTCCAATTATATATATTAATGTTTGTGGTCATTATGTGAGAAAAATATGGAGAAGTTCAAGGGCTGTGAATACTTTTGCAAGCCACTCTACCTTATGGCATTACTGCCGCTGTTGCTGCACAGCATCAATACGTGGTTGGAGGAACCAGAACTTTTGTGAAGTTTGGTCCTCCTTGATTTGTATCACTTTGACATTTCAAATCCAATTTATTGCAGCTCATATTCACATGCAAAAACAGTTTTTTTTAAACATTTGACCCACAGATCCAATGCTTTTTCAGTCTAATATCACCTTTAAAGTCCCTTTCCAGCTTTCTTTTTTTCTATTGTAAAATTGTGCCCAGTGGTCTTTCAGTTCTGATTATGTCGTTTTTAGCCAAAATAATAAAACCTGAGTCACTTATTAAGTCATATTTTCTGCAGAGCAGCAGTAGTTCATTACAAATTCACCTCTGACTTGTGGGCGGGACTGTTGGCGTGAAGTTAGCCTCCGCTATTTTCCCATCAACCCTCTGTTTACACTCTCTCTTGCTAGCTTATAGTACCTCACAAGCCCCAGCTAACATTAGCGGTGCAACAAAAATGGCAAGCAATATCGGAGTTATACAGCCGTACAGTTCTGAGCCAGGTGGCAGCTTGGACGAGAAAAACAAAGACGCTAATGGATCCATTTGTCTGCAAGAGGATGCATCAGAATTGGAGCGGACATGGTCGACTTTGGCCTGCCCAGGCAGTTGCTGTGTCAGAAGCCCGATTTTTGCTGTTGGACTTTTAGACTCTTTTCATTTCAATGAAAGCTTCTGAATTTCTTTTTTGTGCTGGGCGACTCAGACCTGTGTCCAGCAGTCCAGCCTGAGGAAACCTTTGGAGGACTTGGTGAGGTTCTTCATGAAGTGGGGGAAAAAGGACAGAGGAGATGAGGTTAAATGAAACAGCCCGAGAGAATAATCGTGCACATTTTTTTTAGATAACCTTTAAATACCTAAACAGGTGGTTGATGGTTTTTGTTTTCAGCCTGAAAAATATAATGAATGTGGCGAAATAGCAAGTTTAAGGTTGAAAACTGTGAATCTTCATCACTTTTTCTAGCAGGACATATACACTTTGACATACTGTATAATCCTAGCAATAAAAGTAAGGCGTCAAGTCATAAAAACAGGAAAAAGGATTGAATTTAGACAGAACATGTGAAAAAAAAATACCCTTATTTCTGCAGATGAGGAAGGTCCGTTGCAGACTGGTTCTATAATGAAATTCACCTGATTAATTCATCAGCAGCAAGTGTGAAAACCTCTGTGAAAGCACGTGTTTTAGCAGATTATCAGTCTGCGAAGGAAAAACATATTTTTCTAATATGAAAATATTTTTCTGCGAAAGCAAATAATCAAGGAACATTTCAGCAAAAATAATGTCAAAAATAAAATACTTCCTATATTTTGATACTCAAAGATGGATCTACAAGTTTATGTTTTCCACATAAAACTTCTGCAGTGAAACAATTTGCTCTTGGAAAACAATCATCGTGAGAATCATTATGTCATGCTCTTTCACATGTGTGCATGTGGTGGGAAATCTTGTGTAGGGACGATCCCTTCAGCCCTTTAATCGCTTAGCAGAGATGGTGGATAGCTCCGCTTCTTAGCTGTGAATCTGGATTGTTCTGCACTGATCTTCTGTGTTTTCCGTCTTGTTTGTGTGTGTTCGGCCTCCAGGTGGTGTTCAAGAAAGCCCACATGGCCGTGGGTTCACTCACCATCAACGAGGAGAGGTCGGAGGTCATCGACTTCTCTGTGCCATTCATTGAGACTGGCATCAGTGTTATGGTCTCCCGTAGCAACGGCACAGTCTCCCCCTCTGCATTTCTAGGTGAGGATAAATGTGTGGTTTTTCCTTCTGTTGTGCAATGTAATATGGTGAACATTGCACCAAATGTTACATAATTACTATCGCTACCAAATCTGAGTCCCTGGTTGGCCAAAGTTCAACTGGTTTAATTTTGATCAGGTGTTTTGTACATAGAGCCCGAAAACGGTCATAGAAACTTGCATTGCGATGCATGAACGTTAGAGTTCTGAACGAGAAGAACACTTGTTTACATAGACTTTTCATTGAAAGTGTGCGCTTGAACGCATGTTGTCGAGGCCAGTGTGAACGCAGTTGAATGCGATGTGAATGCAGTCCCCCTCATGGGGAAAGCTTATGCCACTTCCTGTTTTCGGTTAACTTGGTTGTCTGTCTGCTTTCACACTGTAGTGAACCGAATCAGAGTTCATTCGCAATCAGAGATGCACAACTTCCATGTTGCAATTTTTGATGAACAGCTCCAAAAATGATGCAGATCACCCAAGAAAACATAAAGCTCTGGAGTGACGTCCTCAAACTTCGTTTTTTAATTAAAGTTAAGTTTTCCAAACAAAATAAAATCCCTAAAACTGAAGCTTTTAATGTGCTCTTGTTTCATTTTGCTTTGGAAAGTTTTTTCTCCCATACCATGTAGGAGCCCCACAACCATCCGAAAAGCAATAATCAGGTTTATTACAGTGCTTTCATAACGATGTTTTATTTCTTTTAATAAACTCTTTTTTTTCCTCCGTTGTTCTCCCCCAGAGCCCTTCAGCGCTGACGTCTGGGTCATGATGTTCGTGATGCTGCTCATCGTGTCGGCTGTGGCCGTGTTCGTGTTCGAGTACTTCAGCCCTGTGGGTTATAACCGCTGTCTGGCAGATGGACGAGGTGAGAGGCCGACTGGCACGCCAGTTCGCTCATGTGAGCGCGCCGTTAATCAATGCTGCAGAAAGGTGGCAATGAGGTACAATGTCAACCAAGCTAACGTGCTGGAATAAAGATCTGGCTGTCGGGTGAATGCACCGTTCAATCGGGCGCTTTGACAACCTTGTCTGAGTGAGCACAAGGCTTTTCCACTCGATGCCTTGGGGTACTTATCTACATCGACCACTTAAGCTCTTCCACTAAAAAAATGAATCATTAACAAGAATCAAATGGGTGATGTTAAGTATTCTTAGCCTCATTGTCTGAATTATCGCATTACAACCTTTTTTTTCGTATCCCACTGTTCTCAAACATTGCGTCACTGTTGCATCACGGTGTGTAGAGAGTAAAGGCACTTAAGTGCAGCTATTACTATACATTGAAGCTACTTGTCAGGTTTAACTGTGTGTAACTAAATGAAATAACCCACCTCCGTTGAATCAAACGCAGCTCCAGCATGAATCAATTTCCATCAGTATCAGGGGCTCCGATTCAATCTGATGTTTTCTCCAGTCAGACTCCGGGGCTGGATTTTCAGTCGCATTGGTTTGGATTACTCGTAGCTTTTGTTTTATTGGACCATCACAGCACAGTGTGAAGATTTTGCAGCAATGGTGCTGTTTTTCAGCGTTGTGTGGTTTTGTGTTGCTCTAATGGCGGGGTTGTGGTGCCGGCTCCAGCTGTAGCATAATTGCAGCCTGTCAGGCGCCCGTCTTTCCCCCTCAGCTCTCGCCATTTCTCATCGTCTTTGTTGCCACAAAGCTGCCGTGGGTAGTATTTGCTTCCTGACACCTTGTCATACATCTGTAGAGGTAGGAGGAACTGAGTTAGTGTGTAAAAGGTTGATTGTCACCACAGTTGTGGACCACGCAAATGAAAGAAGAGGAAGAAATCTATTTTTTTCTCCTCTTGCTCCCTCTTTCTGCCCTTCAGAGCCTGGCGGCCCCTCTTTCACCATCGGGAAAGCCATCTGGCTGCTGTGGGGTCTGGTGTTCAACAACTCTGTTCCCGTCCAGAACCCCAAAGGCACCACCAGCAAGATCATGGTATCGGTGTGGGCCTTCTTTGCTGTCATCTTCCTGGCTTCCTACACTGCCAACCTGGCTGCCTTCATGATCCAGGAGGAGTATGTGGACCAGGTGTCGGGCTTGTCAGACAAAAAGGTGCCTCTTTTCAGACACTGTGATGCTGCCTTTGTGGGGGTGAAGAAATAGGTGTCTGAAAGTATGTGAGAGCGGGGCGAGAGAATCACCTGGTTCCTCATTTCCAACCACAGAAACCATTTGCAAGCAGCGCTTCCATGCACATCCTGCTGCCCTGCTAGCACGCAACAGTCTTTTAGCATCACATTAAAGGGTTTTCAAGATAAAACTATGCTTAGACCATAGACTATACGAGAACTGGACTTGGTAACCCCTCCCAGTCGAATTCCAAACAGGAAGAACCCAACCGGCTCCAAGAAGCCAAAATCCCAGAGACTTCTTTTGAGAAATAAACAGCTTTATCTGTAGTACGGACAGATCTGTTATACTGACCAATCACATGCCTCAAAGAATGTATGTGGTCTTTCATCAAAAGTTCAAAACGTTTGATTGACAGATTCTCCCGATCCTGCTTTTCAGTGATAGGGGTGTGGTCTTTCCAACAAGCTCACTCTTGATTGGCAAGAGTTGGTGAGGCGGAACAATCTCTGCTTACTGTCATCATCTGGATCCAACACTGGACGAAACATGGTGTTGACGTCACCCATAGAAAATACCTTACATCCGGCTCTCACCAAATGAAGCCCAATCCTATCTGGGAACACAAGAGGGGAGGGGTTGAGATGTCCAGTGAATAAATACGGTCTATGGCTCCAAAATCCCTATTGCAGTTCACATTCCAGTTCTCTTTCCAAGTCTGCTTTTGATTAATAAATCAAAATATATATTTTTTTCATCTTTGAAAAAATTGCATAACTAAAGCAGGAAGTAGCTGGTAGCCAACTTGTATGTCTTTTTATTTTGCAACCGCAGCAGTTCCAACTTACTTCCGGTGACCCACCTGACCGAGGTTGGGACTCGCTGACAAGAGGTTGGTCACAGGAAAGTTAGCAAGCAAGAAATGGAAGGCAAAAAGTTAAAAAATGCTGAGTGTTGGTCCTTGCCAAATTTTTGACATTTTAAAATTAACTTATAAATTCCTGAAATTTTCGTCTTTAACCGTCTGTGTACTGCCTCCTAGTGGTTGAAATGAGGTAGTACAGTTGAATTTTGTGATTGGTCAACTGGTTTAACTCCCATGTCATTACAGAAATTTCACCTCCCCCGCTCAGCCCACCTGCCCTACTCCCGCCCCTTTTTTTTGCATTTTTTAAAATCTGAGGCTGGAGTCAGCCTCCATTTGTCCTGTTGTGTTACCCTCTAAACTCCAGACCCCTTTTTTAGTCATAAAAGAAAACATACCAACTCCAAGTTCAAACTTCATGGGCTCCGCTCTGCTCGTTTCTGCTCACGCCAAAAATCAGCACTCCCAGCCACTCCTGCTACATAGCCGCTCATTTAATCGATAAGGCTCACACTATCAAGAGCTATGGAACACATGAAACCTATAATACTGAATTGTGTTTATTGAACAAACGCATATTACATGATAGGATAAGAAGTCACGTTCCTGTAGGCTTGTCCGGGTTTTTTGCAACATCAATTGAAGGCATAGTTTTCTAACTATCAAATAAATGCAGTTTAATGTAAATATTGTTTATCATATTCATTTGAAATATTTTCTTTAACTGAAAACAAGTAAAAAAACAGTGATAAAATTGAAATTGTGTAGATCACTGATTAGCCAAATCAAACTGTTGACAGAATTTTTGCGCTAATGTGTCACAATAGGTCTAACTCTAATGCTGAAGAGTATCAACAGCTGTTGGACGCATCTCGAAGCTCTGTTTTCTTCTGTGACGAGCCCCTTCACCGTCTTTGCTTTCTCCCACTACAGTTCCAGAAGCCGAATGAGTTCTCGCCGCCATTCCGCTTTGGCACGGTGCCCAATGGAAGCACCGAACGCAACATCCGCAACAACTACAGGGACATGCACACCTACATGACCAGCTTCCACCAGAAGAATGTGGATGAAGCCTTGTACAGCTTGAAGACCGGGTGAGACCTACAAGGAAGGAAGGAGAATAGAGGCTGTGATTGTCTGCAAAAATGGAGAATATACACAGAGGAGGAGGAAGAGGAAGAATTTGGGGCAGTGTAGGAGGGCAGCCAGCAGGGAAGCGATTCTGCCTTCCGCTGGCACCCAGAATAGCAGTAGAGCCTGTGTTCGCTTGATAACTGCATTCTTACTCTGCTCGTCACTCTTTCTCTTTGTCTGTCCACAAACGTTTTCATCAACCACAGCTGAGGCAGTAAGAATGGAAAGCTGTGATGTTTTCCTGATGCCGAGTGGCTGCAGAGGCCTGAGGAGCCCTGGAGCACATTTGATGGTAGCTAGAGAAGCTGGAGGCTGTCGCATCAATTCATTAACTCGAGCCCTGCGAATACGGATCGAGTTTATCTAGAAAAACCCTACCCGGTTCAGTTTTACCGAAGAATCCTATTTCAAAAAGTAGAAACTCTTTCATGTTACCAGTTTTCATAACAAAATGACTTCCTAGAGAGGGTCCATCTTTAACCAGGACATGAAAAAAGTGTCTTAACTAGCTCCATGACAACAGAGCAACCTAAAATAGAGTGAACTTACAATGGAGGAGGACTGAGAACACAGCGGGTGATTGTGTACAGAACGTCTCCCTACTTTTCTGGACTTTCTTTCTTTTAAAGTGAATCATCTCTGCTAGAACTTCCAAAGAAATGGGCAAAACTTTTGTTTACTTTACATAACAAAACTTTAATAATAAATACAGAAAAACTACGTTTTAAGTCACTTTGTAACTCTCTCTGAAGAGAAACAACACAAAAATGCACAAATGCTAACATAGAAACTGGGAGTGAGTTTCTTTAATCAAAGGTGTAGTTTCCTAACTTCTAAATGAACGCAGTTTAATTAAAATTAGATGAAAACATTCATTAGAAACACTTCGTAATAATTATCCATTATATCAAATAAGCAAATTATTCTAAAAAACTGTTAGTTAATTTGTTAGAAATGATTAATAAAATAACAGTTTATAAATGTGTCTTATTAAATAGTAATAGATCACGAACCCCTTCTGTTAGTAAATTACTTACTAATGGTTTGTTAAGTATTAGTTAATAGCTTATGGAGGTTTTTGGAATGTTAACTGAAGTTGCAACTATTCCGAATTCATTAACTTCTAGTAAATGATGAACATTTTCAACTTTAATTTGACATCCAAGTAAGTAAGGTAAATATAGGACCTATATTTATTACAAGACCTCCTTCAGGAGTCTGGGGGGAATTCAGTCGCCGTGGCAGTGGGAAGGCCTCCGGTGCTGAACTATCTCAGAAGCCTATGAGAGAGTGACAGGCTCAACATAATCTAAAACAGCAGGTGAGGCAGCCAAAAGAGAGGGGTCGGGGGTGCAAGAAGAGGGTTAAAAACCTGATTTTTTTATTTTTAAAATAAAAAATTATTATTTTTTAGTGGATGGCATTTCCATGAATTGAAAAGGATGCGATCCAAATCTCACCTCCAAATCGGAGTCCTGTTAGGTCAAAGTTCAAATGGTTTACTTTCAATCCGCGTTCAATGGCTGTGCGTTTTGTACATGGACTCAAACGGTTAAAAAAGTGTGTAGTAACCCATGGATGCCATGATTTTCAAAGCATAAGCCTAAATTATGCTTTTCCATGGACTTTCATTGGAAGTGGTCGCTTGAACGCGCGTTGCTGAAGGCGATGTGAACGTAGCTTAAGAAACTTAAAATAACAGTAGCGCTTTAAGATGCTTTGGTGCGTTGCTGCTTGCCTTCTCCTAACACCTGCTGTGTATCGTACTCCACAGCAAACTGGATGCCTTCATCTATGATGCTGCGGTGCTGAACTACATGGCCGGCAGAGACGAAGGCTGTAAGCTGGTAACCATCGGTAGCGGCAAAGTGTTCGCCTCCACCGGATACGGCATCGCCATCCAGAAAGACTCGGGCTGGAAGCGAGCTGTGGATCTGGCTATCTTGATGCTGTTTGGAGACGGTGAGCACTTCCATGCGGGTTATTCAATTACAGGAAATGTGATTGTCCTGGTGAGAAAATCTAAATGTCAGAAGAGTTTGTTCCAGACAGCTCTACATTTATACATGCTCCTGCAGATTTGAGGCTGATTTCTCAGTAGAAGCATTTTAGCAAGTTTCTTTATAGAGGGTGGTATTTAAAAAAAAAGAACACAGTTGGATCAAGTGCAGTAATGCCTTTGAAGAGGATTTGATAGCATTGCCATCAATGCAAAATTTAAAACCAAATCTTTTAAAAAATGTTACTCAAAAAGGTTTTTAAGTCAAAAGGAAAATACTTTTTTTCAATTTGGAATTTTTGGAAAGTGTAACAAGCCATCTAGTGGTTGCATTCTGCACTGCGCCTTACTCCATTTATTTTCTCTTTTGAAAAAACTTCAAACCGGAAGCAAGAGGTTTCCACTTCATTGTGTGTTTTTGCTACCACTTTATATGACTTGAAGGAACTTTTTAATTCACAAACATTAGTGATGTGTAAAAAAGCATGGACATTTGTATGCAGGGAGTTCCTAGTTTAAGATCAGGTTCAGTCCTGGTTTGCTGAAGAACATTTGATGTAAAATCCCCCAAATCCCAGAGCAATTATACTGTGCAGAAGTTCTTATTTGGCAGTAGGGAGTGACATGAAAAAAAAAAAATCTCTTGTTGGAGATGCAAGTTAACAAAATTCATAAAAATACACAACCCTTTGTTTGTTTGTTTTTTCATGTGACTAATTGTTAAAATCTCAAATTTAACAAGTCCTTTTTCTCCTTCTTTTACATCTTTGTCCAAAGTTTGCATTTCAATTGATATTTGAATTGTCACAATGAGTTTTTCTCGCCACACAAGCCCATCGGTTAAATGTATGACTTTTTAAAGAATAAGTATAGTGTAAAACTCATGTAAATGTGTTATAACCCTGAGAGTCTTCTATCAGAGCTCAGAGTTTAGCTGTTTAACTGTCTTAGGAGAGAAAAGTGTTTTCTAATTTAAAAAAAAGTGGGAGTAATGATGGGAGTAATAAAAAATCGTTTAATATCATCATTTCAATTTTCTATTTCTTTATTTCTTTTCGTTTCAAAAAATCAACAAAAAGAAAAGGTCTTGCACAAGTTCTAATATGGAACTGGATCTGGATCGTCAGGTACAACACTATTTTTTTGCTACTTTGGTACAGCAGAGGCATGCTGTAAGGCAGTTACTGGCAAGACAACGGCTGTGAAGGTAGTATGAAAACTAACTCTTTATGACCTATAGAGTGTTGGTAAAACAGTATGAGAAACAATGTGTATCACGTCAAAAGTTCTTTTAAGAGCCTGCATTCATTTGACCACATTTCAATGAGTTGCTGTGTCTCATCGTTTTGGTGTTATGGAATTGTTTTGAAGAGAAAAGCACGTAAGAAGTGTTTTTAGTGATGTTAAAATAAACGTTCTAACAAGCAATAGGACCCTTTTTCCTGTTTGATGACACAACAATTATTGCTTTGCATTTGTCCGTGGCTCATCCGTTGTGTTATTCCTACTCTGTTTACATCACATGACCGCCAACGACTGTCACCGTTTTGGTCCAGTTACTCTGCTCCCAGAGCAGATTGTTTTCAGACTGTCGAATCTCAGAGCGAACCGAAGCTCATTCCGATGAAATGAACCGAGACCACCTCAAAAGATGGGTCAGAGAGCGGTTCCTGGTCCCGGACCAGGGTCTGCTTTGGTGTGTTCAGACTCAATATTTGTTTTATTGAGGGAAACAAAACTCTGGTTCACTTTAAGTGAACCAAAGGTGTCCAGTCTGAATCCAGCCTTAGATAAATCCAATTCTCTTTCATACTAGTCTCTATGATATGAAAAATCTTTCGTTTTTTATTTTCCAGGTTAAAAAACGTTGTGTTTTAAATCTTAATACAGCTTCCCCGTGTGGTGACAGATGTGCAGAGGAACACCCAGAAGTGTCCTCCTCATTCGTCTCTGTATAAATGAAAGCATTTGTGCTGGCGCTGCTGCACGGGACCACACAGCACAAACATAAGCATGGGGGGGTGGAAGCCGAGGACCAACAGTGAGTAACATCAATGACTCTGTCCAGGGTTTGAATACACATCACGGAGCCATGCTCTCAGTTGTGAATCATATTTCAAAATCCTGCTGTTCTTCCAAGGCTTTCCATGAATGACATAAACACAAAGTACAAACTTCTCCAAAATGAAGAGATATTATCAAAGCTTACTGTCTTTGCTCACATCTTTAAACATGTCTTTGACTGCAATCAGAACTGTTTAATATCCAAAATATTAAAATGACTCATTTTTAAAGGATCTTTTAAAAGTTTGTACAATTTTCTGATGGCTGTATTTAATGCAGCATGAGAGTATTCCAAATATATATAAAATACAACACAAATGTGCTCAAATGAGGAAAACTGTTGAGTTTCTGTCAATTATTTGGTTTGATGTTTTGTAATTATACCTCTAAAGATAACACAGAAAATACTATTTAAAAGTCATAGTTTTCTTTTTACATAAAATAATGCAGTTTAGCTTATTAAAACACAATAAAAACGTTTTAAAACAATAAGGTATTAATTTATATTCACTGTAAAACTGATGTTTTTGAGATATTAGTCATGTCTGTGCTGCATTCCGTAAAGAAATAAAATCCTTACCAAACTCTTATATGTATTTACAAATAGAATAAATTGTTTTAGGAGTCATCAGCTCCTATAACATACTAACTACAAACAGAAAAATAGATAGTATTTTTGTGTGTCTAATGGAATTGTGTGTGTGCAAACAGACCATTAAGAAATCACAAAATAAAGTGTTTAATTGACTTAAGTTGTAATGTAAACATTTTTACAAATGCAAACATATAGAAATATTTGAAGGCACAAGAAATGCTAAACGTTTGCCTTTTTTTGCAAACTAACTGGAAGTCTGGAAGAAGCGATGTATTTTGGTTTGGTCTTTGGTAAACGGCAGACATGATGTCTTTTTGTTTCTGCATTGGAGACAGACATCAGCTTTTGGTCTCTGCTTTTTGACAGCAAGCAGGTTGACAGGATCTTACCAGATGGGCGAGAACGCAAACATCCCCGCCATATGCACGTCTTCAAATGACAATGAGAGCTTTTTTTTTTCTTTTTCTTTTTTTACCAATATATAAATATAACTATATAATATAAATATACTAAATATATATATATATGATATAAATATACCAAATATATATATATATATATATATATATTTTTGGTTGGTTCTTCAATGTGAAGCATTCTTACCTGCTGACATCACAGCATTCACTTAATCGAGTCACGTGGACATAGAAGGGCTGCACCTCGGTGGCATCTTTGCTCTTCTATCTGTCGTGAGACAGATTGCCGTTCATTGTTGTTGCCTCCTCGAGCTGACAGTTCGGATAATTGCAGACTCAAATGTTAGAAAGGAAAGCCTCCAGTCTATAGCTTTGTCTCACAGCAGGTGATTTTAGTAGATCGGGATTTCTTTTTAGAACCAGTTACACTCTGTTCTGTCTTTAAAAACTCTTCTTGAATTTCATTTTCTTTTTTTGTCTGACTCAGATGAGCCTACAAAAAAATACAACCCAAATAAAGAAGATAACTCGCTTAAAGAGTGAGTTAGATGAAAATCTGCTTTGAAGACAATCAGCATGGAGATTTGGCGATACTGACTTCTGAAAGTCTAACAGAAAGAACAAAGACTGCAAAAAATGTGTTCAAGAAAATGATTTGGGATCAAAACGACGTAATCACAAAAGATCCCTGGGAACGCTCAATGATTGGAGTGGGACTTTAGAAAAATTTATATATATTGTCTCTATTACAGGCTTGAGATATGCTCTAACGCAGATGACCGGCGACTATTGATGACATCATCAAGCGGTGGTAAAATTGGAATTTGAAGACACTACTTTATTCCAAATGACTCTGCTCTGAGGGATAAATGTAGGAGTATGTAGAAGCCGTAGGGGTAGGGAAGCAGTTCGGATTCAGCCAAAGAGTCACTGGTATCATAAGGAGCTAAAAAACAAATAGCCTCAAATTGGCTCAAGGCAAAAACAAAAACTTGATATTTGCTTATCTTCTTCAGCATTTCATGTGTTTTTGTGGAACCACATTACAAAAATACTGCTGCTGAATTCACTCCATTCACTTAAAAGGCTTTTAACGTATTTCCAAAAAAGGTTCCTAAACTGCCAGGTGGGTGTCCTTAAGCGTGCACAACGTCCATCTGTGTTGGTGCGGCTGGACTCAATAGCAGCTCTGCTATAATTCTTCCTTTCAGTGGGGGGTGGAGATTAACGAGTGGTGTAAAAAGGTACCGCGCTTGGGGGTGCTGTAACAGTACAATCTGGCAGCTCATATGTTATTAACAATAGAGAAGTAGAAATTTGGTAAAGGCCTGGAAGGAAGTCTGTCCCCCTCGTTTAAATGTTGGAAAACATAATAATATACAACAGATCTGCAGCTTTATTGGGGGGTTTTTTTTGTCCCTCTTGTGGAAAATTTGACATTAATGAAACAAATGTCACCATGGTGAACTTTTGCCCTCAGAGAGTACACATCAAGGTACAGTCTAGGTTCTCCATGCCCATAACTTCCTGCCAAATTTGATAAAGCACAGCACGCTGACACACACCCAGACCGCGGCCTTTGAGGTGCAAAAGCTTTCCGTTCAAGCCTGCGTGATGGAAAAATGGGTCATTGCGGCGCATTCACCTCGGATCAAATCGTCAGGATTCACAACAACTCCAACTTTGACACGCTGTGTTGGAGATGGGTGGGGCGGGGCGTTGGTGACGTTCATCTGTGTGTTAGACACGTTTGTCCACGGCCCCTGAATGGCTGTAGTACCTCCAGGTCTTGTGTGTTTGGGAGCAGTGTCTCCTTGTTATATCAAACGGATTGTTTGGCTGTCAGTGCGCATTAAGTGATCCAGGTTAATAGATGGGATTCACCGTGCTCGCTCACATCTGTCATGTCCTGTTTGAGCAGAAGGTGAGCAAACTGAGCAGGAAGTCATACAGAACAGTCTGAACATACACAAGAAAAAAAAGATAGAAATAGTTCAAGTGAAGAAGAAAAGAGATCGGAGAGATTATGCAATAGCATGGGTAGTGGAAAGAGAATAATACCCTGGATTTTCCCACAGATTTTTGTCGTATTTGATTCCATATTGTCTAGTCTAAAATTAGAACACAATAGAAGAGGGTGCTCATGCAGAAAGGCTTATGTGGATAAAAAAAACTGGTTATCTGAACATTTCATTAACAAATCTCATTCACATCCCTTTGAGTCGAGATAAAAACAGATATGTATCAAAAAATGGACCTAGTCCTGTGAATAACAGCAGTATTGGTTGAAAACAGCAGATACACCACAATTATGTTGGTTAAAGAAAAGGATAAAAATGCGGGAAGTAATGACATTGTTCCCTCACTAACACAGTAACCCTTCACAGTATTATTTTTTTGTGTAATTTAGTGTAATTCAGTGTAATTTTGCATTAATTATTTTTTATAGCACGCTGTCTTGTACATCCTGATTGGCTGTTAACCATGTCAATCAACCTCATCTGTGCTTTGTCTCCTTTCCAGAATGCATTCAGCTTGAGTTTCATGAAAATTCCATCGCGACCAGATTTTATTTCTAACATAACCGAGAAGCTCCCGCATACCTGCAAGAACTTGTTTGCAATACGCCACACGTTAGCCACCTTAGAGGCGTTAGCATGATCACAATACCTGCAACTCTCAACCTTGTTTGCGACCTGTAAAAGGTTATCGTGCTGAAAACACGGTAAGCAGAATCTCAAAATGCTAATCATGAAAATGTATAACTAACTAAAATGAAAACTGAAATAATCTCCAATATTTCCCTTGTCTCACATGTATGAATGTCTTCCAGATTATTGCTACTCTTTTTTTTCCTGACCGGCAAAGACGTTCACTCGTCTGTACAAACATGCAGGAACTAACCAGCATTATGTAAGCAGTAGAGGAATCAGACTGCAGACAAATCTGTGCAGACGTGCGCTCTCCTCATGGGCATGTGGAACTGAGAGGGACACTTTTCAGGACGGAAACACTTGTTACATCACTGAACACTTCCTCTCAGAGCTCTGTCAAAACCCATAAGTCAGCTATGAAGAAGAGTGGACCTGCATCATTTTTGGTTAATGATGATAAACCTTTGGCCAGTCTTTAGGTAAAGTGACGTAACATGGCATGTTGGGTATACACGAGACCTGAGCTGTTTGTGACTTCAGCGCCACATTTTTCTACCTTCTGACAATAGAGTTGCGTGAAATCGCTAAGATCACACCACATCTCCTTGACATTAAAGCATTGTTTTTTTTCTCCAGGTGAGATGGAGGAGTTGGAGGCTTTGTGGTTGACGGGAATCTGCCACAACGAGAAGAACGAGGTGATGAGCAGTCAGCTGGACGTGGACAACATGGCGGGGGTCTTCTACATGCTCGGGGCTGCTATGGTCCTGTCCCTCATCACCTTCATCTGCGAACATTTGTTTTACTGGCAGCTGCGATTCTGCTTCATGGGAGTGTGTTCGGGAAAGCCCGGGGTCACCTTTTCCATCAGCAGAGTAAGTACTCTCAGGTTTTATTTTGGGTCTGACCTTTGTGGTCCTGACAGAAACATCACAGGAGCAGCTTTCCTGAAACCATTGGCCACAGTTGAGATGTATTGAGGTAGTCAGGAGGATCTGATGACTCACCTGGTTACCTGAGGCTGTTTTAGACTGTATAGCTGTAAAGCAAAAGCATTCATATCAACACGTGTAATGAGTAAGTTCATCAACCTTAACTCCCAAGTGATATGAGTGACTGATTTTGTATTCTCCGAGAAGGGGCATCAAATGTCCCCAGGGGTACATGTACCCTTGATTGAGTAACATTTTTCAAAATTATTTAAAAATGTAAATTTTTAGAACACTGTGCTGCAAAATGTAAATCCATTTTCTTTAAATAAAAAATTATAGGAGATAATAAATAAATAAAGAACAAAACACTTCAAATACCAACTCAAAGAATTAGCGAAATGTGCTGTTTTTGTTTGCCCTGTAATGCGATCTTATTTGTGTGCTCCTATCCAATTCCTTCATAACTCTTACATTTTATTGTTCAGTATTTAAAATCTTCAGAAACAAGAAAAAAAAACTTCTTTGCACAAATTTAACAATTTGAAAAAATCAAATAAATGTGGCCTTGTGAGTTAACATGTGTAAGCAAGTAAAATGACTGCCTCATAAGCTTATCGTATAAAGATCTGTGAATGTAGCGTGGTCACCATAAAACAATATCCCATCAATCTACATAATTTTGTTCCATAAAATAAAAAGGTTTGATCAAATTAATACCAATTTTCTTGTTTCTGGAGTTAAAACACAGCATGGTTCATTTGTATTGACTGTGTAATTTATAATTTACAAATGAATTGACCTTGAAACCACTCTTTCCCTGCGTTTGCCTCCCTTCACCCTATTACTAACGCCAACTATGTCACTTGGGAATAGCTTTTTTTTTAGAATGCGGACCCTGACTCTTGTAACAAGTCATCAACAGCTCAAAGCTTTAGTGAAAAATTACTGTAAAGAGGAAGAGGTTTTTGGGGAAAGTGCAGCCTTCAAAAGGCTTCCCATTGAACTTAATGGATGAGCTGTTTCTGTTAGTCTTTTAAAGTGCAAGGACTAATTGTAAAGATTTTATTCTGTGATGGCCTCAAATATTTTTAAAGCCCCAATCCAATCCTATTTTGATCTATTGTAAAAGCATTCCCAGTGGTCTTTTAATTATAATTATGCAGTTTTTTGGCAAAATAATTTAAAAAAAACTGTAGTTTTATAGGACTTAATTTCTGCAGAGTGGCAGAAGAGAAGAGAAGTTCATTAGAAATTCACCTCTGCACTGTTGGCACAGAAGTAACCCTCTGCTGATATCCCATCATCCCTTTGTTTAGACTCTTTCCTACTGGCTTACAGCCCCTTACAACCACAAGTTAACATTAGCAGTGCAACAAAAATGGCGAGCAATAGTAAAGCTATCCAGTAGTACAATTTTAAGTGAGATGCCAACTAAGAGGAGAAAAATGAAGACATACATGAATCTATTTGTTTGCAAGTGGATGTATCAGATTGGAGTGGAGAATGGAGACTTTGACCAGCCCATTTCACTTGCTGTCTCACAAAAGAATGCTTTTAAAACAGCATTTTTTTAATCTGCTCCTGATTCATTCTGAATTGAATAAAGAAATGCTCAGAAATGCAGTTTTGGTCTTAAGTTCTTCTATACCTGTCCTCCATCATGATAAAAATGCTACAAGAACATGTTAAAGACTCACAAAGGATAACTTTTATTGGAGTGGGTCTTTAAGGAGTGGTCTGCTGCACCATTTTAACAGCAGACCGCAGGAGACAAAAGAAGCTAGTCAGGATGTTTGGAGATGCCCCTTGAGTCAGTGAAGGAGCCAGGAGAAATGAAGGTGGTAGCCAAGTTATCATCTTTGATGACGAGCAGCATCATCATAACTAAGCTGCTCCTTCAGTGAGAGTTATGTCCCAAGTGTATGACAGAGCGAGATAACAGGTTGTTTTCCTTGCTCCTAAACAATCTAAACTGATAAATCCACTGCAATTCTTACTATAATAACTCGATTAACTTCACACCTTAGTCAATTTAAAACATGTACAATATTAGAACCCATGGATTGATTTTCTTCGTGTATGGCTACGCTAGAGTAAGTATGTGACACAAGTTCCCCTTTGGGGGACAAATGAAGGGCAATCTTATCTGATCTAAATAATGGATGTGATGAACTGACAAAAGCTAATAGATTACAAAGAGAAACTGATAGGCTGACTGAAAAGACTGATGGTAGGAATTAGAAACACACACAGTAAAGACAAGGCAATTCAATGGCGGCCTCTATTCTATTACTTTTCATGCAACCATTATAACAGGCAACGCCATTGAGAGAACTGTCACCAAGAAACTTCAAACAGAAGAGTAAAAACTGACTATTCATATTCATGAGTGCAGCTCAGCGATGGGGAAAGTGACTAAGAGACAGAGGAAAACTGTTTTTGACAAGTTGACATCTTTGAGAAGTGTTGGCTGCACGCTGGGTGGTGGATCGTCTGTCCTCAACCTTTCAGATTTGGCCGTCGCTTTTACCAGATTTCCCCAAGCCACTTTTTAAAAAAAGACTTTTGTGACCCCAGTCACTGCTTTTAGGAAAATAAATGAGTAAAGCACATTCTAAAATGGAAGCCAAACTGAGACTTTGGCAATTATTTATTGTCAGTACTCTAAGTGGTCTACATGTGAATGAAAAGCTAACTTTTTATGGTCTATTGAACCCTTCAGGGAGCTCAAACTTTATCACAATATGAAATAGTTTGGATTTTTTGGAATGCATAAATTTGCTCTACTTGTAGAGTGGTCAAGTGTCTGATCAGGTCTTAAAACGTTGTATCGTTTTGTTTTAGAGCTACTAGTGTGTATTTGAACCCTTTTACACTGAAGATGTCACTAGCAACACCTAAAATAACCCAAACTTCGAACTACCCAAACTCTTCAACAGTTTGTGAGATTAATGTGAAATAGCTAATTCTGACATGGAGTAAGTGGCTTTTCACGTCGGCTTTTCTCCAAATCAGAATTAGGGGACTTGATTCCGTAAACACTTCTCTTCTGTAAAGGGTTGCATATCATCCCAAGGATGCTTTTCTTAGCTTCAGAATCTGCTGGATTAACGTTAGTTGAGTAAATCGTTAAAAAGTTAGTGGTAGAAAAATGCGAACACTGGAGCTAAAACTTCTCTTGAGATGTGTTTTTGTTCTGTTGGCATCCTTCTGTTGACTTTTTCTTATAATTTTTTGGTCTCCCTTTTCTTCATTGTTTCATGCTACAGGGTATCTACAGCTGCATCCATGGGGTACAAATTGAGGAAAACAAGTCAACTGTAGACTCGCCCTCGTCTACTATCAAGAAGAACATGAACAACACCCACTCCAATATTCTGCGTTTGCTCCGCACTGCCAAAGACATGACTGCAGTCCCTGGCATTAATGGTTCTCCACATGCAGCTTTGGAGTACAGCCACAGTGGCCGTGAGTCGGCTATCTATGATATCCAAGAACACCGGCGAAGCCTGGTGGGTCACCCTGGGGACTGTAAGTCTGCGCCTCCCTATATGGCGGAGGACAACATGTTCAGTGATTACATCAGTGAGGTGGAGAGGACTTTTGGCAACTTGCCCCTAAAGGACAGCAACCTGTACCAGGACCATTACCGGCACCACCACCCTGCCTCGTCTTTGGGTATGTCTGGCCCCCCACCTAATAGGCCGCGTAGCCTAGGCAGCGCTAGTTCTTTGGAGGGTGGCATGTTTGACTGCGACAGTTTGGGTGGAGGGGTAGCGCCTATCTTCACTACCCAACCACGTCCCTCTATGACCCACAGGAATACAAGTAAATTCGACCTGATTGCTGGACACACCCTAAAGGATTCTGGTCAAAGTTCATTCAAGGGAAGCAACGCTTACGGAAGGTTTTCTTTCAAAGGAGGTGCATCCAGCACAGGGCTCATTGGGGGGCATGAAAGATATTGTGGTGGGGGTGGGGCAGGCTCAGGAAATGACGATGGGAACATTCGATCTGATGTATCAGACATCTCCACACACACCGTCACCTATGGCAACCTGGAGGCCAACGCCAGAAGACGTAAGCAGTACAGGGACAGCCTGAAAAAGAGGCCGGCCTCTGCCAAGTGCAGACGGGAGCAGGACGAGATAGAACTGAATGCCTTCAGAAGGAGACCCCACCACCACACCGTCCACCACCACTTCCCCTATGGGCCTCTGGCACACCGCACGGCCTCACCTCCCCTGGAGCGGAAAAGGGGAGGAGGAGCGGGTAATTCTTCACCTTTCTTATTCCGCAAAGACAAAGACAGCCTGAGGGATTTCTACGCGGACCAGTTCCGCTCCAAGGAGGGCAAGGCCAAGTGGGAGCAAGAGGGTGGAAGTGGAGGAAGCGGTGGGGCTGGTGGTAGCGGTGGTGGTATTTGTCAAAGCTTAGTGCCTGTGGAAGATTTCCTCAAAGGAAAAGGAAAAAAGCAGGAGTCCAAAAGTGGGGTTGGTCCAATGTCAGCTGGGCAACAAGCCCACACATGCTGGGAAAAGGGTGTTTCTGGGATTGGTGGGGGAGGCATAGCAGGGGGTGATTGGGAGTGTCGTAACTGCCACAGCGTGTGTCATCACAGTGGAGGTGTAGGAGGCGGCAGCACCTGCCCAGCCAGTGGCGGTGGCAGCAGTCGCCCCAGTTCTGCTACATGTAAACGCTGTGACTCCTGCAAGATGCAGCCAAGCAACCTTTACAACATAAGCGAGGATAACAACATGACGTTCTCCGGAGGGAAGAGCAGCGTAGGATCCAACCAAACACAGACTCAGGTTCAGCGCAGGAAGCTAGGGCCAGGTGGAAAAGTGTTACGAAGGCAACACTCCTATGACACATTTGTTGATCTGCAAAGAGAGGGAGCCAGTCGCATGGGAGGGGCCAGTGGGGGCGCTGGCGGGCAGTTTCTTCAGCCCCGGAGTGTGAGCTTGAAAGACAAGGACCGTTTCATGGAAGGTCCCAGCCCCTATGCTCACATGTTTGAAAGGTATGTAGGTGAGAGGGAGTCTCCGTTGTTTGGAGGAGTAGGTGGCGATAGGGCGACAGGAGGCTCTTCCTTCAGTGCGTTCCGTGGAGGTGAAGGTGGGTTGCATCGACGTTCAGTGGGAGAAAGAGACCTGAGGGACAGAGATAGAGCAATGATGGGAGGTGGGGGCTGTGGTGGTGGTGGTGGTGGTGGCGGCAGAGGAGCTGGGACTTACTCGTTGTCTAAATCTCTCTACCCAGATAAGGTGAACCAGAACCCCTTCATCCCAACCTTCGGGGACGACCAGTGTCTATTACACGGTGCCAAACCATACTACATCAAAAAACCACAGGCGCAGCAGCAGCAACTACTCAACAACAACCGAGGAGGAGGTGAATTCCGAGGCTCCATGGGAGTTACTTCCTATTTGCCCGCATCTGCCACAGCTGGAGTGATGTCTAATGTGGGCACCAGGTACCCTAAAGAAATGTGTCTGGGAGGGCCCATGGGGAACCACCTTGGGGCCAACAAACTGCTTCCTGGAGGCAGGGACACATTAGGTCTAGGGCAGGGACAGAGACCCTTCAATGGTGCCAGCAATGGACACGTATATGAAAAGCTCTCCAGCATTGAGTCAGATGTCTGATAATGAAGTCAGAGGTCGAGGAAAAAAAGACAAAAAATGGCAAGGAGGGAACAAATGCAACCCCACAGCAGGATGATGATTGCAGAAAAACGAGGATACACAAGGTTTGTGTGTTGATCCCACTGCAGTGAAATGAAAAAGTTGGATAAAACGGTGGGAGTGCTGCTGCAGGAACCAAGGGAGACAAGTTCGATGATGAGAAGACCGGATTTTGGTGTTGCGCCAACGCAACAGAGACAGGTCTGGAACAGCCGAAGCACTGGAGGGAGGGATGCTGGGAGTTGGAAAGGGTGAAATCAATTCTCCAATCTCTTCTCTCTCCACATGCTGGTACCTTATTCTTTCCCCTACCATTTCTCAAGACCAAAACATTTTGTTTTTCAATGGAAATACAATCATGAATGAGAAATCTACACTTTTGCTGAACAGGGTAAGCTAATAATAATTGTACTGACGATGTTGATACTGTTGATGAATATTATTCCAGTGTTAAATTACGATTGATTTGTATTGTTTTCAAACTTTATTTATATAAATATTTTACGTTACATATTTGTATGATGTTAATTATTTCTTAGCTTACTGACATTGCAGAAGACCAATTGATCAATCGACAGTTTTGGATTCCAGTGTTTTGAACTATTTTTTTGCACTAAATTATTGAAGTTTGATTAATTTCTTTGTTTATTTTTTGATTACCGTGAAATGTATTTAAAAGGCATGACTTGCAGAGTACTTTGTATGTACTTGTAAATTAGTTAAGATCCGTTTTTTTTTTAGTTTGTTTTTTTTTAGCCGAATTCCTAACATCATCATACTGATTTGCCATTTTTTCCATTAGTTTCTGCTTTACAGTACCAAAAGGGTCTGACAGTTTGAGCTGGATGTGCCTTAAAAGGACTACCACTGATTTTCATATCAGGATAACAAATGTACTTGAAACAACCAATTGACTGATTTGGAATGAATGGTTTTAGTCAACTTGAGGGATTTTAAGGATTAACAAACAAAAACAAAGACAATTACCAGGCTTAAACCCAAGCTTTTTTTTCTATTTTGTACAACACAAACTTTTCAGTAAATCTTGAGTACCGGTAAAATTTCCAGCCACCACTCAGCTCTTTGTAACTGATGACCCAAGACCCAGCTATCATTGTAAATCTAATGTAAATTACGTTTAATGTTCTCGTCTTGTTCTCACGCTGCCTCATTGGGTGGAACTCAATTGGCTATGACATTTGCCATTTGGGAGTATGATATAATGGACCCTCTGACTGAGGATTTTATTGCTGGGATGAGCTGTAAATCTTTTAGTGACTGCTGTAAGAAGGTCACACCTGAGTGAGAGGAGGAGTATGATGATTTAATATTTGCACAGTAGGCTTTTAAATGGCCTAATATCATTCCAGTATTTTGTTCCCAGCTAAGCTACACGTGTTGCGTATACAAGTGCCAAACTGACTAAAAAGCTCCAGTCAAGGTGTTATGTTTTATCAAATTTGCATTGAACTGGAGTAAAAATTAAACAGAAATTATAGAAAAATCTGTAAGTACCTTTGGATGTACAAAAAGTAGCTGTTTTATTCATTCCCACCTATGTTTATAGCTTTAATCTTTTGCTGTACATTTCAGGATGACACAAGAAAAATGCTAATGCACATAGCTAGTACATCAAAATATCTTACAAAATAAGATTGGGATTTGTTTCTCCAAATCAATTTTTAAAAAAGTTGTTTGATTTAAATCACAAGAGTACTTCCTTCTCTCTCAAAGTTCACTAAAATTAGTTTCTCTCGTTAGCTTCACTAGCATTAGCTTCTCCACAATAACTGAATGAGGTTAGAAAAAAATGTTCTCAAAAACCTCTTCTTGTTAAACCTTCAAATTGATATTTGGAAACATTCAGAAAAGACAGATATTGATAGGATTGACACCAACAAGACAATGGCTAAAGGAGGTTACAGCAACCAGCTTTTCTGTCAGTGGTTGCTATGGTGATTCCCGCCAAAAGAAAAAAAAACAGATAAAAAAAGAGGGTTTGTAGCTAGGAGACAAAAGTAGATTAGGAGAGAACCTTTGAAAATGCTGTTGCATGGAAACCATTTTTCTCACAGAAAGCAACAGGTGCCATCTAAAGTCCATTTGCTATATGAAACCTAAATTTCATTTTTTAAAGGCAGAAATATCCCCCCAATAAGTTTAATTTGTCTTCCCAACTTATAAAGTGGTTCATATACATGACTAACATCCTCATATTTACAGTTTTTACGCTAAGCTAACCCACATAAAATCAACCAAAACAAAGTAAAGCAAGCAGAACACTGATTATTTTAACCAACACACAGCAGCAGGATGTTTTTCAAATGTCGGAGCATAACGGAAAGTACTTACACCTCTTGGAGGCACACAAGTTTGACAATGAAAAGGATTTTTCCCTCAGGTCCAAAGTCCTGCGTGGATTAAGAGGACTGCACATTTCAGGAAAATAAAAACATAGACAGTGTTCCAAAGCACACAAAGGTTTTGTTACTAAATGCTTAGCTTCAAACCACAGTGTGTCCTTTTTCTGACACATATTTTACATCTTCAAAGATTGATTTTCATCATTTAAATTTTAAACATAAAATTGATTTTTATAAGACCATTTTTCTCACACACAGATCCAAGTGTTTTTGACATCATTTTTTTTGGTGTCATTTGACAAGTCAGTATTTATGATACAATGAGTCAGTGGTGTTTGTAAGGATTTGCATGTATGCATATAATTATTTTTAAATTCTTCACTTGATTTTTTTCTTTTCTGGCTCAAAAATTATGTTTTTGAGCATTTGTGACTTTTGATGACGAATGATCCATGTGGTATTGTAGGTATGAGTGTGTGTTTGACTTTTTGTACAAGGGAAGCAACCAGTTGACAGGTCTAAATTTTAGGTGTTTAAAAAAAAGACTAAATTCATCAGTTGTTACTTGATAGTTTGATGGAATTCTTGTAAACGAAGAAGGCGTCTTAGTTTACTTATTTATCGTCATTGAAGGAGTGGCGCCTTTTCCCATTTGTGCTGCTTTTTCTGTCGTTTTCGTTTCTCCCCTTCAAACAGATCTCATTATTTGTTATTGTATGTGCCTGAAAACACACGCTTGATTACCTCTGTGTGTGTGCTCATTTATGGAAGAGAGACAAAGTGCGCAAAATAGACGTTTATTGTACATCTATCATAGAAGGACATGTAAATATTTTACTTCACGCTCATGAACTTTTGATAAAATTGTATTAAAAAAAAGAAAAAAAATATCTATTTGGGATAAATCATAAATCAGTTTATCTCCCTTCACTAAACTGCTTTTATTAGGATTTTAGGCCAGGAAATGTGCAATTACTGATTGTGATACAGATTGGGCACACATATAAGTGAAGCTCTGGGTTGAATCTTTAAAAAGGTTGATTTTCTCAAACAATCAAAAAAAAGAGCAGCGCACCTTCATTAATTGGTATCCAGAGAGCACAAAACACACTGTATTTTTATAGAGATGGTCTTTTTCCACTCTTTTGTCTAAAATGATTCTGTTTTTCCACAGAAGATAACATCTCTGAGCTGTACACAATGTGAAAAACATGTACATATGACGACAATTTTGTTCACTTTTTTTCTTTCTTTTGTATGGAGAGATATTTCATGTGTGAAGAGAGTATTTCAAAGCTGATTGAATATTTAGTAATACTGAAATGAGATTTAACACAGTTAATGTCCAAATAAGTGCTGAGAAATAATATTCTTCTGTCTTTTTGGGATAAAAGTGTTAAGTATTAATAAAAAAATATGAAATCTCAAACCGGCTTGCCCTTTTTTAAAAAAAAAATCTGGTTATTTCTTCTGTAAAATCATATTTTATTGTTTGTTTTTTTTATCTCTTTAGGTTCAATCTTGGGAACTGAGGAGAAAATTTGGAATATTTTTTTCTTACAGCTGCTATGCATTTTTATTTGTCCTTTGTTGCATTTTCAATTCTTATTTTTATGGTGGTCTGAACTGTAAACAGCTGTTTGCACCTAAATGCTTTAAGTTCTGCTGTAATCCTAGTTGGTTAGTTTTTTTTGTGACTGCAGTAGCGTGCCCAATCTTATTCTTTTTTTTTTTTTTGCATGGACCCGGAGGAAAGGTAAGGATTATGGTTACAGTTACTACCGGTATGCCAAATGGTTCCTGAGTTGTGTCTGCCAATTACTGCGCTCTGTGCTTTTCCATCCGTTTTTGAGCTGCTCGTATATGCGAATAACATCAGCCTTAACAAATTACCTTCAAAGTTTGCTATGCGGGATGACACATCAAATGTCAATCTTTTTTGCCTTTTATTTTGGGGTTTTTTGCTAGAAAGATGAACAATGCTCCTAACATCATTTATAGTGACTCTGAGTAGTTCCAAAAGACATTTTGTTAACTCCAAATACTCCGCTTTTTCCATGTAAACAACATAACCGGAAATGATTAAGCAGTCAAGGACCGAACGCAGAAATGGGTCGTGCATTGAGCCCATTGAAACTGAAAACTAAGAACAAAAGGCAAAGAGTGAGAAACGAAAAAGGAGGGTGTAAGGGCAGGGATGTTTGTTCAGCTTAGTCTGTTTAGCAACCAGCTATTGTCTACATTTCCATCACTGACCTTATGTTCTTTGCAAATACTGGTGTAAGCCTATTGAGACGGCTATGGCTAAATAAATAACATTGAATTGAATTGAAAATGAAGAAAAAAAACTGAAAATACAAATAAACATTACATTTTTTTAATTTGGTAACAGTTTTTGGTTTAAATATTTGTTTTTATTTAAGTTTTAAAGTAGCAATAATTGTTTTCAAATTTTCAATATTTCTTTCAAGTTTACAATGTTTGTTTTTTCAAATTTGCAATTTTATTTTCAAACATTTCTACAGGTTTACAATGTGTACTTGGAGTTTTAAGATGTTTAAACATCTAAATTTGCAATCTTGTTTTTCATTTACCTTAAGCTGATCCCACATTTTTACCCCATAGTTTTCTCCTCTCATGTTTCTGTTGTTGCTTTGTTGTTTTTGATTTTCTTTTCTTCTTTTCATGCTTTGTGGTCTCGAATCTTAAAATTCATAAAGAAAAATTTAAAACTTACTCCTATTATTGACCAGACAGGAAATGTCACTCATGACCCAGCTAAAATTAATAACATGTTTAAAGATTTTTATAAAAAAGATTTTTATAAAAACCGCAGGTCATTCCATCATAGCAAAGTATTTATTCATTTCTTAATAATGTAACTTTACTCAGATTAACTGAGGATCAAAGCTCAAACTTAGACTCACTGCTCTCATTGGCTGAACTTCATGAATCTCTGTTGCTGATGCCCAACAACAAAGCTATTGCTGAGTTTTATAAGGAATTCTGGGAACAACTGGCACAAACTTCTTCCCTCTTTCTTTTCCATCCAGTCTAACAACAAAATGATACAAATAGAATCAATATAAATAAAGTCTAGTTTAAATTACAAAAGGGGTTTATACAGATATACACCTTGTGTGTCAGTTGATTTATAACCTCACTTGTAACAGTTAAATCTGTCCAACACAAGAGGCTCTCAGCTCATATCGGTTTGCTCAGCTGTTAGACAGGACAAGATAAAAAAAAGACGTTTTGTCTTGGATTTATGGCTGTGACACAGACAGGACTTCTTGTCTGTCTTTTGGATTCAAATTTGCCCCTTTTTGCAATTTTTCCTGACACATCATTGTTGAACTGGACTATTGTGACAACTGTAGTGTGATTAGTCAAACAAAGTGGGTGTAGTAACTGCAAACCGCTTGGTGCTGTGTGGGGGTGCATGCTGAACATGAAAAAGAGGCTGCATTACATAATCCGAACTAGATTTAGAAACCAAAAAAGGTTGGGATTTTTTTACACCTCAGCAATGTGGTTCCCCTCTTTTTCGAGCTAAGAAAATCATTTTTTAATAATCAGTTGTTATGTACTGAGGACCACACAACCCAACGGCAAAATGACAATGCTAATTTTCATGCGTATAATTACACTTTTCTCCCTCCTTCAAGACCCAAGGGATTTACAAATTGAGCTGCCATTCAAAGTGCCAACAAGGCCATAAGGAGCAGTGTTGGGTTCTGTAGGTCGGCAGAATAAGAACAATAAATTTCAGGGGTTTAGCAGCGTTTTTGTAAGTCGTAGTACGTAAACATATTTTTCCGTTGACGTCTTCATGGCATGTTCTGTAACGCACCTTCCTTGGATAAAGGTCAGGCTGTGGGAGGAGAACAACACACCTGGATATCTGTAAAGAGATGCCGGCATGAAAGCTCGTGTCAAACACTTTAAGGAATCTGGAAATGTTTTGGATTTGCTCATTAGGTCGTATGAGACGTTTTCTTTCTCTAATATCCACGCTCAGTTTCATGACAGATGCTCCCCGCTCAAGAGGAGCATGTGTCCTGTTTCTCAATGAGTCAGAACCAGCCCTTCTACCAATAAGGTACAACATCTGCACCAAACCTTGCCGAAAACACAACAGGGGGTTTGCTGATCACCTTCAGAGACGGGGATTTGGACTAGAGAGTCTGAGTTGAGTCACACCCTAGGTCACAGGTCAGGAACTTGGGAATTAACCCTTTAACTCCAGAGCTCCAGTTCTAGCATTGACATTCTTTTGACGACCAAGAAGTTATGGTAGTTCAAAGAGCGTGTGTTATTTCCTGCTGTTGGCAGCAAGGGTGAAGTTCATGTTTAGAGTACATCATATTCAGAATAAAGAGGTAGGATAAACTGAATTTATAGAGAATATCTTTGATTCTAAACCTCGGTTGGCAGAAATAACTCTCTGCATTCGTTTTTTTGGCGATGCTCTCTCCGATGTCATCCATCACATGTGCCCTGATGAACCTTCTACTTTTTAGGACTTTGTTTCTGCAGAGCGGCAGGAGTTCATTAGAAATTCCCCTTTAAGTTGTGAGAAGAACTGTTGGCACAGAGCAACCTCAACCCACCTTCCCCTCCCCATTGCTGAGAGCTCTCTGTTTACACACTCTTCCACTAGCTTACAGCCCCTCTTACCCCCACCGGTGCAACAAGCCATACAGTATTAGCCAGATACCAGCTCAGACAAGGAAAACAAAGATGAGTTTCTGGGTGACAAATACGTTTTTTATTTATTCTTTAAACTGCATTTTTCTCATCTGCTCCGTTTTCCCAATTATTTGAATATAGAAATTCAGAAATGTAATTTTAAGCTCTTAATCTTCTTTATATATGTCCTCCATCATCAGAAAAATGCCACAAGAGCATGTTAAAAACACAATTTCCATCAGAGTTTGTGGGACACTGACTTTGAAAAACGAGCCTGGCATCAGATGGATAACTGTTGGTTTGGCCTGCCATGAAAGGGATTCCAATCAGTCTGAGCATCAATTCTCCAATCTTTTCATTTGTGTGAGTTCTGCCTGCGTCTGTGCCTCCTCTGCTGGTTACATCGTGTCTGGCCATAAGGCGAGCCTCATCTGCATGCTGAGGATGAAACAAGCGCTTACTTGAGTTTCTTTCTGTCATGTCAGATTCATTCTCCTCTGACTTGGGGCATCAACAAGACATCTTCACCCAGAGAACTGGCTTCGACATCCAGGTCACTTAAACCCCCCTGTCTTCTCAGCTCTGACACTTAGTTTGAACTTTAGCAGTCCTTCCTGACGACGATTTCTAAATGCAGCCAGCTGCTACCGTGTAGCTCCATGGAGGATTTCATATTTGCTCCAGTGTTTTTCAATATCCAGTCAAGAATTTTCTATCCAGATCATATATTTTGGGGTAAAATAGTTTTTGGTTTAAATTCACACTCCATGCTGCATTTGTTTTATGCAGATTGGAAAATAATGGCTGATGTTTCTTCTGCCTTTCTTGCACGGTTCCTTGTGTTCAGGGTCGTGCAACAGGATTTAAGAACAAAAATCTGTAAGAACTCCACAAAGAAACAGGAAAAAATAGGGAGGTATTTGGGGAGGAGGGAGGAGGAGCTGTGGGGAAGTGATGCAAACAGAGCCAAGAGATCAAAGCCCCCAAAACCTTCACAGATTCAGAGATAGCCTTGTCCAGCAACAGGAGTTGTTTCAAGAAAAGCTTTTTAAAATGTATTCTTTTTGGGGGGTTTTTGTTGCCAAAATTCAATTGTAGGATTTTTTTTTTTCTTTTTCTGTTCTGGATGTCGAATCAGAACAAAGCGTGACAAAAATAATCCACTTTTTCTCCATCCTCTTTAAAAAAAAACAAAAAAAAAACAAAAAAACACCATGTTTATTCTGCCTACTTTCTCAGTCCTGAACACCAGCCCAACATTCTATTGATGCATTGCAACACATGTAACTACTTCTTGACAATTAACTGTTACCTAGCAACTGGCTCTTTTTCCAGAGATGCGAGGGAGGAGGGCGAGGGCTGGGGGGAACTGGTGGAGAGAGATTTATACAGTATTCCCACCGCATCTTAACTGGATTGGACGCAACAATGACAATACCGTACCAAAATGGAAAGTACAGCTTGAGCTTAACGCCCACATAGAGCAAGGAAAAGAGCGGAGCGAGATGGGAAAAAGAGAATTCTTTGATTTACGGTGTCGATTACAGTGATGGTAACACAAAGAGGAGAAAACCTGAGGAGAAAGATGGAAGCAAAGGAAACAAGTTTAGGTTAAACACAAGAAACAAACATCTCACCCAGCGGTGTGTGTGAGGGCGACACGTTGCAGGGAAACTGGTTGCTGTAGAAACGCGTGGCAAAGTTTTAATGAAGTTGGATGTCTGTGCCCACAATACACACAAACTATCACCCAAAATAAAAAAAGAAAGAAAGAGTAGAGGAGGCTTTAATTATGTTAGCAGATAATAAGCACCCCCTGCTGGACCTGTAAAGAGAGTTCACGACTTTAGCTGAGCAGCACCGAGGCCGTCTTGCTCCAGTCTGGATGTCACATCCGATCAATAGCAGCGGGCCAGTGCTGTCACCATGTGGCAAAACACAGCATCCTCTTTTCTAGACCGACTGTGGCTCTGGATGCTACACACTTCCACTTATGATGTCATAGAGGTTTGATGGAAAGCTAAAACTGCTCCAACAGGGCACTTTAAGCCTTTAAAGTACAGATATTTCAGTTCTCTAAATCGTTTTTTTTTTCAGGAACCACATTTAAAGTTTCGTTAGACTCAAGTTTTATCTCAAAAAAAGTTTTATCAATAAAAAAAGTATTTTTCAATCAGCTCCGTAAAAAATACTTAAGTAAATTACTACTAATTACGGAAGTAATTAGTAGTCTACTTCAAAACTCCCCTGCATTCTATTAAATGTCATATTTTTTAGATGTCCCCTGTATATTTTATATTCATTATATTTTTATTATATTTTTATATGTAGTATTTTTGCAAGGTACTACTGTCCATGTTGCGAGTTCCTCTTGATTATTTTTGGCGAGTCAAAAGGTTCTTCTCATCCCAAGCATTTCATGGCATCGTTGACCTTGTGTTGAATATTTATATAAACAAATAAATAGACAAATAGACAAAGAAAGCTTCTTCATTCTTTCATTCAGTCATTTAAAAACTCTAACTTATTACGTTATACTGATACATCTCGTGTACACTAAGACATTTTATTGCTTTTGTCTTTTTTATGGTTACAACAATTGACTGTATATAGAGAACTGGACTGATTGATCCCTCCCCCTTTTGTTCCAAACAGGAAGTTCCTGTTCACTCCAAGAAGCCAAAATCCCATAGACTTCAATAGAGAAATAAACAGCTATTACTCAGTCATTCTCTTTTTCAGAATAACCATTCTTGCTCTGCTACTTTTTTTAACATGTTCTTGAAAATTCTATTTTTCTTTTTTACAAGTTATTCAAGTTATAAATTGACCAATCAGATGCCTTAATAAAAGTTTGTGGCACCCGCAGGCCTCCCGTTTCCCATGTTTGATTGACAGATTTCTTACAGTCTGCTTTCAAGTGGTAGAGGTGTGAAATTCCAACAAGCTCACTCCTAATTGGCGAGAGTGGTTGCCATAGATATGATGACTCAGACCAACTCAGATCAGTCACTGCTTATTGACAATGTCTGGCTCCAACATGGCGGCATAATTGACTTCATTTCATGGAACTCAGCCATTTTCTGTGGGTAACGTCTCACTCACTCCAGTTCTCAACCCAAAATGAAACAATTTAAAATATAAAGACTCACATTGTAATCAGATGATGAATTCAGAGCACCTACCTACCGTTTCCTGTGCTTTTAAAAGGCCCGTAAGTCCATCAGAGGGGACTCACCTGAACTGAGGACTCAAAGATCGAAGTGTTGCTCAGTGGTTCAAAGTCCTCTTTTAAAGTCAAAATAAATTTTGATTTTTTTTTCTGGAAGTAAAGATCTGAGATTGGAAGAAGGCAAAGGTGCAAATGGAACTGCTTGGTGTCCAATATGATGTTTTCTCAGGTCCACGATCATTGCTGTCTTCTATCAAGACGTTTTAGAGCACTTCCTGCTTTCTTATGTTAATTTTACTTTTTTTGAGCCCAAAGTCCCAAAAGTACTTTGCTACCTTGGTATCTATAAATTATTGGCCATAAGGTCCCATGACCTGAATTTACAGAGAACTAAAGGTGAACAGGAGGATGAAAAACAACAGAAACGGAGAACTCAGAATTAACATTTTTCCAACAATTCTGTTCTAGAAATGTGTTTTTTGAATTAGTTTACTTTTCCCCAAGGATTTATTAAATGGTCGGTAACATCTTTTTAAGTGACTTTGTCCATTAAAGCTTACATTTTGTCAGTATTGTTGATGGATGTTGGAAATTTAATCCGGCACCATCACTGCCAACCCTTTATGACCTTCACCCACACACATTGGGTTTTGCACATCTAAATGTTGCTTCTAAATCAGCCTATTTAGTCATAATTTACAGGTTATTACACTCAATGATAACCTGAGAGCTGTTGTGTTGCATGTTAACAATCTGATACAGAAGTAAAAAAAAAAATCTTGAGAAAAATGTGACAGCTGGATTTTGGGGAAAAAGTAAAAAAAAAAAAAAACGTGCAAAAAAACAATTATGTAATAGTTTATTCATATTTTTGTGTTTCTGCCGGGTTCACTTTATTCTTTAACAGTCTTGCATGATTTAACAAGAAAGTGCAATCGACTTCTAGTTGTTTTGGGAAAAAGTGTGCAATGGTTTCCTGAACAAACACATTTCGATGATGGTTTTCAGATTTTTGCGAAACATTTGCTGGCCAGTTGATTGATCAACTGAAAAAGACATTCCAGATTCGATCACGCGGGAAAGTCAGAGTTCACAAAGCTGGAATACTTTCACATTTGTTGCAATCGAATGAAATGATCTCTTTTCTGTTTTCTGGAGACTTCACTCAGGTTATGGATTCAAAGGACTGGACTGGATTTTTCAGAATAAAGGTATCCCGTCCTCATGGTGTGGCAGAAAGAAGTCACTGAATCGATTCATTTTAAGAGATTATTTAAAAAGTACAAGCTGAACTTAACCATAAGTTAATCAAAAGGCTGACTAAAAAAATAGTTTAAATGTTAGTCAGGAAGAGGATCAGGTCATTCTACACACCAGTTATAAACAGTCAAACAAACTTTTCCTTCCTGCTTTTTGCTCCTTCTTCAGTCATCCCGGATCTGCTTCCTTCCCCTGTTCCTGAAGACCCTCAGCCGTCTTCTCCTCACCACCCTGCTACTCCCCCTCGGTGGGCTCGCCCTCACTTTGCTTCTCGGGTTGAACCGGGCGAGAGTCGTGGCCTCCCCTTTGAGGCTTTGAGCCCTGCTGCCCACCGTCTCCTCCCCATCTTCCCCCTGGTAGCCAAGGCGACGGAGGATCGGTTCCAGCGTTGCTAGGCGATGAGAGAGTTCTGTGATGCGGCGGTGCAGCAGGGAGACTTCTCTGAAGAGATCATTAATGGACTCGGACAGAGGGCGCACCCTGCAGGAGGAGCACGGGAGGTGCAGGATGAGGAATTCAGGTTCGTAACATAAAGTATTATCTTTTCTGTTAACAAAAGCAAAAAAATTATAATTTACAAAACTGTTTTCTACCCTTTAATTTTTTGTTCCCCTTTCAACATAATATTATTTTGAAGAAACTAAAAATGTATTTATAAATTATTAATATAATTAATTTTTTACTTGCATATAATGTAAAAAAAAAATACTTTCTTAAAACTTAGTTTAAAAATGAATGTGTTAAAAACAACAAAAGAAAAAAAAACAGAAATGCGATGCTGATGTGGACGTTTCAAAACACTTCATTCCACTTTCAATCAGTTTTTCGCCTGTATGGCAGCGACTGCAGAACACATCCAGCTTTAGCAAACACACACGCTGTAAGTTTTATGTCGTCAGCAGTTATTTTTATTCATTCTAATTACAAATACTCTTTCATTTTAACCATTTAACAACCAATCCAAGCAAAAAAATGTTTTTTTCTCTGTTGTTTGTTGCCTTGTGGGATTAACACACATGATATTTTTTAGAATGTGCTGGCAGGTGGTTAAACTGTTGTTTTAACAGGTACCTGGAGTAGTCTGGCAGCAGTGTGCTGGGCTGGGAGTGCAGCAAAGTCTTTATCTCCCTGAAGATGCGTTTCCCCCAGACGTCTAAAACCCTGGTCACACTGCGTACGGAGGCCACGTTCACGCTGTCGGCTGACACCAAAACAGAAGCTGTGATTCTCATGGGAGACTTGCTGCCTTTCGCTCCCCTCACGCCATCCACCCGCTCAATCCTTTAGGCCCACAAATGGCTCTTAAACTCATACCTCCATCTCTGTAGTTCCAGTAGCCGTAATCCACATTATTTTCCTCGCTGACAGCTTGGGCCCCTGTTGCCATGGCAACTGCCATCAGTGCCGCCAAAAGAGATGGAAAGCCCATGATCGCTTTAAGAAAGATTTTAGGTAAAGAGAAGAAAATCAAAGTTATGCAGCCTGGAAATAATTCCCTTGTAGTTTGCAGTGGTTTTTTTATGCCACAGCAAAACAAACATATAGCAGCTGGTGTCGCTGACAGATTTTGTTACTGTGCAGGACAGACAGATTCTACTGTTTCAAAAGTGGGTTGTGAATCTTTGGACATCCGACATGTGTACTTATACAATGGAAAAAATGTACTTCTCAAAACAGGTTACAAAATGCAGAATATAAGATACTTTGTTAGAAGTGAAAATAATCTGCCAAACTTGTAGAATTTTCTTTCAATAAGTTATGATTTCCTGTTCTTTTAAAGCTAAATTAAATCTTGAAATGAGCTCCAAACACTCGTATTTAAGTCTATTGTTTTGGTAATGGGAAATATTCTGTCTTAAAATTAACATGTTAGCATGTATTATCAAAAGCATAATTTTATATCTTTGAAATAATTACATAATTTTTCCCAAAAACAGATCCTATTTTAATTATCCTCAAATTATTCATATTTTCAGACCATGATCATCTTAAAGTAAGACTAGAATTAAACCTTTTTAGTTGCATTTATCTTAAAAATCAGGAGACAAATTAAATTTCAGTGTATTGAGTCATATGATCTAGTAAACATCTAATTTTAAGACACATCTCCAATATTTTTTTTGTTTACTCAATTAAAAAAAATACAATATTAATGACATTTTAAATTTATTTTTAATTAATAAAGTCTTCAAAGAAGTCATTACATCTAGCTGAAGAGTTACTAGTAAGTTAGCTTGGTTCAGGAGCAGAGCACACTGCACACTGGTTTTTTGTAAAGACTTCTGGGAAATTTCTGGGGCACTTTAATGTTGGACTTGTATTTTCAGACAGTTCTGTATGGTGCACCGTGTAGTGAGAAGTGAAGGAATTCAGGACTCAACCTCAGTTTGTAGTTAAAGTTTCAAAAAAACCTGAAAGCCTCCTGTTTGACCGTCTGTTCTAGAACAGATGAGGATTCCAAATAATGTGCATGACGGCTAATGAAACTTTCCATTACAAGCACCTTTGGCAACATTACCTGATTTGTGTTATCTATACTATATTCAAGCAAAACGGTCCATTAATGTGTTTATGTTTCTGCACCAGTTTAAGAGGCAACGTCATGCAAGAAACTCGCCTGAGGAGTCCAGCTCTTTAAAATTATACATGAAACGTACCAAAAAAAACCTCTTGACCAACCTCCATCTGTGAGCAAACTATGCTGGCAATGGAAGAAGGAACATGGTGATTAAGAAACTGCAGAAAGACTCACAAAAGCTCGGTCCCTGACCTTCAGCAAAACACACTGATTACAGCACACCTTTGCTCAATAGTTGGGCCTGCTGTGTGAGTGTTTGCACAGAGGAGAGAATGACAGCGCAACCTGGCAGAGAAAAATTTTATTTTAAACGTATCCGTGCTCTGTGAGAGAAAAACAAAAAGAAACAACCAAAGCCAAAATGATGTCTGATTAAAACCATGTGAGGGAAATATGAGGCATCGAACCAACCTGTGACTCACTGTTTTCGTCAAATCAGTCAAAACCTCCCAAAACTGCTTGACATCAAGTCACAAACTACAAACGTGCCAAAGCCTGTTTCTGTTTACCAAACTTCCATGGGAGTTGTGGATGTCACACACTGGAGAAAGTTGCGAGAAATGATGAAATACTCCCAACCTGCAGTGATGAGGAGACGTCAGGACTTCCTCCCCCTCCCCCGCTTGTTCTTCAGATGTCCGGCTTGGTTGTTCTCTGAAGACGGCGTCTCTGGTGCAGCGCCGCGTCTTTATTCGCTGAAGGTCTGCAAGCTGTGGTATCTTTGCACCCGGACACACCCCTCCCTCTACTCGCTCCCTCTCCTGCTCACATGCATTCCAGCTGCAGCCAGATGTCTGGCACATCCTCCTCTTCCAGAGCAGCCTCTGTTTGGCTCTCCTTCTGTCCTCTGGGGTACAGGTTGTGACGGTGGAACCGCTGGAAGTTTCTAATCTAAGGCTTTTCCTGGCACTTAACATTTTACTTTTTATCCAGGTGACGTCTTGAAGTTAAGTCATTCCTGCTGGACTTGGGTGAAATGTTTCATTTAAACAGTGACAGACGTCAAATTACCAAGAAAATCAAGAAATCGACTTTACAGAATTTCAGATTTTTTTTTTATTTTGCATTTCATTGAGGGAAATAAGTATTTGATCCCCTAGTAACCATTCAGATTCACAGAGACCAGTTAGACTCTCCTAAAAAACCTGTCACCTGAATTGAAGACACCTGTTTAAACTGCTCACATATACAAAAAAAACACCTGTTCACAGAATCAGTCAGACACTAAACTCTCCAGCATTGAAAAGACCAAAGAGCTTGTTAAAAACAGCCATAAATGAAATGCAGAAAAGTCAAGTGAAAAGAAGGAGAGAATGATATGTGCAGAAACCTGCTAATCAACTCCAAGAAAAGTCTGACCTCTGTGCTGCTCATAAGGGTTTTGCCACAAAGCACTGAGTCTGTTTGGCATAAGGGTTCTAATATTTCTTTCACTGAATGAAATCCAAATAATTTATATAAATTTGTTGATTTTATTATTATTTTTTTAATCTTTTACTGTTCAAATGAATCTACCAGTGGAATGACAGTGCCAAATTCTTTTAAGGTGGGCAAACCTACAAAGTTATTTCCTCCACTGTAACTCCCATCCATCAGATATGACTGACAGTTTGAATGAGTAACAGTTAAATAAAATTAACCTGTTTAAATCTAAGTTCCTGTCTGATATGTCTTTTTTTTTATTTCTCTTTGACAGGGTCCCAGTTAAGGAGAACAAACAACTGTGGTACTATGACCCAAAACGTGATGCCCATGCACGTGGAAACCGTGCCTTAAGAGGTTGAATAAGCTCTAATAGTTTCTAATATCTAACTTTGCATTATTTCAACCTTGAATGTGAGCTAATTGCAGAAAACATATATAAAGATTTTGAAATGTGTCAGAAATGTTTCTTTTGCTTTGTTCATCTGTCAGCCCTCTTTTTCTGTCAGAGAAATTTGATTTTGATGCATTCCTACCCAAGAAAAAGGGTTGATATGGATTGTAGGAGACAGGGAAGTCTTGGGAATGACTTCTTTTTCATTGACTGGCATCCAGATGTGATCAGTTCTCTGTATCTGTTTCTGTGCAGCAGCGATGAGGTCAGAGTTGGCTCATTGATAATATTCCAAAGAGAAAAAAGTGAAATATTTTCCCAAAAAGAGGGAGAAGGAGAGAAGCTGAAGAAAAAGACAAACAAATGGGGTAAACTAATAGAAAAAAGGACAGCATCAAACACCGCCAAAAGCTCCAGCGGAAAGTTAACAGAGTGAGAACGTAAAGGTCAGAGCCAGCACCTGTTTCACATTAGCAACAGGCAATTTGTCACCTTTAGCTGAATTCCAATAACACACACACTTTCTTGATTTTGACACAGCACAAAGAAGGTATGCTCTCATGCTTTTATCTTCCACGGTGCAACTTCTTCAACACATGTGTGAGTGTGGAGGAATGCAAACACTGAGCTGTGTCCCACCCCCAGAAGCTCGCTAAAAACCCACACTGCAAGGCAAGCTCCTCTTTCCAACAGTAAAAATTAAAGCTATGAATCCTCTTTATTCACTATTGTCATTTGTTCCTATCAGCCCATTCAACCAAATGCAACATGCTGCACATATTTCATAAATGAATAGCTAGCAGGCAATGCCCAACTTCCTGTTTGAGGCGCATTTGAAAACAAAATTTACTGATGTAGTTTCACCAGGTAACCACTAGATGGCTTGTTACACAAACAAGACAGACTTTGTTTATCCTAACGTAAAACAAATCCAATCAATCGAAGTTTTATCCATACATCACATTTAATTCAAATGTCTGCATCACAAAATGCTTCAAAATGAACCCATCCAATTAAGAAGTTCTATATAAATATATATATTCAGTATTTGCTACTGACAGCAATGCAGAACAAGCGTCGCTCAGTCTTGCCTCAGGCTTGTCGTAATTGTTACAAGGCAACACAGACGATAAAGAATTGATCAGACTTTTTTGTATTTTTTTTTTTCTTGGTATTTGGGACTCCAGTCCATCTTCACTGGGCCTGGCCTTAAGTTCGACCCATCACTGTCAAACACAGGGAGTGTTCTGGCTCTCAAACTTGTTTGTCCATCCCCTTTTTTTTCCATGTTGGGTTTAAAATCATGTGAATTTAAAACAGAGACTACAGCATAACTGAAAAACTACTTCAAAACAACTCAATCTCAACCATCAAATTATGCCTCCACGCGTTTTGTCCATACAAAGTCAGAGTATGAGCTGCATGCCCAGCCTGTGTTAAAATCAACATAACTTTTATCTAAAAGTTGTTGTTTTTGAGTGAACATATAAAACATAAAGGTCAAATCAGCATTTCAGCAACATAACTTTGCTGTTTTAGTTTAACCTCAGTTTTCAGAGGCGATCATGAGGCCTTCCTGCAGCTCAGCAGACCATGGCAGAACCTCGAGTTTTACACAAAAACAACTCGCTTTTTCTCTTTACGTTCACACATTCTCTCCTTCTTTTCACTTGACTTTTCTGCATTTTATTTCTGGCTGTTTTTAACAAGCCAACTCTGACCTCATTGGAGCTGCAGCATGAAAACAGACTCAGAGCTGGAATAAAATCTGCAAAACAATAAGCTCAATGGAAATGCCCAACCAGGAGAACTGCTTCATGTTAACTCAAACATACTCTTTTGAGGCCAACTCTTTAGACTGGATCTGAACCCTTATTATGATCTCTGCTTTACCAGGCATCCAGAATGCAAAGTACCAGTGCTAGCTTAACACTGCCTTGCTATTACAGTATTTTTTTTTCCTGAAACATAGCTGAAAAGATGTAAATGCAGAAACTGGAGGGCAGAGGAACCTCCCTGCAGCTAACATCATTGAGAATAAAAAGAAACAGCAGCTTAATCTGTTCTATTGTAAAATTAAAGTCCCACTCTGATCATCTTTTGATCTCTTTTAAAAGCATTCTCAGTAGTCTTTTAATTATGATTTTGTTGTTTTCAGCCAAAATTTAAAAAATCTGTGTTGTTTTCTAGGACATAGTTTCTGTAGAGCAGCAGGAGTTTACTAGAAACTTGCCTCTGTGTTGTGGGTGGGAATGATGGCATAGAGCAACCCCGCCCCCTTTCTCAACACCTATGTGTTTGCACTCTCGCCGCTAGCTTACAGTCCCTCACAATCCCACACTAACGTTACAGTAGCAACATTTCGCGAGCAGATTCAGAGCTATAGCCTACAGCCGTACAGTTTTGATCCAGATTCCAGCTTAGTCGAGGAAAATTAAGACGGTAATGGATCTATTTATCTGCAAGTGGATGCATCAGATTTGTAGCAGAGAAGGCAGAGTTTGGCCCACCCATTGCAGTTCCTGCATCACAAACCAGAGCTTTTTTCAAAAGGTTTTTATCTGCTCCTGATCCAACACAATTTGAATAAAGAAATACTCAGAAACACAGTTTTAATCTGGAATTATTTCATATATGTCCTCCTTCATGAGAAAAATCTAACAAGAACATGGTAAAAACCCCAAAAGAGGCATTTTCATTGGAGTGGGTCTTCAGTCTCTTTGGCTTGAAAATTTTGATCGGCTAATCGACCACAACATTAGTATCAATCAATTAGGGAAGAATTATAAGAAAAATCCTTTTAACAATGAGCTGCCTCCCCAAAACCAAATTGATTTTTAGAAAAACCATAAAGAACACCTGAACTCCCAGTCACAGTAATGTAGTAGAGTTACTCACGATAAATAAAAAAAAAATTGAAAAACATTATTGTTTTTATGTGACTCTCAACTGTTCTTTTTTTTAGGTTGGGTCCCTTTAAGGTCCTCACTGAGTCAACTTCTAGAAATAAAATGAGGAAATTCTGCTTTTGCTTCAGACCGGAAAACAATCTGTAGTTTGTTCACCAAGTGAAAGGTGGAAAACGGAGAAACCTTCTCAAAAGAAGACTGAAACCTCTGCAACAGACCCACTTTGGAGACATGAAGGATCAACAGCTCTCTGGTCTTTCTTTTTCGTCAACTTGGTTACTTGTACTTTTCCTGCCCTCCATTTGCACTGGGATGGGTGCACCAAGTAAGCTGTTCCACTTCTATGTGTACTTTGCATACTTTAGCATGTATTTTGAAATATAGCAGCAATACTTGTTAAACCATTACTTGACCTTTTCTTAACATTCATTTATTTTCCTGCCATAAATTATACAAAAATGTGAAAATTGACACACTAAAAACATATTTGAGCACTTAAACATTTATTTTTTTGTATGCAATAGCTTCAGATTCCGTTGTGTGGCGTGCTTAACAGATGGTCAGTTTTAACCTTTTCCCACATTGTGTCTCCTTGCAGGAATTAGCATGAACAGCACTGTATTTGTGGCCTTTAAGAATGAAAATCTCACAATCTGTTGTACTCTTGACCTTCCTGTAAATCAAACTCCAGGCCCTTTACAGTGCTTCAACCCTTCTGGTATGTCTATGAACAGTACAAATGTCGAGGCAACAAACAACACTCAAGTTAACAAAATGCTGGAGATCAGGAATGTGATGGAATCGGGAGAATACTACTGCGAATATGAAAAAGCCAAAGTTTATTGGTTTCTACGGGTGAGAGGTGAGTATAGGGAACTGAAAAACCTGGTTTAAAAAATAAACTGTCATTCCATTGCCTTAAAGTAAACATCAAGTATAATATTGTTGAAGTACTAATAGACAATCTCACCAAATCATTTTATAGTAGTCAGAGTTTATGAACAAAGAAGTAATAAATAAAGCCAAACAATAAAATGGATTACATTTGAAGAAGAGAGCCTTACAAACATAGACGAACGTGAATGAAGCTCCTCTTTGGGAATGAATTAGTTAAAATAATAAAGTAAAAATATAGATAAATAAGATGTTAGAGGAATGGTTTAAAGAATGCTTCAATTTATATAGTTTTTTTGCCCTGACTTCAAGGGATGTTCTACCTTCTGGTTTTTTATGGATTCCTAGACAAGCTTTTGTTGCTAGAAAGAATCAATAAACGTTCATTCATTCATTTTCCAATCCGTTGCATCCCTTTCGGGGTCACGGGGTTGCCGGAGCCTAACCTGGCTACTCATGGGCGAAGGCAGGGTACACACCTGGACTGGTCGCCAGTCTGTCGCAGGGGCCACAATCACACACCCAT
>BSAI01000119.1:14561213-14577499 GCA_036245035.1 Adrianichthys oophorus | reverse complement strand
TTTTTTTTTTTTTTTTTTTTTTTTTTTTTTTGCTTTTCTTGTTTCAAATAGTTGATGTCATTAGACAGTTTTCCTTGTATGTTTCATATTCATGTTCCTGGGCTCTTCCAGGCCAGTTGGCAAAAGAGCTAAAGCAGCAGGATTGCCTTCAATATGCCGCCTTCTGTAACCTGGCTATGGCTCGGTGAGTGCACCTTCATGTCATTCAAACTCAGCAAAGTTGATGTTTTTATTTAATTGTGGAGTAGATTCAGACGGAAAAGTTTAAAAATTCAACAGAGCTTAAGAAAAAAAAACATACAGTTGTGGAGGAATACAGTCTTAAAGACTCACTCCATTGAAAATCATGGATTTGGTGTTTTTAACGTGGATTGCATTTCTGAGTTTTTGTTTTATCCAAATTGTGGTGAATCAGGAGCAGACAAAAAAAATGTCATTGGAAAAAGAGCTCATTTGTGAAGTAGAAAATATGCCGGGCAGGTTACAAGCTCCCTGCTCTCAGAAATGGGGAGGGAAAGGGGCAGGAGGGTGCTACGCAAAAGGTCCCGCCCTTAAGAGTTAAATGCCGCTCTGAAACTATGTCCTAGAAAACAACAGATCTTTTATTTTCCCTAAAAACAGCATAATCATAACAAAAAGATCGCCAAAAATGCTTTTAATATGTGTCAAAAGATGATCAGAGGGTCTTTAAGCTGTGCAATATTTTGGTTTTTAAATACTATCATGTTTATTTTGAGAAATGTTAGATTACTATATTTGTAAACAGATGTGTTGTGATTTCCCTCAGTGACGGTATTGTAACACAACAGCTTTTTATTTATTAATAGGATTTATTTTGTGGAACATTTGACAATTTTTCAAAAATTGAAATTGAGAGGTATGCTGAAAAAAGGTTAAGACCAAAAGCATTGAAACTAATAATTTCATGGATAAAGATGCCCAAGAAGATTACCAGTAGATGGGGAAAAAAATTGGATGACAAATAATATTCTATGACTAATTTAAGATGAGGGTCCAAACCAAGCCGTTAGTATAATGCATGGTTAAAGAAAGCTAGCACAAGTGGAAGGTTCAAACAAAAGAATGTTTCATGTGAACTGATTTGAGTAATGCTGTTAGTTTGTTTATTGTGGGTCATTTTTTAACCATCATATGAAGATTCCAATTGAATCAGTTCATGGACTCCACTACCCACAATGCCCTAAAGGGTAAACCTGGAAGGTAGAAAACCGGCAGTTAATACGAATCTATTTAGACTATGGTCACATATTCCAAAATGCTACTGCATTGCAACCTAAATTCATGTTTTACAACAAATTCGGCAGGTGGCTGCTCTGCGGGATATGTAATTGGGAGGCGCATTTTCACACACTGCACAGTGACCGGGGACGTTTTTATGGCCAGATCGACGGCCGGCAGCAGCTCTGACTGGACAATGTGTAAATCATGTTTTATATACTCAGGGTTATATAAAAAGCGGACTATTCTGCACGCCTGACGGCACCTGCCAGCTACATTCATGACTATGCCAACGATTTTCAAAAAAATCTGGTGGCGGAAAGCAATGTTAAGATTCTTAAGAGGCCTCCCTCCCCGTTGCAGGGAGGGAGTTGTGTTTGTGACCGTAGCATTAGTCACAGCAAACTGAGATGTTTCATTTTAAAGAGAGAAATCTTTTATCTTAGTATAACACAATGGTTTCTGGTTGAGTAGTTTAGTCCTCAGCTATCTGGTGTTCAGTGGGATGCTGCTGTTCCACTTTTCTGATGCTGTCCTGTAGGTGTGAGCAGACTCTCTTTAACGCTCCCGGAGAGGCTCTGGCCTTAACCGAAGCCGCCCGCCTTTTCCTCACATCCGAGAAGGAGAACCGAGCCCTGCAGGCCCCGGGCTTCGATGAACACCTCCAAGCTGCACTCAACTGCTACAGCTTTGCCACAAAGGTACGCAAGAATCCCAGATGGCACTTCTCACCTGACAGCTGCGCTTTAGGATGCTGACCGGCAGCAGTAATTTCATTTGAGCAGACAGCGTCTGCAGAAGTGATTTGTGTTTTGTGCTTGAATTCTGCTCTGTAAATGCATCACAGGTGTACATTGAAATGAACCAGCCGGTGATGGCAGCCAGCCTGTGTCTGGAACTTGGCAACGCCCTTAAGGTTGGATCCCAGCTTCAAAGTGTCCCTCAAGATTAATGATGTAGCTTTATAAAAAATAAAAAAAATCGCGTCTTTGGCTTGATGTTCGTATAATTTCTTCTTCAAAAGGAAATGAATAGAGCAGGAGAAGCCATTGTTCACTATCAGCGAGCAGCAGAGTTGCAGATGCAGATGCCAATTGAAGCGCTGCTGTCAATGGGAGAAATGGCATCCTGTAAAATCTTAACCCGTAAGTCCAGTTTGCTCAGTGTGTTGTTCATGTGTGCAGAGGCTGGACCTTCGAGTCTGAACGGTACTCGTCTTTTTACAGGCGACTATGACGGAGCTTTGTCAGTCTTCACAGAGATGGAGCTCCTTTGTCAGGAGAAAGGACTCCAACTCCCAGGATCCTCCACTCCAGTTGGTCAGTCTCAGTTTTACATACAACACACTCTCATACAGAGACATTTTTATGAAAGGAGGTGCTTTTTGTTAGCAGATGAAGCCACTGAAGGGTTTTTCTGTCTGAACTTTCTTCTCAAAGGGGCTTTCTTGGACATTGTGGCCAAATGTGAAATATCCAGAGTTCTGCTGCTGATGCTGCTTGAGGTAACGAGTGTATACATTATTAAAAACTAGATTAAAAGAAAAGTATTCTTTTTTTTTGTCTCTGATATTAAAAGTAACCAACATTAGACAAGTCTTTTCCTTTTTTTTCTTCCAATAATTATCAATTTTTTAAAGCTGTAAAACTCCACACTTTCTCTGCAACAATACTGAAACTATAATGAGATCTGGCTAATATAAAAATGTTAAAACCACGAGTGATCCAGCCTTGCTGTTTGCAGCCCCCACCGCAGAAGCTGCTGCCGGAGCACGCTCAGACTTTGGAGAGATACGCCTGGGAGTCTTTTGACCCTCATAGTCAGGGTATGTGCAACCATTCAGCAAACAGGATTCCTCTCTTCTTTCAGTTGATGTAACTTTGTGAGTGGATGTAGAGTGTAAATGGTTTTTGCTCCTCAGTGACGTTCCTGCCTGAGAACGTCTTCCTGCTCCTGCAGTCTGTGGTGGTGAGTTTCAAATGTCAGCATCTCAGATCAGCCTGACAACAATGTCCTTTTCAAAACCTTCTGAAACATTCGATGCTCCTCTTTAGGAGGAAACTCTTTCTTTTACTAGTTGAACTATTTTTAAATGTACCTATTAAGAGAAAATACAATGCTGAATGTTATTTTGGAAGAAATACATTTTGAACTAAAGCAGTGATGAGGTGACATGTTTGTTTTGAGTTCACCTGGGATGTGTTTTGCAGATGGCGTGTCAGGAGAAAGACACAGAGTCTCTGAAGTCTCTTCAAACTGAACTCTGGTGAGCGTCCTCAAATATTCCTTCCCCTCATGCTCCATGGAATACTAACTTCCATTCATTTCAAAATTCCCAGGCCGTTTCTTACTGCTGAGCAGAACCACCTTCTCCACCTAGTGGTGCAGGAGCGAATCACACCGTCTGGTCAAGGCATTTAGGCCGGCGCAGCTTCCACTGGCTTCCTCTGGGAACAATATATAACGGAACATTCCGGCCTCTGACTGACGTGAGATTGTTTTAGGGCCTGTTTTCTGCTGTGGTGTCTCCAAATCTGACAGAGTTACTTTATTTAAAACGTTTTTGCATTTGTGTTTCTCTTTAAGTGTGTAGTGTTTTTGATGTTCATCATGAAGTAAAGAGTGAGGGTATCGGGGTAATTGCTCGTCAGGAATTTCTGTAGCTTCTAAGAACAGAGCCACAGCAGTGAGTGACGGCGTGGAAAATATGTAAATAAAACCGCGAGCGGTGTAGTATGGCCCAGAAGTGCTAGCCACCCTCGCCGTTCCCCCATTACCCCTTTTTACACGCCCTCACTTGCTGAGCAGCACTCCAGACCATTCTTTCTCCCGCTATGCCTCTTGCTACGCTGGTCAAAGCTGCACGTGACAAATTTTAGAAGAAAGTTTAGGAGGAGTTGGAGTTTGTAGGAGGGCCTAAAATTGTTTTTGTTTTGTTGTTTGTTTGTTTTTAGAAAAATTCAACATGGTGGCCTATTCCCAAGGTCAAAGGTCAACAAAACTTCAGTTATGATTGTAGACTTAAACCTTGGTGGCCTATTCCCAAGGTCAAAGGTCAACAAAACTTCAGTTATGATTGTAGACTTAAACTGGTGTGTGTGAAATTTGTGGGGATCGCTCAAACACAAGGTTTAATTTCCCATGTTGTGGGAAAATAAGAAAATTGCCAAATTTCACACTTTGTCACAAAATAGCAGAGGTGTGGACTCAAGTCACATGACTTGGGAATTTGATGACTTTCGACTCGACTTGGAGTTTCCCTGCAGTGACTTGACTTGAACTTTAGCCCTCTGACTCGGAAAGACTTGCTGTTTTCCCCAAAATCCAAAGATTAAAAAGTATATTGCCAAAGCCCGCGCCGCTGTCTCTCTGTTTACATCTGTGTGTTGTTGGCACGACATCCAATCAAATTGGAGAAAACCATTTTTCCGTTAAAAGCGCGAGTTCCTGTTTGCCAGCGTTATTACGTTCCGGTATACAAGTTATGAAGTTGTCAACAAAAAGCAGTTTGCAGAACGTGCAAGAAACAGAATCTCAACAACGGTTAACTTCATCCGACTCTTAAAGTTACAAAAACCGGTAAGTTCTGTGAAAGCTGACGCTAGCTAATCGACTAAGCGCTAGCTGGAGTTAAATCACTGAGACAGTAACCTCTCTGTTATCGTTACACTGTGTGAGCGTGCAGCCAGCTCAGCGTAATCACAGAGTGGCCACAGATGATTCACAGATGATTTTGACATTTCCACCGCTCAGACCTAGGATCTAGAAAGGATGCGATCCTGGAATATTGGTTGTTTCCTGATAGAAATCCACCAAATGTTATCCAGAATCCACTGAGCTCCTGCAGGAGGATTTTTTTTTCTCATTTTGCTGTGCTTTGTGGTGCTGTGTTTTGGTAAAGAGCTCTCCTTCGTTCTCTGGGGTCTTAGTCCTTTAATAATTGCTGCTTTCCTTTTGTGTGTGTGTGTTTTTTTTTTTTTTTTTTTACTTGCTTTAAAGGTTTTTAGTATGCATGTGTGGGTGTGAATGTGTCTGTATTTTAGTGTTTTAGTGCTTCAATATTTGTCCACTAATGTGTTCTATAAATGCAATTTATATGATTTTATTCATGAATATACTTAAAATCTCTGTATTCTGTGTATTTCCTGTGCAATCACAGCATGCAGAAAGTAATGTCCACAACTTTGTAAAAAATATAAATATATACACATATATACAACATTTAGTTTTACATTTCTGCTTTATATCCTACTTTTCTTTGTGTTTCATATCAGCATCTTTGTAAGACAATCAGTAGTTGGTAAATGTATCTGGGTTCATTTTTTTGCAAATCTGACTAACAGAGTCAGGGCCTCATCAGCCACAAACTGGTCTGTAGTGAGGGGATTTAATATCAAGACTTTACCCTGGTTCCCATCTCCGGGTACCATAAGTACAAGTGAGGAGTTTTTGTTATAGAGAAATTGTTTTGGATTTTCAAAGTGGGGATGCATGAACTCGTGCATTTACCTAATGTGCTTGTAAAATTTTGATAAATAAATACAGTTCCTAAAAGCACACAAGGAAATGACTTGAAAAGACCTGAAGATTCAATGGTAGGACTTGTGACTCAACGGGGGACTTGACTCAGACTTGAGGACAAAGACTTGAGACTTACTTGTGACTTGCAAAACAATGACTTGGTTCCACCTCTGCAAAATGGCCAGCTGTAGGTCACGTGGCCATCCCATAATAATTTGAAAACTGCCTTTGGAAATCCCTGACGTGTGTTTTGGTCGTGGATTTTGAAATATTCAATTTGGCCCTGTTCATTTTCTTTGACAGTTTTGCGTGCTGTGATGCCATTGTTTATTGGGGATTTTTCCCCCTGCGAAAAAAATAATTTTTCTAGATCCTAGGTGCATGCAAATATTTGTGAGTTTTTGAGTTTGGGCAAAATTTTTGCTCAAACGTGCAGTAAGAAAGAATTGGGAAAAATATGGTTCTCAAAGTCCAGGGCTGCTAAGGGCTACAAAAAAGTTCAAAATAAAGCTCTGTAAAGTCACGCTGACGCCACCCTCAGCAATGTGTGTTCAAGCGGGCCATTTGAAGAAAAAAAAAGTCCATTTGAATGCGAGTTTTGGGCTTCTGCATTCAAAACTCAAGCACATCACGCTCTGAAATGCACATTCAAGAATGCACGGTTCACGCTGGCGAGTTTTTGAATGAACGAGCACGTGTGGCAGCTTCTTTAAGGGAGCTTATGCGTTTGGGGACGACACATTCGTCAATGGGCTCAGGCCCATTCCTGAATTGGTGTCACATGACCGATGTGAACATCATATAAGCTGGCTGATCTAGTCCAACGCTTAACATATGTACGCGTGATTCCAGACATTAAAACAACGCCTTCAAGTTTGAATTAGTTTTATTAGTAAAAATGGCTTAACTTCCAATAAACTAACCCAACGTTCACATGCATAGTTATGTGGAATGAAACAGTGCTGCCCTCCTTCCCTGGATCTCTTCTTGTTCATTTGAACATTTCTCATTATAGCAGCCAGGCACAAATCACACATGGTAAAAACAAACAAAATGCTACAAAATAAAGGTTACAATGTACATAAAATATAAAAGTATACATTTTTTCTGTTGTAAAAAAAACGTTAATAATAAAAACTAACTACACTCTTAAGTTCAGGCTTTTTTGTCTTTATTACAGTATTTCAGCCTCTGACTACATTTTATAACTAAGCTACCTCTTTACCAATTTCCACAAAGTTATTGCATATTTTAATGACCCTTGTGATCACTCATTTTATTACTACCGAAGGAAAAAAACTTTAGGGTGCTAACTTGAAACTAAATAAACTCCCACTTTCTTTTAACAAAATACCTTCTAAACTAGAAAAAAAGGATTTTTATCAGTCAACTAAATGCCACAGTTATTTTTTGGAATATAAGAAACATTAAATACATTAAATCTGTCTGGGAAATTGACAGAAATTAATATTTAGGTTTAAGATTACATTTTGAAAAAGTAAAAAACAAAAAAAAAGCTGCACATTTATCATCAGTCTTGCTTCTAAAATCAGTCAGTTGTTCAAAATCTAAAAACAAAAATTGGCTCCGGATAAGATGTTCTTGCGTTCTAAACTGCGAAGGGTGTTTTTACCAGACTGGATCTGCAGACAGTAAATCCTGTTTTTTTCCTTTCGCCTTCCATTCAGAGGAATGAGGCGCTGCTCTTCTTCTTTTTCTTTTTTCATCTCACTCGCTCTTCTTCCGCAGGATGAGATAGGTGAGCGCCAACAGGAACGTGAGGACGAAGGAGATCCATGCCAGAACGTAGGCGTGACCATAGCCTCCCGTTTCACCGCTGTGAAGCTCCGCCGTGTAGACTGAAGCCGCGATCATTATGCACAGACCTTAGGGAGGAAAGGAAGGAAGGAAGAGGCGGGGCTTTAATAAAACAACAGTGCAAACAATTTTTGTTTATAAAGATTTGTGAATCTTTTTTGAATTAAATTCACAACTTTTTTTAATTAAATAAAGTCTTCCATGAAGAAGAGAGATTAACTAGGATTGTGTAATCCACCATCTTGACATCAGTACGGACCAACCAAACAGCAGAGATGCAAACAAGTCTTCATAGAATTTGCTGCAGCAGTCCTGGACTACAAAAACTGTACTGTTTTCGTAATACTTCTTTTGCGTTTGAGTGAAAATTTCTCCCTGCCACATACTCAAAAACTCTCCAAAATGTGCATCCTCTAGTACGCTGTGAAATAGAATATTTGGTATAGTGAACGACCCCCTCCAAAAAAATATGATGACATCACAGTGGGAGAAACCGACAAACAAATATTTGTTCACCTTTCGGCACATCCTGCCTGATTAGCACAGGTAATTTGGTAGAGTTTTATGAAGACGCCGTACTAGATATAACCCTGAATTTTATCCAGGCTGGGAACCGGCACATGGAGACCGAGACTAAAGGTCCCCCTGTGACTACACCAGGAATGCGGCCCACGAGGCGCCTATCCCTGGGCTAAATAGGCAGTAGAGTGAAGGCTCTTGCCTAAAGACCGTCACTGGCTGAAGCTCAATGTGCGACCTGGGAAGCGAAGCCAGGTTTCCTGCGCGCCAACGCAACACCTAACCAACTGAGCCATCCAGCTGCTGAAACCAACAGAAATGAATGTCTAAATGTCTTATGGGCTCAAAAAATATTTCAAAATCTACTGACAAAACCAAAGCATGTGTCTGGGATATCTAAAGAAAGTTTTGAAATTATTTTGGGATGGCCTATGGCTATGTGGCCAGTTTGTGGCAAAGTGTGAAATTTTTCTCATTTTTTCCCAAAATGGGAAAATAAAACTTTGGTTTAAGCAATATTCACAAAATTTCATACACATGCCACCAAGTCTCTAACCACAACCAAAGTTTTGTTGACCTTTGACTTTGGGAAAAGGCCACCATCTTAAGTACCTTCTACAAATTAAAACTCCCTTTAAGTCCTCGAGCATTATTAGGAAGCTACTTGGGAAAAATGTTGGTTTTAAATGTTGTAGATTTTGAACAGCATTAGCATGGCGAGCTCACAGAAGTGGTCTTCCCCTGTTGCACACAGATCTTTAACCAGACTATGGTGATAACTTAATGCATGAATCCCTGATCATGCTGAAGGAAATGATATAATTCACAATATAAAAACATTAGGAATGTGGGTGTGGTTTACAAAAAGCTTCTGTTGCCAAGGAAATCCAAAAGTTTACTTTTGCCAATTCTTCTAAAATTGACATAGATCTGTTCACCACCCCAAGACACCCCCCCAAACACCCCACCCCCACCCCCAATAAAAAAAAGTGGTTTCTATGGAGATTAAAGCAATTTGTCACATGCAGCTCTAAGCATTGGCACTGCTCCCTGGCTTTAATTAATACCAGATCTAATAAATGAATGTTCATTTATTTATCAACTCCTAAAGGTGAGATGTGATTCCATATTTATGCCAATCTCTAGTTTAAATCTAAGTTATTCATATTTAAAGTTTGTTTTCTTTTTTTTTATCCCCTTCAGTAAAAACAAGCAAAAAAAAATTCTGACTCTGTATTTATTCTTTAAAGTCATGTAGCGGGCCAGCAGAGGTCACAGTAGAGGCTTCTGTTGACCTCAGTCAGTCCAGTATTTCACTGTCCGCTCAAACATGGAAGAACATAAACATAGATCGATATTTCTCATGGCTGCATACTGGGTTTGACTCCAGCTTACTTACAGGAGATTAGCTGTAAAATGCCTGTGAATGTGAATCGTTGGCCTTTTGGGAGGGTGAACAGCTGAGCCACGAACACAAACAAGCCCAAGATGGAGAACACACAGGCTAGCACTGTGCTCGCCTGCACCGACTGAAGGAACTCTGCAACAGAAGGAGCAAAATACACCTTTGAATTTGCTGCATTGTTTTTTTTTTATTATACATTCATAGTCCTTACAGGAAAAAGCCATTTGACACAAGAAACCATTGTAGTTGCAAAAAGACCACAGCTCTTGAGAGGTACACCTTTCATTCCGGATCACCTGCAGCTTACCATCAGGAGAGGCCTTTAAGTTGAAGTAGTGCCACTCGGAGCTTTGAAACTCCCATGTGCCCCACAGGTCTGTCGACATAGTATCAGTGACCCACCAAGCCTGATAAGCAGAAGCACAGACACATTTACACGTGTCATATGGACATAGATCGGTGTGGGCAGATCAATATTTTTCTGCGAGTTTTGTGTTATTCTTTGAGTGCCAAGCTGTGAAGGTCTGTGGGTGGCTGAAGCATATTTTGACATTTATAACTCAGTGGTTTGCACACATGCCCGCCTGCCTGCTGCTGTGTTTGCATTCAAAGCTGTATGTAGGAGCTTCTTGTTGGCCTTTCTGGGCTCATAGGAGGAAAAAAGTGATGGGAAGACATGACAGTAGGGGCCTCTTACGTTATCAATGGTCGCCACCAGCAGGAGGATGATGGTGGAAACGTGCAGAACGATGATTCCAGCCAGTACCAACATGGTGACCCTCTGGAAAACGGCTGAAATGAAAGGATGCGCATCGTTATTCCATTTCCGCGCGCTCTTATGTAAGACTTTTTTACTCTGGAGAGCATCCGCTCGGCGCACAAGTCCAAACAACAAAAGACGAGAGTACAGGGGGGCGGCAGAGAGAGTCAATGGTGGTGGGGGCAGCAGCAAGTCCAATCTCGCCCCTCGACTCTTTTCGAAAGGCGCACATCTGGATTCAGACACGTCACGCACGTTCGTCTTTCAAACCGACTTTTATTTTCATGTGAAGGATTCGAGAACGTTGAATCGCAAAAACGGACACTTCCGTTTGACCCTCTGTTTTTTTTTTCTTTTAGGCACTTTTTGAGTCTTTCCGTCAAAAAACGCGCGCGCTTGATTTGGACCGCTCGCATTCCTCAAATCCCGTTAAGCACGCGCGCGCCCATACGCTCTAGATTGAGCGCGAGGGCAGGAAAACAAGCTTTCATCTGCGCCGGTTCAACAGTTGTCGCTTTGTGGCCGCGCGGCGGTTGTGGAAGTGCGCGCGTGCGCTCACTCGCGCGTTGAAAACTCAAGTTTTTCATTTAAAAAGGGTGAACTTTTCTGCTGAATAATTCTTCATGCAGCATGCCCCGCGCGGCTTTTATGTTAAAAAACAAATAAAAACACAACTCACTTTACCTTTAAAGACACGGAGCGGGAGATTTTGGGGAATGTGTAAAAAGCCTGGACACACCCAGCCTCGAATTCAGCACACATCTCCCTTTTTTCTCACCCCCTTTCCCTTTTTCCTCCCTCCAAGCCCCTCCCAGACAGTTTCAAATGTTGTTGTTTTTCTCTTTTTCTCACTTGGAAAAAAAGTGCAGGAAGGCTGAAAACTTTTTGTCAGTGTCAATCTCTTTAGATCTTCTTTTTTCTTTAGACAAAATTTTAAATCGGTGTTATTTTCTATAACATATTCTACATAGCACCGAAAGGTGGGTTTTCTCCAGGGACTCTGGCTTCCACCCACCATCCAAAAACATGCGTCATAGGTTACTCTAAAATTGTGTGATTGTGGCCCCAGCAACAGACTGGCGACCTGTCCAGGGGTGTCCCCTGCCTTGCCCATGAGTGGCCGGGTTAGCTCATGACCCCGACAGGGACAAAACGGGTATAGAAAATGAATGAATATTCTACATGGCAGCAGGAGTTATTAAAAATTTGCCTCTGAGTTGAGGGCGTGATTGTTGGTGTGGAGTAAGCCCACTCCCACTTCCCGTCATCCATCTGTTTACATGCTCTCCTGGTAGCTTACAGCCCCTCACAACCCAAGCCTACATTAACGGTGCAACAACAATGGTGAGCAATACTGAAGCTAGCCAGCCTTACTGTTTTAAGCCACATGCCAGCTCGGATGAGGAAAACGAAGACGTACGTGGATCTAGTTGTCTTGTTAGACTTCTATTTTTTTTCAAATAATAGCGGGTCTTGAAGAAACAGTGTGAACTTTTGGTTAAAAATGAATCAAATGCAGTTTAGAACAGGTGGGTCTTGAATCTAGATGTAAAAAAAACGGAGTGTTTCAGCTGATCTGAGGCTTCCTGGAAGCATAATCCAGATATGTAGAGCATAGAAGCTGAATGCAGCTTCTTCATGTTTGGTTTTCACTCTAGGAACTGACAAAAGACCAGATGCAGATGAGCAGAGAGGTCTGGCTGGTATTGAGTCGGAAGGTCAATCTTTGGTGCTAAACCATTCAAAGCTTTATAATTCTATCCTCTGGCAGAAAGGCAGCCAGTGTGACTTCAGAATTGGAGCATTTATTCTGGGGATACACAGTGATGTCGGTATTTGCAAATCAGTGCATTAAAATATAAACATTGGCCTTGCAGTGTAAAATTATTTTTTAAACCCTGCTTAACACGAAAAACTTTGACATTGTTGGGGTATGAAGGGATGTTGAAGAGAAACAAGAACCTTTGTGTGTTTGTAATGCTTGAAGGTGCGAGGATGTGTTTCTTTTTTCTAAAATGAAGAAAAACGTCATTATTGTACATCAGTTATTAGTCAATGTCAGTTTTTAGCACATCAAATATTGGAAACAAGAAGAAGTTATTTCAGACTTTTCTCTGCAAATCACTTTTGGGGTAAATTACATCAATTCAAGCTGTCGCCCAATAATACTTCTGGACTTTTGTTTCCAGTTTCTTTTTACTCAGTTAATTCAGTCTTTTTGAAAGTAATACTATTTTTACTTTAGTATCATGTTAGAACCCTCTTCCTACCTCATGTCTTCTTGTTTAAGGATGATTAGAAGCCCCTTCTGACGGGGAAGGCGCTCACATGAACTACCTCTCCAAGTCTAGTCCTGTCAGCGTACCAAAATGACTCAGCATAAAAGCCCCGCTCCCATGAGAATCGGGTTTTTGGTGTTTTTAACATGTTCTTGAAGAATTCTTCTGATAATGGAGGACACGTTTTATTTGTGTATATAATGATAAAATGCTATAATATATAATAAATAGATACGTATGTATATATATATATATATATAAAATGCTGTTTGTGATGTAGAAAATGTGGTGGGTGGCTCCCTGCTCCACTCCATTCTAATGGATCCACTTACAGAGATGACTAGATCAGTGTACGTCTTCGTTTTCCTCGTCCAGGCTGGTTCAAAACTGTACGGCTGGATAGCTCCAATATTCCTCGCCATTTTTGCGGCACTTTGGTAATGTCAGCTTGGAATTGTGAGGGGCTGTGAGCTAGCAGGAGAACAGATGGGTAACAGGAAGTGGGGACGGGCTCACTCCGCGGCAACCGTCCCGCCCACACTAATAAACTATTGCAGAAACTAGTCCTAGAAAAAACAATAATAATTTGGCTAAAAACAGCATAATCATCGCTGGAAATGCTTTTACAACAGATGAAATGATGATCAGAGTGGGACTTTAAAGCACCCAACTAAAAGAATCTTAAAGTAACAAGCAATATTAGTACATAGAAGAGAGAAGAGCGCCTTCAGGGTGCAGTGGTGTTCCAGGTCTGAATGAAGGCTTCCAGGTAAAACGGTGTTGAGTTGACCACTCTAAAGCCCAAACCAGGAAGACGCAAAATTCCAATGGAGAGATCTGAGATGTGGTGCCTTCAAATTCAAACATGTAGCTGCATGTGGAAATCTTCTGGAGAGATTTGATGATGAAGTTAAAAGTGGGACAGCTGGAAGTACCTGGCAAGATTAAAAAAAAAAAAAAAAAAGAGCCTGCATGAGGAGTTGAGTTACTCATTCAGAAATGATGTTGTTGAGGGTAATTCTGCATGCTGGGAAAATGCCAAACTCCTTTAAAAGTTAGCCAATCATCATTCATGACAGATTTTTTGCAGACTTTGTGTGAACGATCACTAAGGATGAAAATGATGACACTAACTACGGTTCTATGAGTCCTGGCTGACAACCAGAGACCTCGGGTCCAAACTTTTGACTGAGTGAGCACATTTATAAATGTCAGAGACCGACTAGAGCACATAAACTCTCAATTTATACTTTTATTTCAACCATAAACTGTCAAATTTTAAATAGATATCATCTCGCAGCCAGTTTTTAGAGCTCCGAATAAAACGACACCATGAAAAGGATTAATTAGCAGACAGTGAACATGAAGCGAAGCCTTTCATCACCTGTCAGGGATGAAAAAGAGCTAAAGTGATTATAGGTTTTCTCATTTCGACAAAGTAGCTTCAGAAATGAGCGTGTGTTCCTTTGAATGGTCTTTTAGAACGGAGCATATGGATAGATGAGGTCTTTGTTCGACGTTTCATGCTTGATCACACAGAAGTTTGATGAAAACACGTGTCCCCAGGGTTCACGTTCTCTACAGGTATTCCTGAAATGTATGACTAAGCTGGAGCACCTGCGACTAACATTCTCTGTTTAAACCTGTTTCCTTTTATTCCGTTTTTATTGGTAAAAGTACGGACTAAAGTCATTAATAAAGGTTATGAAATACAGGAAGGAGTGTCAAACTTAAAGTTTTTACTTTGTGAGACAGAAAGTCACAAATAATAATTCTGGTGAAATGCCACAAGTTAGACAAAAAGACTAGTTCTGTGTCTCAATAATTCAAAATAAAATAAAGTATTGTGTGTAAATTCAAGTTGGATTTGACTGATCCTGAATTTTGCTTTTCTGAGTTGTAATTTATGACCTTGTTTTTACACCCAGTTTTTTTCACCAATTCCTTTTTTGCAGTAATAATTATATTTTAACAATTTTACAGAAACAGGGGACAACAGTGCATTGACAAAACAAAAAACTAGATTATACTAAACCTCATAATCACCACCTTGAGTCCCTGGACAGGTTTATCCCAACAGTAACTCTGTAAACGTATATGGAAGAAAATGAAAAACTGTACATTTCAATGTGACAGAAGGTCCGGACCAGGAGCAGAGGTGTTTGGGTAATCCGCCTCATATAAGAAAAAATAACAAATTCATTAATTTTAAATGAAAATTATTTTAAAATAGAACATTTTGGAGTTTTTGTTTTTAAAAAATTGCATTTTCTTTCATTTTAGTGCCAATTGCAGCGATGGGTTGATATCCCACAGTGAAAAACACAAAACTTCGACAAATGCTGCATGCGTGAAGAAATGCGTTTCTCCTCCACGCCGCAAGCACGATCCGGATCACCCTGCCGGTGGACGGATACTTAGCTCTACAGTAAGTCTCCCCCTTAAAAAGACAAGTTTAGATACAACTGCCTACAAATGCCTCTACAACTGGAGCATAGGGGGAGCCGTTGGGGTAAGGGAGGATTTCGGATTGGGCCTTCATTTCATTTAATATCTGAGTCCTTGATTTGTCAATCGGTTTAACTTTCAATGCGCATGTTGTGTTTAGAGCTCAAAAATGGTCTTAAATTTATGTGAACAAAAAGGTTTTGAACATGGAAGCCTGAATCGCGTGATTACACTTTCCATTGGAAGTTGTGGATTGATCTTGCGTTGATGGTGGTGTGAAACTAGCTTAAGGTTTGTACTTATTAATGGCTGATTTGTTTTATCATTATTATTATTGGCAACAAAATAAATCAAATATTTGCAAAAACTGCAATAACGTGCAAAAACTAGCTTAACCAATCAGTCATGCTTTTTTTCTTTCTAATTTTTCAGGACACAAACAATAACTGAACATATGTCTGGTGAGATCAGTTTCCTGAAAGGTCTGTTTGTCATTCGGTGGTGTAATATTACCTGGGTGATGATAATAGCACAGAGTTGTGTTGCTGTCTGGGTGTGGAAGTCAAACAAATGAAGCGTTCTACTTGGCAGTAATTCAAAGCCATTATGTGTGACCTCTCATTGTTTCTCATATCACTGTGAGTTGTGAATGAATACTCAGCAGTAAAGGAGCAACAATTGATGCATTTTTTTCATATTTAGTTATTATGGCCCGCAGCAGCAGGGTCCTGTCTGAAAGGACCGTATTGTTTTTACACGTACGAAAAGACAGAAAAACATACAAAAAGCCTTTGACCGACCTGAAGGAACAAGCCTTTAAGCCCACAGACCTGGCCAGTGTGTAGTACAAAAAAAAGTGCACGAACCCACACAGTCCTAGGCGCAAATTTTTCTATATATATCTGCTTTGTTTATTATTATTATTATTATTATGGCCCGCAGCAGCAGGGTCCTGTCTGCAAGGACCGTATTGTTTTTACACGTACAAAAAGACCCAAAAACACACAAAAAGCCCTTTAAAAGGCCTCAATCCAAGGGCCTTAGACCAAACAGACCTGACCAGTGTGTAGTACAAGACAAAATACACACAGTGACACACTCAATCCTAGGTGCAAATGTTTCTATATTGTATCTGCTTTGTTTATTATTATTATTATTATTATTTTCCTTTCTAACGACACCTGTTTGCCTAAATTTGACCCCCGCCACATACCCGAAAACTCACCAAAATTTCCACAAACCTGGGGAAAATTGTAAAATAATTTATTTTGAAGTGAACGACCACCCCCCCAAAACG
>BSAI01000119.1:14464997-14559732 GCA_036245035.1 Adrianichthys oophorus | reverse complement strand
TATCTATCTATCTATCTATCTATCTATCTATCTATCTATCTATCTATCTATCTATCTATCTATCTATCTATCTATCTATCTATCTATCTATCTATCTATCTATCTATCCATCCATCCATCCATCCATCCATCCATCCATCCATCCAGTCAAAAGACACATTTTATATATTACATATTTATATGAAAATATTCAGTTTGTCTCAACATAAAAAGACAGGGATGGATTTGAAATGGATTTAAAGGCTTTGTTGTTTAAAATTAATCTTAATCTATGTCAATAATTTAAGTAAAAGCAAAGGAAAGAAACAAAAAGGAAAATTACTGTAAATTCATTTTAAAAAACGTGTATTTTTGAACAAAGTCTGAATGATAAAACTTCTCTTTTATTTTCCAGCATTTTTTTATTGTAGGTCACCTGCTGCTTTTTGATTGGTTGGTTCTTAATTAGTCCTAATTAATCAGCCGACATGCACCTGGCGCGTTAGAACGCACCCTGGCCCCAAAGCAAAAGCCAAACGGTGATGTCTTGCAAGCCAAAAAGACGAATCATTTTAGTTTTATTATTGGGTATCAGTTATTTTTATACATTCCAACGTTGCTGTGCAGTAAGTTTAGGTCAGAGGGAAGATGCCTCAAGAGCCCATCGAGGTAAACAGTCGACGAAAAGGACAGAACAAGACATCCACCATCAGCTGGGGCCGCTTCCGGCGGGCGGACTGGTTACCGGACGCCCCGCGCGGCGTGAACCCAGACGAATAGGCCACCCGGAGCCCCAACAGGACCCCGCTGCCCCATCGAGTGAGCTCCTGCACGCCGGGGTCGATGAATCTGATGGCAGGCTGATTGGCTCGTCCTGGGCCCTCGGTGAAGTCAGAACGGAACGGAGGCCCCCACCGGCGGACCCCGAAGAGGGATATCAAGCTGATTTTACAGGTTCACGCCCCCAGAATACGTAAAATCATCCTAAAATATTGCGAAGAGTTAACGCCGTCGGCTTTATCAAAAAGAAAAAAAAAAATCAACGAACAAAAAAAACGCTAAAACTTGTTTGCCTCGGTGCATTCTGGGTAATGTAGGCATAGCTGTTCAATTTGGCGTCTGCTGGTCTGCAGCGCTTAAAATTCAAGTGCAATCACATGTGTCTATTTTACTGTTAGGTTTTTCTGAAATTCAAGGGGAAGTGTTGGGCCTTTCCTCTGACTCCAGTCCACATTTTTCTGAGTGGGAAGCCATGGAGCCTGTGGTGGAGTGTGATGACACCTTCATGATCTTCTCTGCCTCTGGTCATGGGTTACTGCACCTGCTAGTGGACAGAAGTAAGAAGCTGAATAAAATATATCATTTTATTGGAATTCATTGAAACATTGCCGTTTTGTTTCTGCAGAAGAAGCCACACCTGTTTCCATCTTCCAGTTGCCAGCTGACTGTGGATACTCGGTCAGGACATCGTGGAGTGATCTGGAGATGATGGTGCCGTATGATGGATGTTATGTCACCCAGGAGGTATTGGTCTTTTGAAGCCACAGTGGCTTTCACCTGTCCATTGTAGCTCTCTGGTTAAAGAAATATTAATTTAATGTTGGGTGACATTTTACAGACTACAATGAATCTAAATTCTTCCCCCTGTACAGCTTCTTCCTACCCCTACATTTAGCCCTCCAAACGGAGAGAGATGGGGAAAAATGGTGTCTTCAAATTCGGACGTTACTACCACTCAATGGTCATCTACTTTAGCGCGTAGCTGCCAGCACTTGGAAAATACATAACATCGGTTTTATAACTTTAATAAGTCATGCAAAAAAGTGAAGAAATGCATTTCTTCTCCATGGCACAGCACAATGCCAATCACTCTGCAGGCGTAGGGATACCCAGCCAGCAGTCCCTACGCTTTCCCCTCAAAACAACAGTTTTGGACACCACTAAAGCTTGAAATGCGGTTACAATTGGAGGGGTAGGAGGAGAATTGGATTCAGCCTAAACAGTCAGATGTCCAAAATTCTGGTAAAGTCACTTAATTATCTCTTTAATTTTAATGAATCAAACATTTTTATTTCCGGTTGAGATGCACCTCAAGAGGGTAAAATGAACTGTGTATTTTTAAAGTCACTTCTAACATTATTCTACCTACTATGTTTTCTGCATGAAGATGGTCCTCAGGGAGTCTTATTTTGAAAGGAACTCACATGAACCTCTGTCAAGTTATCAACTATTTTAGAAAGGAGGCTATTTCCTCTTAATTATAACAAAATCAATAATTCATTTATATTTATCATAATAATATCGATGCAAATAATTAAATTTTGTCACTGGTTAAACTCACACTTTGACTCCTACTTGGTTGTGTTCAGTAAGAAGTTCACCTCAGTCTCTTGAAAGTTTAAGACTCCTGTCTTAAGTATTTGTTCGTCTTTTTTTTTTTCTTCTCCCCTTGTTAGAACGGCAGTTATGTGCTGCCCATGCAGTGGTTGAGCACCCCACTGAAGCTGTCCTGTCCTGTGAAGATGTCCACAGCAGCCCCCGTGGTCTCCCTGATTTCTCCCTTGGTTTTCTGCTCCTCTTTTGGCATGGCGGTACAGATACACTGGCAGGAGCGTTATCAACCAGTGCTCGGGGTCATAAGTAGGTTGTTTTCTCAAAGATGAACACCTTTTGACTATTGCATCTGCTGTTGAAAGTCCCATTCTGATGGTTTTGTTGATCCGTTATTGAGGCATTTCTAGTGGTCCTTTAAATATGTTTATGCTGTTTTTAGCTATAATAAAATAAACTGTTTTCTGGAACATAGTTTCTACAGAGCGGCAGTAGTTCATTAGAAAGTCACCCTTAAGTGGGGGTGGGACTGTTGGCGTAGCTAAGCCAGCCCCAGCATCCGTCACCCATGTCTTTACACACTCTCCTGCTAGCTTACAGCCCCTTACAATCCCAACCTAAAATTTTTTTCCATTTTCACATATAACAATATAATTTTTAGTGAATGGAGCTTGGGGCCCATTTGTGTCGGACCTCTGTGCCTTTAAAGTTGACTCCCAGCCTCAGGAGCTCACATTCCTCATCTCCCAAAGAGCTCCTTGTATCACAGCTGATGTAAGTCATCTCATTTATGAGAACTGTTGTAGCAGGACGACCTCTGGTGACACTCTGCATCTGCTTTTCAACAGGACGGTCTGCGTCTACAGCTTACGTTGGATGATGAAGAATACGTTCTTTCCTGCCCTGTCGGTCCTGATTTTCCCTACTCCCCTTCTCAGTTTCCATCTATCCCAGACTCCATCATTCCTGTTTCTTCTTCCTCTCTTCCCCCCACTTCTCAAACACTAATCCAGGGGCAGTCTGCCCAACTTCCTAACAATCAGCAGCTCTACTACCTCTATGCTGGCCTCCAAAACCATCAGTTACCCATAGACTATGCCTCTGGCCCCCAGTCTGCCAATGCTCACTACCCCACAGTCGATGGCACTCCTGGCTCCCAGCAGCAGTTGCAGTATCCCTATTTTGACAAGCAGGTGTTTCACCCTCATCCGTTTTTGTTACAGGGTCATATTTCTCATCAAATGTCTCCAGTATCTGTAGACCAGCACCCCTACCCCTTTGTTTTCTATCATCCTGATTTACCATTCTATCATTTGACCTCAAATCCAGCAGAAAAGGGTCTCAAACCTGAAATTCCTCATCCTGATCAGAATCCACAGATTAATTATCATGCCGCAACCACTGCGGTGCCAGCGACTCAAGCCCCAGCTGTGTTCCATCCTCTCCCTTCTGAATCAAGGCAGCCTATGCTTTCAAAACCTCAAACGGACGCATTTTATCCTCAAGCTTCGTACTATTCCCACCGGTCTGTTTCCCACACCGCTGCGGCCCGTGTTACTGCTTCACCCCACAGCCCAACAGCCGGCTCCTCCGACTTTGTCAGGCATCCCTCCGGTCAGCTCTATGCTCACAGTCCTTTCCACCTGCACACTCATCCATCACCTGCTGGAGAAAACCCCCAGAAACCAGTAGCTCAGCAGAGGCTGTGCGCCTCCGGTGACTCTTCCTGCAGCTATTATTCCTATCCGTACTCCCCTCATCACCCCTTCTACCTGCAGCAGCCATATGCTGCTTCATCCCTCTATCCTCAGACTCCTTCAACAAATCCTTCCACACCCCCAGCTCAGAACCCTCTACAGACCCCCCACCTGCAGTGTCTGAAGGGCAGGATGTTCGTCTTCCTGCCTTACGCTGACCCGCGCTCCATCCATATCCTAGGTCAGTATTTAAACAACTTTAATGGAAATGGGATTTAAAGGTTTTTTATGATTCATGAACTTTAAAAATACCTAAAGCTGAAAGTGTGCAGGTTTTAGAAAGATCACTTACAAGCACAACCTTCTTTTAGTAAAGCCATTCTGCTCTTTGAATGAAATCACAAGTCATGGAATTGTTTAATGAGCATCTGTTCTAATTTTATGCAGGCTTTTGCATAGTAACAAACGAGGAAATCTTGATAAAAAAGTTAACATGGAATATTGAACATTAAAACGTCTTGATAGTTTGTTTTTAATTCTTCTAGAGGTTAAAGAGGGTTAGTTTTTCCACATAATCTTAATCTCAACCCCAGAGCATAATGTATAGTTGTCTTTGGGACCTTGATTACTAGGAGACTATTTTTTCTCAAATGGAAGAACCAATTTCCTCCAACTTGTAAGATGTGATCTTTTACTCTGTTTGGTTTGGGAGAAACATTGTTTTTCTGTGAGAGGTTGTACGCAACATTTTTAAGATAGTTTGAATTCTTTCAAGTTATTCGGCAAACTTGGATGTCACTTTCGTTCGTAAAGTTCTCTGCACTGCCAGTGCACAAAACGGTATCATTCTACCCCTTTTTTAAAAATGCCAAATACTAATAGTCTTGGTATAAATAGGCACATTTTAAAGGTTTAATAGTAACTATTGGGGCTAAAAAGTAAAGACTTTTGACATCAGTTTAAATGAAGTTCTAAGAAAAATAATTTTCCTATAATTTCTGAATGTTGCCATTAACGGTGAACACGCTGAAGCATCTTTTCCTTCTAAATACTTGCTGCTGATTTATTATTTAAATTAGCCAAAGCTTTCAGGTACAAGATACAAAACTTAGGTGGAAGTTCATATTTAGATTAAATGTGTTTCTGTAAACTATTTCATAGATGTACGCAGTAAATTATAGTCTAAATGTGAAGCTGGTTCTTTTTTTCCAGTGATTTTTATTTTGAGCAGAAATGTGTAAATGTTACGATGATGAGGAAGCTTTAGGTCTGATGTTAGTGAAACAGATGTGATGTAGTTTCCAGTGGAACATGTTTCATCTCCATACAGGATCATTGATCTGTTTTGGCACTTGTTTTTCTGGACCCCTGTAGTTTAAACTGGTTTTCTCTGAGCCAGCAGGGCTAAAATGAGTTGGTTAACGCTGCAGAGCAGTCCTCATTTTTTTTCAAGGTGATGTAAAATCAATTGTGAGATGATGTGGAACACCCAGACCAGGACCTGTTGGGGTATGAAATGACTTTCAGGCACTTGCATGAGCCTCTTGTTTGTTGACCTGAAATGACATTTGGTTCTGAGATGTTCTGTTGAACCCAGTTTCTGATATTTTTGATCAGCATTTAGGAAGAGCCCTGTTTTAAGACCTTTTTTGGCTTTTTTAAAAAAGGTTTTGGAACTTCAAGTGGAAGAAAAATCATCATTGTTCTTCATTTAATCCTTTTGATTGTATTTTTGCTGAATGGCCCCCCAGACAGACAGGGGCATAACAATTGAATTATGTCTGGCTTGGGGGTTTGCAGTGATGAGTGAGCTCAAATTACAGAAGTCCAAATTGGCTTTTGTACATTTAGTTGTTTAATGAGAACCTTTTTTCTCCCTTTCAAGAAATGAGTTTCTTTTGATCACAATTTAACATTTGTAGGCTTTTTTTTTAACCCTTTTGTATGACTTCATTCGTATCAAATGTTTTTGAATGTCTTGATCTATAATTATCAATCAAATATATTTTCTTCTAGCGCATCAGAGGACATGGAAGCTCCTGTCCGACATGCCTTCTCAGTGTGGGTTTGTGCTGCAGCAGATCAGCGATCATGGGGTCCTGCTCCACTCTCCTCTGCCTGCCTGTCACAGCTACTTCAGAGTGAGTTTCCTCAGAAATGTTGGGCACTAATGGCTGATTTAAGACTTTAAAAAGAGGGACATGTCCAAACAGTGACCTGTAGAAATCAGGACTGTTGGAGGTTTTTGGGTAACCTTGGATTTACACTCTCTGCTGTGCATCTTCGTCGCATGGGGAGTCTGTCAACAACCATCAGCAAGTTTACGTTGTCTCCGTTGAGTCTCTGGTCTGTCCCTCCTCCCTCCTAGAGGAGCGGTTTGCCCTGCCCCCCGTGTCGAGTAGCTCATCCTTCTCCTTGCTCTTCCAAAACGTTGGCAATCAGGTCCCATCCCCTCCCTCCTCATTGAGTCCTAGTAAAATGCAGGTTTTGTTCAAAAATCTTTTCGTACTTCAAAATTAAACTTTCGTCATCCGTGGGTAAAATGGATGCCGGTGTTATCCGCGGTGTTAATGTGGGTTATCGTGTGGGCACATCCTATGAGTTATGTTGCTTGATGCAACAACTACTTAATAATTGTCCTTAGTTAAATGCTTCCATAACAGTCACTTTCATAAATCGCGTTTCTTATCCTAAATTAGCCAAACAAAGGTCATTTGTGGAATATGTGGAAAAAAATGCAAAAATAACTAAAATAGCCTACCCTTTATTTTTGGAAATATGAAAGAAAAAAAATTGAAATTGTAATTTTGTGAGTATTTTTTTAAACCCCCCCCCAAGAAATAAAATAAATTAAAAAAAACAATCGATGTACATCTGCATCACTGATTTGTTCAGAGAGAAACATTTGTCATATGTCTCACTGGGACATAGCTACATTTCACGTAATAATTCACATTAATCTAAAGTCAGTAAGTCATAGTACAGGTCCAGGCTGTCAGTCAACTTGAAGCCATACTGAGGGTCTCTGCTTCCTCCCTCAAACCACATGTGGCTCAGCTATGTGAAAGGAAGCGCTGCCAAGTGTCCAGTAAGAAGTAAGCAAGAGAAGCCATGTTCAGAAGAACCACTGATGGACGTTAAACTGTCAAATCAAAGTCTTAGTTCGTGTTTAACAGTTAAAATTTGACAGTGTTTAATTGAACTGTTTACATCTGAATAAAGCAGAGATACAAAACAAATGTATAACTGATTTATTTACTTAATGGTTTTTGATTTATTTGTTTTTGTAATTTTGTACGGTTAATAGTACAGTGCATGTTCCATACAAATTTACTACCAAAGAAAAGGATTTAACTAAGGAAGTTATACACAACTTGTTAACGAGGTCCTTGTTTGTTTTTTGCGTTATAAATTAAAATTTTAAAATTTTGATTTTTATTTTTTTTATTTTTAAAATTCTGGCTCAAATTGGCATCAACACCCAGGAGCACACACATGCATGTGCGCTGAGGTTGCGGCCTAGACTCAGCCAGACTCTACCTTCAGGGGCCCCAAGGTAAATTGAGTTTGACCCCTGGCTTAGTAGTAAGCTTACCAGCGGGTCTGATCTGAGGTCAAATACTACGAACATCCACCATAAGACCAAAATGATAGCTGGTCCTGCCAGAAAACATAGAAATGGTGCAAAGTCTAAAGCTGCCATTGACTTTGAATAGACTCCAAGATCAGCCTAAACATTCACTGTTCTGAGTAAACTCCCTCAGATTTTCCTAAAATATTTTCTAGAAGTTCTCCTTTATTGGTTGACAGTAATAAGTCACAGCTTTGTTTTTGCCATGACATTGATCCATCAATAACTGGAAATGGAACTCGTGTGTAAGTTTGCATTGCAGAGGGACGAGTGTCAGACGGAAACATCACGGAGGCCATGTAAACATTCTGATGAATGAATGTTCCTTTTGTATGTGTGTGTCAACGCAACAGAGACTTATCACTGATGGACCAGTGGAAATTGACCTTTAGACCAAAACTTGAACAGTACATGTAAAGCACTGAGAAACTCGTTAGATTGGGATTTACTTCTGAAACAAATGTTGCCTGAAAGCATTGCTGTTTTTAGCTCTGCATTTGTGCAGCTCAGAGTTCTTCCACACAGAAATATGCGTGGTTGCTCCTGCTGATTTTTATTGATCTCTCTTGCTTTAGACTCCCACCATCATCTCTCTACCCGTACGCTTTTGGGATGGTTCTGTTGGGCAGAATAGGACCATGGACCTTGAATGTCCATATCAGAAGCCAGCTGAAAGTCCTGCACCAGTTTCTTCTTTGTCTGCCCCTGCCTCGCACCAACCTACCAAGGACAAGGGCAGTCCGTCTGGATTTGGGAAATCAGAAGTTTTCTGCTCCTCCCAGCACATGAATGTAGTGCTCCCTGCTGGTCCTATTTCAGAAATGATTGTTAAAGGTCTGCAAATGAAACTCTATCATAAGTTCAGACAGTTGAGCACAAGTGTCTAACTCCAGGCTTCTAGGGCCAGTGTCCTGCTTCTGTATTTACTGTCCCTTCCCTGGCCACTAATTGGTAGAGCCAATTAGTGTTTAACAGAACTGGAATGAGTGACCTCTCAAGTTTCAAACAGGAAGTACCTGCTGGTTCACCACAATACCATATTCTATTAGCAGCTATGATTGTCAGAGGAACTGTTCTTGCTCGACTTTTTTTGTTACGTTTTCCTGCTAATCTAACTTTTATTTTTTTTGTTGCGAGTCATTCAAGTTGTAAACTGTCCAATCCATTGCCTCAAAAGTGGGTAGTAACTGCTGGCGCCCACGTGTAAAACAATGTTTTGACAGTATTTGTGAAGCACACTCGAGTAATAGGAGTGTGGACTTCCAGCTAGGTCACACCTGATTGGTGAGAGTGGTTGCCATAGAAACAATGACTCAAATCAACCGGAATCAATCACTGCAGAGTTTGTCTGACCCCAACATGGCGGCATCCTTATTGGGGAAAATATGGCAACTGAATTGACTTCATTTGGTTGAAGCCAAAAGTACCCAATTTTCTATGTGTGACGGTATTCTCACTTGACCCAATTCGCTCAATAACTAAAACCTTGCGGTGTGTGTTGGGTCAATCCTCTTCATACTTTTACTCTTAAGTCTACCATGACATATAATACATGATTATGCAAAACAAACCGGCATGTTTTTATTACAAAAAATATTAAAACCTGCATTACTATTGAAAAATGACCGTACATTTAATGGATTAGACCACTTTCAAGTGGTGGATGTGGACTTCTGACAACCTAATTCCTCATTAGCAAAAGCAGTTGCCATGGAAACAAATCAGTCCAACTTGGACCAATCACTGCTTGATCACATCGGGCTTAAACATGGCGGCGGCCATATTGCAAAAAATGGCTACTAAATGGACCTAATTTTGTTGTAGCTGGAAAATTCTATTGTCATACTCGCTTGGTCCAGTTCTCATCTAGTCAATGGGTAGAAAACACCTGATCCAGGTATGACAGAGTATGATGGTGGTGCTGGAGGCCTGAATTAGTCACCTTTTTGTGTGCATTTTAAGAAGAAACTAAGTCTCATTCCTGCAACACTTTTAACTTTTTCAAAATAAAACGTGTTTCTTCATATTTCAGACTTCAAAGGAAATCTGATCAATCTCAATGACCAAAAGGACTGTGGTTATTATCTAAACAAGGGCAAAGACGGCAAAACCCATCTGATTTATCCGTTACATGCACATTGTCATCAGAGTGTGCAGGCAAGTATTGACTTAGATCTCACACTGTGGACATGACCTTTTGCTCACATGACGATTCCTATCCACCTATTAACTCCTGTATTAATGTTTCACAAAGGGGGAAATGCACGTCATTAGTGTAATTTACATGACCGAAAATGGACGAAAAGAGGCTCAGTTTTCCTGTCCGGTTGTGATCCCAAGGTCTGGACAGGGTGGGTGGATGCAGTTTGATCTCCAAATGGTGGTTTGGTTTGCCCAAAGCTGTTCCCTAAAGGCCGGCTGTAGATATTTCAACTGTGTCTGACATTTGTGGTGCTGCCCCTCAGAGTGCAACCTTCACAGCGAATACCGTCTCCCCTGTGGGTCTGGCTCCATAACGCAGACACAGTGCCTCTCCATGGGCTGCTGCTTCAACAAGCACCCCCTTGAGTGCTATTACCCCATGGAAGGTGAGCTGCCCTCCAGTTCACACCTCTTGGCTTTGTCTGAGCCATTACTTGCACAGATGTGAGTCACGCAGCTGAGTTTGTGTTGAATCCCATTTGGGACTGACACGCTGGTATTGACTGAAATTTGAAAAGACTGTAAGATACTTTGGCTCTCATTATCAATCGCCTCCTGAGATTTTTGACCTTTGTTTTACCTGACCTTTTCATATTGGTGCATCTGCTTGTGTGTTTCTGTCCCCTTTTTCAGAGTGCACTATTGACCGTCGCATGGTCTTCTCTGTGCCCGCCTCCATCACGGACCCCCCTCTTTCTCCTGCTCTGCTGGTCTCTGCCAACAACTCCACCTGCAAACCTCAGAAGGTGACCTCTGAGTACGCCCTGTTCAATATCCCCATGGACGGCTGTGGGATGCGCAGGATGGTGAGAATTAGACTGAAAATGTCAGAATGTGCTGGAAAAACCATGAGGAAATAACATGAGTTACTAGACTGCTATTAAACTTCACCTGAAGAGACATCCTTCACATCCAGGTGGACAGTCCAGTTTCTTTTGAAGTATATATTAAAAAATAAGGTTCTTATTTTAATAAATGAGCTAAGCATTTTATTGGGTGAAAAAACAGTTCAATCAGTTCTTTGATCAGACACCATTGCCTAAAAAAAACAGCAGGTGGATGACTGACGAGCAGAACTATAGAAAGGATTGTTTTGTAATTTTATAAGTCAAATTCAAAGCATTTCTGAATAATTTGTTCATTTTTGGTTCACGTGAAAACTTGAGGTTTGGTGGGTTTTTTTGGGGGGAATTGTAGCCTTTTTTTAACTTTGCATTTTGTTTGAAATTGACATGTCGTTTTTACCCTCTTACTCCTGGGCTTTTGCCAGCAAAATAAAACGTGCTTTGTAAACAACCGCAAGTCTTCCACCGTTTACGCAGTTGCCGTAATTCCAACAGACTCTGACGTGGGGAACAGTACCTTTCAGGTGACGTGCAACCCTTTATGTTAGTTAAACGTGAGCCCACAGCTTCTTTTCTCTGCATCAGGTGAATTTCATTGATTGTGTCAGCACTTCCCGACTGTAAAGTGTTTAATATCAGCACAAAGCGGTTTTTCTCGAGTTCATGGATTTATAGTAGTTCAAAGTTATGATAATTCAAAGTTTGTCAACACTAAAACTTCCACAAATGAAAAAGGACGCTACCCATATGTAACTACCAAATCAGAGTCCCTGACTGGTCAAAGTTGAAGCGGTTTAGAGCCCGTAAACTGTCAAAACTTGCGCAGCTAAGCGTGGACACGTTTAGTAGCGGAATCTTGAAGCTGACATTTGTGTACATTTGCATAGATTTTTCAACAGAAGTGGATGCTTGAACGAACGTTTCCAAGGGCGGTGCTAACATAGCTTCAGTTGAGTTTGACTGAGAAATGAATCAAAAATGTTTGACTGCTTTTTCTAAATCTTTGTGGATTAGGTTTTAAAATAGTCACAGGAATTTAAAGTCTTAAACTTTTTAATTCATTCCCAGTAGATCTGCTTTTTGATAATGGAGCTTTTCTCTTTACATTAGAGTTTAAAATTATTTGTACTTTTTAAAATGTGCTTTTTCTAAATGAAGTATATTGTTGAACTACTGTTTTTACATTGCACTACTAAAAACTCATTTTAACTTTTACCTCTTGTTGTTAAACTTGCAGGTTGCATGCGTGTGCTGGTGGTGGTGATCTTGTCTAGGTTGAATTTGAAATATTCAATCTTTAAATGTAGTTTTATATCATGGTCCACTTTTTTTCTTCATTCTTTAGATCCCATCTGAAAGACAGGCATTGCTGTAAAAATACTGAAGTTGGCATTTGCAGGATCATTTTGGCACAAAAGATAAACAAAAGCTTAATAATTCAGAGAATTAGTTTATCATTTCAGCAGTGTTTGGAGCAGACATTTCCAGAAGGGTTTTTTCCTTTTGTCTCAAACTTGACACAAACAAAGTTTGATCCCTGATGTTCTGATTTGTTGACTTCTCCTTTGTGCTTTTACAGATGGTGGGGAAAACGCTGGTCTACATGTTGGAGATCACCAACATGATGCAAGCGGTCACCCTCAACTATGGCACCATCACAAGAGATTCTCCCATCAGGTTTGTGCATCTATCCATGCATGAAGTTGCTTTTATTACAGCCAGTGGCTTTATTAGATTACTTTTTTTTAACTTTAAGTCCTTTTTTTGTTGAAACTAAAGTGCTATTCGTTTTTCAGCAAATTCTTGCTTGTTAAATCCATTTTAACCTTGGAGGAACTGTGAATTATTGTCTTTCTGCTGACACACACACGTTTCAGGTTGTTTGTGGAGTGCAGGTACTCACCCGGAACAGTTCTTTCTGTGAGCTATGTGGTTAAAACGCCCTCTTTTGGCCCGGAAGTTCATACCCAAGGGGTGTTTGGAGTCCAGCTCAGGATATCTAAAGGTTCATCTACTGATACTTTCATTCCATGAGGAGCAGGGGAAGCGATTAACTTATCAAGATACTATTCAATATGTGGGTTGTCTGATGTGCTTTAAATGTAGTTGAATAAATAACCTTCAGTTCATGCGCCTCATTTTAGATGCTCAGTACACGAGCTACCACCCACAGTATCACCAGCCCCTGCGCATGTTGCTGGGGAAACCTCTCCATTTAGAAGTGCGGCTCCTCAACTCCCCAGATCCCAGTTTGGTGCTGCTCGTGCACTTCTGCGTGGCCTACCCCCGCTCTGGAAAAGCTGTGTGGGTGCTGCTCTACAATGGGTATGCTGGAACATCTTTTTTTTTTTCCTTACTGTTCTAAAGGGCTTTAAAAATACACCAAAATGTTGATGTTGCTACACAAACCAGTTTTGACTGTCGGATGGAAAAAAGTTTGATTGGAACCCTTGTTTGACCTCATCTTATGCTTTGATGTGACAAGACTGTTTAATATTTTAGACATTTTTTTTAAGTCCCACTCAATCATCATTTGATCTATTGTAAAATCGTTCTCAGTGGTCTTTTGATTATGATTTTGCTGTTTTTAGGCTAAGTAAAAAACCTGTTTTTCTAGGTCATAGTTTCTGCAGAGCAGCAGGAGCTCATGAGAAATTTGCCTCTGAGTTGTGGGCGAGACTGTTGGAGTAAGCCTGCTTCCACGTCCCGTCATCCATCTGTTTAAACTCTCTCCCACTAGCTTACAGTCCCTCACAACCCCCAGCTAATAATAGCAGTGCAACAATAATTGCGAATGCACTGTGTTCTATTTTCACCAATCTAGTGAGCATTGATGCACACTGGTTTTTCTGAAATTTCTGAGACATTTTTAGGGCACTCGATTTTGGAATTGTAAACTCGGACAGCACTACAAAATGGGGAACGCACTATATGGTGATTAGTGAAGGAATTCGGACCCAATCCTAGTTGTCTTAAGTTAATGTATCAGAATCGAGTGACCAGCCGATTGTAGATTTTGCATAAGAACTACAAGCTTTTTCTAAAGGCATTTTTTTGTCTTCTATTCACAACTATTTAAGTAAAACAAAGAACTTGTACGCAGTTTTAACCTAATTTTCTTTCTCTCATCACGAGAAAAATGCTTCAAGAACATTTTAAAAACCCAATTTTCATTGGAAAATTTCTTTTCACCTGTTGATGAAACATTGATTTCCCAGATGTCCCAATCCCTTGGACCCATCCCCACCAAAGACTGTTCTGTCTGACCCTAAACCACCAACTCCTCAGAGTCAGACCCGTCGCTTCACCATCAGCACTTTTCAGTTCCTCCCCAACGACGATCACAAGGACATGGATGAGGAGGTAAGAAGAACAGACTCTGGATCTGTGGAAGTAAATGTTCTCTGCCCCTAGAACAAAACACTGGAACAGTTGGTGTTCATCCATTGTCTTAGGTCTCATTAAAATCCCATTTTGGGGCCATGTGTGCTCTGCTATGATTGCTTCTTTCACGGGTTTGAGTAGAAATCTGAATCTTATCTGGAAATGGGGAAATTAATCTTCACTTTTTCTGATCCGTTGAAGTGAAATGCTGCTCTTATGTTCAGCTTGAATCACTGTAGACTAAACAGTAACTTTTTAATCTGAACACATGTAAGGGGCTGCCTTCTCTTCTCAGATCTACTTCATGTGTTCGACTGAAATCTGCTCTCCGCATGAAGGACCCTGTGTTGAAGGATGCTTTGGACAATGATGGTGCAGACCTTGACTTTAATTTCTGGATGGAGTAACTATCATGAACAGCCTGAGACTCGGTCGTAGCTCCAGTTCCATGCGACAGCAGGACCATATTTAAATAATGAAGTCTGAATAATTTATGAAATGGAGCAACTTCCTGTTTTTTGTACTTCAGTTGGAATATTGAGGAGGTTGAATGTTGGTCAACATTGTGGGCAAACAAATACTTGTAACAGATATTTCAAACAATGTCTGTCTACAAATGGATTTATTCTTTTTCTGGTTACAGATCACTCCTTTAACCATCAATAAAAGCTCTTAAATTAACATGGATTCTGTTTTTCTTTCTTCCTGGGTAATAGCTACCTTTTGAAAGAAAGTGACATTAAAAACAGAAAGTTCTTTGTTTGTAGGTTTATAGTCTTAAGTTAAAATATGTAGAAAGTTATATTTATTATTTCAGGTTTCTAAAAACTTGCAATGTAGAAGGAAAATAAGAGACTTAAAATTTAACTGATCTGCTAGCCCTTCTTTTAAAAACATTTTGGATATAAATATTCAAATCAAAGAGCTGGAGCAGAAATATTTATATGAACTAGTTTTCACAAGAGTCCACATCAGAAAAGTAAATGAAACTAGAAAAGTTACATTACCGACGGTAATGCTTGTGTGGTTGCTGAAGCAATTTACTTTAATTGCTGAAAAATGTCCTGAACGATTCAATACCAAAATTGCATAAGTTTCAAAGTGCACAGAATTTAAAGAATTTCTTAAAGAATTGTGTAAAATTTAAAAATGCATAAAAGGTATTGATACCAGAAGCAGAGCATGAATGTCCTGAACGTGCTGAATGTTTGATACCAATATTGCAGGAAAAGTGCAGTATTAAGCATTACTTTGTAAATAAGATGCTAAAGCAAAGTGTTTCAAATCTGAAAGTCCACTGTTCCAGCAACTTCCACAGATTTAGCAGTTATTTTGACTTCCTTTTGAAACGAATGCATTTAAAAACTGTTAAGAGCTACAAAGCTTTCAACTCATTAGCAAGACTACAGTTCTTGTCAACTAAAGATGACTAGTTCACTTTTTTTTTAAATTATACATCCCAGGAAAATGATTGCTGCTTGCCTTAAGTTTTCTTAATTGCTTTACTGTTGTAGAGAATGCAGAATGTTTGATAGTGGTGGGCTTTCTCAGAGGTAGCTGAACTCGATTGATCTTAAGAATTCACTTCATGTTTACATGTTTAAACACGTCTTGTGTTGTCCAGAATTGTTCGCATTATGCAGCTAAGAAAGCTCTGTTTACCGGTCGATCTTTGTTCAACTACTTGTCTATGGTCGTGAGTTCTGGGTCATGACCGAAAGAATGAGGTCTGGAACAAGATTTGCACAGCTTCAACATTTCACACCAATGCTCTTCTAACTGTGGATTGTAGACATGCTCTGTAAACTGAAGAGAAAGAAGCCCTCCCTGATTGTCCAGTTTGAACACCATGTGCTAAACGCACATTCAAGATGATGATGTCACATGTCTGGTGTGTCTGTAGTTTTAGAGACTGGGTGACAAGCTCGGTCACCCAGAGAGAACTCACCGCAGAACCACAGCTCCTCTACGTTGAGAGGAATCATTTGAGGTGGCTCCGGCATCTTGTCAGGATCCCTCCTGGACGCCTTGCTGGGGAGGTGCATGTGTCACTGCATAGAAGACACGATTGGATAGAGGACACGCTGGAAAGACTGTTTCTCAACTGGCCAGGGAACTCTTCAGGGCTCCCCAGAAAGGCTTGGAAGAGGGATGTCTACCCATCTTTCCTTGGACAGCTGCCCCCACTACCTGGTCCCATATGAGCTAAAGATGATGCAACTGTAAGTGTGCTTTTTGTTGTCCATATTTGTGCGTTTGTAGTTTATTTTGGGTGACTAATCTTCCGTGTTGAATTGTTTACGTAATTGCAGAAAGGAGTTGTATTATTCAAATGCACAGATCTTTTCTTTTGGGGAACTCCCATCTCCTTTGACCCATGACATAACAGGGGTCCAGAAAGAGAAGATGGATAGAAATTCAGGGAGGGGGGTACAGACACACTCAGTAATTGTATTTTCACACTACTATAGTCTTAAGGAATCAGTTGGTGGGTGTGCAGTGGGAGGGCCACACTTCCTTGATTCGAACTGGTTACTCACAGCACTCCAATGGACTGGACATCTCAAACATGCATTTGTCAATGATTTGATCTCACCAAACCAACGAGACTGAGACCATTTCCATTTAATTTGTGTGTCTGAATGCACAGCAGCTCAACGTTTTGAATGCATTATGCTGGTAAATGGACAGATGAGAAGCAGTGTAAAAGTGTTTTTGAGTGCAAGTGGGTAACACAAGCACCAACATTTTACATGATTTTACACTTTCATTGTTTAGAGAAGAAATGTCTTTTTTTGCTCTATAACAGGACATTGAAGGGTAAAGTCTGAACTACCAGAGCAGCAGGAGAAAATTAGCAGGAGGTATTAAAGCGCTATATAAGTATACACCATTTTACCTTCTTATTACCAGTATAGAGAAGAGAACTGTAAGACCAGGCTGGGTCAACAAAACCTCCATGCTCCTATGCCAGCATCTTGCTATGGCCTGCTTTGATCACTGCTCAACTTTTCCTGACCTCTGTGGTTGCAAATGTCCTGAAGAAAAGTTGGTTTCAAAAGTGGAATCCTAACACCTGAACCTAACTGTTATAAACTATTGAAAAAAACAATCCTCTACTTGCACATTTATTACAACCAAGCTTGGGTACTCTACCAGAGGCCTAGATCCTTGAGGATCCTGCACTATGTTCTCGGTGATGGATTTAATGGCAGAGATCACATTAGTTCTAATTACCAACAAGGAGAGTTTTCCAGCTCCTCAAACATTACATGTTCCTTTTCTTGAGTTTGATATTTGCTTTGCTTTGTGTCAATACAACCTCCACGTTACTATCCACCTGGTTAAACCCACTGACTGCATATGAGAACTGGACCGTGTGATGTCACCCACAGAAAATGGCTTACTTCCGGCTCCAACAAATTTAAGTCAATTCAGTAACCTTTTTTTTTTTTGCAATACGGATGCCGCCGTGTTGGAGCCAGTCTTTGTCAGTAAGCAGTGATTCATTTGAATTGGTCTGTCAATGTTTCCATGGCAACCACTCTCGCCAATCAGGAATGAGCTTGTTGAAAGTCATTTTAACTGCGGACTGCACAGAATCTGTCAAACAATTCGACTGTTAGCCTTTGGGGCTCGAAGGCACCATCTGCTTTTATTGAGACATCTGAATATTAGTTTATAACTTGAATAATTTGCACTACAGAAATTTTTTTTTTTAAATTAATAGGAACATGTTTTAAAAAGGTAATAGAACAAGAATAGCTATGCTGACAAAAATGACTGAGTATATAGCTGTTTATTTCTCAATAGAAGTCTTCCTCACCAAGAAGGAGGGTGTAAGGGCAGAGATGTTTGTTCAGCTTAGTCTGTTTAATAACCAGCTATTGTTTTTCATGTTTGACTTTTTGTTCTTGCAATATACCGATGTCCGTCCAGTGAGACGGCTATAGCTGTGATATTGGGCTATATAAATAAAATAAAATTGAATTGAGATTTTGGCTTCTTGGAAACAGCAGGTACTTCCCGTGTGGAACGTGAAGGGGAAGGGGTCCCTCAGTAATGTTCTCGTATACAGTCAATAGTTAATCCATCTGTAAATCCTACAAGATTTACTTTACCTTGACTTGCAGACTTCCAACCCATTCTTGACATGGGTGTTCTGTAAAACATACCCTTGTTTTGGCACTCCTTGAGTACCGTGCCAGCTGGCATCTTAAAGCTCGCATTTATGTGCTGTATTCTATGATTTCTGCACAGCCTATAGAATCCTGTCTATAGTGGTAAATCGCTACTTCTACATGGGACGGGATGGGGGGGGGCTGGTCAAATTTCTTAGGCTAGGTAATACCTCCATTCCACACAGCTGTCCTGGCTCAAATTCTCATCTGTTCCCTTCACTCAAAACAAACAAGACTGAATTGGCGACAGGACAAAAGGACTGTGTGGACTTATAGACCCACTGCGATCATCTTTTGAGATATTGTTAAAGGATTCCCAGTGGTCTTTTAATTATGAGTATGTTGTTTTTATGCTAAATTAAAAAAAATACCTGTTGTTTTCTAGAACATAGCTTCTGCAGTAGTTAATTAGAAAATTGCCTCTGAGTTGTGGGCAGGACTGTTGGCGCAAAGTAAGCCTGCCCCCATTTCCCATCATCTATCCATTTCTCTACTGCTACAGCCCTAACTTAACAATATCAGTGCAACAAAAATGGCAATCAATATTGGAGCTATCCAGCCATACAGCTTGAGCCAGACGCCCACTTGGATGAGGAAAGGAAAGACGTACATGGATCTGTTCATCTCCAAATGGATGCATCAGAATGGAGAGCTTGTGGCCCAGCGTATTTTCTGGATAACACATACTATCAAAATTTAACAAATACAATTCAAATTGCATTTTTTAATTTAAATAAAGGAATATAATTTTAAGCCTAATTTTCTTTTTAAATGTTCTCCGTAGTGAGAAAAATGCCACAAGAACATCTTAAAAACACGACCAATGGGTCTTTAGTACAAGCAGTTATACAAAATTATCCTACAATAGTGTTTTACTGTGGCTAAAAGACAAAAAGGTAATTCTCAAATCATTTCTGGCACATCAAGCTCATTTGCCTTTTTTGCCTGCTTCAGGTGCCATTTGACCACTGGGTGTCATCCAAGAAATAAAAATGCCAAAGGAAAACCAGGCTCTCCATCCGGCGTGAGTCACAGCTGGCTCGTGTTGAGTACGTCTGGCTTGTCTGCTTCAGCTTTGAGATGTAATGCAGCGAAGTCTGTGAAACTTTGGGGATTTTCTATTGGATTTACGCACAAAAACCGGCGAGGTGCGCGCGCGGCGGACAGGTTTCACGGTTACCCCGTTTACCCCCACCCCCACCCCCCGGTCTTCCCACACCTCCCCTTCTGTGAGGCGCATGGAAGCACTGCGGCACACTGCGTTACTCTGTTGCGCTGCATGGCCGCCTGCCTGCCTCAGCGCGCAAAGGGAAAGCGGAAGATAGGAGGAGGGGAATGACTACAGCAAGAGAGTAGGAGGAGGAGGAGGAAGGAAAGAGGGAGGGAGGGAGGACAGCTTCCTTTCTGTAACACGCTTACATGAGCACACCACCGGGGAAGAGGGAAGAAAATAACCGAGAAGGAAACACAGCAGCCCCTTGCGTCCGCCTGCGCCTCCATCCATTCGGTTTTTTTTTTTTTTCCATGAGGGGTGCGCCTTTTTCCCCCTCCTCTTTTTGCGCAGACTTGCGGACTAATATGGAAAGACAGAGCTCCCGATGAGGATTGGCTTTCAGTGAACCTCTTTGCTAATAGGAAGAAAGAGGGGAAAAAAGGCGAGAGGGAAGACATGTTTGGGGGCTGCTCGTCTTGAGCTCGCGTTGCGTTGCGCTCTCTTGGAACGGGGAGAATGGAGGCTGACCGGGTTGCTCAGGAGCCATTATTGCGCGCGCTGTTTGTTTAATTGGTTTTGTTATGGTCAGAAATAAGGTAGGCCTCTAAGGCAGCCCTGCAGTAAATAAATACACGGTCAGCAGACCGGGGGTGGGGGGAGGACTTTTGGTTTGAAAGTAACCTGATATTTTATGGACAGAATTGTTTTTGGAAGAATCCCAATATATATGTATATATATACATTACGTTTTGATCTTGGGAGAGCAATCCTTAAGGCAGAATTTAAGGCCCAGCCTGATTGCTCGTGAACTTGGCACATAAAGACGCTTTCCTGAATCCTCCACCGCCTGGATTTGCGCGCAGAGGTGTGGGGAGAGTTAAAAAGGGGTGATCAACTAATTTTCTAGCCTGGAACGTCGGCACAAAAGGTTTTTTTCCCAATGTTAATGTCGACCGACGTTGCTTCCATTATGCTGCCCGTGTCCCGGGCTCTCATAGATCGGGACAGAGAGCTGGACACCATGCCCGGGGTGCATCCCAACCCGGGCGGCGCTCCCGCAGCTGTCCGGGGCATGAAGCGCGGGGACCCGGAGCCCGACGCGCAGACGACGGCCGCTCTCGTGGACTCCAGCGGGGCAGAGTGCAAGCGCCCCCGCATCGACGGCTCGGGAGGCCTCGGCGAGGTCGGCCAGGTGAGGAGAAGGGGACACGACTCCACATGTATGGCAAGATAAAAACTTCATAAATTACCAGGAAAAAATTATTTACCATATATATTTGCCATATGTAGGCTCCACATGTGTGTGCACTGCAGTACAAAGGCCTTTCCTGTAGAGTTAAAGCTCAGGCTTCTTCATCACCTAATGTGCAGGGCATATTATTGCCTTCATTCACCTTTGACACAAATCTGGTGCTGTTGTTAGTAGATAGCAGCCACTTCCAGGGCAAGTAATAGATTACTTTCTTGTAACGAGAAGCTCCATCTTTGTTCTATAAAACTGCAAATTAGACTATGTTGGGATTCCCTTACTATTCTTTAACACTACACAACAGTATGAGACTATCTTGTGCAGGGCTAGCCAACCCTGGTCCCAAAGATCCTTAACCCTGCCTGATTTCCAGTTCTCTCCGACTGCTTGATACTAACTAGCTAAACCAGGTGTGTTCAGTCAATTAGGATGTTGAATCACTTGAGTTAGCCAATCAGCAGAAAGATGGTCAAGGAAAGCTGGAAACTAAAGAGGGATGAGGCTCTTGTGGACTGGGGTTGGCCAGCCCTGATCTAGTGTCTTGGATTTTAAAAGTAATTCGGACACCGTGCTCACTATTCTTTTAAATAACAAATGACATCTCAGATAGCCCAAGGTAAAAACCTAATAAAGACAAACATTTTATGAAGACTATTTTTAAATCCACTGTGTTCTGATGATGAAAACTTGGATGATTTATAAAAAAAAAAAAAACATTAAAAATTGTTCAAATGCAATGCAATTTGGTCTAAATGCGCCAGTCTAGTGAGCATCAATGCATCCTGTTTTTTCGCAGAGACTTCTGGGAAATTTCTTGGGCACTCAAATTTGGAATTGTAGATTTGGACATCACTACAAAATGGTGAGCGTATTATGTAGTGAGATTTGAAGAACTTGGGAAATGGCTATAGTTTTATTTGGAAGTCCCACAATGCATCTGAAGCTGTATGGTTTAAAAAAAAAAAAAAAAAACCTTGTTTGGGTTCAAAATAACTTGGGTTATAACCAAGTAAGGGCATGTTTGGCAAAACTTTAGTTACTGTTAAATTTGTAGGAACACAATGAACCATCTCTGCTTTTCTAAGATTTTCTTCTTTTTTTTTTTGCAGCAATGCTTTCTCAATGAATTTACATTTTGTGCCCATAGCCATCCAGAAAGGGTCATATCTTGTTAATGGAGCATCACTGGATCACTTTGAGGATGTCATTAGACTGGATTATTTAGAGGAAAGTACTCCGGTGGAAGACAGAAAACTACATCTCGGTTGCTGAAAGAGGCAGTAATGGAGTTGAAGTGGCCTGTTTGCTCCTGCTTGTAAAGCTAAATGGCTGGCTGTGCCATCCTCATGCTGTCTGGGAGTGCTGACAGACAACCTCTGAAATGTAATGCACTTAGGAAAAAAAACGCGCGTGTGAGAAGCTTCGATCAATCGCTTCAGCCTTTAAAACGTATTGAACTGAGCGGACAGTCCGGAAATGAGAGTGGGGAAAGACTCCCCCTCAATCCTAACCTCTCAGTTAGGAACAGATTTGCCCTATCAGTGGCAGCAAAGAGGCTTTGTTTTCAGCTTATTGGATCACATCTTGCGGGGGGTGTAAATATCCTTGTTAAAAAAAAAGCATGAAACACACTCAGAAACCAAAATGTTGATGAGGTATGGATGAATATTAATGCTACAGATGGCAAGAAGCAAATTTGGTTTTATTTGATTTTTTTTTTATTTTATTTTGAGAGAACGAGTTTCTGCAATAACTGGGGGTTGAGGAACTGAGTCCAAGGATCTTTTCACAATCTGCTGTGGCAGAGTTTTGGCAAATATAAAGGCTCGCCTAACCAACCAAACAGAAAATGAGGGTCTGTGTTGAAGTGAACCCTGATGCGGTTCAGCGACAGCATGAAAGCAAACAGACCTTGCTTTGCTATCTTTTTTGTAACATGATCTTTCTACTCCTATTTTTAAAAAAAGTTTTTTTCTGTTGTGCAAGTTATTTAAGTTATACACTGACCAATCAGATGCTTCAACTAGATTTGAAGGTCTGGGTTTGAGTTATTTTAAAGCCTCTCTCTGAGAAAAGTTAATATATCTGAGGAGAAGTGCTCCTGCAAAACCCATTTCCAGAGTAGGAAATATTACAGCAGTCAGTTTTTATGACTCTCAGAGGATCCTTTCAAGAACTTTAATAAAAAAAAAAAAAAGAAGAATTCCATTAAACTTTATTGCTAACATAATGCCGACAGTTGAACCCTGACCCGCATGTGAAGGCGGCATGGTGGGGTGTGGTTACAACACAGAGCAAATCTTTTGGCAGCACTGCAGCCGTCTGATGGGATCTTTTCCCATTTGGTTATTGATGCTGTGGTGTTTCTCATGATTGTGTGTTGTCAACACAGCACCAAGGCAGGAAATAGTCTTCTGTGTTTGGCTTTGCAAAGTCTGAGGAGAGAAAGGGAGGATGTGTTAGAAAAGGACAGAAAATGTCAGCCAACATCACAAAAAATAAAAATGTCTTGGAGGAATTGGAATAAAACTTTAAATGTTTTGCTGCTGGTGCTCATAATCCAGTAGACTGGCTTTTAAATGAAGAATCTGCTCAGCAGCTTCATGCCACGTGATCCATCTATTTGTATTCCTGTGCAGCACCAGGGGAAGTCCTTTTTTTTCTGGATGATATGGGTTCATTACACCACACATTCTCCGCTCTAGTCAGATTATGGTGAGAGGAAGTTGTCTGCTTTAATATCATCTGACTTGCTGCTGACACTCCTTGTTTTGTTGTCGCTCTGCGTACAAACTGGGGATCTGTGGAACCCAATAAGGGCCTGGCCCGGGGTGACAGGGCAGAGGACAAATGACTTGACTAAGACATTAATGTAGTTGGATCACCTCTATGCTTTTATCCCAGCTCTTCCACCAAAATGGAATGAAAACGTCAAAAAGACAAATGTGCTCCTGCAGTCAGCTGAGAATATTTGTTTATTTAGGCTCCATTTTTGTGTGATATATTGCTAGCATAAATTTCCTGGCTGATTTGCGCTTAAGCACAGGGGGGTTATTTGTATATGAAGATAATTTGCTGCCGGGAGGAGATAATGTTCTTTAGGGGGAGTTGTTCTGGTGTCTGCAGAGTTTCTGCATGTTTCCATGCTGCTCTGAAGTGTCATCATTCCCACTCATTTAAAATGAGTTGCACGAACTTGTATGGGTTCTTAATATTAGGTCTTTGCATCTTTACTAACTTTCTGTTTGTCAGCAGATTTTAAAATAAAAGACAGTGGAGTAGTCCTGGTGATATGACGTCGTGTTTCTTGGGGACGATAGAAAAGTGTTTATCATGCCATTTCTCTGATCATTTCTAACATAATTTTATTAATTATTAGAGCAAATATATAATCAAAAAGCCTATGATTATTGTATTAGTGTTGTCTCGTCACTATGCATCTTCTTAAGTTTATGTAAGTGAAAATAAAAAAGGGATTTTTTGCATAGAAACTGTCTTGTGGTTTTACGAGATGAAGCTATTTTATGTTCTTTGGTTTACAATAAACTTTATTTCACTCATGAGTGCTGAAGAACTGCTAAAATCTTTAGAAGCGACTTTGTGCCGTTAATTAACCGACAAAGATATGTAAGCCTTTAAAGTTGTTTTTCTTTGTGTCAGAATCCATTGGAATTGCGCTAATTGCGTAAACAGTCAAAGAGTTCGGTAAATAAAAGAGCTGGGTATTTTGTTGTCACTGGTGAAATATTGTCACTATGCATACTATAGATTTAAATAAGTGAATATAAGGAAGATGAATTCTTTTCACACAGAAACACTTGTGGTTTTGTGACATGGCGCTGCTTTACTTTCTTTTACTCTGACTCACATGGGTTTGCGATATCCTTTATTTAACTAATGAGTGCTCAACGATAAAGACGCAGCTTGGTGCTGTTCATTATGAAGTCTGAAACAATTTAAAGTATTGCATACTGGCACAAAGTTGCTTTTGCACGTGTCAGAATCTACTGGAAATATGTTAGTTGTGTAAACAGTTAATAGGTTTAGTAGTTTGCTGTCAAGCTGTGACATCTTGTCACTATACATATTTTATATATATAACCTGTATATATGTGAAAACAATGACGAACAAAAGAGATTTTCTTACAAAAATAACTGTCTTGTGGGTTTGCGACGTGCCGCTTATTTATGTTCTTTAATTCTGACTTGCGTGGGTTTACGACATTCTTTGTTATTTAACCCATTCGTACTGAACAACATAGAAACAGCTGTGTGCTGTTCATTAACTGGTGCCAATATGCAATACTTTGTGTTGCATATTGGTGCAAACGTGCTTTTCTCCATGTTGCAATCTGTTAGAATGACGTTAATTGATAAACGGTCGCAGACGTAGAGTAGTTCTAAGAGTGTGTGTTATGTTGCTGTTACAGCATATTTATATAAGTTAAAATAATAACTGATAAAAAAGATGTTTTTTGTAAAGAAACGCTGTCTTGTAGTTTTGTGTGTTTTTTTGCTTTACGTTCTTCGATTATGACTTGCGCAAGTTTGCGACATGCTTTGTGTTGTTTAACCCATGATACCCTAATCAATTGGCAACGTTCAAAACATAATTTAGTCTACAACGATAAAAAGCTTTGAAAGGAATTTTTTTTACAATATTAAAAATATATTTAAAAAAATGGTCGGTGCACATTTTAAATATTTAAATGTAATCAAATTAAGTTTAAAATGAAAACATTTACTTGAGTTTCTTTGCAAAACATTTAGAATATTATTGCAATTAACAAGAACTTGCATGGGATTCTTGTCGTCCTCAGCTGTGTAATGGAAGTCCAGAATTCAAATGTTCCTGCATGTTTTCTTCAGACTTGGATTATACTGCTTGGTGTTGATTTTCTTCCTGTGGCGCTTTTGCAGCTTTTAATTTTGCAGTACATTAGGCAGAACACGAATCATAGGTCAGCAGACACTGGTGCAGAGTCAAGCTGTGTCCTCCAGATAAACTGTTTGGAAGTCGATCTGCATCAGGAGTTTTTTTTTTTCTCCTTACAGTCTCACCTCACCACCTCCCAACATCCAGTTTCTTTATGGACTCAGGAGTACTTGTGAATCTGGACAATTTGCATTGTTTGCAGTGCAGACTCTGTCTTATATTTATGTTCACCAATGGGAGAATGTTTACTCACATTTTGCAGTAATAGTTAAATCATATTGTATATCTGTGTATATTTGTTGCAATCCCAATGGCCTCTTTTTTTACCCAAGGACTGACAGAAGTGGTACCATGATTTCTCTGTCATGTTTTGATCACAGCAGAACTTTTTTGGCTCTAGGGAATGCCATGGAACTAGATCCAGCAGAGCAACCAAATAATCCATACTTTTGGGTCAAATAGAGATTTGTTGAATTTCTGTTTAATGAAAAATCTATTTTGAATTTTGCTAATCTAGAAAAATAGAGTATTTTTATTTTTTGGGCCATATGATTTGGCTTTACTTTGGAGTATTTATGACACGTGTGGTCTTTAGGTTTATTTTGGTTCTCGTTACTAGTTCCCGAAACAAATAGTGTTTTTAGATGTCAAAAGTAGGATGACAGAGTCAGGTAATGTATTGGTTTTTGAAAAGCTGAAATCAGTTTTTGAACTTCGTAGTTCTCTGTTTTAGGCAGATGTTAGACGCTGAGGTTTTTGAATGTAAAAAAAAAAAAAAAAATGTTTTCTCATAGGTAGCTGGTATAAGGAAAAAGGTAAATAAGATAAACCAAACCGAAACCACCTCGTAAGTACTTCTTGGAAACAGGGGATTTGACTGTTTATAAGCAATTCTGCAATCAAACTTAAAATATAGGAACAAAAATCTTAATGCCTAACTCCAATCATCTTTTGATCTGTTTTCAAAGTGGTCCCAGTGGTCTATTAATCATGATTATGCCATTTTTAGCCAAAATCAAAACTTATGTTTTCTAAGACATGGTTCCCGTTAGAGTGCCAGTAGTATAGTAAAAATCTGGCTCTAAGTTGTTGGTATGATGCAACCCCACCCTCCTTTCCTGTTGCTGAGAGCTCTCTGTTTACACTCTGTCCCGCTAGTTAACAACCCCTCACACCCCTAACCTAACTATTTTTAACGGTGCAGCAAAAAATGGTGAGCAATATCGGAGCTATCCAGCCATACAGTTTTGATCCAGATGTCAGCTCTGACAAGGGAAACAAAGTTGTTATTGGAGCTATTTGTCTTCGTGGATGCATCAGATCGGAATGGAGCCTAGCGTATTTTTAAGTCGCAAATACGATGTTTTTCAAACTGCATTATTTTCCTCTGCTCCTGATTCACCACGATTTGAGTAAAGAAATTCTCAGAAATGCAATTTTAAGTTGTATTTTCATTAAATATCCTTTATTATCAGAAAAAATACCACAAGAACATGTTAAAATCACCAAAAACACAATTTTCTAACAAGCCCCTGGTGGTTTTTTGGAAAACTGCACCCATTTCCATTTACCTAGTTCAGAAAAGCATCAATTTGAAAGTTCATGGATGTCAAATTCAATGTTTTTATTATAAAAAGAAATTAACATCAGATACAAAAGTTTCCTTTTTATTTCTTTCCACAAATAGCAGAATTAATGATGCAGAACAAAAATTACAGGAAATGTTGTTTTGCGCTTGATTGAGCAGCCCTCTAATGGATTAAAGCAGAGGGTTGTCATCTTAACCTGTGGCTCTTTGCTGCACGCCCCCCCCTTTCACTTTCATGTTCCTCCGCTGCTTCATTATCTTTGGATGTGCTCTCAGTGATTACGAGTAAATATTCTCTTTTATCCCAAATACACTGGTGGTAAAAATAAAATCAATATTATATTTTCTTTCATATTTTCATAAGAGCAGTGCTGCGGATTTGGCAGCTGATGCCGCTGTGTGATTTCCCTTTTATTCCAAAGCTGTCAAGCCAGTTTCAAAAATCCACTTTGACTGTCGCTGACATCCAGCTGAGGAAGCACGCGTGGGTTTACTGCAGAGAGTCCATGGAAAGAAAATAAACTTCCGACAGTCCAGTTGACTGTTTGGAGAGGTAGCACATAAGTGCTCTGTTGAAGGAATGGATTCACATCCTCCTTAGTGTACACAGTGGCCTGCTTTGCAGTTGGGCATGATGACTGTCAGTGCAGTGAAATGTGGTTTCTCTCCACCACCTCCTCAGAAGAGCAGCTGTCCCAAGGCACGATAGGAATAGACACAAGGCTTGTGACCACATTAGATTTCACACAACAGTTGCACATTCACACACCTGCCCAAACCTGTCATGTTTATAGAAGTACTCAGGTTAGTGTGTGTATGTGTAGCCCCAAAAGTGCATCCAGTCTTCCTCTCCATGCTTTTTGCCATCTGTTGACATAAGGTCATCTTCCTACCTTCTCCTCACTGCTCAGCCAGTGTTTCCCAGGAGTTTCCTCTTCTGGCTTCAGGCTCTTTCAGACTGAATACTGAAAAGTTTCGGCTTTGTTTGATTCGGTTTAGTTTCACACTTGAGCTGGAAACATCTAACTGTTAGAACAGCTTCTGTATTGTATGATAAAAGCTCTGGCCTTCAAGAAAACCAAAACATTAAAGAAGAACAGACTAGTCTTCTAACAGCCTTCACTTCTTCATCTGTTTCCATGAGACTTTTTTTTATTATTTTTTTTAAAATTGTTTTTTTTTTCCCATTGATGGAAATGTATCATGCTTTAATCACTTACTGTGTATTCTACACTATTGTGTGCACCGGATTTTAATACGCACCCTCAATGAGTGGTCTGTTTTTGAAATTATTGTATATTGGGACACCAAATTACAAGGTACGTTGAGACAAAATAGTCAGAGAAAAGTTCGTCACACAGACTTTAACTGCGTTCACAGTAACCCAGAATTTACACGGGTCCGTCTGCCATGTGTCTCTGTTGCGTTGGTTGGGAGTTGGTTTACATCGTCTCCCGTCTCCCCCCCTGGCTTCAGGAGAAGTAATTTGTCCTGCTTTCCCCGTGTCGTCAATATCCACAACTTTAGTGGACCACTATAGCTCTAGAACTTATTTGTAACAAGCTCCATTTTAGCTACATTAGTGCTCACATTACTGGTAACGCCCAACTGTGTTTGCACCTAAAAAGAATGATACCGTTGAGACAAACCGTACTGTGACTACGCTAACTCCCAACTCCGTGTCTTCTGGATTATCTTTCTACATTCGCACTGGTTTTGAACTACACCACAGCCCACTTACAGCTCACCACATGAACTTTGCCAAAAGAAAAAACAATACAGGAGAGGAGGTTGATTTCATGCCATATCTAGCTGCCCTCAAAAATGTTGTCACCGTTTGTGCTCTGGAACAGTTTCTGCTAAATTAGATGGCCGTGTTTATTCCTTCCGTTAGACGTCACAGCTTACCTACACCTACATGCAGTCTACTTACGTCAAGTCAAGCAGATTCTCAACTTCAGTTTCAGACCAAAAAGACCATATTTACAACTTTTCATTGCCGGGATATAAGATCGATAGGTTGCAGTGTATTGTTAAAAAATTGACATCATAATGTACTCTGTTACATTTCGTGCTCACAGCACAACTGTACTGTTCTCAGGTCTAGATTGGTCCTTTAACATAACTCTCAAATTTTCCGTGACTCACTGAAATGACAACTAAACAATATTTGGATCAAACCAAATGATTCTTTTCTTCAGGTGGAGCAGAGTTATGTTGTCTGGTCTCCATCAGAGTTGTTCAAAATGAAGTGTGCCCAGTGTGAAAGCACCCAAAAAAATTAAAACCAGTGCCAACCCCCCCCCCCCCCCCCCGACAGGAGGGGGGGGGACTCAGTTTACTCCCAACAATAAATTAAAGCCAAATGATTAACTATGTGACATCTCACTGGTCTCTCTTCTAAAGTTCAGCTGAGTGTAGTGTGGTGAGTAAAACACCTCCATGCTACCTCCCTTTCATCCTTTTAAGCTCCTTAAGGAAATAAAGCACATGACTCTGCTCATGTATGAGTCACTGTGTCTTTGCTCTCTTCTTCGCCTTTCCATTTTTGAAAGCTGTCAGCTTTTGTATCGCCAGGTCCTTTTTCAGTCTCGCTCAAAATTAAATCCAGATGTTTATTTTAGCGACAGCCCCTTTGCTGTGACGCAGCACGCTGCTCCATAAATGTCATTTCTTCTTATCTCGCTTTTTTTTCTTGGCTTTATTTTTGCTCCTCGATACCTGCAGTGTATTTTGTTTAAGAGTTTGTCCTCGTTACAAAGGCAGCTTTATACTTTATTCATGTTATTCAAGCCTCTAAGAGGTAATTCATTATTTAAAGCTTCTACCTCCCAAAGCAAGTTCACTAAGTACATTTTTGGCTCTGAGATAGACTCACACCGTCTGTATTTTTCAATCACGAAGGCACTTCCTGCTCCCTCCTCCTGGCTGCATCTCTACCATTTGGATGTGTTGTGCTCAGTTTTGGAATAACGGCCTCATGGGGTCCAGAGAGAAAGATGGCTACAGTATTAATCAGGCGAATTCAAGCTGCGAAGCACACAGAGCAAAGTGGTTCCCCCAGGGATGGAGCAGACGAGGGACGTTGGTTCCAGATGAAAGGGAGATCACAAGGGAAGGGCAGGGAGAAGCGGGAGGAGTAGAGTTGTTTTCTAATCTTGAGATATGAAGTCGGAGCCGTGCAAATCTGCCCCCCCTTATCAAAGTGTGTCTCATTGGCGGTGAAAGCGGCCTTTTAATAGAACACATTAGCATAAAACCCGGAACACAACGTTACGGGCATGAATAAAGTTGGCTGCAAAGTGTTTTTGGGTCTGATTCCTGATTCATTTTTGGATTTTATTTCTCCTAAAGTTCCCTCACCAGAGGTTGGATGTTGTCTTGCCTTTTGGCTCTTCCCAGCCCACAACAGTGGGAGCTGGAGATGGCATCAGGAACCACAATCGCGTTTCACACTCACATCCACTGACACTCCTGACCTATTTGTGATTTAAAAGCCATAGCGACACCTAAAAAAACAAAATGTCTTTCATCTAGCACTCACACGAGCTCCCTCGCCCCCATTATCACTCCTTTACAAGCTTACAAAAGATCCACTGGGTGGAAAACTCAAGGGGAGGGCGCTGACTTGAGAGATAGCAGCAGCAGCATGGAAGCGGTGCGGCTGATTTGATTAGGAGTCAGAAACATGACTGAAAGGGAGCTGATTGAGTGAGAAGAGATGAAAATATGAAACTTATTTAACCTTGTAAAGCCCACTACATCAAATAATGGACAGAAAATGCATTTTTTTGGAATGAAGACATGTTTATACCCTCTGAAATCTACAAAAAATGTTTTGCAGTACCATTTATAAGATGTAGATTGTATCAATTATGATGCACTACAATTTTTTCTCGCAACATTGTCAGTTTGAAGCTACATTCACTCCAGGAATGTTCTTGAACACTCATTTAGCTCATGATGTTCGCACTGGGCCATTGTTATCCGTTACTAGCGCATGTCTACAGCTGAAAGACGCTTGGTGTGAAGTGTCAAAGCGGTCCAAATCTCCTGAATTTTGCTCCAGGTTTTTTCTTTCACAGCTCTATTCCAATATATAAAGGACTTGGTGTCCAGCTGGGCACAAATTTCTTCTTCATAATCAATTTTCAAACGGTTAGTTCTTGCGTGAAGTAAAAAGGTCGCTTTCCAAATGTCTCGTACAAATTGAGTCCCTGATTGGTCAAAGTTCAACCTGGCTTAACGCTGAACCTGCGTTCAGTAGACATGCGTTTTGTGCATAGAGCCCGAAAATGATCGTAGAAACTTGAGTAGTGATGCGTGAATGAGAGTTTTGAACGCAGGTCTACATAATCTTTTTATTGAACGTGGTCGCTTAAATGCACATTTCAGAGGGCGGTGTGAACATACCTTGAGATGCAAAAATATTGACGAGTGTTTAGAAAAAAAAATAATTATTTACTCACTGTCTCAAATTTGATACCGATTTTTTTTAACATGGTGTAACTGTATTAAAAAGGTTTAAATATCAACAATTTTTGAATTTTTAAAATGTGACAAGTAGTCATTAAAAACCATAAATAACAATTGAGTTATTTTCACCATGAAGTTTTAAAAATTAGCAAAACTAAAGTGTTAGAGATTTCATGGGCCATTCAGCGGCCATTTTGAAATGAGCTGGCAAAGCCCTTCTACTGCCTCTAGTGGATCGATGATGAACTACCGGGCAGAAACATGGACCAAATTATAATCATTGGGTTTCTAAGGAAAGTTTTGATCATGCTGATAAGATAGGGTTCTCAGAAAAGCATTTATCAAAAATGAAATGAATGTTTATATTGGGTGAAGTGTATTTTTTCAACAGATTAACAAGATTTCTTTACATAATCTGTTTGTGTCTTTCAGAATAACGACCCGTTGACTCTCGGTTACCACGGATACCCAACTCACAGTCAGGTAAGGCTAAAACCTTATTGTGTGTGACAACTTTTATCTGGTTTAGAATTGGATAAAATAGCATATTTCTTTGAACCACAAGGTGGAAGTGTATATTTATTCTAATGGTTACCTAGGGAAAGCCTCCACCACTTTTCCTTTCTTCACTGCCCATCCTGCTCTCAAGAACAGTAATCATATATTGTGTTTTTTTTTTAAACACAATTCCTGCCCACAAAAGCAGAGTGCTGAAAAAAATGCTGATCGTGTTAGTGTGTGTAAATATACAATCTGTTTGCTTGTCTTTGTATTAGCTGGCTGATTGTGTTATTAGACTGCTCAGTTTATGTTGTTAATCCTTAGATCATCCCCCTCTCATCCACTCATCCTCTGCCCATAATCCCCTCATCCCTCGCTCCCTACGATGCTCGGCAACCTTTGGCTGCTTATCTGCTCTCTATCTGTCGGAGGGGTTTCCGTTTGCTGCAGTAAAGGAGCATTTCTCTGTGTAATTCTGCTAAGTGGATGCCGGTGAAGCCTTGAGGACTATTAGATGCTTTCGTTTCATTGTGCGATGATAAAGCTTTGAGTCGTTTCCGTCTAAACGAGGACTGAAGGGTTGCTCACAAAGTTCCTGTTTGTGTGGATAATCCCACAGCGGAGTAGAGAAAAGTCAGCGCAGGATTTCTTCGGGGCCTTTGAGGTGTGAAATGACCAGGGGAAAAAAGTGAGGCGGGAGAGAGGAAGAAAACAATTCAGAGCCTTTCACAACACTGATGTGCTAAACTGTCAACAGAAGTGCGAGAATGATGTGATCAAAGGCTCCCGAAAGGAAGAGCCTGGAGAGTAGCGAGAGCTCGGCGGGAGGAGCAGGAGACGAGCCCCTTACAGAAGAAAACCTGCTCAACTTCCGCAGCATATTTCTTGTGATATTCATAATGCTGTCAAAGTTTGGAATCGTGGCAAAAGTTTTGATCATTCCATAGTAAACTCTAGGTTAATCCTTTGCAGATGTTGAGAAAATCACTCAAATGGTTCTCAGCTAGTAAATGAGATGGAATGAAAGCACAATGGAAATATACAAATGACTCCCAATGACCTAATTTACACAAACACAAAAGATCTGAGCATCATCTGATTTTTTTTTTATATACTAAGCGTTTTGATTTCCAAATGACATGTAAAAGTAAAAATCTATTCAATTCAGCCAAAGTAAAAAAAAAAAAAAAAAAAAACATGGCAAAGAAGAACAAAATCCTATAAGTACCACTTTTGGGAGAAATTTATCAAGGTATGGGACCAAAGACAGACGTTTAATCTTGAAAGGCAAATGAAAAGAAGGGAATACAGTAGATAATAATAATAACAGACTGACTGTGATGCACGCTTCACTACAGTAACATATTAACACAATGTTTGAACAATTTTTCAAATACCAGAGAATAAAGAACATATCAACTCAAATCACTAAATCCGTTGAATTCCTCATCCTCAGTATCACTTTGGAACAATTCTGCCAAGCCTGGCGTAAGACTGAGTGGAGCTTCTTCTGTGTTGCTGTCAGTAGCAAATACCGATACACACACCTACAGTGCCCTCTAGAGGTTGTTGCTATTTATTTTTAAGATGTCACAAATAAGTTGCAACTAGGGGTGTAATGATTAATCGATGAATCAATTTCTACTCCTACAATCTAACCATATGGATCTGTCTGAGGCAGAATCGAATCGACTGATACCGTTAAAAAATCGTTTCAAAATGAGATGAATTAATAATAGAATCGATATTGGAAAATACCATTTGGATGGAGGCATAGCAGGTTTATTTTACTATAACGATAAAATGATCAAATGTCATCACAGCGAACAACACACATGTGATGACATCAAAAAATGATCAATCCATCATTACAATCTAATGTGTGGAAACACTTTGAATTTAGCATATGACCATACGGTGTGGTAGAATGTTCTGCTTGTATTATTGTGATGTGGAAAAACAACAGTGGGCTGAACTTTATGAAACTAAAATGTGAATGGATTTGAAATTAATTCTTCACTTTTTTGTTTGGAAAACTTCACCTGCACTGTTTAGTGCCAGGTTTTTATCTCCGAGTCACATTGGTTGAAATTTTTGGCTAAAGATGTCCTGGATCGTCAGTAAATTGGATCGTTCAAAGTGAATTGATATGGCAACCACAAAAATCGAATTGTCAAAATGAACTGTTACACCCCTAGTTGTAACCAAGTATAAGTCACAGCCCCAGCAAAATTACGCAAAACAAATGTGACTCCAATAAATACAGCAAATTTGTGTAATTACATATCAGGCATCAGTGCTTAAAATTAAAAGTGTACTGGGCTAAAATTGTCAATCTTTTTTCGACAGCGCTGCTAGTCAAGTTTGTTGTGATGCAGAAATGTTTCTGAAGGAAAACAGTTTGGGGCGCCATAAAATCATGTCATATAAATTGTGCTTCATGTTTTAATTGCTGTAAATGAAAACATAAATGAAAGCGCTGATTATTATTCTATGATATCTCTGGAATGGTTCACAAGTGCAGCTTTAGGTGTTGGATTGTTAATGCAGAGGTGTGAGTTGAACCTTGGGTTTGATACAGAGTTACTCCAGATGTAATCTTGACAAATTACTGGTAGTACAGAAAATAGACTTATACTCTGCTTTTTTCCCAGAGTATGAGTTGCAAAGGAGTAAATGTCGCAGGAGCCAAAAAAAATGCATAATAATTAAGAAATAAATCATATACATCACTCTGGAGTATACGTTGCTGTGTTCCACTTCGCATCTGCTGCCTCTTTTGACATGCGTCAAATTCAGTGTGTGGGAGAAGCTACTGTCAAGTTTTTGATTGTAGATCTTTTTTGCAACGCAGACATGAGTATCGTTGAGAAATCTGTTTTATTTATTTCAAAGAGCTCTACAAAAGCACCGGTAAGCACGTCTCCACATCTGAAATGATTTAGTCTTTTGTTCTTCGTACGGCAGTCTTTACCTTCTACTGCAGGAGCTGCGTTTGAATGACGGTGCTTTCAGCGGTACTTCCTTGTTTCTGTAACCCAGTTTGATGACTTGCTGTCCCGCATTACTCGGAGGAAGGCAAATAAAAACAAGAATAATAATGTCTCAATGCCAAAAAAGGAAAAGTGTAAAGTTCAGGAGGCGAACAATCAGAATCTCTCCTCCGTGTTTGTTTTGGACAGCGATTCTTCTTCTACTCTACTGTCTGTAGCAAATACAATACACACATACCTACAGTGCCCTCTAGTGTTTGTTAGTGGGAAACATCCACACAGGGAAACCGGTTGTTAGCTGGAAAATAACAAATATATGAACCAATATTATTGTTTGTCAAAAATCACACATCACAAATGACATGTAGCTTCTGAATATAAGTCGCACCCCTGGCCAAACTGTGCAAAAAAATAATAAAAAGCATAACTTATGTATTGGATTGTTACAGCAGAGATGTGTATGCATCTGTGGGGTTTGATAAAGGGTTACTCCGGACATAAACCTGACACGCAATTAGCAGCAATGCTTGTCTGCAAGAAAAAAGGAAGACAACGAGAGGAAGACTTCGGTCTCCCAGTGGTGCCAGCAGCCCCAGTTAACTCACCTACATGGAGAAGGAGAACAGAAGAAGAGGGAGGAAAAAAGGAGGAGGGGAGGACTGCGACACGAGAGAGAGGAACGGAGGGGAGGGGAAAGTTTGCAGGTGTGACAGAGGCAGCGGAGGAGGGGAGAAGGGGGGGGCAGGAGGCGTCAGGCTATCACGGTGAGCGAGGAGGAGAGGAAGGAGGACTGGAGAGGAGGCAGAAGAGATGATTAGGCAAGGGCACAGCAGCAAAAACAGACGGCTGGGGGTAGAGGGAAAGAAAGCAAGGAGCGAGTGGGAGAGGAGAAGAAAAGACTGAGTGGGAGAGATAGATAGAGGGAGAACACGAAACAGGGAGAGTGACAGGGACAGAGGCCAGCAGAGGAGGAGGAGGAGGAGGAGGAGGAGGAGGAGGAGGTTGTTGGGGAGGGGATTGGCAGGGCAGACAGAGCGAGCGGGGGCAGAGAGAGGGAGATTTTGAATCTGTGAGACAGACAAGAGAGACTGAGCTGGTGAGGTGACACAGGCTCGCAGAGGAGGCGAGGCAGCGCGAGAAGAGGGAAGGAGCGCCAGCGACGACAGTTGGGAGTTGTTGCACAGAATACGATGATGGGACTGTACTATCCTAACGTGCTGTCGGTGAGTGTTTCTCTTTCTTCGTCGCCAAGGCTCTGGCCGCTCGCGAGACGACATGAGAGGCACTGTCACTGAGCATTAAATGCGAATTACCCAGGACTCCACTCAACCCGTTTGCTCCGGCTGTCCACTCAGGACTCTTGCTGTTGAGGGATACAAAGAGTGAAAGTAGGGAAGGACCAGAGAATGCATCGCCGCGGTTATCCTCCTCCTCCTCCGCTGTGGTGAGACGCACGAGCGGCGATGTATTATTGTACGCTGTTGTTGTGGCATCTGTTCTCCTGCCCAGAGCTAGAAGTGGGCACGCAATCTGAACAGCGAGAGCTGCCACTGCCAGAAACCGTGCGCTGTCATGCATTATGTATGCTCAGAAGAATCCATGTGCGCACGCAGCACACTCTGTTACTTTAAGCTGCTGGATCGAGCAGTTTTAGCGCGTCCAAGCCGTCGGCTCTGTGGATGTCTTCTTGGCAAAAACTGGAAAGTGGTTTTGGGGGTGGTGTGTAAGTAAAAGAAAAAAAAAAAGAAGAAAAAGCCTCCTCTTTACTGTCCCTGCAGCTGTCTCTGTACATCGCTCAAGCCCGTGAGGGAAAGGGACAGGTGTCCACAGAGCAGTTGCCCCCGTCCTTTTGTTTTCCCTTTCTTTTTACTGCTTGTTCGTCCTCCTCTTGCTCCCGTCTGCATCTCCTTCTCGCCAGCTAACACCTCCTCACTGTAATTTCTGTCACACATTTCAATAACACACGCAGAAAGCTCCAACATGCAGCGGGCTGCAAAGTTGCTGCATGAAGTGTTCGTATTACATTTCAGTGTCTGTGAGTCAGGATGGGTTTGCACTCCTGTTTTTTTTTTTTTTTTTTGCAGGCATGCGTGTGACTCCTTTTGAGCAGTACCTTGGATTCCTGCTCTCTTTACTGTTTGACCTCTTTTCTCCCTTCTCCTGCTCTCCCTGGGGCCCTGGCAGCTGTTATCTCAATGTTTTCCTTTAAGAGCCCCTGGAAGAGGGGGGTGGGTTGGGAAAAGAAATAGGAGCGTGAGAGTGGGAAATACATTTTTTAAGGTGAGCGGGACATCCTCAGGCTGTTACCGTGGAGCGGATCAATCCAGGACGGGACAGGAGACCCAACAAACCCTGCAGGGAGTTTGCTCCGGGGCCGTTATTTCTGGCTGTAGAGCTGACTTTGCAATAAGGTGTGCAAACGCGCTGTGTTGTGGTGTGATGGGGTAATTTATTAACCATGAAACAGATAGAGCTGCTTGTGCTGTGGTTGGAAGATATTACTGCTGTAATATTTTTTCAAGCCCCACCTAAGCGTGTGCCCCAAGGCGGGGGAGAGAGGCCTACCTGCCGCATACTTCACGAGGACTTGAACCCACCCGTCCGCCTCTTCTACATTCTCACCCCCACCCCTAAATTTCCACCACCCTGCTTCACCCCACCTCTTAAATCTTATTGATTCTCTGCTGGGTGTACAATGATTGTCGTTAAATAATCCCAATGAGCCGCGTTGCCGTGGCAACTTCCATGAGTCACTCATTTTGTGTCGATTGTTGGATGGTTTCAGGCACGAGGAACATGTTTGTGGGTGAGCTGCGAAAGGTTAAACACTTTTTTTTTCTACTCAGAGGGGGGAAAAAAGTTTGAAGTCTCTGAAATGAGTAGCTGAAATGCATTGTGGGGGGAGGTTGCCCTCACGTGCCTTTGGTGCGGTGCAGTTGACAGCGACAACACGCTCCTCCAGCCGGCTCGTGCACATTTGTGAAGTGCTACAGTCATCAGGACATGCGTTGTTTTAACACGGAGCCTCTCCTGAACCGGACGGACCGGTTTCACCGAGGCGGGGGGGGGTGTGCAGGCTGGGCAAATATATATCTGTCGGGGGAGTTTGTGTGCTCACCTGCACATGTTTATCTGGAGGGGGGAGTATCATCAGTTTCTTTTTTTGTTTGTTTTGTATTGTGGTGTTTGTTTTTCACAAAATGTTTCCTCGGTGGTGATGGGTCTGTCGGCGCTGCGGGGATGGAGATGATGGCAGCAGAAAAAAGAGGAGCTTGCACCAGGGATCTAGGAGGAAGAGGGGAGACCCTACATGGCAAAGGATGGGGGTGGGCTGCAGGGGTTCCTTTGACAAGCCCTATAAGGAGATGAAGAAGAACGTGGTAGGAGGAGCTTGGAGACGGCTGATATCCTGTTGCTAAGAGGCACATGGGTTTGATTGACATGCATGGAGGCGGGACTTATGCAAGGGTCCCGTCTGGATTTTATGAAGCGTAAAGAAGTGAAGCAGAGAGAGTGGGAGGAAAGAGAAAAAAAAGCAGAAAGATGAGATGAGGGAGAGTTATGAGGTGGGGGTGGTTGATGGAGGAAGAGGAGAATGAGTTGACGTGGGGTGGAATAATTTAACAAGAGGGTGTCTCCTGGCTCATCGGTATGCCACAGACACGTCGTAAGTGAGTCTCCAGCTGTTTGAGTGGGCGTCGTTGATGCCCACTCAAATGTCAATATGTGAAAGTTTCCCTGTTAATCCCATTATTGAGCCAATAAGTGAGCTGCTGTTAACGCCATGAATCACACTTTCCATGGTCAAGTTTCCTGAATTGGCCTGTAGACGAACGCTGGCGGCCAAAGGACGTAAAAATCCCCAAATGTCATTATTCATGTGAAATGACCCAGTGATGGCCTAGTTAGCGGTTATCCCCAGTTCTTTTCTTATTCTCCTTATGCCCTCCCCTCCCGTCGTTGCTGCACACAAGCAGTCTTTCTAACGTGCCTCCTCAGATGCACTTGGTGCTGCTAACTGACCCGAAAGGAAGCCAGCCACAGCTACTGCTCTGAGTCACTGGCTTCTCCTACCATACACTTACACAAGCTGTAATGTCGTAACACCGCGGGAGAGCCTTCACAAGAGCACGCGCGCACGGGCAGGACCTCCGCAAAACCGGGAGTGCTGACACAAACGCATGCATTTTCCACTGGCCACGAATGCCATCCATCCTCCTGTCTCGTATGCTCCTCCTCTCATCCTGCGTATGCATTTATTGCAAAGATGCTTTTATCCTGATGCAACTAATAAAGGCCTCTTGCAGTCAGCAGAACCCCCGTAGCTTGACTGGTTAATGGAGCAAATTCCAGAAAGGAGAAAAAGCTGCTCAAAGGCACACTGTTTTTGAAGATATCCTGTTGTTGATGAGGCGTCTGAGGCAAAGAGAGAGCCGAGCCGGAGTGGATCTCCTCCTCCAAAAAGGCTGATGGTGGAACACAAATACAAGGTTGTTTTTGGCTTGAATTCCCGCTTCTATTTTTGTCTGGCAGAAGGAACAGTAACAGCCGGGATAGTCCATTCTCCTGCTGGCTGTAGCATTGAGCCTCAACAGTAAGCACACAACATTGACCAAAAAAAAAAACAGTTTTTATTCGTCAACTCATCTTTTAGGATACAATTTTTATAGCCATTCTTTAGAAAATAATATGGTTCAACTTCAAGTGTGTAAAAGTCTCTGCAGTTGCATCATAATTTGTCAAGTCCAAGAATGACTCACTGATTGTCGAGTGAGATGTGCCATGACTCATCACTATTGGGACTCGAAAACGACACCACATTTTACAACAAATTATGAGGTTAGTTTTGACAACAACCTCATGGAAGGAGGTACAATTGTATCCTCTGTGTTTTTATTCAGTCAAACCCATTAGTGTGAGCCGCAGCAGTAAAGTCAGCTGTTTTACATGCTTGTTTGTCCAGCTAAAGGTTAATCGCACAATAGAGGCACATTCAAACCAAAAAAAAAACCTTTAAAAGACTTTTATGTACTGGAGGGATCATCTCCAACCACACCCATCGGCTTCTAGAGTTTGGTGTTCAAGGGCTTATATCATGCAACATTGACTTTTTTGAGCTTATAAGTGTAATGTCATAATGTTAATTCCTCATACATTTTATTTTATTTTGCTCCATTCGTGCATCTCTGAGCATTTCCTCTAAAACCTTGCTCTCTGAGCTCCAGCCCCTCCCAATCCACAAAAACCTTACCTTATGATGTAGACATATGAGAACAGCCCCTTCCGGGAAGTCTGTGCTGCCAGCACCGCCCGCAGGCTAACGCGTGCATCCACTTTCCCCCCGGAGCAAGTGGTGAAGGGCTAAACACTTTCATTTTATATTCACAAAATGCACATCCATCTTTGCAAAACTTTGAATGTTTTGTGGGCGAAACACAAAAACCCTGCTGAGTCCGGCTCTAGGATGACGTAATGAAATGGGCGGCACCCACAAGGAGCGAAAGGCGGAGCCTCAGAGCTTGAGTCGTCCTGCTTCTGTATAAGAAAAGAACTCACAAAAATGACTCATATTTCATGAAACATTTGTTTTTTAGTGTACCAAGGGTAATATGTTATCAGATACATTGATATAGTTTACTCCAAAAGGCTTAAGAATAGCACGATAAAGGCCCTTTAAAGACCCACTCCACTCATCTAATGATTTAAAGCATTCCCAGGGGTCTTTTAATTATTAAGCCGTTTTTAGCTCAAAAAAAAAAAAAACCTGTCGATTTCTAGGACATAGTTTCTGCAGAGCGGCAGTACTTCATTAGAAATTCCCCTTCGAGTTGTGGGTGTGAACGTTGATGCGGCGCAACCCCGCCTCTAATCCCCATCCCATTGTTGAGATCTCTCTGTTTAAGAGGATCAGGGAGCTTGTAGCCCACCTCGTGGATTTTCTACGTAACAAATACGATCTTTTTTTCAAACTGCATGTTTTGTCTAATCCTGATTATCAATGATTTGACAGAAGAAATTCTCAGAACTGTAATTTTAAGGTTAATTTTCTTTATATCTGTCCTCCATGAGGTAAATGCCTCAAGAACTTGATAACACACAAAAACACAATTTTCATCGGTCCTTAACGCGTTATTAACAAAGTAATAAAAGTAATAAAAGCACAAAATTGTTATTTTGAAAGCTCTGACACCGCTGGATATAACAGCAGGAAGTGCAACCTTCGGTTCGTCAAATTCAGGTACAGAATGTCTGACTTTGTTCTTATTATTATTTATTTTAAAAATTGCTTCAAAAATGACTCTGAATTTGTGACTTGGTCTGAGAATGCAGCCAAACTCGTTTAAGTGCTAACACATCAACAGAGTCATTCGGGACTGAAAATTTTTGCCATAATGTGCGTTATTAAAATCCAACATCTGGAAGCAGCTTGTTGTGTGACGACTTTGCTGTCTGTCATTTTGGAAACACTCCTGCTGATCAGTTTTTTTTTCTTTTGCATTTGCTCTGTGGTAAACCACACCAGGATTCATTTGCAAGACACCGTCATTTTCCAGCTAATCAGAGTTTGCTTGTTTGGTCTACATCAGAAGCTGGTTTGAGCCAAACGGACCTGAGCAGCCGATCCTTTCATAAGTTATTTATCTCCTCCATTCACATTAATTTTCTTGGACATGATGATGACATGACTTACAAATAGAAGGGATTCCGCTCCGTTAACCCATCATGGTACAATGAGATTGTAAAGTGAATTTTACATAAAAAAATGTAATCATAACAGTTTGGACATAGAAAATCTATTGCTACTTTTTCCATTTCCTCCCTTCATCTAACTGAATAACTCACTTTCACTTTCTCTGTCTGGCTTTTTACATAAACAGCTCCGGTTTCTTTTTTCTGATTGTTTTCCGGTATGACTTTCTCCACCCACTATCATTTTTTTCCCACATGCATTTAATCCAAGGTGTGCTAATGCAAGGTGAGGTCACCTGTTGTGCAGTTTGAGATTCAGTCATTTATTTTTTTGTCCTCTCTTCTGTGCAGTTGAAAGCCTGATCTAAACTAGCTCATTTACATGTTTTAGCTTTAGGGGAAGTGAATATAATTCAGTGTCTCATCAGAGAGTCGTCTCTGATTAACATTATTGCTGTCACTGATACATTTCATATTTCTTTATAAGTTGGGTTTTTGCACATTAAAACAAATATTTATTTTTAAATAAAAATTTAAAAAGCGTGATTTCCACTATTTTTTTTGTTAGTTTTTACCAGAAAATCAGCCAGAGTTCTTTGTGGATTGGACAAATTCTTGTATCATTTTATCACAAAATAACATTTTACTTCGACGTAATATTGATTAATTTAATACAATTTAATCTTTAATACCAGCTTGAAGTCTAACAGAGGGTGTACATATGATTTAAACAAAAGAAAAATACACCTTGCATCAAATATAAATGAACAATAGAAAGGTTTATCAAGCGATAGCATTTGCAATGCATCTTGCAAACAAAATAAATTAATTTAAACTTTATTTTGGATTACATTCTAACAGATTAGTGGCCTAAATTAGATACTTTATTTCTCTGAACACTTCCAAATTTTTAAAAAAAGCAGACTTTTCTGATTTTTAAAAGGTTTTTCTTATTCATGGGTTTATACATGTGCCTTTATTAGATTTAGTAGGACGTTTTTATATCAATATCTCTGTTCGATTGAGACTAATCTGTTGTTTTTCTGAGGACCAATCTATACTTTTGAGAAACATTTGAGCTCACAGCAGTGCTTCCTTCAAGTGACCATCCTCTGACAGGGTATGAAGTGGTTGTGCTGCAGGACCAAGGAAGGCAAGAATGTGGCGGATGTTATCAGTAACATCTTAATGTGGGGCAAGTTTGGAAGGAGTACTACAGCTGTTAAGCTGAGCGGACACGGCTGCTGTCTAAAAAGGTGAATGAAGTTCAAACTTGGACTCTGCGGTCAGTAATCGGGTGGCTGGAGTGGCAGGCGAAGGCGATTGGAGAGCATAGTAGCCATGTTGACTCCCTTCACCTGTCAGGCGAGCGGAGAGAGCGTGCAGCTATGGGGTTTCAGTTTGAAGAGAGCAACAAAAAGGTGTCAAACTAGACCAAACGATAAGCGTGTTTACTTTCTGCTGATAAAAAGATGGAGAGAGTCAGAAGAAAAAAAAGAATTTCTGGTTGCTATTACAAAGTGAAATCAGAGGAGGAGCGCCAGTGCTGCATTCATTAAAGGTTAGATTCAAATCATTTCTCAGGAACTGTCTGCTTTTCCTGCACGTCAGCTGGAAATGAGTGGAATAGCTCCCAGGTGACGTAGCTAAAGCACAGACAGCACTCCGATTGATGAAACCAGAGAACGTTGATGCAGTGAAAGAAAATAAGAAATATAGCCTATATGTTTATTCAATGCAACAAATTATTCATTAATCTCTAATGCTACGTTCACACAGGGCATGTGTGGTGCAATCAAAAAGAACGCGCTTGCATGCAGGTTTTTCAGTGTGTGTGTTCACACATGATCGATTTTCAAACAATTGGTACTTTCACGTTTTGAAAAGATTGCTACCCATATGTCCCTACCAAATATGAGTCCCTGATTGGTCAAAGTTCAACTGGTTTAACGTTCAACAAATGTTTAGTTGTCACGCGTTTTGGACTGAAAAACTTCAGTAGCGACACGTTTTCCTTGTCTTATCTGGCTCAAAATGTTATGGTTGGATAGCTCAATTTTTGTTGCATCGGTAATGTTAGAAGGGAGTAGTAAAGGGCTGTAACCTAGCGGGAGAGAGTGTAAACAAAGAGCTCTCTGCACTTGTGATGACTTCTGCAGAATTTATGTCCTAGAAAACAAAGTGTTTTCTTAAGTTTGCCTAAAACCGGCGTCTTTACAATCAAAGGTCACTGGGAAAGCTATTAAAATAGATCAAAAGATGATTGGAGTGGGACTTTAAAACAATTATTTATGTTTTATTTAAGGTTAAAACTGTTCATATGAGACACAGTAAAATAACAGAAATGATTAACTGTCAAATGTATATTAGATGCATTTCTTTCTTTTCATTTGAGCCATTCTGTTTGTTTACTTTTCATTATCTCTAATGATGGCCAGACTTTCCCTCCCGTCTGCCGACGTTACTCATGTGTCATCGTTCTGTCATGGTAGATGTCAGCGCTGGGCTTCCCCTGGTCTGTTTCTGAGTCGGGAGGCTGGACCACAGTGACAGGTGTATGGCTGATAAAGGTCAAAAGCTGGAAGCCAGATGGTACATGCGCTTTCATGCACGTCTAACCTTCTCAGAGGGACAATGTTTTACTGTACAACTCATATGGGCATTGTTGCCCATTATTCATGACGAATGCAACACACCTGCCAAGCTGATGGCTATTAGACAATAAGGGACAACAGATGATAATGGTTATTTATCACTGTCTTATGATCCTATTGAATTTCACTTTTCCATAAAAGGCAAACATTTAAGAGCAAAAGGAAGAAACCTGACATCTCCATTTTTGTATCCATCATCTCTGAGGGCCTAAGTAAGAGAGGCTGAGCCCAACTTTCATCCAAACCTGGACGGTTTGGCTAAACCTCAGAGTTAAGGGTGCCAGCGGTAATTCCAGTTTACCTATGTTTGTTCGGTGTGATCAATGACCTCCTGGTACAGTGTTCCCTCGTTTATTGTGGAAGCTACCTTCTGAAAATAACATGAAATCTGTGAATGAATCATGGTTATTTTTTACAATAATCAGAGGTTTTAAGGCTGTAAAAGTCCTCACTGCACACTTTATGCACTTTTCTGGTGTAAACACCATGAAAGTTGAAACCTTCATAGAAAAATGAGACCATTGTTATAAAATGAAGATCGCGTCTGAAGATTGATGTAGATTTGGCAACCTGAACGCGTTCTGTACAGGAGACAGGTCACATAGGAGATTAATTAATGTAGTACGACTTATCGACTTAATCAATGATGTATATTCCTACAACCCAATCACATCCATCCTTCTGAGGCAAGTTGTTGGTCGAATCGACTTAAGCTATTATAAAACCGTTTCAAAATGAAATAAAGAGATTACATTGATATTGGATATTAGATTAAAATACCATTTGTATTGAGGTACGGTAGCTTTATTTAAGCCATCATTCCAGTCCAATGTGTGGAAACACAGAATTTTGCAGACATGACCATACAACCTGATTCTAATAATGTTCCTTTAGGTATTCTTTTCATGTGGAAAAACACTGGGCAGAACTTCATGAAAGTCAAAGATGAATGGATTTGACATTCTTTTTTTTTTTTTTACTTGTTTGTTTGTTCACGTATTTAATTAACACTTGATTATCTAACAAGAAAGACAAGGAATCTGGAAAACTTCCCCTGCACTGTCAGGACTCAGATATTTATCTCTAAGTCGCACTGGTTGAAGTTTTTGCTAAAGATGTCCTGGATCCATTTTAGGTCAAAATGAAACAATATTGACTATAAACCGTATCAGCAATCAAAAATTATGAACGAAATCAAATCGTTGATAAAATGAATCGTTACACCCTTACTATATAATTATTGTGAACTTGATTTTTGAGCCATTTTGAGGACTAGTAGGCATTTCTTGGTCAAATTTTAAGTCTGTATTAAAATCAAATCTATACAAATAAGAACAAATAAAATCAAAGTAGTCATTGAGATTGAGCTTCTATGCCGGAGACCTCTAAGACAGCGAAGAGTTAACAATGATTGTGTCGGTTGTTCTCTCACTTCAGTCCTCTCCAGAATAGCTCACAACACCTACTGCAAGCAGAGCTGCCTTCAATGAATGAATGAATCCTGCTCATGTGATATCATCACATTCCTACTGCGAGCACATTAGAGCATTTGTCAACATGCAGATTGGAAACCAATGTTTTAACCTAACCGGTGAAAGCTTTTACCATTGGTTGCTTTTATAAGGCGTTTGCTCGTCAAGACAAAAAAGTGATGTCATTGTACTGTTACAGGTCCTGCACCTTGAATTTTTGTACCCTTATACAGATGGTCGACAATCTGGAGGCCCTATTCTGTGAGCATTCTTGTCTCCACAGGCGTCCCCACCTCCCATCAAAGCATATATGCACTCGTGAGGATTGAAGAGTCTTACCTGCAACGCAGTATGGCCCAAATGCTCACAGAGGGCCAAAACCAAGTGAAATGGAAACATTTGAAGAGAAAACTTGAAACAAATTGTATCTCTAAAAAAGATTTAATGTTTAAATGGAATATCTTTATTTTGTTTCTTCTGTTTTTTTGTATTTTTGTAATGCTTCAAACTGTTATTTACTTTGTAAAAGGCAGAGTTTGTCTTCGTGTTGCTACCAGAAAAAAAAAAAGATTACTATAAGCGGGTCGGGGTAAACGTCTGCGTTTAATGTCAAAAGTCCTCAGCCTAACATGGCTTGAGCTGCCCAGTAATTATATTTGAACGATCAATAACTCAAAGTAAATCATTCTCACAGGTACAGCCTTTAATTGATTGGCCAGCTTGTGCAGTCCTCAGAGTTTTAAATAGATTTCAGGGACAGTGATGGATGGTTTGTCTTTGCAGTGACAGATCAGAGGCTGACCGTGCCTTTTCTATCAGTCACCACCTTTTATCATCCTCCTCCCCACCCCTCCAGGTTTTCTCTTTGCCCCGCTGTTTGCCTCTGCTCTAACCATTTCCATTTAGGGTATCCCCATGCACTGCCCGCAGCAAGGAACGTGTCGGTCTGTGTGCGCTTTTGTCAACGTTTAGTTGGAAACGCCTGTGTCCTGCCGTTGAATGTTGGTAACTTTTTGGGGTAACTGTGTGTGAAGCACTACGGGCAAGCTTCCACGCCAACTGTTGTTCTTTGTGTGTCGCGTTCCGCCGTGTGGGTGTTTGTGTGTCAGAGGTGATGGTGTGCAGAGGCGTCTGTGAGCGCAGGCATTAGACACTTATCACTGTACGACACTCTGTACTCTATGAGCACAGAGGCATCTGACCTGCAATAATACATGCAGCCGAAGTGAATATTTAATGGGTGAGGGTGTACATACCTGCAGTTTTACACATGCAAGGAAATCAAAGAGGAGCGTCAGCGACTGTCTTTACTTCAACACCATAATCTGAATAAAGTTATGTCCCGGCAGGCCTGGATTTAGCTAGCCTCACTGTGAAGTGCGGTGGAATATCAGGGAGGGGCAAGTCCATGTGTGCTGAGAGTTTGGGGTATCATGTCCTCCTGAGCCCCTAAAGGGGGTGTCACTGCGGCTACGTACAATCTGCGCATTGCCCATGTATGTCATTTTGGTCTTTCGTGATTATTGTGTGATAAACGTAATTCATAAGTGTTTGTTGCGTTCATCATTCCTCGATGTCTGTGAAGGGACTTGGCCAGCGGGTCTTTACATGAATTCGGTTTTGTGCTGTTCAAAATTTCGGACGGTTGAGAATTAAGCAGTTTAAGTGTATTTTACGTAGTTTATATACCATTATTACGTCAATCTTCTGCCATTGTGCAGGATTTTTACGAGATGCATACGCAAATTTGTAGCTTTCCACAACCGTTCCATGTATGTCTGACAGACTTTTTACACAAGTGCCGCTGATGTTAAACTTTCATGTCGCGTCTACAGTGCACACATCACGTCATATATCCGCACGTATCCGACTCGTGTTTGGAGTATGTACGTGTTCCTTGCGTGGTTTATTTGTACTCCTTCCAGGGTTTTATCGTGGTTCATTTATGATACAGCACAAAGTTTCCATTTCCAGTCAGTTCTCATTCACTTCAAAGATCATCACAGTCTGATTTAAAAGATTTTTTGCTTTTTTTTTTTAAATTTATGCCAACAAAAAATCCTCAACGTTCTTTTGTTTTTAACTCTGTCATGATTCCATAAAAGGTGACCATCAAGCCCTCGATAATAGACTTAATGTACGGCTACCAACAACCGCCAGGCTTGTTTGTTCTGCCACTGTTTGGTGATGTCACAGTCAGCCAAGCCTAAAAGCTGCCTTTGAAGCAATGCCATAGAGTTACTCCACTGACCAAAACCAACAGCCGCTCACTTGTAGATATTGGAAAATGATTTATCTTAATTTTTTGCCTTGTTTTGTTTTCTTCGAAATTCCGCTTTTAATCAGAAACAGGAAGTGGAGCCATCAGGCTTGTTTCTCATTAATAATCAAATACGGAGAGTTTGGAAAAAAACATTCACAAAATGAAGCTGGAGAAAGAATTCCAGTGTGAGTTGAGGTCACAAAGCTGTCCGTTGGGTTTTCCTGTGGTTCAACAACACATCTTCTACAGCTAATTTTAGTGAAAACACTTGAAAGATAAAGTGCCCGCCCCACGACTCATTCTGAGTACGACTTTAGTCCCAACATGATCTTATTCTACGTTAATCAAAACAAGTAAACAGGAAAATGGTTGAACTCGACTGAAAGGAAATCATTAGATTGTAGTAATCTTTGTTGCTTTTATTTGTAAGGTAAAACTCCAGAGAAAGTGACCGCTGTACTGTAGCATTACTACAGACAGATGCTTTGGTGCTCGCCGCTCCTCACTCTGCCCTCTTCCTCTCCCCGTCCCCCAATAGGGCTCTCAGGATAGTGCTGGCGGTCAGGAGGGACTCGTACCTCCACCTTTTTCCGCGTTCCCACCTCCCCCTCCACCACCACCCCAGAATGGCCTGACCTTGGAATATGGGGGGAGTCTCTATGCGACGGGGGCCGTTCAGGGCCCGGTGGAGGCCGGCGGAGCGGGAAACTGTGTGGTCAACCCTGCCAACAGCCTCAGCGCTCAAGTAAGTGCCAGCTTCATGTCCGGTTTGCCGCCCACATCTGGGTTCTGCCTGGAGACAGCACTCACTTCAAGGGTGCCACTTTTTTTTTTTTAGCTGCACAGATTTCACATTTCTGAAAGAATCAGTGTGTTCCACCAATGGCACCAACGACGGAGTGGTGACCATAAGCGACTGCTCCATAACAAAATAATGGATCTACCAAACAAGTTAATTGTTGTTCACATCTTTCCTGTCTTATTTTCATTTTAAATAAAGTTTTATTGAGAAAATTTTAGCTTCAACACAACTATGTAAATATTATCAGATCTGTAGCTTCCTCAAAAATAGACTCTCGGTTCCACAGGTAAATTGGAGTAACTTTGAAAAAATGTTGGTAAAAAAGGAAATAATTAAATGATGTGCCCTGCAATGTGGTTTTAGGACAGTGAGAGGCTCCTCCCATCCACCCACTTCATTGCTTCAAGGTGGCTGAAGCTCCTGAAGGGAACCGTTGGTTCGATAGTGACATTAGTTGCTAATCCCTTTGATCTACAGTATATGCGATTACAATTTATTGTTGGACTTTAAAAAGAAGAAGATGAATACGCTACTGTAATCTGGGTTTGTGATGTCACTAAAGTCGCTCACCGAAACATGTTTAAAAAAAAAAAGACCCAAACCAAAAAAGGTGATTGTTTTCTTGCCCTTTTGCCACTTTTGTTGCACTTGTTAGGTGGGGGGTGTGAGAGTCTGTAAGCTAGTGGGAGAGCATGTAAAAAGATGGATGATGGGATATGAGTTAGGCTAACTCTGTGCCAACAGTCCCACCCACAACCCAGAGGTGAATTTATAATGAACTACTTCTGCTCTGCAGAAACTGTCCTAGAAAACAACCCAGGTTTTTAGATTTTTTGGCTAAAAACGGCCAAACACAGTCATCTGGAGAATTATTTAACAAAAGACTGATCAAATAATTAATTGAGTTAATGTAATCTATTGCCTGCTGTTTTACTTTAAAGATGGTTTGAATGCACTCAATTAAAACATGCAGATGAATAAGTATTTACCAAGAGAACAAACAGCTACTGTGATTCATCCATATTGTGCAAAATTACTACAGGACTGTTTAAGGCTTTTAGATGGGATTGCATCATAATTTCATTTTTTTTCCCCTTTCTGCTTGTCCTTTTCTGTCTGCAGTCAGATGGGTCCTCTCAGATTGACGGCCAGTCTGGGGTCGGCTCGGGAGGAGGGGGCGGAGGCTCCGGGGACGATTCCGATGCCAAGGGGACCCCCAAACGCCTCCATGTTTCCAACATCCCCTTCCGTTTCCGTGACCCCGACCTACGGCAGATGTTTGGGGTATGGACAGAGGCGAATGGTTTTATTTTTTCAAATAATCGTTTTCGGTGAATTCGCTTTTGAGTAAAAACACAAGGATGTGTTTTTGGCGTTTTAAATAAGTGTAGGGTTTTAACTTTGTCCGGGTGCTCGGCTGTTTTGTAAGAGGAAGATTCAGTGCTGAGAAAAGAGCGAGGAAGATGAAGGAGAACACCAGAGCTGGCCTGGCGCCAAACCAATCATGCTCGAACGGCGCTGACTCCCTGTGGCCATCATGTGACTTAAATGACTGTTAACTCTCCTTATTTTTCTCATCTTTCCTGTCATTGCAGCAATTTGGCAAAATCCTTGACGTGGAGATCATTTTTAACGAGAGAGGCTCCAAGGTAGGAGAGAGGAGGTGGAAAAAAACCACACCACCTTTTTCCTGTTTGCAAGCATTTCTTTTGTTTCCCGGGTTTTTCTTTCTCCATTTTCTCTTGTGCTCCCCCTCGCAGGGCTTCGGTTTTGTAACATTCGAGTCGAGCGCAGAGGCGGAGAGAGCCAGAGAGAAGCTCCACGGCACCCTGGTGGAAGGGCGTAAAATCGAGGTAAGGCAACACCCTCAAACTGGTGGCCATCTTCCCCTCTGCTCTTCCTCTAACGATGAGTTTCAAATCTGCGCCTTTGGCTGCGAGAAGGTTGGACTCCCTGTGGCTTCACGACAGCATGGTGCAGCAGAGCCGCACGCGCAGGCGTCTCCTATGACGGCATTTCCTGCCGCCGCTGTTGTTGTTGATGATGATGATGATGATGTGGTGGGCTTGTTGCAACTCGATCGCATACGCTGTGTGGTTTGCAAAGCTTGCTGGGAGGATTGGCTACACAACCGGCATGGCTGGGGGGAAAAGTCACAACACGGTTGCTGATGTTTCTGCTTCTATCACAGCATGGAGGATCTATTTTTTTTCCCCTTTTCCTGCACCTTTTTCCATACCCACCATCTCTTTGTCCGTTCCATGATGAGTGTCTTTTTTGGTTCAGGGTTGTGGGACGGGGCTGTTCAAAGCCCCAGTTGTTCTCCTCTGGAAAACGTGCCTGCTGGTGTCTTTGAGAGACTTTTGTATGCTGCATGGTTGGAACCAAAGGTCAGGTCGCTATCAAGTGTTTCCACACTTTCACCGAACACTATGCTGCTTCCTCACAGTCAGTTTGTTGCTTGTTGTGTCACACTGATGCATGATGGGAGCCAGGTTTTGAGACTGCTGCGTGGTGTCATTTCTGATTCTTCAGAAAAGTAGTTTGGATCATTTAAAAAAAAAAAAATGAAAGAACCATCCACCGCTCGTGAATTATTCACCAGATCTCATGGATTTGCTTTTATTTCTTCATTTGCCCGCATGACTTTGGATTACAGTTGCAAATGGCCTCGCTTTCGCCATTTGCTGCGGCTCGTGACCCTGAAGCTACGTACACACCGGGAATGTGACGCGTGAAATAAAAGGCACATTCTTGAGCACGCATTTAGTCCATGGTGTTCCCACTGGACAAGCACAGAGGAAACCTTCTTCTTCTTTTTTTACTTTTTCTTTTGTTTACTAGTGCCGGGGCTGCCACCTAGTGGCATCTGCTTGATCTGAAGTGTCGTAGCGGTGCAAATCTTGCTCTATTCCGATATAAAGAAGACTTGGTGTCATGTCATTCCGGCAGAGCACAAACCGCAATAATTCATTCCTCCTCCGTTGCCAATATTCAAATGGTTGGCTCTTCCGTAAATTAAAAGGGACACCATTCATATGTCACTATCAAATCCAAGTCCCTGATTGGTCAACAATTTCAGTAAAGTTCAAATTTTAGCTCCATGCGAACATGAGAATTTCGAAACATAAAACTTTTACTTGTTTAAAAAACGTTTACACAGATTTTACATTGAAAGTGGTCGCTTGAATGCGCTTTGTCGAGCGCGGTGTGAACGTAGCTTTAAAACTATTCGTTTATTTCTTTTTTTTGCCTGCAGCTGCAGTTCTCCTGCATGCTCTTGAATGCGCTAAACTAACTGTTTTCCTCTGGGTGTGCAGAATTTTGATTTAAGAAAAAGACAACAACTTTACGGAGGGTGGAGAAAGAAGCAGAGAGAATATTGTCACGGATAGCTGTCATTTCCTCTCTTTTGCTTTGTTTTATGTTTTTTTAAAATCGATTTTCATCTCTTCTCATTCCCTTCCCCATGCTAGTCTGTGTCTCAGTTTGTGTCCATCTGTGCTCCTGCATCTCTTCTGTACATCCTTCCAAAATATCTCTGTCCCGTTTCCTCTCCTGGAACGTAAAGCTTCATTTCTGTTTATGAAATATTTGCTTATATACATTGCGTTATCATAATAATAGTTTGCAGTGTTCATAGATTTTAATACTTTTTTCAGCAAAAGTGGGTTTTTAGAGGCATGTTGTGTCGTGGCTGAAGTCTGTAGTCACTGTAGATGGCTGTTGACATATGACATCACTTCCTCTCTACCACAGGGTGGGGGTTGCTCCTCATTACCTCCTTTTGTTTGTTTTCCTTTTTCTCTTCTTTTCCTAGCTCATAATTTTTTTTATTACATATATTTTCTCTATTTCCCTGATGATTTTTGTATGTTGTTGTTGTTGTCAGTCTCCACGGTAACTGCTCGCGTGTCCTCACGCCGTTTCCCTGGCAACGGTAAGTTGTGTACACATGGCATCATCATTGAATGACCCCTCCCTCCCCCACCCCATCCGTCCAAACGAAATCAATTGCACCCAAATGAGGGACTCCTTAGCCGGAGGAAGCCTGATTGACTGGATTGGTAGAACCTGATTGGCTAATCCCTTGGATTGATCCGGGAGGTGGTGAATGAAGCCGTTAAAAGAGATTAGCCATTGACCGCATGGCATTAAAGTCAAGCCACTCGTGTAACTGAATGTACCTCATCTATCTGCAAGTGCAACAAATATGTCTTCCATCTCATCCCAGTCACCTCTCTAACTGCATTCAGCATTTGGTTCCAGAGCTGTATCCTGCATGGTTTACTCTCTTTCCCGTCATCTGTATGACGCCATACGGTGCTCTGTCATCTCTCTGTGTCATGTGTCAGCCAATAGCTGCATTCTTGCACCTTAATCGGACGGCATGCTGAAGCATGAGTGCTATGTTAGCTTTACTGGAGAGGGGACAATAGCTGTCTGTTAATCATGGCGTGCTGTGGTGCTTGATGATCTTTTTCTCTCTACTGTTGAGGTGCAGCTGCGCGACCTAATGTGCCAATTAGCACTGCGTATGTGAATGGACAGCTTAAAGGGCTGCCAGTTCATAGATTAAAAGTCCTCTCATGAAAGACAGTAAAAAAGTAAGATTTTGTACATTTTTCTTGGACTTTTGAGGCTTCCTTTTTTTGATCCCTTTTGGATTGTCTCTCGAGGGTTGTGTGCTGTAGGATGCTGTGACGCTGAACTCAAATGCCTGGCAGTGTTTCACAGCCATGGTTTGATTTCTTTCTTTTACGTTTTTATTTCGTTTTGTTTTTCCATTTCTTTATTGAGGAATGACACTTGCACCCCCCATCCTCTCTCTCTCTCTCTCTCTCTCTCTCTCTCTCTCTCTCTCTGTCATCCAAGTCTCTTTCTTTTCTGCGTTCATCCTCGCACCGCTCATGGTTTCTCCTCTCTTGCTCGTGTACAGTCAGTTTCAGAGTAGGCGGACGCTCAGATGTGTGTCGTATGTACGTGAATGGTGTTCGCTCGAAGAACTGCACATTTGGATGGATCGTTCACTCTTGGCCTCTTTCTCTCTTTTCCACCTCATGTTTGTGTTTTTACGTCTTCATGTGGACTGGCACTCCCTTCTGCATCCCTCTTCTTCCTCCCCCTTCTTTTGTATGATCTTAATTGGGAGTCTTTTATTTTTTTTTGTCTTTGGATTGGTCTCCTGCTGCATCTGGTGCTTGCTGACTGGCTACTTTTGCTCAACTCTGGTGATGTGATGCGCTCCTGATTTGCTGTATGGCTCTCTTTTTTGTGTGTGTGTGTGTGTGTGTGTGTGTGTGTGTAGAAACTATCTGATGTTTTTTTGCATTGTGTTCAACTGATGACTATGCCGCTAAATTCACCTTCTTTTTCCCTACTTTCTTTCAGAAGCAATGTAATAGTCTTGGATTTCTTTTTAAGAATGCCTTTGCACTGAAAAAAGTTGTTTTCTTCGTTCTGCGTGCCAATGGTTGTATTGTTTGTGTGCAAACTGCCTGACAACTCATCAGGATCCTTGTTTTATTATTATTTTTTCTTCGTCTTTATCCTTCAAAAGAGGCGCATGCATCAAAACCATCGCTGCTCATCAATAGAATTAACCCTTCTCATGAATTGTCCTAGCAATAATAGAAGGATATTTATAGAAGAACTTGTATTTTTTTTTTTTTTGTAAAAAAGCTTAAGAAGTAAAAAGGTTTTTTTTTTCTGTTTTTGAACCTTCACATTTTCTTCATCTATTAAAAGATGTAACGTTCGTCTCTGAAACTTTCTGTCTGGTGTCCAGGTCAATAACGCCACAGCCAGAGTGATGACAAACAAGAAGATGACCACACCATACTCTAATGGAGAGGGCCTTGCAGCACTACCATATGGTAGAACCTTTAATTACACCAGCAATCATTTATTCAGTTTAATGTTCTAAAAGAATATAGACTAAATATCTGAATAAAATGTATATTTACTTATGTATGTTACCTATATATTTGTTAACTATATATTTATTTCTATGTGATCAATATTACAAAGTTGTGAGAACCATAATAAAAAGTTTCTTTTTTCCTATTTACAGCTGGTTGGAAGTTAAGTCCAATGGTAGGAGCCATGTACAGTCCAGAACTTTATACAGGTAAGACTAGAAGAAGCTTATTTGTTGTAGAAAAGTAAAACTGTTTTAAAGAACATTTAAGAAATAAGAACACAAACAAATTATTTGTGTCTTAGATCCCTTTTTTTAGGATTATAATAAGTCACTTTTTTTTTTTTTTTGCATAGTTTGGTCGTGAAATGCGCACTTCGTAAATCCGCACATTCTCTTTCCTGGAGCGGCTGTCTGTGTCCATCAACTTGTCCTGAAATGTTATTTGTAGCTTTACGATTTCAGCCAACACTTCCTCTGCGTTTTGAATTCTTTCTTTGTTTTTCTCCATTTTTCCCTCTACTTCTTTCCAAGGTTAGGATGTTATTTTTTATCAGGTTGCTGTTTGTTTTCTTTACAAAAAGCATTTTAGTTCTTGTAGAATTACCTCTATTTCTGCCATGTCTCGTTCCGTCAGATCTCTTTTCTTTGCCTCGTCTCTGTCGGTGTCGCTGTACTTTTGGCGACTCTGTTAGCTGCTCAAGCTAGCGGTGTTTTCGGCCTTGAAAAACAACATACTTTGACTCTTACAGACTCTGTTCGAGACGTTTATTTCTTCCCCCTTTATAAAGCGTTATCCGGCGCATTGTTTTAACTTGAGGGGGGTTAATTCCTCGTTAACCCTGGTTGATCTGGGGGAGTCCTCCCACAGCCTCCAACAGCCCTGACATCTCATTGGTGTACCAACCGGAAGTCCAAAAAGTATGTTTTGAAGAAGCCTGCACAAAGAGAACTTTGTGACCAGAACTTCTTCCGGAACACCCAGCAGCCAATCAGGATAGAGTATTCACCCGAGCCATTTAAAGTGCAGAAACACAATGTTTGTTTCTTATGGCTGTATATGAGATCTTTGTTTTCTTGGAGTACTACTGCAGACATAAAGTTCTTTACAGTTCTGCTTAACTGTTGATGTGCTTTGTGCACACAAACTTCTGAGATTTAAACATTTCCGACAATAAAAAAATGAAGGAAAGGTTTTCTCTCTGGCCTGTTTTTTTGCTTTTCGTATAAGATTAAACTTTCTGTTAGCATGTAAAATGAAACATGAATTAAACTGAAAACAGTAGCAAATTCCGGATTATTTCATAAGAGTCAAAAAAAAAGTGTAATGTGGACTGAGAAAATGTGAGCCAAGCTGATACCATAAAAGTCAACTGAAATAGATGAAAAAAGAAAAAACTTCTGTTAGCCTGTATAATAACCGTAAAACATATTTAGAAAAAATGAGTTGTAATTTTTAGTGGTTTTATTCCAAGTTTTTTTACACTCTGGTCAAATTGTATTTTGTAGATTTTTTTTTTAAAGTTTATTTAAAAAAAAAACCAAAACACCCGTTAATATTCGAATGCAGACATTTTGGACCTGTTTCTGTAATTTTCTTATACAAGTAAAGGTTTTACTTATGTTTTAGCTTTTCAACTGTTTTATCTAAAATAGATTTTAGAAGAAATTTTTTTTCTCCCGTTATTGTACAAATTGACATTTTGTTGGGAACGTTTGCTTAACGGTATTTTTCCCGATGTTTCCGTTAGTGCCGGGATTCCCGTATCCAGCAGCGGCAGCAGCTGCTGCCTCCACTGCTGCAACGTTTCGAGGCGCTCACCTGCGGGGCCGTGCCCGACCAGTCTACAGTGCCGTCAGGGCGGCCGTCCCCCAGCCCGCCATTCCTACATATCCGGGGTAATCATTTAAGAAACAAATCAGTAAGAGAAAAACTGTAAAAATTGAAATTGGTGATCAGAAGTAGCCATCTGTCTTCTTTAAAAGCATGATCCACCTGCTATCATAATAGAATTGAATAATTGTGCATGTATTTTGTTTGGTTGTAAATTCAGATTTGGACAGGTTACTAAGCAGAAATACCATTTCCTTGTACCTCTAAAAAGGTAATAACAGGATGTTGTAGTGAACTATTACTTTAAAAGTACTTCCTATGTACCTGAAGTAGCAAAAGTTGGTACATCTGTAAACAAAGAGGTGGTATTTGTCTTGCATGCTGCACGGTGTGCAATGATCTCACCCTTCTTTCTTCTCTCTCTGTCTTTCACAATCCGTTTGGCACTTTTTTCTCACCCCCCCAATCGTCACTCATGTCTGTTGTTTTCTGCACTGCCCACATGGTGGCGCATCACCCCTTTCTCTTTTCTTTCTTTTGACATCCCTCCACCGCTCCTGTGTACTCTTTTCTGTCCTTTCCCCCCTTTCTGTGGTCTGTCTCCCTCCCAGCGTGATGGCGTATCAGGAGGGTTTTTACGGTGCCGCCGACCTCTATGTAAGTATGCCTGAGTCTCCTCCGGTGCCACACCCGTCACCCCCCCCCTCTTTGCCTGTGGGCTTTCATCTGTGAACGCAGCACGGATCAAACCCTTAGAGGTGTGAACTTTCCATTCACAACTTTTACCCATTTCAATTTTTCAGAAGAAGCCATCTATTGCCTCAAATGCAAACATTTCCATGTTAGAGGGCCCAGAAATAATAGATCCCACGCCCGTATTTGCCGCACACACTTGAATCAGATGTTCATTTACAAGTTAACTCTTCTGGGGTTTGTTTCTGTGCATTTGTAAGAACGTTTCTGCCAATGTGATCGTGAGTGCTGCCTGTGTGCAACGCGTGCGTGTGTGACCAGGTTGACAATAGCTGTTTCTGTTCTCTCTGTAGACTAGTGTTTCAGGACATTAGTGGCAGATTGGCGCAGGTAGGGTTTACACACTCTATGTGAGAGCCAGTGTGCATTCTCCTCGTCTCCAATGACTGCGTGCTGCTAGACATTATTGACCATCTGAGATTGAAATGCCTTCTCTGTCTTCTTCTACTAACTCACTGGATTTTGACAGGGATGGAGTTACGGAAGGGGGAGAAAAAGGAAGAAAAAGTTCAAATCTGGTTGAACAGCATAGCCTTTTTGTTGTAAATATAAAACTGATGGGAGTTTAAGATTACGGGTGAATCCAGTTAGACCCAACCCAAAACAGAAAGTTTTTTTTCCTTAGGGTGAGAGATTTGTATGTTTTTTCCTCCTCTTTTTTCAAAATGGTCTAAAATGTCAACAGACTTAAACCCAGAACAAAAACTTTAGAACTTTTTGGATCATTTATGTTTTCTAAGATTTTTGCGAATCTATAATTGTAAAAATAAAAAGTTAGATAAAGATATATATTCTTGCATTTGTATTTGTTGAATGTGTTTTTCTCTGTGGTCTACTAGCCAGTGACTCCAAAATAGATTAATTTCAAACATTTTTGTAATTAAATACATTTTTAAAATATATTTTATATGTAAACATACATACACACACACTATATTACCAAAAGCATTTGCTCACCCGCCTGGCTCTCAGTCTCGGCTCTAATTCATTCCAAAGGTGTTCTATGGGGTTCAGGTCAGGACTCTATGGACCTTGCTTTGTGCACTGGTGCACAGTCATGTTGGAAGAGGAAAGGGCCCGCTCCAAACTGCTCCCATACGGTTGGGAACGTGGGAGGTAGCGAACCCCAAACCATAATTCTTCCTCCACTAAATTTCAAACTCTGCACAATGCAGTCTGAAATGAACCGTTCTCCTGGCAACCACGGAACTCAGACTCATCCATTAGATTGCCAGACGGAAAAGCGTGGTTCATGACTCCAGAGAATCTCGACAGCTCTAGAGTCCAGTAGCGGCGTTCTTTAAACGACTGCATCCGACGCTTTGGATGTGTGGCTTGGATGCAGCAGCTCTGCCATGGAAACCCATTCTAGAAGCTCTCTTCATACTGTACTCTGTACTGTACTGTACTCGGGCTAATCTGAAGGTCACATGATGTTTGGAGCTCTGTAGCAATTGACTGTGCAGAAAGTCGGCGACCTCTTTGCGCTCAGTGGCAGAGTTATAAGGACACCAGATTCTGATCATTTGGACCAATACTTTTGGTAGTCTAGTGTGGTGTGTGTGTTTATAGATCACCAAAGTCATAGATTACAAAAACAATACTCAGAATATTCACAGAACCTCTAAGCACATTCCCTATTTTTCCTTTGTTGCATCATTTGCCACACTAATAGATAAAAAAAATCAGAGAATAATATTTTAGCCTTAAATCACAACCAGAAGATGCATTTCATTAGTATCAGGTGAAAGATGTATTGGTAGCTTGCGAAAATAATTTATTTGGAAAGGAAGAAGGATGCAGTCTGCTGCAGCTTGATAGAACCCTGATGGATGCGCTGAATGACGGGAAAAAGCATCCACTCTGCAGTTTATTCAGACCCCTTCCAGGAATCTCCCTATCTGTTTCACCTGTGGCATGCTAACTGAATCAGTGTCAGCATGCGGATGTACTTACAAGGCTGACGAGCCCCCACTTTTCTCCGCCCTCCCCAAATATTTCACATTCTTCGTCTCACTTTTTTTTTTTTTCTTTCTCCTCATCGTTTTCTCCTCTGCTCATTAAAGCAGATGATCTGGTCAGCATCTTTTTTTTCTGATTGTCTCATCCTTCGTAGATCTTTCTGTCCTCTTTCCTCTTCTCCCCCTCCAGCCTTCCTCCCCCCCGTTAGCAGCCACTGTGTGGTTCTGACTGCAGGGACTTGATCGTGACTGATTCTTTAGGGTAGAATGCAGTGGTGTGTGTTTGTTCTTCTTTTCCTCCAGGGTTTTTTTGTTCTGAATTGGGGAAAGCATGCTGTGTCTGTCCCTGATTGGTTCTTGGCCACATGAGTGTGCATTTTTGTCTTTTTTTTATATCCAACTGGCTGTTTTTGCCTTACCTTTTTAGTTGTATATGTGTGCGAGCTGTCCACCCTAAACATAAATAATTACACAATCATCTCACCTCACCTTCCCTTTTCTCTAACAGTGTGTTTTTGGAAGGGAATGGAGGTCCAGGTACAGTTACGGCAATGGAGTCTCTCTTCCTCTCCAGCTAACTCACGCTGGGAAAGATGAAGCACTCAATAAAAGGCATCATGCACAATTAAGGCTATTTTTGCTGAGTTAGTCATGGAGTAAGAGAGCCACACAGAGCCTGAGCTACATCCTCGTGAATGCTGTACTGCACCAGATTAGCCAGTTTTGCTGACTGTCTTGCTTGTTAATCTTTTGCTCCTCTCAGCAGTTTTTTCCCTCTCATAATATAACCCTTTAGAATCACCGTAGTCTTCTGTTCTGGAAAGGAAAAGCGGCGAGCAAAGTTGTCATCTCCCCCCCTTTTTTTCCTTTTCATTTCCTCTCTTTCTCTTCTTCCTCACCTCCTTGCAGGGCGGCTATGCAGCATATCGTTACGCCCAGCCTGCTGCTGTAGCAACTCCTGCAGCTGCCGCCGCCGCAGCAGCTGCAGCGTACAGTGACAGGTGAGTCGACCAGGTTTAGCCCTTTTAGGCTCATCAACTCAGTTTCACCCGTTTACTGTATAAGAGAACTGGACCAAGTGAGAGTAACCCCATCCATAGAAAGTGGCTTACTGTTTATTTCTCTACAGAAGTCTAATGGATTTAAGTGAGTACTTCCTGTTTGCAACCCAACAGGGGTGGGGTCACTCAGTCCAGTTCTCATATACAGTCAATGGATGAATCAAACACAGAATCAAAACTTGACTTTTATAATTGTGTTTCTGGCAGCTATGGACGAGTTTACACGGCAGACCCCTACCATGCTGCTCTCGCGCCGGCTGCCTATGGGGTTGGAGCCATGGTAAGATTGTCTCGCTAAAGCACCACCAATCGGGCGGCTGATGTTTTTTTGGGTGTTTTTCCAAAGAATTCTGCATATAAAAGCTACTGCCTGTTTTTATATGCAGATCCAGGCCTTCAAAGACATTGCTAAAGACTAGCTGTGATAAAAATCATATTTTAACATGATCTTGTATTTTTCTCACGATGGAGGACATATTTAAAGAAAATGAAGTTTAAATTTCTGAGTATTTCTTTGTCCAATTTTTTGTAAATCAGGAGCAGACGAAAAAAATGCAGTTTGAAAAGCTTGTATTTGTGATGTAGAAAATGCGCTGTGTGCTCAAACTGTACAGCTGGATAGCCCTGATATTGCTGACCATTTTAGTTGCATCGGTAATGTTAGGTCGTGGGTGTGAGGGGCTGTAAACTAGTGGGAGAGAGTGTAAACAGATGGGCGTCAGGAAGTGGGGGCGGACTTACTACTGCTGTGTGTAAACTATAATATGTCCTAGAAAACGACAATTTAAAAATAAAATTGCCTAAAAACCGCATAATCGCAATTAAAAGACAATAAATATGATAATTATTTAATCAGTATGTGCTTTTTTATGTTATTTTTTCATATTATTTGTAATAGTTACTTGCAATTATAGTTCCACAGTGGTGTCTAAAGCTGCTTGATAGGAGAAGACATTTCATTCAGTTTTAAAAAAAAGCATAACAAAAAATCAAAATGCATCCAGTTGAAGAAAACCAGAAAGAAGAAAATGAGTTAAAACTAAATAATGTATATAATGAAATTTTTCATCTTTTTTCAGAAAGGAAGACTTGAGTTTATACTACAGTTTTAAATTGCCTTTGTCAATATTGTAGTTTTAATTTGATTGCTATACACATGCACCCACACATTCATTCATACAGACAGAGAGACAGAGAGATGTATCATTATATTATACATTCTTAAGTTCAGGGAAACAAAATTGTCTAAAATATAATACAAGGGATTATATATACAGGAGATCTATGAGGTTAGTTAAGAAAAAAATTGGACAGACTAAATGCAGGAATTCCTCATTTTTTCCTTGTTCGTTCTATTTCAAAACGCTTTTTAAATAGATCTAAAGATTATCATGAGTTTGTTTTCATTTTTTTTTTAGAACAGACGAACAAAAAACGTAGGTTGGGTGTTTGACTCCAGTTTAAAAGAATGCTCCGCTAAATATTGGTTCTTTCTCTCTTCATTACGTCCTTTTTTCATAATTTCTAAGAATCTGCTGTAACGTGGATGATAGTCTGCTGACTCTAAGATTCAGTCATGCATACTTACATTTTATTCTTTCATTTCTGACATCTATGCAGAATTGAGGGCAAATTGAGACAAAAGAGATTCATTTGAATCATTCTTGAAGGTCTTGAAGCCTCTCTGCCTTGAAAAAAGTAAAGTCTGAAGCTCTTAGGTTAACACTTAATCTCTGAGCCTTTTATTTTTCGTGTACCTGAAGGGCATCAACCTCCTCTAATTGCACTTCTCTAAATATACAAAGTGGTCGCTTGTCAGACTGCGGCGTGTTTACTTTGCGGTTTGTGTTGCTCCTCTCAGCATCGTGATGTCAGGATTTGCAGTAGAAGACTGCAGCAGGTCAAGTGCAGTTTTAAAATGTTGCAGTGTTGTGTCAGCAGAACAGTTGACATGCCAAATTAGTAATGCATGAATTCAGCCTGACTGCTGCCCCAAATGAAGGTCAGGTCCGTACATTAAAAAATAAAAATGTGAATCACTTATCTGAAGATTAATTACTTTTTATTTGAGTGGTGCATCCGAGAGATAGGCTTAATGTGAACCTTCCATAAGGCTGATTCACAAATACGATCTTTTACAAATGCAGGTTTTGCGTCTTCTCTTGATTCACTACAATTTGAAAAGAGAAATAATCAGAAATACTATTTAAAGCTTAATTTTCTTAATATTTGTTCTCCATCGTGAGAAACATGCCACAAGAACATGTTAAAAACGCAATTTTTATTGGAGTAGGTAAAGCAACCATTAGAGACAAAATGCTAACATTTATTGTTTCTGCATCTTCCCAAAAAAATGTAAAAAAAATAAATGCATATATACATAAAAGGAGTGAAGCATTGTTGTTAAAGCTGAGATGGATTCTAAAAGTATACAGATAAACGAAAAATGGTCTCGAGTCTCACTTAAGTTTAAATCCAAAGCTCTGTTTCCTCGTTTTTGGAACTCTTCCTCAGCTTCTTTTTTTTTTTTTTTTTATTATTTATTCTAAGCAGCAGAAATTGTCAGATTTCTGCCATAAAGACATAAAAATATTTAAAATTTATTTTATTTTGAAATTCTAAAATGTTCAGTTCAATATATTTGTTTTAAAGTAAAGGTTCGTTTTAGCAAATTAAGACATAAACTTTTGCTGATTTCTTTACCTTTTTTACTGTTTACTTTTTTGAAAAGGGTCAATATTTGAATTATTTTGTATATCTATATTTTTTGGAATAAACATTTATTTTTTTAATTAACGGCACTTTTTCTTGAGTGGAATTTTTCGTTACTCTGGCCATCTCTATTGTATACTTGAGCAGCTTTTACATCTTTATTTTTATTCACCTTTCATACTGCAAAGGATCCAGATCCAAAGCACTAATCAGGAAAAAAATGTTTCGGTTTCATGTTCTTTTGGTTACAAATTTGTTACCAAGTATAAGAGTTTGTGGTGAGGTTTTTTTTAGGACTTTTCAAACTACAGTATTATTTTTTTTTAACTACTTTTATTTGTTATTTTCCAGGCCACACTCTACAGGGGGGGCTACAGTAGATTTGCCCCTTACTAAAGACACTACACTTCCCCAGGAGCTCTTCCCTTCCATTGAATTAGTCTGAAAGAGCTCCCCCTGGTGTCATGGAGGTGGATTGCACCCTGTTGTAAAGCGTGGAGCCGATCACAACAAAGATATTTCAGACCCCCCACCCCACCCCAGAGAAGTCCCACTTGTCCTTATATACGCTACTACATAAATAGAGGAATGCTGTATTAAAGACTGAAGGATGGCCTTAACTTTAAAACAAAGAAATAATGAAAAATAAAAAAAAAAGAAGACTGACAACGGCCGCCTTCCCTGTTGCACGACTGTATTATAGTCCCCTCCTCTTATTCCCTCGACACTCAGCTGCACAAGGTTTGGGGGGCGGGAGCCCAGATGTTCTTCCAACAGCTGTGTGTGCGGACACGAGAAACGCCTGACGCTCGTGCATGAAAGAGCCCAGCGCCGGTCGAGGCCGTCCATTTGAGGAAGGAGAGCGTGGGGGAAGCAAAACCATGGTAGAATGCGATGACAGAAGTCTCTGGAACCACGGTGGCGAAGGCACTCAAAAGACAAAAAAAAAAAAAAGCAGCGAATCCTCCGAAAAGCAGGAGGATAGCGAAGAGACCAGGCGAGTCTCTGCACTGGAGGGGGGCGATGGAAAGCTGATGGAGGGAGGGTTTATTAGAGCTGTTCCTTACCTCAAGTTTTCTTAGTATGTGGAAATGGTAAACCTTTAAACTTAAAGTTCTTGATATGCAAAGAAATTAGTTTAGAGAGAAAAAAAAAACCAAATTATTACTATTATTATTATTACTATTATTACTGTTGTAATTACTCATTATTATGATGCCGTTAATTTGTTTGACTCAGCTGCATAGCAGTTGCTGGTGTGATGGAGGTTCAACAAAAAAAAAAAAGATTCTAAATGTAGTATCGACATTGCAAATACTCCAGATATATAACACAACTGCGTCTCACGTTCTCCTGCATGGGATCTCACCAAATTGTGTGCAAGCAACACTACGGACAGTGCGACACTACAGACCTTCTCCTCTTTTAGGTAAGTCCAAACTAGATCATCCGCCCACAAGCCTGCAGCTCAGGTACTCGATAATCCAGACCAACTTTTATCTAGATTCTCCTCCCCGTGCTCCGTCTTTTATAGAGTCCAGCATTGATTGAGTCTTCCTTAAGTATATTTTAGATGGTAATTGCATTAAGGATGCTGCCAACAGCAATTACCGAACAAGAGAGAGATTCAGTTAGTGAGTTAATAGCAAATATTTAAATGCAAAACACATAACTATTGTGCATATTTCTATACTATTGTACACTATATTTCTAAAACGTGGCTTTTTTGCTTGTTTGTGTTCCAAAGATTTGTAGAAAGCACATTTTTCTGCCGTATGTATAAATATATTATGTGTTTTATTCTTCTCATTATCCTATTGTCTTTTTTTTTTTTTTTTACCTTGTTTTAATATTAAGCCAATCAGGGCTGGTATTTTTTTAGCCTTTAAATGATCATAGGATTTGCCAGCATGACGCTAAATCATGAAAATGACATAAACAGCTGGACTTTTCTCTTATCGATCTTTTTATGTGTTAAAATTTTGCAGATTTGAAGTGAACGAGTATAGCTGTGTGGCACTTTGGTTCAATCATTTGTGTACCTTTGTTTTCTATTTACTACAATGTTTTTTTCCCTTGGTTTTTGTTTTTAAAAGCAGATTCCTGACATTTCAGTGGTTAAAACTGTCAGCTTGCTCCAGATTTCCAGTTAAAATCTCCAGTGTTTCTTATCCGTGCATACAGAATGTGATCTGTGTTTAAAATGGGTCCTCAAAATTGATTTCAACGTTTGTTTCCATTTCTCACATTTGCAAAAAAAGTCAAAATATTGTTGTTGGGTTTTTTTTAAGACTTACTTCTTCTCACAGTGTAACTTTTTTGGAGGGGAGGGATAATATATTATGAATAACATAGAATGTGTTCTAGAAAAAAAAAAAAAAAAAAGGGCACAAGCCAAAGATACTAAGAGTCCCCAGCATGTTCTGGTTTCTAACTTTAAAGTGCTACCAAAACAAGAAAAAAAATGACTTTTTGGAACCACTGATGGCATGGATAAACCAGCATGAGCGATCCGTGTCTAGGTTAAAAAAGAAGGAAACAACAAGAAGGTTTTGCATGAATCTTGTCTTTTTATATTTGGAGCTACAGACCCTGCTGCACCCTTTACCACTAAAATTCTGTACGGGCAGCTAGTGGTCAGTCACTAGTTAACATGAGCACAGTGCTGTTTGGAAAAAAAAAATAAAAAGACGTAAAAAATATTAATGACACAACGTGGCAACTTCATTTTCCTATCATGATTTTTATGCCACGCTGTTAAAAAAATGTTAAAAAGTGGTCATTTTTGGTATTTTTCTCATCAAATAGTCCTGTCTTGTTTTTATCTTCCTTGACTGCCATTATTATTATTATAATTTTGGGTTTTTTTGTTATTGAATGTCCATGTACAATGTTTTATATAAAAATGTTTTGTTGTGATTGAGATTCCTAGTTTTATTTTGAAAGTTACTTTTCTTTAGTAACGGTGGTTGCTTTAAGTTTGAAAAACAACGTTCACATTTTTTGAAAAGTTGTCCGTTCCGTTCGTGCTGAGGAAGGAAACGTAATAGCTAATATGAAGCTTGTGAAGCCAAAAAATCAGAGGCTTTTTCAATTTAATAATAAATACAAATGTTACCCAAAATTTACTTCAAATTTTTTTTTTACTTTAAAAAAAATCCCTTTGATTGAAAGGTTTTTTTTTATGATTAAATGAAATCATTTTTCAAAATTGTAGTCCTTTTGGATTCTCAACAGTGTTTTGGCAACCATTAAAGCTGTTTTTCCAACATTTCCCAGCAATTTATGGGGCTTATTCCAATAGAAGCATCTTGCTAACAGAATTTAATAGGAAATTCTTTAAAGTTTTGTTTAGTATATTAGGATTTTGTAGAGTTTTAAGTTTAATTAAATGTTAATATTGAGATTAATACATCAAAATAGCAAAGTGTTCACGATCAACAGTGTATGTCAACATAATGGTAAATGCTGTTTGCATTAAATCGAGTGTTCTTGCGGCTGTAAAACAAATGTACAAAAATGCTCACATGCTGATGAGACATTATTTTTGACCTTTCCACATTTCTTTTGAATTTATTCTCACTGGTTTTTGTTTTCCCCTAATTTCGTCTTTTTTTTTTATTGTATCAGGGTTCACTTTCACAAAAACCGGGATCCACGGTTTCAGGTAGTCCGGGGTTCAGATGAGCTTCCAAAACTGCTTTACAAAGTAAACCATTTGAGAGAGAAAAACACACTGGTCCAGACCGAACAGCCCAGTGTGAAAGTGACAAAAAATAACCTTAGTGTACAACCTTTGATTTTGAGTCAAAATCAGCTAAAGAAAAAAGTAGAACCGAGTGATTCCTCCCCCTTCGTCTTCCAAACAGGAAGTACCTGCTGGCTCCAAGAAGCTAAACTCACATACAATCCCTTTTATAGAGAAATAAACAGTCATCATATTTGTCGGAGTACCCATTGTTGTTCTGCTCCTTTGTTGACGTTCTTGTTAATCCTAATTTTTTTTCATATTTTTTTCTGAAGTGCAAGTTCTTCCAGTTATAAACCAACCAATCAGACGCCTCAATAAAAGTATGCGGTCCCACGTTCAAAACTTTTGATTGACAGATTCTCCCAAGCCCGCTTTCTAGTGGTAGGGATGTGGACTTCCAACAAGCTCACTCCTGAATGTGGTTGTCATAAAAATGATGACTCAGATCAACTCGGACGAATCGCTGCTTACTGAGGTCACCTGGCTTCAACATGGTGGTATCGCAAAAAAATGGAGACTGATTTGATTTCATTGAAGTCATTTCATCAAGAACCCATTGGCCCATGGTGTTCACACTGGACTGTTGCTGCTTGATACCTTCGCATGTCTGCCACCTAGGGTTGAAAGAGGCTCATAGCAATACGTCAAATCTCGCTCCAGGCTTGACAGGCATATAAAAGACTTGTCATATAATTCCAGTTGGGCACAAACAACAATTTTTTTTAATTTCACCTCCAGTTTTTGCCCCCAATTTTTAAACAGTTGACACGTCCATGAATTGAATAGGACACCATGTACACGTCACTCTCAAATCTGCCTCCCTGATTGGTCAAAGTTCAACCTGATGCAACTTGCAATGAGCATTCAATAGCTACGCGTTTTACACGTCAAGCCCAAAAACGTTCTAAAATTGTGAAAGTTTTAAACGCAGAAGCCTGAAATTTATATCAACTTTTCATTGGAAGTGGTCACTCAAAGAAGCGTTTCCAAGGGCAGTGGGAATGTAGAGTTAATCGCGCTGCCAAAAATTCATCTTAGGAGTCAAAAAAAATTATTAGATCACCAGAGTCGTGGTTTTATGCTCAGTTTAATAACAATCCATACCATAATGGCCCAAATGAAAGATGGAGTCATCAGGACCATCGAGATGGAAAAATGAGCTCAACCATCCTTCATGATATTGACAAGACTAACTGCTGCAGCTTTGATCAAACACATCAGCTACAATCAGCGGATTTTTATTTACTTCACTGTCGTCATTCCTGAATCTTCGGCAGTAACTCACAGAAGAAACAGTTCTTTGTGTAACAGCAGCTTCTATCAGTATCCTAACAGTACTTTCAACAATTCCTAAACATGAAAATATATATTTATATTTAGTAAATATCTGTACATTAAGAGAAAATAGCTCCAAGGAGGGGAAGGGTGACAAAAAAAGGCAGAAGAGGAGCTTAGTGATGGTTTCATCATCCTTGGGTGCTTAATTCAGTCTCTCAAAAGAGCAAAGGGCTTTCTTGGTGGGGGCCTTGAAGCCTGATCTCAATGAAGCAAATATAAATGAATACATCTTTCATAAATCAACTATAGAAACACCGTTGCATACATCACTGTGGGATGAGTGTCCGTGAATCACAACGTGAGTTCAGGGAAGCGGCTGAGTGCAGGATCAATAGTACATAAGAGGGAAACACTAAAGACAGAAGGAGCTTTCTACACAATTCCAAATTTCGCCAGGTCGCTGAGCTCCATGTCGCCAAAGGCTTCCCACGGACAAACCACCGTGATGTCTGTGCCCAGGCCCTCCATGCCGGGAATGTCGTCTCCGAATCTACAACCAAGGGGAAACATTTACACTCCTGTGGATCTTTTTCATGGACTTATCAGAGGATAAACGTGAGTCTTAGGTTGCACCTTAAGTGACAAACTATTGTTTCTGTTATTGTTTCTTCTTTATTTTATTTTTGCATTCACTTTTTTAAAGTTTCTTTATTTAGTTAATTCGTTTTCAGTATTCCTAGGTATTTATAAAAACAATATGATTATAATAATAATCATAGTAATTTTAACATTTGAAGCCATCTCACCCTTTCTGTCCGGGCTTAGGGGCCTTGCTCTTGAAGGTACGAGTGGTCCTCTGCTTGAACTTGGGGGGCGCCTTCTTATCGGCTGGTGTTGGAACGGCTGTGTCTGCCATCTTTCTTTCAAAGTCTAAATCCAGAAAAAAAAGGAAAAGTGTTGGTTAACCTTGATTTGATCCTCACTGCCTGGGGCTTAGATGACATAACTCCTCCAGGTGAGGGTAGAGTGAAGTATAGCACATTAAGACCCTGTTACAAAAAAAAAATACTTTGTTCTATTTTAAAAACTTGAGGCTTTTAGGATTAGTCTCTTTTCACAGTATATTGTTAATGCACTTGTGTGTCACCTAATCCTGACTAATCTGTGATTTTGGTACTTAGACTTATTAACACCAACCTGAAGAAATCCTTTTAAGGAAAAATCAATAGATTTATCCCATCAAAATCAATTCAAACAGTTCTTGTAATTTCTACCTGCTTTTTCCAGGACCTTTATCTTGAAAAGCTCACTGTGTTTTCTGGTTATCTCAAAAATCATCTTTACTTTCTAACTACCTTACCTTAAAAATGACCTTTTTTACGATTTAAACTTTTTAAGATGCCTGGTTTTCATTAGATGGGTTATTTTATATTTAGGTTATATTACTTTGAAGTAAGAGTGAGAGAGACAGAGAAATCAAAAACATTTCTGGTAGATTTGTATTAATCCATTTTGATTTAAAGTTTTTATTTTTAAAAAAGCTTAGAGGCTGATATCAAATTTAGTTACTCAAGGCATACAAGTTGAAGTTCTAAAATCTTAGTTCTGTTTTAAAATTTCAAGAGTTGGAAGAAAACACTAAAAACAGAAGTCAATTTTAATCAGAATTCTGGTCTTACCTGTCAGAACAGTAGCACAGGTCTCTGGTCAGCTTTAGTCTTTGCTGATCTTTGGCATTATGTCCTCTTTTATACCCTCCTGTACTCCCCACCTCCATCCTCTAATCCCTCCTTTAATGTGTTGACGTTGGCACCTTGCATAATATAGCATCATGGAAGGAAAACTAAATTGGTCTCAACCCAATAAATAGGTTTTTATAAAGGAAAATGTATTTTAGTACATTTTATTTTAAACAATCAGATCAAATGTATCTCATCAACTTTGTGTTTTAAAGATTTCAGACACTTCTAATATTTTCTAAACAGTTTTGAGTTAAGAATTTGTCAGAGTTAATTGTACTGAATATGTTAACTGAACATGACAGTAAAGTTTGGGTTATGTTAAATGTTTCAGAAATCCCTTAAAAAGTGTAAGTTGGTGTCGGATGATGTTAAGTCACTGATAATTGGTCATTTAAAGCGTATTTCAGTTCACACTCAGGCCATCATGCAGGGACAGATTAAAAGCTCAATGGTTAAGTATTCTTGATCTGCCTCCATGTGACTGATTGCATCTGTGCTCTTATGTCACACGCTCCAGATTCTCACCCAGGCCATATCAGGACGCATTTTTGTTTACAGGCAAGCCGAACAATTAGTGACGATGGTTTGTTTTTTTGTTTGTTTTCTCGCGCATTTGTATCCTATTTTGTTCCCGGATAAAGAATGGATGTACCCAAACGAACAGTTGTTGACACTTTGCCTTTCGCCCTGGGAATTCAGGTCATTTTTTTAAGATACAATGTGAAAAAGGTCCAACAATGAAACTATTTTTTTCTCAGAAAACAAATGAAAACCCATCCTGAGACAACAAGCTACCCACAATCTAAAGCAGCCATAATACTTCCAACTCCGTGCTTCACAAAGGAATCTTTATATATTAACCGTGAAACCTCCAAAAATACCAATTTGAAGCTTTTCTGCCATTTTTAAGCTACAAAGGAACTTTTTTTTTACATTTTGATCAGTTTTGAGATTTTTTTTCCACACCTGTTATGTGGTACAAGTTTGTTGCAGTTGTTTTATTGATTGAAATGGATTTTCTTTTCTATGTACCAGACTCAAAAAAATAACATCACAACACATCCTAAACAGCTTTTTTAGCCCAGAAAAACATTAATTGTATAAATAGGATCAGCGAGATTTTGAATTTTACAAGGATTTTCCATTGTATAAAGCTAGGATTTGTTTAAATTCTTTATTTCTATTTTAAATATTGTCTTCTATTTTTGCTCTTGCTACAGTTTTGCTGAATTAACATGTGGTTTTACCAATTCATCAATAATTTTTCTATGTTTAAAGTCAACTTTTTACTAATTAAGAGGCAATTTTTTAATGTCAGCAGTGTCTTTCATCAGTAAATGATATAACCATTTGCTTACTGTAACAAACACACGGACACACATGTTTGCCTGAAAGGACTCCGTGTATTTATATCTGAGTATTCTTCATCTCACCTATTTAGGTCTGAGCCGCTACAAACGTGCGAGGTGTGGAGCCACAGCATGAAGTGATTGAACAAAAACTTGAGTGGATTAGCAGCTTGGAGGGCTTTAAAAGGAGAGCCTCAGACTGATAGAGGTGTAGAACAAGCCAGAAGCTAACAGACAGAACACAGCTTGGGAGAAACGGTAAGCCACCGATAAGACGAGAGCGTACTTTTGATTGTGCTTGTTGGAGTTAAAATGTTTCTCATTGCGGTTTTCTGTGTTGTCTGACTCTTGGTGATTGATTGCTTAAAAAGTAGGGAGTCAAATTTTTCTTTCTTTTCCTCTTATAGAAAACAAACACAATGGCAGATGTTGCAACTCCCGCTGACAGGAAGGCCCCTCCTAAATTCAAACAGAGGACAACCCGTACCTTCAAGAGCAAGGCGCCTAAACCTGGACAGAAAGGGTGAGATTCTGCTTTACTGTCAAGACAACTTTTCCTTCTACCAAACCTGTTTGGATGCACGCAAAACTTGCTTGCTTGTGTTGCTTTATTTTTTTCAGATTCGGAGACGACATTCCCGGCATGGAGGGCCTGGGCACAGACATCACTGTGGTTTGCCCATGGGAAGCCTTCGGGGACATGGAGCTCAGCGACCTGGCCAAATTTGGAATTGTTTAGCACTCTTCCTGCTGCCCTTACCTTTCTTGCAGTTGCTCTTCCTCATGTCGTCTTCCTCTGTTTTTTACGCTGCACAGAAGAAGCAGCTTAACACTGTAGAGGTCTGATCATTGAAAAAAAGAGATCTCGTTCCTTCATGCACTTTAATTTCCATTGTTTTCCTTTCCTACTATTTCCCGTTGCTCTGTCTCTTGTGTGGTCACTGCTTTCAGCAGGGATGTGAAAAATACCAACACTATTGAAAGTATTTTGTTAAATGAAAAAAAGATCATTTCAAAAATTCTGAATGCTGATATTTTCCCCTCTGTTTCCCCCCACATTCCCATTAAAGCTGCTATTTAGCATTTTATAATGCGCTAGCCAAATTGTCTCTACGAGAAACCTGTTCATTATTATTTATTTCACTGTGTGGGGAAAAAATTGCAACATTAAATTAAAAAAATTCCACAGAACTTCTGTTTTTGTCTCTTTTTACAATTTTCTGTCAGGACGAAAATCCTCTTATCGAGCGGCCATATTGGATCTTTGTTCTACTCTTGGGTCTAGTCACTGAAAACGTCACATGCCCAAAGCTGAGTCCCTGATTGTTTGAAGCACCTGATGCCCAACTTGCGTCGCTCGACCTCAGGTCCCGTCTGTATATTTACTTAACATTGAAACTTGACGGCCCATGCCGCGCGAATCGCGTCTGGTGTGAATGCACCATAAGAGCTCAAATTTGGGGTCCAATTTCTGTTGTTGCCAGGTAACTGGACTAAAAAAAATGGGCTGTGTTCCACCCAATCGCTTATTTTAAACAAATTTTTAAGTTAGGATGCAGTAAACTTCCTACTGACCTACTTTTTTAACCCTTCAAAATCCTATGGGTGATTCCAGACTTTATCTATCCAGTTTGTCTCTGAACAGAACTAGCTTATATTCTTTCGCTATTTTGTCCCATTTAAAGCTTATTTCATGCTACACTGCCTGCAAAAAGACAGCTGCTGATGTTTCCAGGAAGTTTGGGCCACTCAAGGATTTATTTAAGGCTCACGGGTCTATTTCAAGATTACAACTCTGTATTTTTCAATACTGGCTCCAGTGTGTCATTGATTTCTTACAGTCTCACAACATGTAGTTGGTATTCTCCTTGTGTGGGGATTATGTTAGAGCTGTCTGTGGAAAAACCCTGCACACAAAATGTGTTTCTTTATTTAATTACTTATGTGTTGCTTCTAGAAATGTCTTTGTACTGGAATGAAGTATAAATGCAGTTAGATAGAAGTCTGAGCCATGAGAAAAAACAGAGGTCATGTCGAGATAATTCTGTCACCAACTTTGTCCATTTTCGTCCGGTTTGAGATGCTTAGATCAGTACATAAATAGAAACAGCTTCCTGATTTAGACGTTCAGGGAGCCAACAGTACTCAGTTAATTATTAGGGCTATTTAAGTTCAGGTTTAAAGGAGACTTTTGTTTGCTTGAGGATGTATGTAGTGCCCTTTTATAAAACATATCAATTGGTTCCACTCACAAAATGTATTTTGCTGGAATTACCCACAAAACGTCTGCACATGCTCCTAAAATTTATATGTTTTCTGTTACATATTCCCAAATAACTTGTCAAATGTGCAGCTCTCAAAAAAACGAGAAATGTCACATCTTCTTAACGGTTGAATTCATTTTTTCCGGTAGAAGATGTGATGTTTCGGCTCATGGCACGACCAGTTGGCAGCATCCAGACCCTAATACGATTAGGACTTTCCAGACATAGTAACTGGGTGCTCTGTCTTTTTTTTTTTTTTTTTTAAGAAAGGTAAAGTTCTCTATTGTGAATGTTCTTATAAAACAGAATTTTTACACTTAAGTGCACAAAGAGATTGCTTTCAAACGATAAGATCTGCAGAAAAAGTGCATCTATGATGGTAACCAAGTATGTGAAATCTTTTAGTGCCTGAAGGGATAAAGTATATTCTCTTTGATTTATTTTCCTTAGTTAATCAGATAAAACTGGGACCCAATATTTTATTTTGCCTTTATTTGTTTTTGAGTTCTCATCTGAATGCGCCCGACAGCTAATTTGGTTTTCAGGTGTCTTTTTGTATCTCAGCAAACAACTAATTGTTGGATTAATAATATCCTGTTGTGCTATCAGGTGACAAATGACTGTTCTATTTTTATTCCTAGTCTGTAATTAAAGATATCATCTTGTATTTTCAGTCACTGGATTACCCACAGTTCTTTTTTAACTGTTTACTCCTCACGGAGGAAGAAATACACGGTCATTCAGGCTGTTTAGTTTAGTTTCCACTGGCTTTTAGGTATCTCAACTTTTAAACTCAGTTTCTCTCTTACATCTCAGTATCTTCATGCCAGATCTACAGAATCTTCTGTTCTAGTTGCGTAAGTGAGCAACCGGCACTTACGGAAGCAGCTTGCTCAGAAGATTAGCAAGATCACAGAGTCTGTGACAAAGCCTCACACAGTCGATGCTTGTATAACTGATGCTGGAGAAAAATCTGTCCGAGGTCTTAACCGCAGTAATCTGTTATCTTCAGGTTTTCCATTACATCACTGATGTTCTTTCTAATCTCCCCTATATAGATAACTGCATATAAGACCTCATATATATATATATATATATATATATACAGACAGTATATATTTAAAGTACAGTTTCATTGTTCATGCAATTCCTGCACCTCCTTGCCTTCAACCTTTTGATTCTTCCTCCATCTTCAGTATTTACAAAGATGTTTACTGTATCTCAGAGTGAGAAAATCAAGTAATTAATTCACTGATTTATCAGTAAAAATTGATTTCAACTTGTTCTATTTTTTTTATCTTAGTTGTTTTTAATTAATTTTTTATACTTTCAATTAAAACACAAAAGCTTCCAACAGCTCAATGATTAATTCATAGTTTAAAATAAATGTGATTTCTTTGTTCAAATAAAGATGTGAGTTCTTTTTGACACACCATGGAGAGAAGTGCTTGAAAGTTCAATTGTTAAGTTAAAGACATTTCACCTTTTATCCAGCAAACGTTTTCAATTCTAAAATAAACAGAACCGCTGATATGAAAACACCTCATTTATAAAAGGTTAAACGTCTGCAACTTTAAGAAGTTCAGAGGACTTTTTAGAAACTTTTTCTGCTGCAAAAATATGTTTTTTAATACCACATTTCATTGACCAACAAGCAATCCCACACAATGTTATAAGAGGTCAAAGAATGCACTCAATTCACAATTCACTCATTTCTCCTGCAGGACAATCAGACTTTATGTAAAACACAAATAAACGGCCATGAAAATTGCAATAAAATGTTCTAGTTTGAGTTCATGTTGTGAGAATCCACTTTCGATTTTAATTTCTTTAAATCAATTATATTAATGTTCTAAATCAGAAATATTTTTTGTTAACATATATTACATAAAAAATATTAAAGCTGTGAAATACATATATGTATGTATTCTTTTTACAACGGGCACTCAAAAATCTCTACAAAATGTTAGTATGAAAAATAATCAATTTTCTGTCATGAAAAGGTCAGAACTTTGAAAGTTATGCTTTAAAGCTGCTTAAAAATATTATGGTCTTACATAATGACTGGTCTTACAAAGCTTTGCTTACACTTATTGAGTATTCCATAACTTTTAGATGAAAATAATAGCTCATGATTAAGACATGTAGCAGGAACATCTGTGTTTTCTGTTGTGAGCAGAACAGCCTGCAGCGGTGAGTCAGGCGAGCATATCTGCTGCACAGCTGTCATATACAACCTTGTCAGTAAGGGTTGCTCTTGTCTGCAGAATGAGTTTCTCTGCTTCTGTTTTTAATTATATGGAGAAAAAAATTGCATTCAGAACAAAAAGAATCCCTTCTATAAAGACGTTTTTTTTGCATAAAACAATTCCCAAATAAATCAAAACACTAATATATATTTTTTTTTAAAACGGGGACTCAGGTACTTTTTTTTTTCTGACAGAATTACTGAATGAAACATCTCGTCATATTTGTATCTGTCTTTTTGTTTTGAAATTGAAACCACATTTACCAAAGAATAACGCGATTCCCCCCCCCCCCCATTTTTTATTTTTTTTTTTCTGTTTTAGCTTATGGTTTTTAAGAGAAAACATTGAATCATAAACCAAAAAATTGATTTAATTGATTTGAATCAAATTCAAATCAATTAAATTGCATTTAGTTTTACATAACTGAGTCAAACCAGATAAAACAATGAGTTGTAACCATCCTTAATGGTTTGTTGGTAGTTGATGCTTTAAATGAACTTTAATCACTCCCCAAAAAACTTCTAGAATATCAAAAAAGATTTGTTTACAAAAAACTTTAGGGTTTATTTCAGTATCATTATATTTTTATTACTATGTTTTACTGTTGACTTTTTAAGACTCATTTTGCTAAAGCTGGGTTGAAGAAACAGCATTTGGGCCCCTCTTGTGGTGAAAGTACAAAAGTACATATATTATCTGCTTTATCTAGTAACAGCAAGACCGCATATTTGAAAGTATTAAGAACAGTTTGATTTATTACCCCTGTGAGGGTATTTGGATGAATTGTTAAAATAAGTCTAAGAAAAAGATGCCAGATCACAATAAGGTGTGTTGCACTGAAGGATCATTAACACTGACTTGTTTATTCATGCCACTATAAACCACAGAGATACACACACACATCTCCTGTGAGGCAGTGACACGTCGTTCAACATCCACACACCCAGCTTATCGACAGCATCTGGGTGATTCCCACGCACCTTCCAATCACAGGCCACAGAGGGTCCAGTGGTCTTAGCTGTCGGGAGACTGAAGGAGGTGAAAAGAGCCAGCACAGCGCTATTAGCTTTTTTGTGTTTAAATTAGTAAAAAAAAAAAAAAAATGCAGTTCACACTGTTTCTGGCCTTCTTGGTGACGTTTGCTGTTGCCAAGGGAAAAGGTAATTTAAATGTCCTTAATTTTAAAAATTTTTAAGAAAATGTTTTCCTGAATCCTGGTAGGTTTTTCTTTTAAAACTTTCTAAATATGTTGGGTTTTATATCACTCTTGGAGACAAAACTGAGACAAACTGACTCACTCCACTGCTAACAAAAGAAATGGAATATCCTGCTGTTTTTGATATACAGGCATTCTCATAGAACACTCCAAATGACATTGTATAACCTGATACTATTGTTTTTAAATTCTCTGTATATTATTTATAACTGCACATTAAATAAAACACATACAGATTAAATGATAACTAGACTGTTTTATTTAGTTGTTTTAGTTAGTTAACCTCTGAAATGCTTTGTGCTAAGATTTGTTAGCAAAGCTACATACAGTTCTGAAGGCTTTTTTTTTCACCCCTTTTAACTGCATGTAATTTTTTTTTGTATTTTGTACCAAATTAGATTTCTGTGCATATTTATTTAATTTGTAGTGAGGTTGTATGTAATTTAAAAAGATATTTACTTGTTTTTTCTGGTTTTTGTTTTTTTTGTTTTTAGATTTTGAGTTTGAGCTTGGAAAAGCTAAATGCTAGCAGCCAAGACAAAAGACATAAAAAGCTACTTTCACTGTAAAACTATCAAAACAAAAAGCAAACACCTGATTGTGGATCTTTATAGCAGGTCTTTTTTTTAAATCTTTTTACAGTTACTGATATTTGTCTCTTTCAAAGAACCCACAATCGAACATTATTTCTTTTTAATTTACTGGTATTGTTATTCTGCTCATAAAAATACTCACAAATGTAGGATTTTAACGCTTTTACTTATTGTTGGAAATATTTATTCTCTCACAAAAAATGTCCTTTAAAAATGACTATGCACATTTCAGGTGGGTTTTTTTTCTCGGTCCCACCACTTCCGTCAAAAGTTTTGCTTGTAAAGGAAAGCCAGAAAGACATCTTTCTTGGGATGAATTTAATTAGCTGGCAAAAATATGGGTTATTAAAGCATTTTAAAGAAAAGTTTGCAGCATAAAGGGTTCAAAATTCTGCCTTTATTGCAGTTAAAGCCTACAAAAAAAATACCAGCTAAAGGAATAACATTCAGAAGCATTTGTTTTATTTTTGCTGCCATCGATCTCCTGAATCCTGGATCACACATTTTAATTTGAGAAAAAAATGTATTGTCAAATAATAAATTTGAAGAATATCACTATTTTCCCTCAACAGCTGCAACAAAAGTTCTAACATCACTAATTTAATTTCAATTTAGATTTTTGCAGAGAGCCCCTTTAGGTAATTGCTACTGAGCAAAGGGCTCTGTGAGAGGAGTTTAAGAAAACACCAATTAGAAAAAGCTCAGTCATACAAAAATGAATAAAGATAAGAAATTTTTCATTAAAACATTCTGTAAGCTGTGTCCCCTCTGAATTTATGCTTTAAACTAATCTCAAAAGAAGTATGAATCTTTGATGGAAGACTTTTAATGATAAAAAGAAAGTACAATGTAATAAAATGTACAGGCAGCCAGGAAATCAATCAGAGTTATATGTTCCCTTTTTTATGATCTAACCACAAGCCCGGCAGCAGTGTTTTGTACATGTTAATGACAAACAAGGTTAGATTGGCTGACTGCAGACAGTGCATTACAATAAAAAAGCTGAGAGATTTTAGAAAGGCTGCAGGGAAGGGGTTAACGTTGTTTATTTGCTTGAGATTAAAAACGCTACATTCTTACAATTACACTAAAATCTTTATTGATTTTAAAAATTACCCGTCAGCTCAAAACCGCAAGCTTTAGGGCAACAAGAGAAACTGAGAACTTAAGCTCCATGTAGCAATCAGGCTAAAAACATTAGCTGCTAGCTCCTCACACATCCTGCGGATTGTGCAAGTGGTCGGTAAGTGCTGTTCACTCGATGAGTGAGCACTCCTTGCAGGCTCCTTGTGCGCATCCTAACTGTTAGAAACTAGAAAATTAGATAATTAGAGGGTCGTCTGCCTGGGCATCCAATGGCCACTTGTGTATCACATACTGGGGTGGGCATTCGCATGCAGTCAGTGAGGAGCAAGCATTGGCACTTGAATAACGACTAGTGTATGTTACAAGGGCACCGTATGATAGCATCACCCATATGTCGTAAGTGTCTGCAACTTTCATTACCATAAGACTATTTTACGATACATTTACCACAGACACGACAATTGTAGGTTCCCTTGAGGTGGATGTATAAGCCTCAAACAGCTGTAAGACACACCTGCACTCCTCTCTATGACCCTCCATGGCCCGGACAACCCAAAAACCAGAGTACCTGTATGGGTCAACCCCCCGTACAGATGCATGTGACTAAATCTTTAAGTTATCACTTCAGTCTGTTACTCATTAAAAAACTTAAAGCCAGACAATCTTTAATCTCACCATGACTGAAGAGGGTTAATAGAAAAGGCGTTTTTCTTTTTTTGAGCTGCATGTATCTGTCTTCAGGGTCTGCTACTGTGAGGAGTGAGGCTTCCTAACTCAAACTTTTGTGGTTAGGAGATAATTGCTTGCGGTACTTCCATTTTCTGGTCCCTGTCCTGACTCTACCCTTCTCCGGTGTTGACGGAAAAGTTGCAGATTCAATGCCAGCCTATCATTTGTGTGTCTCACTCTTTCCCTGTTCTCCTGTCAGATAACTCCATTCTCGAGCTCAATGACACAAACGCTGTTGAAGCCTTCGTGGACTCTGCTGAAGTGGTGCTCATCGGCTTCCTTGAGGTCAGAGAAGCAAATTTCCTTTCTTTAAAAAAAAATGCGTGTGGCAAAGCAAACACTGAAGAAAATTGGTTGGAAGTCGAGATGGTCCCAAAAGCACTGATTTAGCCTCTTCTTCGGGATGCTTTGTTAGGACTTCAAAGAAAGTCTGTTTTACTGATGTCACACCCTCTGCAGTGCCTCTGTAGTTTGCCGGCCCATGGAGACCACCTCTTTGGCCAGACTTTGCATGCGGGGAAAGATGGCAAGCTCAGCAGGAAATACATGCACATAAGAAAACCTGTGGAGCTGGCTCCAATGACCCTCGTGTAAACAAGTGCAAGCACAAGGCAGGGAGCAAATGAGGATAGCACATAGTTGGAGCGTGAAGCTGTAGGTAATAATAGAGGAAAATATTGGTGCAGTGACTCACCGAAGAGGAACCCATACATACTTTAAAATGAGAAATGGGATTGCCAGAGCTCATGAAAAAAGGTTTCAGAAATAGATATGATTCACTTTCTTTTCTGTTTTTTTTCTCCTACTTTCACACGCTTTTTGTCTGGTTGCATAACTATTATATAACTCCCACAAAGCTCCCTCCTCTTGCTTTTGCATTTGTTGGGCCTCCAGCCCTGCAGGTACTTCTGTGGGCTCCTTTCACAGCCCAAAGAGAAGAATGTTGTGTAGATTGGTCCACGTAGATTGGTCGGACAGTCTGACCCCTCCATGGACCCTGTACTGGACAAATATAGAAAACTCTTACAGACAAGATTAGTAGTAAAGAAGCTGAAAGTTGAAAAGACAAAAACAAATTTTTAAAAAGAAGTAAATTTCTCAAGTGTGAAAAGATCTGGAGACCCTTATGTAACCGTGTATTTCAGGGAGAGGAGAGTCGCGGATATAAGGAAATTGTGGAGGCTTCAAAAAAAGTCAACTCCGTTCCGGCAGCAGTTTGCACCGAGAAGGAGGTGTGGGCTGCGTACAGCATTTCCTCAGACACCATCACGCTCTTCAGAAAAGTAAACTGTTCTTCCTTATTATCATAGCATGTTCGAAATACAGTGGGTATTGTGGGTTTTGGGAGAACAATGATGATCAGATCTGTCATTCAGGCTGATGACTGGAAGACAAACCTCGTTCTTTCTGAGCTCCAGAAGTTAGATGTTGACGGCCTGGTGAACTTCATCACCACCAATGAGATCCGCTATATCACCGAGTACAATCAAGTGGTGAGTCCAGCCCATTGGCTGTATATGAAAACTGGACCGATTGAGTGTGACGGCACCAATAGAAAATGATTTATTGTGCTACGAACACCGCCATGTTGGAGCCAGACATAGTCAGTTTAGCATAGCATCATAGACATAAAATAATGGACCGATCATCTCTGATGCCACCCACTGACTTCTACAGTCCCCTACTTGAAGCCTAAATTCTCAGCTCACGGGCACAGTCATATTGGCTGGAATTAACTCCGCCTTATTCGGATGTTCCAAATATGGGGGAAAGAGGCGGACTGGGAGGACCCAAGTGAGAATTATGAATCAAATATGCAACCATTGATGAAATAAAAAGTTTAGGCACCAGGCATTAAAGGGGTTTATTTTAACAGGGAGTCAATGGGAGATTGCTCAAAGCATCAGCCTCTCTGGTCAGTTGCGGTACTGCAACATTTTGTTACTTCCTGGTCGGCTTCACCCGATTGAGTTGCCGCTTGGTCTGAGTCAACGTTTCTATGGCAACCGCTTTTACCAATCAGAAGTAAGCTTGTTACACCCACACCCCAACAACTCTAAAGCTACACAAAAGCAGTCAAACTTCATTAGACATGAGGGCCAGCAGGGACCAAATACTTTTATTGGGGCGTCTGTTTGGCCACTTTAAAACTTAAACAAAACAACTTAAAAAAAATGAAAAAAGAAAAAAGGATCAGCAAGAACACGTTAGGCAGAGGTAGCACAGAGCTTGAATGGTTATTCTGACAAATATGACGAAGCAATAGCTGTTTATGTCTGAATAAAAGCCTATGGCAATGTCCGATTTTCCTCCCTAACTACTAAAAAACTATATATTGCAGGACTATCTAATGTCCTGGATTTTAAAAACAAATCTGCCAGCAAGCTCGCTATACTTTTTTGCATTTGTGACAATAAAACCTTGGAGGGTTTATGAAAATAAATGTAAAAACATTTTTTGGCATGAAAAACTATTCAAACGCAATGACTGGTGGTCCGTCTTTCCCCATCTAGTGAACATTGATGCATATTGGTTGTTCGCAAAGACTTCTGGGAAATTTTTAGGGCACTGGGTATTGGAATTGTTGGTTCGGACAGCTTTACAAAGTGGTGAACGTACTATATTGTTTACTAAGTAGGAAATAGGGAAGGAATTCTGATACAACATGAGATTTTGGCTTCTTGGAGCCAGCAGGTGTTTCCTGTTTGGAACGGGGGGTGGGGGGGTCATTTGGTCCAGGTTTCAGATACAGTCAATGGTCCAGCCGTTTTGGTTGACTTTGCTTCATGTTTTTTTCCTTTTTATTTGTAAAACACATAAATGTTGTGAAAAAATGGCATTCCAAAATGGGGTGCCTCACTGCTGTATCCCAAGTTTTTAATAATACCCTGTTGCATCTACTTCTTCCTTCACAGACAGCTGTGGGTCTGTTTAATGCTGAAGTGAGGACACACCTGGTGATCTTTGCAAACAAAGGCAGTGAAGAATATTCTGAGCTGAAGGAGAAACTGGCAGCTCTGGCTCCAGAGTTCACAGGGAAGGTAGAATCCCTCTGAGACACTTACCTTCAAGTTTTAACTCAAAATGTCTGTCAGTCTGAAGGAGTGCATCTGATCTGTAATCACATTATAGCTCTTAATTTGTGTTTTCCAGTTTTTATTTGTGCTAATTAATGGAGCTTTAAAGTCCAACTTTAAGGCAATCAACTACTTTGGCTTGACAACAATAGACCTCCCACGTGTTGGCATCTATGATGGTGACTCGGATATGAAGTGGCTCCTTCCTGAAGGAGAGATTTCCACAGAGCGTGTGCAGGAGTTCTGTCAATCATTTCTACGAGGCGACTTAAAGGTGAGCAGACCCTATTTCGTTGGTTTTCAGCAGCCATGACGGGAGGGGGAAAAAAATCCCAAAATAACACCTTTTTTTTTTTTTTTTTGAATGGAGTTTGTTCCCATTGAACTTAACAAATTTGAGACTCATTCGAGATCAGGAGCAAAAACAGATTTTCCACCAGCTGATTTGAAAACCAACCAACGGTGAAGAAGAAATTCATCTAATTGTTTTTTTTTTACTTTAACCTACTAAAGAAGGACAAGACAAAAAAATCTAAAAGGTAGTGAGAATTAATGTGTAATAATCTGCAAGTTTGCACTGCAACTACAAAACCAGAAACGAAGAGTAGGACTGAAACAATTATGTTGTTCAGAGTAAGATTAGCCTACCAGTCTCGCATAGCACAGATGTGAAAACGACAGCTAGCAAAAAGGAGCTTGCTCCGCGATTGCCAAATATTTGACAATTTAAAATACACTTGTTTAATTCTTGAAATTATAGTGTAAAAACCTCCTGTGTGCTGCCCCCTAGAGGTTGAAACGATGTAGTACAGTTGAATTGGGTTAAGGTTAGGGTTACCGGTGACTGAAACCCCTCTCTTCTCACCTCACTGGGACGTTTTTCTGCAAGAAAACAGAAACAAATGATTTGTGATAGAATGAGTTGTGAATGAGTGTGAAGACGTCAAAAGCAAAGAGCAAAGACTGATGAGAAATCAATACAGGAGCTCCTTAGAAAAAAAGATTAGAGAAAGAAGTCTTTAACTTACATTTTTAATTATGCAGTGACTTCCTCTGTTTGCATTCAACATAATGTTGTTTAAAAAAAACAGCTATGGTTTTTCTTTGTAAAACAATTTAATAATTTGGTCGGTATATATATATTTTTTTATCTACTGACCGACTTGGCTGGTGAGTCAAATATTGCATTTTGTTGGACTGGTGTTGGGACTTCAAACTCGGAGCATCAAACCACTCACAGCAAAATCAGTTTAAAGGCTGTTGAGTTGCTCTGCCGAGTGCGTGTTGTGTTTCTCTTTATGAGAGCTCAAGCTAGCGGTAGCTCACAAAACATCTGCTGCTTTGTTCCACAAACATTTTTATAGCTTGTGTTTAGTTCCACTTTGTGTTAGAGCCAAATTTCCACAGAAAATGTTAAAATACTATAGTCTTTGTTGAATATATTCTGTCATTTGTAACAAGAAAATAAAAGCAGGGAGAAAAGTTGAGATTTTTTGTCCATATCGCCCAGCCCTAGGATTGGTGAAGATCACAGACTTGAAGAAAGAGATGAATGATTGTAGCAATGGAAATAGTCTGGATCATTTATGATGCCAACTCAGCAAAGACAGAGGTCACATGAGCAGGTTTTTTTTTTTAAAGATATATTTCATTTTAACAAAACTGTTACTGTGAAGAGAGAAGCACTGGATGAAAACAAGAACAAGGATAGACAAACATGAATGAGAAAAGATCAACACTGATGAAGCCCCAATGACCAGTGGAGGAGGAGATCAATAGAGTCAGCATCAAATGTTGTTTTTGGTAATGATAGAATTTGAATCTCCAAAGTGGTAGAATTTCTTCCTAGACAGCATTCCATGTCAACAACTACTTTTCTCCACTAACCCTGTATTGTTAGGGTCCAAACAGGGAAAGAGCACGGACTCACGAAACAACTACCCATTATTTTGACAGCTCGAAGGGAGCAAATGCTCACAAATATCCCCTTAAAGTGTGGGAATCTCCCCTCATGAGAAGCAGGAAAAGGGGAACCCCCCACCCCCACCCCATCCTCCATTGAACAAAGTGAATAATAGCCTGAAAAATACTCTTGTTTGCCCTTGACCAAATGAATTGTTTTTCAAGAGGAATTTAAAAGCATTACTTTACTCATTTTACATATAGAATAATAATAAACAACATTCTAATTACACATCATTTTGTGCATTAGAAAAACAAAATAATCAGATACAGAGACAAAATTATTGTCCAAAAGTACATATTTTTTCTATTTATATAAATGGTCAGTAAAAAAAATCATTGTTAATTTAAGGTTTGGTTATAATGTTATTTAACAGAGAATTTTGATCAAAAAAACATGTAAAAACATGCTCTTGTTGTGTTTCATGTAATTTGAGGTAATTTTACAGTTTCAATGTACTATTTTGTGAAAAACAACTTACGGAGCTCAGTGAATGCACCAGGCCTACCTTACTTTTTTGTTTTCTCGTGACAACAAGATAGTGGATGTCATTATCACGAGAAAACGGTAAATAGATAGTTTAGGGCTTTCATAGTTTTCTAAAAGGAACAGAATTTTAATTTTTTCTTGCTGCTCTTCTGCTTTGGCCAACTACTTTTGGCCAAAAGTGGATGTATTTTGTCCTCATTTTGGGCAAATCTATTCCATATAATTTGAGGTCATTTTACACTTTTAATATAATTTTGTAAAAAAAAAAAGAAAATCTGTGAAATAATTTACTTTTCATTGTAAAATAACACTTTTTCTTGCTTTCTTGCTGGGAACAGAATTCTACTTTTTTGATTGCTGCTCTAAAGTGGATAATCTTTCTCTTTTTGTCCTTTTTTCAGAATGTGAAGCAGGCTGGACATGAGCCCAAAACTGAACTGTAGAACTTTGAACAGAAATGTAAAGAAATTCTCATATGTAATCCAAAATTAAAAAAGGAAATAAACATAAACATGAACATTTGGCTGACTTCATCCTTTTAGCATGGAGAAATACACAAAGTCCATATTTACATCCACACTGGCGCATCGCAGGTTTTTCACTGTTTACTTTAACATGAGTCCGGCTGCGGTCTGCTTGGCCAACCACAGCTTACTGACCACAAGTCAGAGTGATGTGGCGGAGTTTGTTAGTCTGTCCGCAGATGTTATTGTCCCAACCACAACACATCAACCACTGACAGACTGACAGAGAGCGGACTGGGAGCAAAGGAATCGAGACAGCCATTCCAGCTGTTTTCCCAATAAGTTCATGAGATTTTTTTTCCTGGCCAATGAAATGTTTTAAAATGTCACACAAACATAAAAAGTAACTAAAATGAAAGTCAATAAATATCTCAGGGATTCAAAGTGGCAGCTATTCTCCCAGGTTTAAAGTAAAGTAGGGCATGTAATTTCAAACCAGGCTCGTTTTTGTGTTAAAAACATATAAGGCTTTAATTTATTTATTTATTTTTTAAGATTTAGCCCCTCAGGCTATAAAAACTTCAATAAAAGTACAACAGATGGGCCGTGGACATAAAGAACTAAAAAGTTTGAGCTCGGCCCAAAAATATTCTCTCAAGCAAGAGCAAAGTTTTACGGCCCAGAATGGGATCAGTATAATTGGTGGTGCCGCGCTGCCAAGCCGATACATCCGGCGGAATTGGGGAAGCCTGGCAGGTGATCATTTTTCAGAGAGCAGATGGAAATATGCTGTAAGTGCCGACTGCCATCTGAGTCGGTTCATGCCAGTGAGTGAGACGGCTGACGGATGTGAGGGTGATGAGTGAGGGCCCGGAGGAGTCAAAGGGGAGCAGAGTTTGAGCCTTTTTTGTTGTTGTTTTTGTTTACCAACATGACAGAAAAAATAAAATGACAAAAGTTCCTTGATGACGGTTTTGGGACTTTTTAAATGAAATTATATCTTATTATGCCGTTGTTTTACTTAATTTATATAAAACAGTACATGTTTAGGTTCTTTATCTTTCATAATAAAACACAGGACTGTATGAAAGTTGACATTAGATTTTAAAAAATAATTCATTTTATTGTCAGAACAACAGATTTAGAGTCTTCCTAATTTTTTGCAAGATCACATCAGGGTGAGACTGATTCCATGTGACACCAATCAAAATACTAGAATTTGTTGCCAACAGAGACAATCTAGAGACATCATGCTAGTAAACACGGAAAAGTCTGTCAAACTTCGAAGCAAACCTGTTTGTCAAAATATTGTACTGTTTTCATTTCTCTGGTAGCTCATCACTATTGCTCTGTTTTACTGTTTACCATCAGAAACAGAGACAGATTATTGGATAAAATATAACATTTTCAGTTATGTTATATGAAACTCGTCAATTTTCTAATGCTGCGTTCACACCAAGGTTCAAATTCATGTCCGCTGCCTCTCTTTTTCAATAAGCTGCTCGACTCCTGTCAAAAACATTTGTTCATAAACTAGACACCTGTGGTCTACTGCCTAAAGTCTTTTAGCCTCATTGCCACATCGAAGCATTGAATGTATTTCTCATTTACAACACGTGAAAGATACGGCTGATATTGAGAGGTCGGGTTTTTACATTTTGAAGCGCTCTACAAAAGCAACGGTAATCACGTCTCCATGTCCGGGTTCATAAGATCATTCAGAGACTCTCCCTGTACGATCGGGTTCACGATCTACTGCAGGATCTGACTCTGAATGACAGCCGCTTTCAGCGGTACTTCCATGTGTCTGTGATACAGTTTTGATGACTTGCTGTCCGGCATTAGTCCGAGGAGGAAGAAAAAAAAAGAATTAAAGGAACTTTTTTATTATTGTCTTGAATCAAATAAGAAAACTATCATTAATTTCAGATTTAAAAAAAAAAAAAGATCAGATTCTCTTGCATGTTAGTTTTGGACTCCACCCAGTCATCACATCATCAACACATCACAGGCCAAAGCTGAGTTCCTCATTGGTTGAGGACAATGCATCTTCTTGACCAAAGTTCTGATTCTGTCAACACGCCGCACTATCCAAATTGTGCCTCAATGACCAAAACACACTTCTGCAGCGCCCAGCATTCAAATCGGGCTTCGGGACCTCTGTTTGTTCTGTACATTCACTTAACATTAAAACTAGTGTGCAAATCGCATTCGGTGTGAACACAGCTGAACATTATTCCAAATGAGCTCTAGTCCTGGATTAGACACTACCATGTAATCCCAGTTTTCTTAAAAAAATGTCATATTCCACAGAAGACTGAAGTACTTTACTTGGTTTTAACAGAGCGCTGGAATAAACATTGTGTTTGTACCAATCTCGTTAGCTCTTTTCATCAGCTGACAGTTTCCTAAATAAAATACGCAAAGACCTTTTGTGCTCTCACATTGATTACAGGCAAACGAGTCACAGAGGAAAATGTAAATGTTTTCAGGACAACGGCATCGGGGTGTGCAAACTTCTGAAAAGAGTCATCTGGAAAGTTTGTGTTGTATAGAAAGGATAAGCAGAATTGTTACATTAAATTGCTTCAACCGAACCACTAACTGTAAGTGGAAAAAAGTTTTTGTCTTATCATTCCTATTCTATGAAAAATGACCATAAAATCCAAATTTCTTCCAGGGTATGTAAACTTATGAGCACAAGTCAAAAGGAAAATGAACATTTCTGATATTTTTATCTTACATCGATGCCACCATGGGTTCTTACGGTTAAAAGCCCTCAAACATTCCATTATTTTAAATTAAGTAAATCACTGTAGTCTGCGTTCTTCTCAAGGCAGATTGCTACATCTAAAGACATGATGGTGATAACTGTATTAGCTTTGCTTGTGGAACGGACACAAGTCAGTCAACTGAAGTAAAGAGCTGGCATTTTTCTGAGCTCATTTATTCTACTGATTTAACGTGAAGGAATCAAATCCCTGGCGGAAAAAAAGTCAAAAAAAGAATAAAAACAGACAATACTCTACATTCATACATGAAACTACACTTATTATAAAAATATTTTTACGTGTTGGTCATTGGACAGACCAGTCTGAAGTCAAGCCAACGTCAGTCTCCATGCTACTGTATTTTGGTGGTGACAAGAGGACTTGATGCAAATAACAAAACTGATATGAAACTTTAAAAATACATTTGTCCGATTTAAAAAATCCTTTGCTTCTGAGAGAAAAAAATAGAACTGTTATTCAGATTTTAAATGTAATTCAAAACTCATGTTTTTAACATGTTCTTGTAGCATTTTTCTCATAATGGGAGGACATGTATGAAAAAATTGAAGATTAAAACTGCATTTCTGAGTATTCATTTATTCAAATCACAATGGATCGGGAACAGTTTGAAAAACATTGGGTTTGTGATGCAGCAACTGCCTTGGGCTTGCCAAAGTCTCCCCTCTCTGCTCCATTTTGATGCATCCAGTTGCAAATAGATCCATGAACATCTTAGTTTTCCTCTCCTGAGCTGCCATCTGGCTCAAAACTGTACGGCTGGATTGCTCTGATTTTGCACGCCGTTTTTATTATTACTAAATTTTTTTTGCAACATTAATGTTGGCTTGGGCTTGTGCGGTGCTATAAGCTACCAAGAGGGAGTGTAAAGAAAAGGCTGATGGGAAATTAGTGGAGGCTTACTTCCGCGCCAACAGTCCCACCCTCAACTCAGAGATGAATTCCTAATTAGCTCCTGCTCCTCTGCAGAAAATATGTATTAAAAAAGCATCACTTTTTAATTTTGGCTAAAAACTGCATAATCATAATTAAAAAAACCACTGGGGACAATTTGAATAGAAAAATAATTTAGTTGGGAGTGAGACTTTAAGGCCTTATATTTGTTTCAAGCCATTCCTTTGGCTTTCCGTGGTGTAGTTTGGAAGGCCTCTAGATGAACAAGTGCCAGTGGAAACCTGGGACTGCAGTAAAGCAAAAACTGAGCATTACTTGTTGGCGAGCGACAAAAAAAGGAACTTGTCCAAGGCAGAAATGCCCCAGACGCTGAGTTTCCTTCCTCCTCAGGCACATTATTGCAATTGTTTTCTCCAACTGTGTCCCCCACACACTGAAATGTACAAGTGCATCTGAACCAGACGCTGAAATTACACAGTGGAGAGTCCAAAACAAATCTGTAACACCAGGAATAAATCGAGGCCGAAATACATTAAGGACTCCGAGGTCACTTGGCTAAATCTCCCCCCTTCGTAGCGATAAGGCGGCTTGGGCCCCTCGCAGATATGTATATGCAAAGTAATCTAGTAATCTGGTTTGGTCTGGGTCAGAACTGCAATCTGTGAATTTAATTTTGTTTATCAGAAAAAAACAGGGTGAAACCCTCACTTGAACCATATCATACAAACAGGGAGCTGCAGCCAAACCCACACGCAGAGCCCTGTGCATCCAACACACACGGGCTCCCCAAAAATACAGCTCCACATGCGCTGAAATACCTCAAGCACAGCCGTGTTTCGGACCATCGGTTGGAGCTTGCAAGCCATTGCCATGTTCCGAATCTGTCCGGGACTTGAGCCGAGATGGATCTGTAAATAGCAACCGACTGCGGTTGGAGTGAGACTCAGAAACACTCTAATTAAGTTCTGTCGCATAATGAGGCTCACTGCTGTTCCATGCCGGTTGATTAGTAGCTTGTGGCCGTCTCAGGCTGTAGTTTGAGGCTTGTGGGGGTGGGAGATCACATCTGGGTCAAAGAATACACTAACACAACACCAGCGGTATAAGTGGCAATCTAATTAAAATCCAATTACATCTTTAAGGGTATTTGATGGAATCTTGTAACACTTCCAGTCTGAGCTCGCAGGGTTTGTTGCATTAATTATACCTCACAAAAGGTCAAGTTTGGGAGGAATTTAACAAGAGTGGCAACCAAAAAGAGAATAAAAATAAAGAGCTTGACCGCACATTTTTACAGAAGGAAATACAAGAAAAATTATGTTTACACAAACAGATTTTGTCCATTTTCACATACACGTCTTGCTAGTTTCTGGAAAACTTTGTGTCATATTTGCTTTATTTATAAAGAATCTTTACAAATGAGACACAAAAAGCAGAATCCTGTCGTTCTTAATATGATGGATTTCAATTTAAATCTACACTGACGTGGGTTTGCATGTCAAACCATGTAGTGCACATGCAGTCAAATGTCTGGAATATTTGTGGCGGAAGGACTTTTTGGACGTTGTGCCAGACACTGTGTGGGTGTTTGTGGGAGCTTTGCTAAAAAGTACCACCGGAAAGGAAATTTGATTCCTCAACCAATCAGAAGGTCACCTTATTGCGTGGGTCTGGTTTGACAGTGGACAACCGTATATATTGACCTTCAGTTTGGGGAAAGATTCAGATTAGGCAGCAAAGAAAAGCAAGCGATCTTGTCTACAGAGATTAACTGACTTTGCGAAGCATCATGAAGACCCTGGCTCTCCTCACCATCTGTGCCCTCCTGTCAGTGTGCCGGTCCATGTCAAGTAAGTTCAAACTCCTCTCAGTCTTAATGGAAATCAGGGAAATTTCAGAGTGAATGTAACAACGTGTGCTCATTTCTGTGCTCATCAGTTGTGGAACCCGAGGTTATTGTGGATCCCGCTGCAGACGTGGCCGCTGAAGCGACACCTGCTGCTCCTGATGCCTCCTCCTCACAGTCCAACTCAGCCTCATCTTCCGAGTCTGACTCGACTTCCGATTCCGCCGCCTCCGACTCCAACTCCAGCTCAGACTCATCAGCATCTCAATCCACAGAGTCCTCCTCAGCTGCATCCTCTGAGTCCTCCTCAGCTGAATCCTCTGAATCTTCAGAGTCCTCTGAGTCCGACTCCTCTGCAGCCTCTCAGTCCTCAGAATCTGACTCAGCCGCTTCTGCCTCATCTTCATCATCTTCCTCATCCTCGTCCGAGTCAGCCAGCACTGAGGGTATTTCATTAGTTTCTGCATTTGTCTCATTGTCATTTGCCTCAAATCAAGAAAGTCTTTGAAAACTTTCTGAAACTCTTCAGCCGCCTCGGATTCTCAAGTGGTTATGAAGAGAGACCTGGCTGCTGTTCTCCTGAGGAGAAGAAGAGCCGCTTCAGGAGGAACCCTAACCCCTCTGCAGATGGAAAGGTACAGTCAGTTTATATGACTACAAAATATGACTCTCATTGCACAGTTTTTAGGAGTTTATTCCAATAACTAACTGCATCTCCTCCAATTTTCCAGCCTAAAAGAAGTGTGCGAACTGAACGTCGCCTGCGATGAAATGGCTGACACTGAAGGCATCGTGGCGGCATACACCGCCTACTACGGACAAGTTCCTTTCTAAGTTAGACTTCTTTTTGCATCCCCTTGCAGAGACATGTTTTCCCCCCTCCCATTTAACAATAAAAGCAACGTAACTTCAACCCTAACTCTAGATGAAGAACAGAAAACCAAAAGACTGGGATTTGACCCACGTTTTGATGATGGCTGGAGAACTTTTTTGGCTGCAGATTATTGCACACATGTGGCCATGTAAGGGCCTCCACAGGCTTTTGAAGAAAGGTACACAACCCTGTGAAAAATAGAATCCATTTCAGTGTAAATATGTTTTTCCCATAATGCTGTGTTAAGAATGGTGCTAAAGTAGTAAATGTATTGAATGTTGTTGCCTTATTTTTACCTAAAAGCTAGTTCTGGTGGTAGTTTTATTGAATTGTCATCGATAGTGTACAGTTTGTCTGAACTCACATTAGCTCATGTATCAGTAATTTCTGTAACCACAAACTGCCTCTGGGTTTGGTAATAATAAATTATTTTGTTATGACAAATTGTTGTTTTGTGTTTTGGCATTTTGTTCATTTCTCTCAGAAGTCCCTCTTATGCCAACAAATGCATTTTAAATCAAGAAGAGACTAATACATAAAACTTTACAAACATGTCAACTTTATTTCAACTTTTTGATACTTGGAAGAACAGATTTTAAAAATAAACTTTAAGATTATGTCTTAATCCAAGTTGTTAGAAGACATTGAGAACTTTTCTATTTCTGATGCATATCTTTAGTACCATTTAAAAATAATAGGAAAGTTAATTTAATACTTTTTCCCTAATTTCCCTTATTATACATATAATTATTATACATATAAAAAAAATAAATCAACACTCATTGTTATCCAGAATAAAATGATGAACCAGAAGCTTTTTTTGAAGAGCAAAAATGAACATGTGAATTACTTTTGCAGGGTTTATGCATTTACTTACACACATGAACTTATTCAAACTGTTAATCAACAATAAGTTTATGATATTCCGGGGAAAGAAAACAGCATACAAGCTAACATAACAAAAAAAAAACGCAATACAGTAATGGGGAAACACAAAATAATCAAACTGTCATTTTAAAATGAACAATAATCCGCTACTACAGTAGTCAAGATGTAAAAATTGGGCTAAAATGTACTAGATTAACTTTAAAACATTTTCATTTTAAAGTGCCTTTCTTACTAGAGGCCTATTAAAAAAAGAACTTACAGTAAGCTAAATTGGGCCGAGGTAAAATGAGACACATCAGGTTAACATCCTGTTTTAGAATCACACACTTTTATTGTGAACAAATTATTAACATAAATCAAAGCTAACAAGGACTTTTCCATTTAGACTAGCTGAGCTAGCTAGAACAAAAGTACTTTCTAACCACCCAATCCACCGTGAATTACAGACAAACGCCTTTTTAATGCTTTTTTCTACCACATACTTGTGTTTCTAAATATACTTAAACAAAATAATCCTGCTTCTCTGTGTTGAAGGTTTAACACCACATGTAGCTTAAGAATAGTAAGTTAAAGAAGCTGCTCTGTTGACTTTATTTATGAAATGAAGTGACTTTTTTTTTTTGCATTTTTTAAGACAAATTGAAACAGATTTTTTTGTGTCATCTAAAAAGTCCACAAAGAACTGAAAAAGGTGGTTTATTACTGTAGTTTTTGTAGTTTTTCACATATGTAGATGGAAAAACTGGGTTTAAAGTTCTACATTTTTAAATTTATAACTGATTAGGATTTAGTTAAATTTAGTAGAGAATTGTTTAAGAAGGTGTGAGGAAGGTCAGCAGAGAATAAAAAAGGCCTTGAAAACATATTTATATATTTTATTCAAAAAGAGAAACTTTTTTTTTTTAATTTGTGTCACAGATGCAATTTTGATGTAATCATAAATGGCTAAATTCAAATCTTCTTTATGGACATAATTCAGAGATAAACAAAGGTCTGCAGCTGTGTTTTAACATTTTTATCATCAAAACATTGTGTTCTGCTTTGCTTGGACTTGTTTCACCACTTTGTTATGCACATCCTTCACTTTTCTTGTCAAGTGCTGACAAAAGAGCATGGAAAAAGACTAAAAGCGCTTGTAGTTAAAGATAACAAGCAGGAACTCCTGACCGTGCACCTTGGTTTTCTATAAAACCTGTACTGAGACTGCTTTCAGAGCATGTCTCCTGCAGCTCTCGGTCCTTCTTAGGCACGAACAAAGCTCACAAACAAAGGAATCTACCAAAGATTACTTTTTTTCTTTATACTGGAAAAATAAATTGGAACTGGGAACTCAAAGACAGCAAACACAGGAAGGAGATCTTGACTATAACTGAAAAACCATCATGAAGACTCTGACCCTGTTCATACATGCTCTTCTGTCGGTGGGCTGGTTCATGGGTGGTAAGTACAAATCTTTATCTTCACCATCAGGTGAGAATTAAAGTGGACCTTTTTGTTGTTTGGGTCAATCAAAGCATTTAGACAAAGTGTTGTTGTGTCTTTGTTGTGGACTCAGATGCCATGATCAACGCTGACGCTCCAGATGATCCACCTGAAGCTGTTCCCAAGACATCCATCTTTGAATCTGACTCCTTTTCAAATGATGCAATCCTGACCCAAGACTCATCCATTTCTGATTCAAGTTGTGAATCGTCACATGAATCCTCAGATCCCCCCTCAGATGGATCCTCACATTCCTCCTCAGATAGATCCTCACATTCCTCCTCAGATAGATCCTCACATTCCTCCTCAGATAGATCCTCACATTCCTCCTCAGATGGATCCTCACATTCCTCCTCAGATGGATCCTCACATTCCTCCTCAGAT